>CM038679.1:349581782-350181782 GCA_021605205.1 Aegilops longissima
GTCCGGGAGAAGGATATTAAGAAGCTCAGGGACGCCGGGTATTTGGCTCAGAAGATCGGCCACCATCTCCCCCCGGCGGGACAGGTCGTCCCCACTCCGGAACCTCACGAGAGAGTCGTGTTCCTCCCCCATTTTGTCCGCGGGCTCGGGTTTCCCCTGCACCCATTTGTTCGCGGAATCATGTATTACTACGAGATCGATTTTCATGATCTTTCCCCCAACTCCTTCCTCAATATCTCGATGTTCATCATCGTGTGCGAGGCTTTTCTTCGGATCTCACCTCACTTCGGCTTGTGGCTGAAGATTTTTAATGTAAAGCCCAAGGCGGTGGGCGGCGAACACGCCGAGTGCGGCGGCGCTATGGTCAGCAAGATGCCCAAGGCCGTTTGGCCGAAGGGCGCTTTCAACGACTCCGTCAAGGAGTTGCAGCGGCAGTGGTTCTATATCACCGAACCACGTGGCAAAAAGTGGGCGGCGGCTCCAGTGTTCAGATCCGAAGCTCCACTGCGGCTCACGTCCTGGCTCAAAAAAGGCCTGAACTCGTGTTCGTTCGATGAGCTGTCACTGCTCCAGACGCGCCTTCAAGGTGTGGTTGATAGGGACGTCAGACTTGTGGATGTAGTCCAGGTGATGCTAGTTCGCGCTCCCCTGTCAGGGCCGAGCTTGTACTCTGTGGGAGTTCGATCCAGCCGAGCACCAAATCCTTCGGGAGCTTTATGATTCCTCCCACAAGGATATCTGGAAGGTGCTCTTTAAGTCCGGCAAATCGTGGCCGGGCCCCGCCGAGGACCAAGGGTATCAGTTATCCCATTCTCCAAGATCGGTAAGTCACAGCCAAGCTCTGTTTATTCGTTCTTCGGCTGGCATGTCATGAGGGAGATATCCTAATCGTGCTTCATCGTGACCTCAGGGATGGATAAAGAAAGTGGAGCGGATACATTGTCCGCCCCCGTTGCCAGAGGAACCGGCCGGACCTCTTCTGACGAAGATGCTGTTGGAAATATGCCCTAGAGGCAATAATAAAAGGATTATTATTATATTTCCTTGTTCATGATAATTGTCTTTTATTCATCCTATAATTGTATTATCCGGAAATCGTAATACACGTGTGAATAAATAGACCACAATATGTCCCTAGTGAGCCTCTAGTTGACTAGCTCGTTGATCAATAGATAGTCATGGTTTCCTGACTATGGACATAGGATGTCAATGATAACGGGATCACATCATTAGGAGAATGATGTGATGGACAAGACCCAATCCTAAGCATAGCACAAGATCGTGTAGTTCATTTTGCTAGAGCTTTTCCAATGTCAAGTATCTCTTCCTTAGACCGTGAGATCGTGTAACTCCCGGATACCGTAGGAGTGCTTTGGGTGTACCAAGCGTCACAACGTAATCGGGTGACTATAAAGGTGCACTACAGGTATCTCCGAAAGTGTCTTTTGGGTTGACACGGATCGAGGCTGGATTTGTCACTCCGTGTTATGGAGAGGTATCCTTGGGCCCACTCGGTAGTGCATCATCATAATGAGCTCAAAGTGACCAAGTGTCCGTCACGGATCATGCATTACGGTACGAGTAAAGTGACTTTCCGGTAACGAGATTGAACGAGGTATTGGGATACCGACGATCGGATCTCGGGCAAGTAACATACCGATTGACAAAGGGAATTGTATACGAGATTGTTTGAATCCTCGACATCGTGGTTCATCCGATGAGATCATCGAGGAGCATGTGGGAGCCAACATGGGTATCCAGATCCCGCTGTTGGTTATTGCCCGAGAGCCGTCTCGGTCATGTCTACGTGTCTCCCGAACCTGTAGGGTCTACACACTTAAGGTTCGGTGACGCTAGGGTTGTATGAATATGAGTATGCAGTAAAACGAATGTTGTTCGGAGTCCCGGATGAGATCCCGGACGTCACGAGGAGTTCCGGAATGTTCCGGAGGTAAAGAATTATATATAGGAAGTATTGTTTCGGCCATCGGGAAAGTTTCAGGGTCACCCGGTATTGTACCTAGACCACCGGAAGGGTCCCGGGGGTCCACCGGCTGGGGCCACCCATGGGCTTAAGTGGGGAGGGGAACCAGCCCATAGTGGGCTGGTGCGCCCCCCTTGGCCCACCCCCTGCGCCTAGGGTTGAAACCCTAGGGTGGGGGGGCCCACTTGCCTTGGGGGGCACTCCACCCCCCTTGGCCGCCGCCCCCCTTGGGAGATGGGATCCCCAAGGGCCGGCGCCCCCCCTGGGGGCCTATATAAAGGGAGGGGGAGGGGCAGCCGCACCCTGAAGTTCTGGCGCCTCCCTCCCCCTGCTACACCTCTTCCTCCTCCGTCACGAGCTTGGCGAAGCCCTGCCGGAATACTGCTGCTCCACCACCACCACGCCGTTGTGCTGCTGCTGGAGCCATCTTCTTCAACCTCTCCTTCCCCCTTGCTGGATCAAGAAGGAGGAGACGTCGTTCGCTCCGTACGTGTGTTGAACGCGGAGGTGCCGTCCGTTCGGCACTCGGTCATCGGTGATTTAGATCACGGCGAGTACGACTCCATCATCCACGTTCTAGTGAACGCTTCCGCACGCGATCTACAAGTGGTATGTAGATGCAATCTCTCTCCCATGACTCGTTGCTTAGATGAACTCATAGATGGATCTTGGTGAAACCGTAGGAAAAATTTTAATTTTCTCGCAACGTTCCCCAACAAAGTGGCATCATGAGCTAGGTCTATGTGTAGTTCTCTTTTGCACGAGTAGAACACAATTTTGTTGTGGGCATAGATCTTGTCAACTTTCTTGCCGCTACTAGTCTTATCTTGCTTCAGCGGTATTGTGGGATGAAGCGGCCGGACCAACCTTACGTGACGCTTACGTGAGACCGGTTCCACCGATCGACATGCACTAGTTGCATAAGGTGGCTGGCGGTGTCTGTCTCTCCCACTTTAGTTGGAGCGGATTCGATGAAAAGGTTCCTTATGAAGGGTAAATAGAAGTTGACAAAATCACGTTGTGGTTATTCATAGGTAAGAAAACGTTCTTGCTAGAACCCAATTGCAGCCACGTAAAAGATGCAACAACAATTAGAGGACGTCTAACTTGTTTTTGCAGAAATTGTCATGTGATGTGATATGGCCAGAAGTTGTGATGAATGATGAATGATATATTGTGATGTATGAGATCATGTTCTTGTAATAGGAATCACGACTTGCATGTCGATGAGTATGACAACGGCAGGAGCCATAGGAGTTGTCTTTATTTTTGTATGACCTCCGTGTCATTGAAGAACGCCATGTAAATTACTTTACTTTATTGCTAAACACGTTAGCCATAGAAGTAGAAGTAGTCGTTGGCGTGACAACTTCATGAAGACACGATGATGGAGATCATGGTGTCATGCCGGTGACAAGATGATCATGGAGCCCCGAAGATGGAGATCAATGGAGCTATATGATATTGGCCATATCATGTCACTACTATATAATTGCATGTGATGTTTATTATGTTTATGCATCTTGTTTACTTAGAACGACGGTAGTAAATAAGATGATCCCTTACAACAATATCAAGAAGTGTTCTCCCCTAACTATGCGCCGTTGCTAAAGTTCGTCGTTTCGAAGCACCACGTGATGATCGGGTGTGATAGATCCTTACGTTCACATACAACGGGTGTAAGACAGTTTTACACATGCAAAACACTTAGGGTTAACTTGACGAGCCTAGCATGTACAGACATGGCCTCGGAACACGGAGACCGAAAGGTCGAACACGAGTCGTATGGAAGATACGATCAACATGAAGATGTTCACCGACGATGACTAGTCCGTCTCACGTGATGATCGGACACGGCCTAGTCGACTCGGATAGTGTAACACTTAGATGACTAGAGGGATGTCTAATCTGAGTGGGAGTTCATTAAAATAATTTGATTAGATGAACTTAATTATCATGAACTTAGTCTAAAACCTTTGCAAATATGTCTTGTAGATCAAATGGCCAACGCTCATGTCAACATGAACTTCAGCGCTCCTAGAAAACCAAGCTGAAAGATGATGGCAGCAACTATACGGATCGGGTCCGAACCCGAGGATCATCCTCATAGCTGCCAGAAACAATATGTCCTAGAAGGACCGCTAGGTGATGCACCGTCCAGAGAACCAAGACATTATGAATGCTTGGCAGTCTCGTGCTGATGATTACTCCCTCGTTCAGTGTGGCATGCTTTACAGCTTAGAACCGGGGCTCCAAAAGCGTTTTGAGCAACACGGAGCATATGAGATGTTCGAGGAGCTGAAACTAGTTTTCCAAGCTCATGCCCGGGTCGAGAGATATGAAGTCTCCGACAAGTTCTATAGTTGTAAGATGGAGGAAAACAGTTCATCGGTGAGCACATACTCAAAATGTCCAGGTTGCACAAACTTTGTCCCAACTGGACATAAACCTCCCGGACGAGGCGGTCATTGACAGAATCCTTGATCGCTCCCACCAAGCTACAAGAGCTTTGTGATGAACTACAATATGCAGGGGATGGTGAAGACCATTCCCGAAGTATTCTCAATGCTGAAGTCAGCAGAGGTTGAAATCAAGAAAGAACATCAAGTGTTGATGGTCAATAAAACCACTAAGTTCAAAAAGGGCAAGGGTAAGAAGAACTTCAAGAAGGACGTCAAGGATGTTGCCGCGCTTGGTAAGCAAGTTGCCGGAAGAAGTCAAAGAATGGACCCAAGCACGAGACAGAGTGCTTTTATTGCAAAGGAAGGGCCCTTTGGAGCGGAACTGCCCCAAATACTTAGCGGACAAGAAGGCCGACAACACTAAAGGTATATTTGATATACATGTAATTGATGTGTACCTTACAGTACTCGTAGTAACTCCCGGTATTTGATACGGTGCCGTTGCTCATATTTGTAACTCACAGCAGGAGCTGCGGAATAAGCGGAGCTGGCGAAGGGCGAGGTGACGATCTTGGCGTCGGGAATGGTTCCAAGGTCGATGTGATCGCCGTCGGCACGCTACCTCTACATTTACCTACGGGATTAGTTTTAAACCTCAATAATTGTTATTTAGTGCCAAGTTTGAGCATGAACATTGTATCAGGATCTCGTTTAATGCAAGATGGCTACTCATTTAAATCCGAGAATAATGGTTGTTCTATTTATATGAGAGATATGTTTTATGGTCATGCTCCGATGGTCAATGGTTTATTCTTAATGAATCTCGAACGTAATATTACACATATTCATAGTGTGAATACCAAAAGATGTAAAGTTGATAATGATAGTCCCACATACTTGTGGTAATCGCCGCCTTGGTCACATTGGTGTCAAGCGCATGAAGAAGCTCCATTCGATGGACTTTAGAGTCTCTCGATTATGAATCATTTGACACATGCGAACCATGCCTTATGGGCAAAATGACCAAGACTCCGTTCTCCGGAACAATGGGCGAGCAACCAACTTATTGGAAATCATACATACCGATGTGTGCGGTCCAATGGCGTTGAGGCTCATGGAGGATATCGTTATGTTCTCACTCTCACGATGACTTAAGTAGATATGGGTATGTCTACTTGATGAAACACAAGTCCGAGACCTTTGAAAAGTTCAAGGAATTTCAGAATGAGGTAGAGAATCAACGTGACCGAAAAATAAAGTTCTTACGATCAGATCGTGGAGGAGAATATTTAAGTCAGAATTTGGTACACACTTAAGGAAATGTGGAATCATTTCACAACTCACGCCGCTGGAACACCTCAGCGTAATGGTGTGTCCGAGCGTCGAATCGCACTCTATTGGATATGGTGCGATCTATGATGTCTCTTATAGATTTACCGCTATCATTTTGGGGATCGCTCTAGAGACAGCTACATTCACTTTAAATAGGGCACCGTCTAAATCCGTTGAGACGACACCGTATGAATTATGGTTTGGAAAGAAACCTAAGCTATCGTTTCTAAAAGTTTGGGGATGCGATGCTTATGTCAAGAAACTTCAACCTGAAAAGCTCGAACCCAAATCGGAAAAATGCGTCTTCATAGGATACCCTAAGGAAACCATTGGGTATACCTTCTACCTTAGATCCGAAGGCAAGATCTTTGTTGCCAAGAATGGATCCTTTTCGAAAAGAGTTTCTCTCGAAAGGAGTAAGTGGGAGGAAAGTAGAACTCGATGAAGTACTACCTCTTGAACCGGAAAGTAGTGCAGCTCGGAAAATGTTCTGTGGTGCCTACACCGACCGGAGAGGAAATTAATGATGATGATCAAGGTACTTCGGATCAAGTTGCTCTTGAACTTCGTAGGTCCACTAGGACACGTTCCGCACTGAGTGGTATGGCAACCCGTCCCGGAAATCATGTTGTTAGACAACGGTGAACCTTGAACTATGAAGAAGCGATGGCGGGCCCAGATTCCAACAAATGGCTTGAAGCCATGCAATCCGAGATAGGATCCATGTATGAAAACAAAGTATGGACTTTGACAGACTTGCCCGATGATCGTGAGCGATAGAAAACAAATGGATCTTTAAGAAGAAGGCAGACGCGATGGTAATGTTACCATCTATAAAGCTCGACTTGTCGCTAAGGGTTATCGACAAGTTCAAGGGATTGACTACGATGAGACTTTCTCTCCGTAGCGAAGCTTAAGTCCGTCCGAATCATGTTAGCAATTGCGCATACTATGATTATGAGATATGGCAGATGGACGTCAAAACAGCGTTCCTTAACGGTTATCTTAAGGAAGAGCTGTATATGATGCAGCTGGAAGGTTTTCTCGATCCTAAGAATGCTAACAAAGTATGCAAGCTCCAGCGATCCATTTATGGGCTGGTGCAAGCATCTCGGAGTTGGAACATTCGCTTTGATGAGATGATCAAAGCGTTTGGGTTTATGCAGACTTATGGAGGAGCCTGCGTTTACAAGAAAGTGAGTGGGAGCTCTGTAGAATTTCTCATATTATATGTAGATGACATACTTCTGATGGGAAATGATACAGAACTCTTGGACAGCATTAAGGCCTACTTGAATAAAAGTTTTTCAATGAAGGACCTTGGAGAAGCTGCTTACAGACGCCTCATAGGTCTTTCACAAAGCACATACCTTGATAAGATTTTGAAGAAGTTCAAAATGGATCAGTCCAAGAAAGGTTTCTTGCCTGTACTGCAAGGTGTAAGATTGAGCTCGGCTCAATGCCCGACCACGGCAAAAGATAAAGAAGAGATGAGCGGCATCCCCTATGCCTCGGCCATAGGTTCTATTATGTATGCCATGCTGTGTACCAGACCTGATGTAAACCTTGCCGTAAGTTTGGTAGGAAGGTACCAAAGTAATCCCGGCAAGGAACACTTTGGACAGCGGTCAAGAATATCCTGAAGTACCGAAAGGACAAAGGACATGTTTTTCTTTATGGAGGTGACGAAGAGCTCGTCAGAAGGGTTACGTCGGCGCTTAGCTTCGACACAGATCTGGATGACTCTAAGTCACAAACCGGATACGTGTATATGTTGAATGGTGGAGCGATGGCTGGTGCAGCTGCAAGCAGAGCGTCGTGGCGGGATCTACATGTGAAGCGGAGTACATGGCAGCCTCGAAGGCAGCACATGAAGCAATATGGGTGAAGGAGTTCATCTCCGACCTAGGAGTCATACCCAATGCGTCGGGCCGATCAAACTCTTCTCGTGACAACACTGGAGCTATTGCACTTGCCAAGGAGCCCAGGTTTCACAAGAAGACCAGCACATCAAGCGTCGCTTCAACTCCATCCGTGAAAATGTTCAAGATGGAGACATAGAAATTTGCAAAGTGCATACGGATCTGAATGTCGCAGATCCGTTGACTAAACCTCTTCATGAGCAAAACATGATCAACACGAGAACTCTATGGGTGTTCGATTCATCACAATGTAACTAGATTATTGACTCTAGTGCAAGTGGGAGACTGTTGGAAATATGCCCTAGAGGCAATAATAAAAGGATTATTATTATATTTCCTTGTTCATGATAATTGTCTTTTATTCATGCTATAATTGTATTATCCGGAAATCGTAATACACGTGTGAATAAATAGATCACAATATGTCCCTAGTGAGCCTCTAGTTGACTAGCTCGTTGATCAATAGATAGTCATGGTTTCGACTATGGACATTGGATGTCAATGATAACGGATCACATCATTAGGAGAATGATGTGATGGACAAGACAATCCTAAGCATAGCACAAGATCGTGTAGTTCGTTTTGCTAGAGCTTTTCCAATGTCAAGTATCTCTTCCTTAGACCATGAGATCATGTAACTCCCGGATACCGTAGGAGTGCTTTGGGTGTACCAAACGTCCACAGCGAAGCGGGTGACTATAAAGGTGCACTACAGGTATCTCCGAAAGTGTCATTGGGTTGACACGGATCGAGGCGGGATTTGTCACTCCGTGTTACGGAGAGGTATCGTGGGCCCACTCGGTAGTGCATCATCATAATGAGCTCAAAGTGACCAAGTGTCCAGTCACGGATCATGCATTCTGATGCGAGTAAAGTGACTTGCCGTAACGAGATTGAGCGAGGTATTGGGATACCGATGATCTAATCTCGGGCAAGTAACATACCGATTGACAAAGGGAATTGTATCGGGATTGTTTGAATCCTCGACATCGTGGTTCATCCGATGAGATCATCGAGGAGCATGTAGGAGCCAACATGGGTATCCAGATCCCGCTGTTGGTTATTGCCGAGCCGTCTCGGTCATGTCTCACGTGTCTCCCGAACCCGTAGGGTCTACACACTTAAGGTTCGTTGGCGCTAGGGTTGTATGAATATGAGTATGCAGTAAACTGAATGTTGTTCGAGTCCGGATGAGATCCCGGACGTCACGAGGAGTTCCGGAATGGTCGGAGGTAAAGAATTATATATAGGAAGTATTGTTTCGCCATCGGGAAAGTTTGGGTCACCGGTATTGTCTGGGACCACCGGAAGGGTCCGGGGTCCACCGGTGGGGCCACCCATCCGGAGGGCCCCATGGGCTGAAGTGGGGAGGAACCAGCCCATAGTGGGCTGGTGTGCCCCTTGGTCCACCCCTGCGCCTAGGGTTGAAACCCTAGGGGGGGGCGCCCACTGCCTTGGGGGCACTCCACCCCCCTGGCCGCCGCCCCTTGGGAGATGGGATCCCCAGGGGCACCCCACAGGGGCCTATATAAAGGGAGGGGGAGGGAAGCCGCACCCAAGTTCAGGCGCCTCCCTCCCCTGCTACACCTCTTCCTCCTCCGTCATGAGCTTGGCGAAGCCTGCCGAATCTGCTGCTCCACCACCACCACGCCGTTGTGCTGCTGCTGGAGCCATCTTCTTCAACCTCTCCTTCCCCCTTGCTGGATCAAGAAGGAGGAGACGTTGTCCGCTCCGTACGTGTGTTGAACGCGGAGGTGCCGTCCGTTCGGCACTCGGTCATCGGTGATTTGGATCACGGCGAGTACGACTCCATCATCCACGTTCTAGTGAACGCTTCCGCACGCGATCTACAAGTGGTATGTAGATGCAATCTCTCTCCTATGACTCGTTGCTTAGATGAACTCACAGATGGATCTTGGTGAAACCGTAGGAAAAATTTTAATTTTCTGCAACATTCCCCAACAGATGCTGGTCCCCGCGCCTTACGTGGCGCCAAAGAAGGAGGCCTCCAAGAAGGTCAAGAAGACCAGGAGTGGCTTCCGTCAACGCGGGCCTTCGGACGCAAATTCCAAAGACTCCAGCGATGCTCCTTCTTCAGAAGATGAAGTGGAAGAAGCACAGGAGGGCAAGCCTCACTCTGAAGGTGGGAAGAGCATGTAGCTTCCTCGTCCCTAGAGGCCGAATCACCCAAGAGGAGAAAAGGTTCCCCACAAGAGGCATCCCCCACGGATGCCGATAGCAGCCCAGACTGGGATCCCAGGGCCCAGCCCCTGGAGAAGTCGTAAGTGTACAAAATCTAACACGCATAGGCGTCCGGGAATGTTTTTGGGTATAGTAGTTTTAACTGTTGCTCTATTTTGCACAGTCCGGTGAGGTCTCACGCCGGCCAGTCCTCATCCGAGGATTCGCTGAGCTCGGACGCCTTGGCGAGCGAGACGCCTCCAGAGGCCCCTTCCCCAAAGTCTCGGCGCGACATTGAGGTGCCGTCTCAACGGGGCTCAGACCAGGGGGCATATCACTGGAGCCGGACACACGGGAGCGATGGCCCCGGAGTGTGCCATCAGCGGGGGCGATCTTGGGTTTGGCCCACAGCCAGACAAGGTCCGGGAGACCTCTAAAGCTCCCGGATCGGGCGAGCAGCCACCTAAAATGGTGGGAGGCTTGCCTACTCCGCCGGCAACCTCTGTTCGGGCAGAGCTGCCAGGCGGTCTGTCGACAGCGTTAAAGAACGCGTCTATCGTCGATGAACATCAGACCCTTATGGGTGCGGTGGTTGAAAATATTCAGTCTGCCAAGAGCGGGCTGAACGAGTCCTTCCTTGGCCTTATAAAGGCCTTTGAGGTATGTTTCCCAATAAACCTTTGAGGAATTGCCATAATATTAGTAGTAGCCCCTGATACACTGTCCGATGAAAGAGAGGGAGTCGGGCAGGGGATCAAATCCTTATTTGTCATGGGAACTTACATTAACGACGTGTACCTCTTTGTTTGAACACAGGCGTCTGCGGAGAAGACGACCGCTCATAATGCGGAAGTGTCCGAACTGAAGCGGAGCCTGGAACGGGCCGAGGAAGAACTTGGCCGCGTGAGGAAGCAATTAGAAGAGAAACAAGGTATGATAAAACATTGTCTTGCATTGGGCACAAATAAGTAATTGTGCTTATTGAAAAGTATTTGTGCCCTAGGAGCGAGTGCCGAATATGAGGCACTGAAAAAGGCTGTGGATGATGCCAACGAGAAGGCTGCCGCCGAACAGGCACTTCGTGAAAAACACGAGGCCATGGTTGTCGCGGCTGAGCGGGAGCTCCATGAGGCTGTGAAGAAAAGCGAGGGTTTGGAGCAGAGTCTAATATGGAAAGAATCCGAACTCGCCCAAGTCATCCAAGCCGCGGAAGATGCTCGGGAAGAAGCCCGAGGTGTTGTACGGGACATTCAGGAGGCCCGGAAAGTTGCAGCTGGTAAGGCCTTCTGTATTCTTAGCCATTTGTTCATGATAATGGGAAGAATTCTAAGCGGCAAGCTGAATTCTTATTTTTCCGGGGGCATTTGTGGATCTTCCTCGCAGCATATCAGATGCCGCCCAACTCTACCGAACCGATGAAAAGAAGTCTGCGGAGAGGGATTTCTGGTCGCAGTATTTGGCACCGAACTATCCGGTGCCCTTTATCGATCAGGTGAAGCGGCTGGTCGAATCGCACTGGCGCCGAACTAGCCATGAAGGACTTGATTGTCCGCTGTGGCGGCGGAGCCAATTCGAGCAGTTACCGGGCTCGTGAAGCGGATTGTGGGCGCTTGTCCTCGGCTTGATGCTATTAAGCGATCGGTCTGCATAGAGGGTGCACGTATGGTATTCGCCCGTGCAAAAGTGCATTGGGGGAAGCTTGACGCGGAGAAGCTGATGACTGAGGGGCCGCCAAAGGGTAAGGAGCATCACAAGCCCGAACTGTACTATGAAGGTGTACTGAAGGGAGCCCGCCTTGCGGCGATAAATGTACCAAAGACATTATATTTCCCTGAGAGCATTCGTGACGCTTTTGTAATATGGGATAGTGGCATTTTTATTATATATTTCCTGTTTTGTTTGAACATATGTTCTTCGTGTGCGGCTGTTTATTGTATGTGAATCCTGAGAGTTAGCGATTCGTAAACTACCTTTACGTAGAAAGAATACGGGGGTGTTCGGGATATATCTGAACGCTCTTTATCCCATAGTTGGGTCCTTTTGCGGAGGCGTTTCTCTCCACGAACCAGGCAATCAGACTATAAGGCTTTATTACTCTCACTTAGCCATAGGAATTCGAGTATGGTTGGCGCAACCCCTAGTGTTCGGAAGGCCGAACTAGGGGCTCTATTGGCGCCTGGTCGGAAGACCGATCCATCGCACTCTGCATTTATAATGGCGCCAGCGGAATAAATCTTTAAAGATTTTACAACCTCTCGAACAGCTGACCAGCTCTCGCTATATCATGACAAATCGGTTTGGCTTTCTCTCTTGAGGTGCTCGTCCGCAGATCGAGGACAAAATCGCAGTAGTTCTCCCTGCGCTACCTTAGCCGATATAACGTAACATAAGGTACCAAAACAAGGGAGCCGGGCAAACCCAACCAATGACCTAAGACATGATTCGGAGCTGATGCATATAGTGCTATAAGTTCGGGGTGCCGGACGACCGAGAAGGTGGTCAGACTTTATTGCCGTATTACGAAGCCCCTGGCATAATCGAGCATAACACGAGGTGTCGATGAAAAGCGACGACTGGTAAGTGTTATTTAAGTCTATGCATTGTAGTAAAATGATATGTCTGTGCATACGGGTACGAAGTATGATTATGAAAAGGGGTGTTTTTTTTGGCGGAACTTGTGGTGGCCGGACTGGAGGGAGTTGTGAGTGGATCAAGAGTGAATCCGAGCTGCCTTCATTTAGGGGAGGGCTCCTGGTGCATGCAGGCGATTCCATGTCACCAATCCTGTTCTGCGTTAAAGTTAGTTTGTAAGGCAAATACTCGGGGGTAGCCGAGCTTCCTCTTGTGGTTGGTCCGAGGGCTCCTGATCGGTCCCTGGTAAACCCAGCCGTTATACTGTTGGGTAGCACGGACTCCTCAATTGGTGTCTGAATAGTTGGCTGTCATATCAAAATTTTGATAGGCATGCGCGACTCGCTACTCCGGCAGCTGTATTATTTCCGCCCTGAGGGCGGGGTTCGGCCGCGTGATTGTATCACATGGTGTTGGCCTGAGTGATTGACCACGTGGAATCTAGTCAACGTGGTTCGTCCCGTTAGCATACGGTAAATTACCGCATGGTAGGGAGGTGCCGCAGATTTATTCTTTGGCGAAGTATTGTTTGGTGATCCGAAGACAACCGTTTAGAATGATGGGCCAGAAGAATTCGGCCTTTGCCCCTAGCATCTTTTGAGAGATTCTTTTTGCGGTTTCACACCTACGGGGATTTTATGTGTTATGGGGCCCCCGGATTGCTATGTCCAGAGGTACGGCAATTGAGTTGCTTTGGTTAGTGCGGTCGGGGGCGATCGGCCGTACTCTTGTGATATGGGGGGCTCTTGGACAGATGCCTCCCCTCATTTTTTTCGGCACGTGACCAGCCGCTTTGTTTTGAGGATTCGACATTCTCTATTGGTATGCTTTGTCGTCCTTCTAGGAGTACCATGGATTTCACATGGTTGATCGAGTGTGTGGTTCAGTCCGGATAGGTCTGAGCCGTTCTTTGTCTGCTGACCGGACTGGGAGTTGCTGGAATTAGCACCAGCCTTCCTGTTTTGACGCTTATGACAATTGCGCCGAGGCTTGAGGATGCTTCTTCTTTTGTCCTTCGTATTGTTTTGGACCGTAGTGTTGTGTTGACGTCGGGGCATGTGCCTTGAGTTCTCCTTCTTAGGTTGGGGTGGCCGGTTGTGCCCTGTGTGCCCTTTGTCGGGGTTGTCGGGTCCGTATCTTTCAGTGGCCAGGACCTTGGCCCATTTGTCTACCAGTGAATATTGTTCAGCTTTAAGCTGCTGTTGCTTCCTTTGCAGGCTCTTTGCCGTGGCCATAAGCCGTCGCTCGAAGCGAGCTTGTTCCACTGGATCTTCAGGCACGCCGAATTCGTCATTGCCGAGGCTTGCCTCGTCCTCGGAGGGGGCGTATAGTTGTCCCTCTCCAAGTATCCCACAGTGGCCAGTCCGGCCTTCTGAAAGGCACGCCGACTAGGGTTCTGTTCATCTTCGGCGCCATCCGGATTATTTTCGACTTTTGGGCTGGTATTCCTGCGTCGGGGCTTGGAGCGGCACCGATGACGCCCATGCTTTGTGTCGGTGTCTAAACCGGCGGATCTCGGGTAGGGGGTCCCGAACTGTGCATCTAGGCGGATGGTAATAGGGGACAAGGGACATGATGTTTTTACCCAGGTTCGGGCCCTCTCGATGGAGGTAAAACCCTACTCCTGCTTGATTAATATCGATGATATGGGTAGTACAAGAGTAGATCTACCACGAGATCAGAGAGGCTAAACCCTAGAAGCTAGCCTATGGTATGATTGTTGTTAGATCCTCACGGACTAAAACCCTCCGGTTTATATAGACACCGGAGAGGGTTAGGGTTACACAGAGTCAGTTACAATGGAAGGAGATCTACATATCCGTATCGCCAAGCTTGAATTCCACGCCAAGGAAAGTCCCATCCGGACATGGGACGAAGTATTCAATATTGTATCTTCATAGTCCAGGAGTCTGGCCAAAGGTCATAGTCCGGCCATCCGGACACCCCCTAATCCAGGACTCCCTCAGTAGCCCCTGAACCAGGCTCCAATGACGACGAGTCCGGCGCGCATATTGTCTTCGGCATTGCAAGGCGGGTTCCTGCTCCGAATACTTCATGGAAGATTTTGAACACAAGGATAGTGTCCACCTCTGCAAAATAATTTCCACATACCACCGTAGAGAGAATAATATTTACACAAATCCAACCTGCTGACGCATTTCGCAGCGTGTCATCACACCACGGCCAAGCCTTTATTCGAATCATTTTTACTATCCCACCTCAGCGCGTTTAGCGAGGCGGTTTCCTTGGCATGTCTTGTCAAAGCAAAGATCGTGTCCCCTTATTCTGGGATTCTCATCAATACGGGCATGGGTAACCCAATCGTGCCCGTTGGCACGTCTCCTCTATCGAAGGCGAGTCCCAAACGGTCACGGGGGAGGGCTCTTGGTATTCAACCTCTTTATAAAGAGACCAAGGCTCTACTCCTTTCTTTCAATCTCAATCGAATCCGCCCCTCGCCTCGAGTTCCAACACCCAAAGCTCCAGATTCAGGTGCTTCGGACCTTCGATGATGTCCGGCTCCGAACTTCAAGGCCGGTGGATGCCTTCCTCCGTTACGGAAGAAGACGTGCTAAAGCTGAGAGATGCCAGGTATTTAACCGGCGAAATTTTGCATAGGCTGCCTGCTCAAGGGAAGGTTATTCCCACTCCCAAGCCTGGTGAGAGCGTGGTGTTCGCGTCTCACTTCCTTCGGGGGTTAGGCTTCCCGACGGACCCCTTCGTGAGGGGGCTCATGTTTTATTACGGGTTAGAATTTCACGACTTGGATCCGAGTCCATCCTCCACATCTCAGCGTTCATTGTCGTGTGAAGCCTTCCTCCGCATTACCCTCACTTCGGATTGTGGCTTAAGACCTTCAAAGTAGAGCGAAGATGATCAAGGGGCATCAAGCGAGTCTTGGAGGTGCTGTTATAAGCAAGAATCCGACGCTCTATGGCCCGAGGGCTCTTTTCAAGAGGAGTTCAGCTTATGGCAGCGAGAGTGGTTTTATATCACTGGCGCCCAGGGCACCAAGTGGGTGGCGCCTCTGTCTTCGCTGGGTCCTCCCCACGGCTGGCATCATGGGTCAATAAAGGGCTCGACTGGGGGCCGTCCATGGACGTGCCCTTGTTGCAGGGCCGCATTCAAGATCTCCTGGAAAGAGACATCAACCTGGCCGTAGTGGCGCAGGTTATGTTGATTCGCCGCACTTTGCCCTGCAAACGCCGCCCCCTCCGCCTGTGGGAGTTTAATCTGGAGGGACCACGAGCTCTTCAACACTTTGCGGGTGTGACGCCCATGGAGATGTATAAATTGTTCTTCGGATCACAAGCAATGTGTCCGGACTTGACCGAGGACGCAGGTCTAAGCTGCAATCGCCCGGATACTCAAGTAAGTAGCCCTGTACCCGGACATGCTATCCGTATATTCGTCATAAAATTGCCCTTAAAGGAGCTATCCCTTTAAACAGGAGTGGATAGCGAAAGCAAAGCTGATCAGGTGTCCGCCCCCCTCCCCGAGACTACGCCGGATCCCATGTTAACTAGGATGCTGGAGGTTGCGCCTTTGGAAGAAGGCGAAGGGGGGAACAAGGAAGTTACCATCTCCTCGAAGGAGGCTATCCGGAAAGGAGAGATCGAGAATCCCTCCATCTAGGGAAAGAAAAGGGCCGCCTCTGAAGACCCGGAAACCATGGTCTCAAAGAAGGGGAAGAGATCTTCGTCAGAGGGTCCTGCGCCGGGAAGTGCCTCGGCCGCACTGTGCCCTCAAGGGGATCAGCCCTCCAGCGAGCCGTAAGTAGAGAGGGGAGTTTCAAAATAAGATACATCCCTATTTTATTCCTGAGAAAGACAACTGAATTTTTACCTTGTAGTTCGGACCTCCGCCCTTCACAACAGAGCTCATCTTCAGGGGATCTTCGTCCAGAGATGATGGAGAGCGGAGCGCCCCCTCCTGCCATACCGCCTTGCGAGGCGGGCGACCCTGAGGTGTCGTTGCAAAGGGTTTCTCCGAATCCAGTAGGGCCGGAAAGCAGCCGTATGGCTCCCCAAAGCCCTCCGTGTCCGACCTTCGAAAAAGGCCATCAGACGAGTCCGGCACCGTCCGGTGCACGGTCGGAGGAGCTGAAGGATCTGCTCGGGCGAGCGTCTATCTCAGGAGAACATCATGCATTGATGGGCACGGTGATTGAAAGGATTTCATCCGCGGAGAGCGGGTTGCACGAGGCCGTCAGGAGTTTACTGACAGGTTTTGAGGTACGTGAAATGATGTACCTTTTGACAGTTCCGCATATAAAAGACGCGCCCTGTATAGATAGTAGCCCCTGAGACTCGGTGCGTTGTCAAAGCTGACAGCGCACGGAGGATCATAATCCCAGGTATAATATGTCGCTCTTCCTATGTAGGTGGCGAAGTGTCCGGTGGCTAGCCGGACTGATGAATTTGCCGAGCTAAAGCGGCAACTTGACGTGGCGGATGCCGACATTGCGCTTGTCAACAAGCGGTTGGACAAGTCGCAAGGTATGAAATATTCACTGCGGATACCTGGTAAGGGGGCTTGATGCTCTTGCCTTACAACATGTATGCTTGATGCAGATGGTGCCGCTGCCATGGAGAACCTTCGGGCGGAACTCGCCCGAGCCAAGGAGCAGGCCAGAAAAAGTGATGCGGCTGCCTTGAAGGCAGCCGAAGAGCTGAAAGCCGAACGGGCTGCTCGCTGCCGAAGCAGGAAGGAAATGGCCGAGATGGCGGTGAAGTTGAAGGATGCTGCCGACCGCTGCAAGCTTGTTGAAAAAGAAGATCGGGCGGAACAAAAGGACCTAGATAAGGCCACTACCGAAGCCAAGGATGCTCGCTCTGCAATGAGAGCCATGAAGCAGGAGCTACGTCGGGCCGGAGATATCGCGGCTGGAAAGCCCTTTATGCTGCGGATGAAGTTTGGGGATCCTAAGTATGCTTAGTTGGACCAGCTGTGGAGTGCGGCGGATACTTATTTGGATTTGGCGGCAAGTGCCGCGGACGCGGCCGAACACTTCCGAGATCAAAAGGATCACTAAGTGGAAAAGCTTTTTTGGTCGCAGTTCCACAATCCAGAGCGGCCACTTCCATTATCCGAGCGATTGGCCGAATGGGCGGAGCTGAATAGGTTATCCGGACTCGCCATGAAGGAAGTCGTGAGTCATCTATGGCCGGAAAGGCCTGAGCCGAAGAGTTATTTTGGTTTGGTGCAGCAGTTCCTTGGTGCGGTGCCCCATATCAATGCAATGAAGAGGTCAGCATGCATAGAGGGTGCGCGGATGGCTCTAGCCCGTGTCAAGACATACTGGGCGGAGATGAAGACCACCGACGTTGCATCCCAAGATTCGTACGGGAGCCGAGTACCCGCCGAGAACTATTTTTAGGAACTTCTGCGGGGAGCTCGTTTAATAGAGACGCAGTGCTCGAAGGACATCATGTTCGAATAACATGTATAATTGTAAAACAATGTTTCGATGGAATATAAAAAGATTTTTGTACTTATGCCTGCAAGAATTAAAATACCTCCTGTGCGGTCGTTAATGTATATGTGTATATAACCTGAAAGATGGCAGTCTTCGGCTTCAGCCCCCACACATATAATGCGGGGGTGTTCGCAAAAGGCGCATTTTCACACTTGATCCAACGTCTTGGTCCTATAAAGGAGGTGATAGTGTAGCGAACTAGGCAACCGGACTATAATGCTTTATCACTTTCACTTAGCCATAGGAGTTGGACAGTGGGGCTACTATATAGCCCCTAGGGGCACCAGGCTCGCCCGAATTCGGGGCGTGTGTGTGCCTGACCGGGAAATGTCCCTTCGTTAATGCGGAGGAATCCTAAAGATTCCGGTGGGTCATCGAGTGGTTGAACAGTCTCACGCTACATCATGACAGTCAATTTTCGGCTTTCTCTACTGAGGTGCTCGCCCGGCCGAACCGGGGCACAATCGCAGTAGTTCTCCTGGTGCCGCCTTAGCCGATAGAGCGGAACGTAAGGAAGCAAAACACAAGAGCCGGGCAAACCCAACATTTGACCAAAGACATGATTCGGAGCTGATGCATATAAGGCCAAACTCGCGACGCTAAACACTCCCTAAGGTATTCGGTATTTATGAAAACGGGCTGAACAACGCCCTTAGTAATAAGCCCCTGGTGTCCAGGGACGCGCAAAGTCCTGACGTGGCCAATGCCAAGACGCCAGCCTCCACCTCGGTTAGAGCAAGAAACCGGGGGATGTGTATCAACAAGAGACAGTAAAAAAGGTTTACGTAGGGTCTTAATCTGAAAAGAATCCTTGCAACGGTCCCTACTGCAGGTCTGCGCCTGTGTCTCCGTTGTGCCGTATCCTGGACGGGTGTAGCACGGTGTTCATCTGTAAAAGAGAGGAACTTAGTTGACAAAGATCGTGCGAAAATATACGTTACATTAAATAAACAAAGTACGTTTTTTAAAAAAATTAAGAAAATTGAGCTTTATTGTCTCTTGTTGTACATGCGCGGAGCCCCTTGAACGGGGGTATACGGCTAATAGGCCCTTACGCCGGACTCCTCTAGCCATGTCCGGGCTCTGAACAACCTGTTTAGGTGCTTTGCTTAGTGAAGCTGGTTTAGTGTGTGGCTGTTAATGCAGCCGCACAATCTTCCGTGCTCGAGGAACACTCGATATTTCCCTTTAATGAGATGATGCCTCGTGGACCGGGCATTTTTTAAGTATAAGGGATGCATAATGTGGTATTGCGTTAAAGCGGGCGAAAGCTTCGCGTCCCAGTAGTGCTTGATAGCTGCTTGTAAATGGGGCGATGTGGAAGGTTAGCTTTTCGCAGCGGAAGTTGTCGGGTGAGCCAAACATAACTTCTAATAGGAGAGAGCCCGTACAATGGGCATCTAGGCCTGGCGTTACCCCTTGAAAGGAAGTGTTGCTTTGGCGAATTGTTGTTGGGTCTATCCCCAGTTTGCGGATTGTGTCCTGATATATCAGGTTTAAATCACTGCCGCCGTCCATTAGGACTTGTGTAAAGTGGAGTCCGTCAATTATCGGATCTAACACCAAGGCAGTCCAGCCTGCGTTCCGGATACTTCTAGAGTAATCCTGATGGTCGAAGGTGATTGGTTTTAACAACCAGTGGCGGGACTCCTCTGGGATAGGCCGTATGGCGCGTATCTCGATGGGCTCCACTATCTTCTCCCCTTTTGTCACGTGAAGTGAATTTACTGTTTTGACTTCTTGTGGGAAATTCTTTTGTTTTCCGGTGCTCTGCTTGTGGGGTTCGTCATCGTCCTCGCTTGGTGTGTCGAGCCCCTTGTGTTCGGCGTTAAGTTTGCTGGATTACTTGAAGACCCAACAATCTTTGTGGGTATGGTTTGCAGGCCTCCCGGGAGTACTGTGGATTTGACATGTCTTGTCCATGATTTTGTTTAAGTTAGCTAGCTCATCCCTGTTATCCTTGGGGGGCAACTTTTTCTGATTCTGGCGAGAGCTTTTGAATCCGGCGTTGACTGCCGTGCTCTTCGCACTGTTTCTCTTGGTCCGGTGCTGGTCCTTGCTGCGTCGCGGTTTCCGGTTTCCATCCCTAACTTCGGATGTACTTGGGTCGCTGGTACTGCATCTTGCCAACCAACTATCCTCTCCTGCGCAAAAGCGGGTCATGAGGCTTGTTAATGCGGCCATTGTTCTTGGCTTTTCTTGGCCGAGGTGTCTGGCAAGCCTTTCATCTCGAACGCTGTGTTTGAAAGCTGCTAAGGCTTCGGCGTCCGGACAGTCGACTATCTGGTTCTTTTTAGTAAGAAATCTCTTCCAGAGTTTCAGGGCTGACTCTCCGGGTTGTTGAGTTATATGACTTAAGTCATCCGCATCCGGAGGTTGGACATAGGTCTCTTGAAAATTTGCCCGAAAAGCATCCTCGAGCTCTTACCAACTTCCAATGGTGTTTTCGGGAAGGCTTTTAAGCCAATGCCGAGCTGGCCCTTTGAGTTTGAGGGGTAAGTATTTTATGGCGTGGAGATCATCTCCTCTAGCCATGTGTATGTGTAGGATGTAATCCTCAATCCAGACTCCAGGGTCTGTTGTTCCGTCCTATGCCTCTATGTTTACGGGCTTGAATCCCGCTGGAAATTCATGATCCAGCACCTCATCGGTGAAACATAAGGGGTGTGCGGCGCCCCTATATCGAGGCGTACCGTGATGTTCGGATATTTGATGTGTTGCATTGCTTACTAGAGCTTGCTTTCTTGGCCCATAGAAAGATCTGGCTGGGCCATCTTTTTTATGCGAATCCTTGTGCGGATCGCGTGTCGGCTTGTGTGCGGCGTCCTTTGCCACACTGTGTTGGCCATGGGGTCGTTTGTCCGGCCGGGTGGCTTCCTTATTTTTTGATTGCGGAGGCTCTAAGGCCTCATCATCAAATTCCGGCAGTAATTTTCGCTTTGGATAGCTCTTTGTGTGGCGACTGTCGCCGTATTTATCTGCGGTGTTGAGTAATTTGCTCCCTCTAATTCTGAGTGCATCTTCCACTGTTTTGAGCTTCCGCTTCTGCTTTTTCAGGCTATGCGCAGTGGCGACAAGCCTTTTTTGGAGGTTCTTCTGCTCCAGCAACTTGTCCAGCGTGAGGTCGTCCGGACTGTTGTCTTAGCCGGCGACGGGTTGTTTGTCCAAGTTGCCCTATTCGGACGGTTGCTTGATGGCATGTTCGTCGTCCGCCGGTTCGCCCTGCTCTATGGCTGGGTCTGTATGGCTGCTTTCTCTGTCGAGGTGGGGTTTGGAGCGGCGCTTACGCCGCCGCTTTGAGTGCTTTTCGAGGGAACGATCCCTCGTTGCGTCCCTTTGTTCCTCGTCGTCGTTTCCTTTAGGTGTATCTACCATGTATACGTCGTGAGATGGGGTGGTTGTCCAGTGGCCTATAGGCGCTGGTTCCTGTTCGTCTCCTACATCGTCGTCCATACCGTCGATGTCTTTGGAGTCGAAGTTAAGCATGTCGGTTAAATCATCGACAGTGGCTACAAAGTGGGTGGTGGGTGGGCTTTGAATTTCTTCGTCGTCCGCATCCCAACCTTGCTGACCATAGTCCGGCCAGGGCTCTCTTGATAAAGAGAGAGAGACTTTAGTGAATTCATAATGTCTCCAAAGGGCGAGTGCTGAAAGATGTCCGGCGGTGAACTCCATGATCGGCGCCCAATCGGATTCGATTGGCAGGGGCGCAGAAGGTTCAGAGTCCGGCACCTAGGAGTCATGAGCTTCGCAAAGGACAGGTATGGTGTTCGGCTCGATCGCCGTAGAGATTGCAGCCCCCGAGGCGGTGTCCAGCCACCCGTCCTCGATTGGCGCAGTCGGCTCTGAGCTATGGGTCGGAGCGGACACTGGTGCGGCCTCCAGGACACTGTTCGGCGGCAGAGATAGATCATGCCCCTTGTAACAGTGCGGCGCGCTTGGCTATGGCTCGAACCCATCGAAGATCAAGTCTCCGCGGACATCGGCCGTGTAGTTCAAACTTCGAAATCTGACCTGATGGCCAGGGGCGTATCTTTCAATCTGCTCCAGATGGCCAAGCGAATTGGCCCGTAATGCAAAGCCGCCGAATACGAAGATCTGTCCGGGGAGAAAAGTCTCACCCTGGACCGCATCGTTGTTGATGATCGAAGGAGTCATCGGGCCTAAAGGTGACGACACAGAGGAACTCTCAATGAAAGCACCAATGTCGGTGTCAAAACCGGCGGATCTCGGGTACGGGGTCCCGACCTGTGCGTCTAGGCGGATGGTAACAGGAGACAAGGGACACGATGTTTTTACCCAAGTTCGGGCCCTCTCGATGGAGGTAAAACCCTACTCCTGCTTGATTAATATCGATGATATGGGTAGTGCAAGAGTAGATCTACCACGAGATCAGAGAGGCTAAACCCTAGAAGCTAGCCTATGGTATGATTGTTGTTCGTCCTACGGACTAAAACCCTCCGATTTATATAGACACCGGAGAGGGTTAGGGTTACACAGAGTCGGTTACAATGGAAGGAGATCTACATATCCGTATCGCCAAGCTTGCCTTCCATGCCAAGGAAAGTCCCATCCGGACTCGGGACGAAGTCTTCAATCTTGTATCTTCATAGTCCAGGAGTCCGGCCAAAGGTCATAGTCCCGCCATCCGGACACCCCCTAATCGAGGACTCCCTCACTTTGCTTTTCCCCCTAGGGGATTATCCTCCGCTGCCTCATCGCCATTGGTTTCCTTCGGAGTGTCCGCCATGTGTATATCATGGGGATAAGCGGCTATCCACCGCCCAGTGAGCGGTGGCTCCTGTGATTCTCCTGCATCGTCGTTCCTACCGTCGATGTCTTCGGAGTCAAAGTCAATCACGTCGGTTAAATCATCGACCGTGGCAATGAAGTGGGTGGTGGGTGGGCAAAGAACTCCTTCATCGCCTGCTTCCCACTCGAGCCGAACATAATTCGGCCATGATCCTCCTGACAAAGAGAGAGACTTTAATGAGTTCAGCATGTCGCCGAAAGGCGAGTGCTGGAAGATATCAGCAGCGGTGAACTCCATCACCCGAGCCCAACCTGGCTCGACTGGATCGGGACTGCGCGGACCGGAACCAACGTCCAGATACGAATCCGGGGGTCCGGATTCACAGGCCACCACAAGGGTGAGGCCCGTGTTCGGCTCTACCACCGATGAGTGTGCGACCTGCAGGGCGGGGTCCAGCCCCCCGTCCTTGGGCCACACAGCCTGCTCTGGATTTAAGTCCGAGGCTACTGCGGGGGTGACACCCCGAGCTTTGTTCAACAGCAGGTCTAACCCGTGTTCGTCGTTACTGTCCTGTGCTCCTGGCATAGGCCCGAATCCGTCAAAGATCCAGTCTCCACGGATGTCCACCGTGCAGTTCAGGTTTCCGACCCTGATCTAGTGGCTAAGGGCGTGGCTATCGATCTACTCCAGATGGCCAAGCGAATTGGCCCGCAGGCGAAGCCGCCGGACACGAAGATCTGTCCGGGGAGAAAAGTCTTGCCCGGGACCCTGTTGTTGATGGTGGTTGATGGAGCCATCGAGCCTGACAGCGACGACACAGAGGAACTCTCAATGAAAGCACCAATGTCGGTGTCAAAACCGGCAGATCTCGGGTAAGGGGTCCCGATCTATGCGTCGAGGCTGATGGTAACAGGAAGCAAGGGATACAGATGTTTACCCAGGTTCGGGCCCTCTCGATGGAGGTAAAACCCTACTTCCTGCTTGATTAATATTGATGATATGGGTAGTACAAGAGTAGATCTACCATGAGATCGTAGAGGCTAAACCCTAAGAGCTAGCCTATGATGGTATGATTGTAATTGTGATCGGCCTTCTAAGGACCAACCTCTCCGGTTTATATAGGCACCGGAGAGGGCTAGGGTTTACATGGAGTCGGTTACAAGGAAGGAAATATAATATCCGGATCACCAAGCTTGCCTTCCATGCCAAGGAAAGTCCCATCCGGACACGGGCCGAAGTCTTGAGTCTTGTATCTTCACGCTTCAATAGTCCGGACGTTGTACACAGTCCGACTGTCCGGATACCCCCTAATCCAGGACTCCCTCACCCCCCTCCTTCGAGAGAGGCTGCTCGCCTGATTCTGGAGTCGCACTGGTCTCCGGAATCGTATTCGGCTGAGGGCCGAACTTAATACGGCCCCCTCGCCAGTCTCCATGGGGATTCGCTCCCCCATGTGTCCGACAGCGGAGGTCTCGCCTTGTGGCGCCTCCTGGACAGCATCCTGGGCCCCACCCCGGCTCGGAGCGGTCAGCGCTGACATGCTAGCCATTTCCGCCGGATCCAACGAACCTCCAGATGAGGATCGTTGGATGCTGTTGCGAGCCGGAGTGGAATAGCACAATTAACCACTTCAAAACGATAAAGAGGAAAGGCCGGATATGCAGGTATAAGTGAGTCATGGTACTTACGATGCGGCCCGGAGCTTAGTGCGGGGGCGTCGCTCCAGACTGCTGTCAACGTCCCACGCGGTGTTGACCGCTGGGGCGCCCTTCGCCTTCTTGGGCGTTTCCGCCTCCAGATGCGCCGAAGCCGCCCTTTTCTTCTCTCCCCCTCAGGGGGAGTGAGGGAGTCCTGGATTTGGGGGTCCTCGGACAGCCGGACTATATACTTTGGTCGGCCTGTTGGACTATGAAGATACAAGATTGAAGACTTCGTCCCGTGTCCGGATGGGATTCTCCTTTGTGTGGAAGGCAAGCTTGGCAATTAGGTTATGTAGATCTCCTCCCTTGTAACCAACTCTGTGTAACCCTAGCCCCTTCCGATGTCTATATAAACCAGAGGGTTTAGTCCGTAGGACGACAACAATCATAACCATAGGCTAGCTTCTAGGGTTTAGCCTCTACGATCTCTTGGTAGATCAACTCTTGTAATACTCATATCATCAAGATCAATCAAGCAGGAAGTAGGGTATTACCTCCATCGAGAGGGCCTGAACCTGGGTAAACATTGTGTCACCCGCCTCCTGTGACCATCCGCCTTAGACGCACAGTTCGGGACCCCCTACCTGAGATCCGCCGGTTTTGACACCGACATTGGTGCTTTCGTTGAGAGTTCCACTGTGCCGTCACCATAAGGCTTGATGGCTCCTTCGATCATCGGCAACGATGCGATCCAGTGTGATGTTGTTCTCCCCGGACAGATCTTCCCTGGCCGTCAGGTCAGGTTTGGAAGCTTAAACTACACTGCCAATGTCCGCGAAGACTTGATCTTCGACGGATTCGAGCCCATGTCAGGTGCGCCGCATAGTCATGACGATCACGACTTTGCTCTGCTATCGGACGGTGTTCGGGAGATCACACCTGTGACTACTCCGGTCCTCAATCCGAAGCAGATCGTGCCATCCGAGGACGGCTGGATGGACCCCGCCATGGAGGTCGCACACTCAGCGGCGTTAGAGCTGAATACTGACTTCACCTCTTATGAAACCTGTGTTGCCGAACCCTTGGATTCGTCCCTGGCCACGGGCTCCGAACCGCTTGCGTCTGTGCCTAACAAATCTGATTGGGCACCAATCATGGAGTTTACCTCCGCGGATATTTTCCAGCACTCGCCCTTAGGCAACATGCTATATTCATTAAAGTCTCTCTCCTTGTCAGGAGACCCTCGGCCGAACTATGTCCGGCTCGAGTGGGAAGCGGACGAAGAAGAAATTCGTTCCCCACCCACCACCCACTTAATATCCACTGTCGATGATTTAACCGACATGCTTGATTTCGACTCCAAAGACATTGACGGTATGGACGACGATGCAGGAGAGGAACAGGAACCACCGCCCACAGGGCGCTGGACAACCACTTCATCACACGATATATACATGGTGGATACACCCAAAGAAAACAATGACGAGGAACAGAAGGATGCAGTGAAGGATAATCCCCTCGAGAAGCAACCAAAGCGACAACGTAGGCGCCGCTCCAAATTCCGCCTCGGCAAAAACAGCGATAACATCGCAAGAAAGAATAATACCCCGGTCGACTCCAAAGGAAACGACGACCACATGGACCTAGCTACAGAGTAGGATGAGCCAGCGGACGGCGAACATAGTACAGAGACACTGTCCGATCACGGCGACGCCAAGGGTAAAGCTCATCAACCTGTCTCCGGAGAGGAGAACAGTCCGGACGATGATGCACACATCATCCTGGAAAGGCATTTGGAGCAAGAGAACCTCCACAGAAGGCTTATTGCCACCGCGAGGAGTCTGAAGAAGCAGAAGCAAAGGCTTAAGGCCGCGCAAAATACACCCAACAGTAGATGGAACAAAGTGCTATACACTGAAGAAAAGTACGGTGGCAGTCGCTACACAAAGAGCTATCCAAAGCGCAAGCTGCTGCCTGAATTTGATGACGAGGCTTTAGAGTCCATACAGCCAAAAAATAAATCGGCCGATCATCCGGATCGACCACCCCGTGGCCGCGATAGGGTGGCTAACGATGTCGCACATAAGTCAGCACACGATTTACGTGAGGACTTGCAGCAAAAAGCGGTATGACCAGGTCCATCTATGGATCTAGGAAGCGCGCTCCAGCACGGAATCAAAATTGAACACTACAAACGTCATAATGCCATGACACATCCAAATACAGGGGTGCAGCGCACCCCCTATGCTTCACCGATGAGGTGCTGGATCACGAATTTCCAGAGGGATTCAAACCCGTGAACATAGAGGCATACGACAGAACGACAGACCCTGGGGTTTGGATTGAGGACTTCATCCTTCACATCCACATGGCTGACGGAGATGATCTCCACGCCATCAAATACCTGCCCCTCTAGTTGAAAGGACCAGCTCGGCACTGGCTGAAAAGCCTCCCTGAAAACTCAATTGGAAGTTGGGAAGAGCTTGAGGATGCTTTTAGGGCTAATTTTCAAGGGACTTATGTCCTACCTCCGGATGAAGACGATTTAAGTCATGTAATTCAACAGCCCGGAGAGTCAGCCCGAAAGCTTTGAACAGATTCTCGCTAAGAAGAATCAAATCGTCGACTGCCCAGACACCGAAGCCTTAGCGGCTTTCAAACACAGTGTCCGGGACGAATGGCTCGCCAGACACCTCGGCCAGGAAAAACCGAGGACAATGGCAGCCCTAACAAGCCTTATGACCCGCTTTTGCGTGGGCGAAGATAGTTGGCTGGCCCGTAGCACAACTTCCGAAGCGAAGAATTAACCTTCGACATCGCTCCATTCCGAAGCGGCTATCATGCACTACTCGGAAGAACGGCCTTCGCTCATTTTAATGCAGTACTGCATTACGCTTATGTTAAGCTTAAGATGCCTGGTCCTCGTGGCATCATCATAGTTAGCGGAAACACAGAGCGTTCCTTACGTGTGGAAGAATGTGTGGCGGCTCTAGCAGCCGAACACTGAACGGCCTCTCCAACCAGAATAAATGATCGGTCTTCAAGACAACGGACACGGCTAGACGAGTCCGGCGCACCACTAGTTGTAACAGCTTGGATAAACCTGAGTTTGGGTCGATGGATACACCCCCATAGGTGGTGCTAGGGGCTTCCCGCATGTAAAAAGGACTACAGTTCAGCTTGACCCTATTTAGATTGCATTTTAATGGTTTATTAAGAATAACCAATTTTTCGCATGAAGACTTTCACCTGGGATTTTCTCTTTTACAGATGATAATCGTGCTACACCCTTCCAGGATACGGCACAACGGAGACACAGGCTCAGACGTGTAGCAGGGCCCCGCTCAAAGGTTTCTTTTTAGATTAAGACCCTGTGTAAACCTTTCTTCCGTCTCTTGTTGCTTCACACCCTCCGGATACTCAACACAACTGAGAGGGATGCTAGCGTTATTGGCATTTCGTCACGTCAGACTAATGCACATACCTGGAAATTCAGGTCTCACTATCGAGGGCGTTACTCATCCCAGTATATGTTGTAAAGTCTGTATACCTTAGGGAGTGTTCGGCATCGCGAGTTTGGCCTTATATGCATCAGCACCGAATCATGTCTTTGGTCAATAGTTGGGTTTGCCCGGCTCCCGTGTTTTGCTACCTTACGTTCCGCTCTATCGGCTAAGGTGGCACCGAGAGAACTGCTGCGATTGTGCCCTGGTTCATCTGGATGAGCACCTTAGTAGAGAAAGCTAAAAACTCACTGTCATGATCAAGCACGAGACTGGTCAACCACTCGAGGACTCAGCAGAATCTTCGCGATTCCTCCACATTTACGAAGGACCGGTTTCCCTGTCATGTATGTACGCGCATCGTATTCGGATGAGCGCGGAAGTACCAGGGGCTATATAGTAGCCCCACCTTCAAACTCCTATGGCTAAGTGAAAGTGTTAAAGCAATATAGTCTGATTGCCTTGTTCGCTGCGCTATCACCTCCTTAATGGACCAAGGCGTTCGATCAAGTGTGAATACGCGCTTTTCCGAACACCCTCGCATTATATGCGTGGGGGCTGAAGCCAACGACTGCAAACTTTCAGGTTATATACATACATAAACGGCCGCGCGGGAGGCATCATAATACTTTCAGGCAAAAGTATAAACACGGCCTTTATAATCCAAATAGCATTGTTTTTACAATTGGGATACATGTCACTCGAACATGATACTCTTGTTAACCCGAGCCTCTATTAAACGAGCACCTTCTAGGACTTCTTCAAAATAGTGCTCGGCCGAGACCTGGCCTACGGCCGGATCCTGGGTTGCAATAGCGATGGCCTCCATCTCTGCCCAGTATGTCTTAACACGGGCAAGAGCCATCCGCGCACCCTCTATGCACGCCGACCTCTTTACAACGTCAATATGCGGCACAGCACCAAGGAATCGTTGCACTAAACCAAAATAACTATTCGGCCTTGGTCCCTCCGGCCAAAGATGATCCACGACAGACCTCACGGCAAGTCTAGACAACCTATGGAGCTCAGCCCACTCGCCCATTTGTTCATTTAACAGCAGCGGACGCGTGGGAGCACTGAACTGCGACTAGAACAACCTTTCCAATTCATGATCTTTCTGATCTTTTAAAAACTCAGTCGCATCAGCAGCACTCACTGCCAAGTCCAAGTACGCGTCTGCAGCACTCCATAATTGATCCAGAGGGGCATACTTCGGATCTCCGAACTTCGTTCGCAACAAAAAGGCCTTGCCGGTCGTGATATCTTCGGCTTGACGAAGCTCCTCCTTTGCCGCTCTGATTTTACAGAGGGTTTCCTTGGCTGCTACCATGGCTTTCTTCAGGTCTGCCATTTTCGTTTGGCTTTCCTTTTCAAGAAGCTCGTACCGGCCTGCGGCATCCTTCAGCTCAACAGCCATCTTGGCTATTTTATCTTCGCTCTGGCGATGAGCAGCCTGTTCGGCTCTTAACTCTTCGCCCGCCTTTAGGGTGGCCGGATCACTTCTCCTGGCTTGTTCCTTGGCTCGGGCAAGTTCCGCCCGAAGGGTCTCCACGGCGGCAGCTCCATCTGCAGTCACAACATATTATAGATACTAGCATTATGCTCCTCTTAATATCTGTTGACCACCGGAAAAATACATACCATGTGCCTCGTCAAGCCGCTTGTTTATAAGCACGATGTCGGCATCTGCCGTATCAAGCTTCCGACTCAGTTCGGCAAACTCACCAGTCCGGCCAGCCAACGGACCTTCAGCCGCCTGCACATGAAAGCAGTATGATCATTGCCTGGGACTATGATCCTCTATTTGCCGCCTCTGGACAGCAACCAGAGTCTCAGGGGCTACTATCTGTATAGGGCACACCTAGCGTGTGCGGTACCGTCAAAAAATATATTACTTTGTGTACCTCAAAGCCTCTTAGTAGACTCATAAAAGCTTCATTTAACCCACTGTCGGCGGATGAAATCCTCTCAACCACCGTACCCATTAAAGTACGATGCGCCTCTGAGATAGCCGCTTGCTCCATACGACCCATCAGTGCGTCCAGTCGTGTACCGGACAGCCCCGGACTCTTTCTGTTGCTCTCCTTAGGAGCCGAATACTCCAGACTTTGGGTGGCCGAAGGGTTACGTTCTGGCCTTGGCGGATCAGGAGAAATCCTCCGTGATGACACCTCAGGGTCGTCTGCCCCATGAGGTGGGGAGACAAGGGGAGGCGTTTCGCTCTCCATCATCTCTGTAAGAAGATCCCCCGAAGAAAAACTCTGCTGAGAAGGGCTACGATCCGGACTGCAAGACATACGTCTCGGTTATTGTCCTCGGAGATAAAGCAGGATATATCTACCAAAAGTACTCTTGTTCACTTACAGCTCGGTGGAGGGCTGACCCCCTTGCGGGCACAATGCGGTAAGGATGCCCTCCGGGGCAGGGCTCCCTGACGAAGGTTTCGTCCCTCATTTGGAAACCCTCGTTTCCAAGTCTTCAGAGGTGGTCCTTTTCCTTCCTTCGGGAGAGGGAATTTTAGGTTCTTCTCCCCGATTATCCTCCTTCGTGGAGACACTAATTCCCCCGGTTTGGATGAGTAATGCGTGAGGCCCTCTTTTGGCTTCTTTATTCCTCCGTTTATCTCCACTGATGGCACTTCATAAGGTGCGTGCTCAAGCATCCTGGCTACTAGAGGATCCGGTGAGCCTTCGAGAAGGGGGGCCGAACACCTGATCATCTTCGCCTTTTTTATATAGTCCTGGTCAAAGAGCGATTTTTTAGAATGATGTTGTGACAAATAAAAAGACAGTATGTTCGGCCTCATAATTACTTACGTGGGTATCTGGACGATTGCAGTTTAGACCCACATCCTCGGTGGTGTCCGGACACTTTATTCCTGATGCGAAGAGAAATCCATACATCTCTTCGAGCGTCACGCCGAAGAATTGCTGAATAGTTCGCGGTCCTTCCGGGTTGAACTCCCACATACGGAGAGGTCAACGTTGGCATGGCAGGACCCGATGAACTAGCATGACTTGCATCACCTTGACAAGGCTGACATCTCTCTTGAGGATATCTCGGATGCGACTCTGCAATGTCGGCACGTCATTAACTGGCCCCCAGTCCAGCCCCGTGTTGACCCATGATGCCAGTTGTGGCGGGGGGCCCGAACGGAAGGAAGGGGCAGCTACCCACTTAGTACTTAGGGGAGCTGTGATGTAAAACCACTTCCGCTGCCATAAGTTGGACATCTCCGGGAAGGAACCCTTTGCCATGGAGCATCGGCGCCTTTGCTTATTATGGCACCTCCGCATTCTGCATGTCGCCCATCGATCATCTTCATCTTCACATTGAAGGTCTTAAGCCATAAACCGAAGTGTGGGGTGATGCGGAGGAACGCCTCACACACGACGATAAACGATGAGATGTGAAGGATGGAATCTGGAGCTAGATCATGGAAATCGAGCCCGTAATAGAACATAAGACCTCTAACAAAGGGATCAAGACTAAAGCCTAGCCCTCGGAGGAAGTGGGAAACAAATACGACACTCTCGTTGGGTTCGGGGGTGGGGATGACCTGCCCTTGAGCAGGCAGCCTGTGCGAGATTTCGGTGGTCAGATATCTGGCTTCTCTTAGCTTCTTGATGTCCTCCTCTATGACAGAGGAGGCCATCCACTATCGGTGTACAAAAAGAGGGGCACGCTTTTGTACCCCTTTACCTGTGAAAGGGCAGTCGGAGCCGCGCCCACGGTCACACCAAGCAGAACAGGGGAGGTGAGCCGAGGTAAGACCGAAGCCCAAGATAATCTAAGAAACACCAACACCAAGACCACAAAGAGCAGAGGGACAAACCAGGTTCCCCTGGCAAGACCCTTGCCGGGGCAGCCTCATCAGCCCCGGCAAGACCCTTGCCGGAGCAGCTTGCCCCACACCAACAGAGGAAGCCACCCTTGAGCCCACGGTCCCCAACGCCATCATCCACGTGGGGCCAAGGCTTAGGAAGGCACCTCTATGGTGGCATGCAGATCTTTGTGCAGACATATTGAAGATCAGATGAGGATTAGAAGACGACGATCCTCGATAAGATCCTTGCCGAGGAAGGCCACGAGACCCCCGGCAAGGTCCTTGCCGGGGACGACAGCACGCCATGGCAAGACCCTTGCCGGGCCACCCGGCAAGGCCCTCACCAAGGATGCCAACGGGGCCACCTCCAGGCCCATGCCAACCAAGCTTCCACCGCCGTTCACATGCAGCTGCCAACCCAACCAGCTGGGCGGGCACCTGCGCGGCAACATGCAGCTCCCAGGCCAACTCATCGAGCGCATGCATGGCGGCATGCAGATCTTCATGAAGGCTCCACCACCGCGCCACCTCAGCTGCCTGCCTGCCTACATGGCGCCGCACACATCATTGGCCAAGGCGCGTGTCGAAGCAAGGAGAAGCAGCGACGGACGGGACGGGTTTCGCCCCCGTCCCCGATAAAGCAGAGGGACACCAAAGCTAGGCATTAAATGCGTTTTGTCCCGTAATACGAGAAATAAGCTCAGGGCACTGTGCGCCTTTCCACCTCCAGTGTGCCACTGTGGCAGCCCCTTTCAACTATAAAAGGAGGCCCATGGCATACTGGAGGAGGGTTCGGCTCTTTGGAACCACGCACTCACCACAGCTAGTTCGAGAGCTCAAGAACTCTCTGAAATACACCCACCAAAGCAGGACTAGGGTTTTAAGCATCCTCGCGGCCCGAAACTGAGTAAACGCTCCTTGTGCTGGCTACTGATCCTGCTCTTCTTGCAACCCTGCGCCCCCGGCAACCGTAGTAGGGATTCTTGTGATCCCATAGGTGTCGTTTCCCCTGACATCCACCGGCCTTAAAGGTTGGATACGGACATGATTGAAGGTCTGAAGCGCTTAGCCTGAGCCTTGGGTGTTGGAATTCGAGGTGGGAGAAGGGAAGGATCGAGCGCGAGAAGAAAATGACAGGCCTTGGCCCCTTTATAAAGAGGGTGAATATCAAGCGTCCTCCGCGTGGCCATTTGGAACTTGCCTAAAATCGAGGAGTCATACCAGCAGGCACAATTGGGTTACCCACACCCGTATTGATGAGAATCCCGTGATAAGGGGACACGATCTCTGCTTCGACAAGACGTGCCAAGAAAACGGCCTCGCAACACGTGCAGTGGCAGGCTGGGAAAAACGGTTCGTAATGACCGGACCACGGCAGGATGTCACGTTATGAAAAGTTGTCAGCAGATTAGATTTGTGGAATATTGTACTCTCTACGGTGGTATGTGGAATTTGTTTTGCAGAGCCAGACACGATCCTTGTGTTCAAAATCTACTATGGAGTATTCGGAGGAGGAACCCGCCTTGCAATGCCGAAGACAATCCGCGCGCCGGACTCATCGTCATTGAAGCCTGGTTCGGGGCTCTTGAGGAGTCTGGATGGGGGGTCCTCGGACAGCCGGACTATATACTTTGGCCGGACTATTGTACTATGAAGATACAAGATTGAAGACTTCGTCCCATGTTCGGATGGGACTCTCCTTTGCGTGGAAGGCAAGCTTGGCAATTCAGATATGTAGATCTCATCCCTTGTAACCGACTCTGTGTAACCCTAGCCCCTTCCGGTGTCTATATAAACCGGAGGGTTTAGTCCGTAGGACGACAACAATCATAACCATAGGCTAGCTTCTAGGGTTTAGCCTCTACGATCTCGTGGTAGATCAACTCTTGTAATACTCATATCATCAAGATCAATCAAGGAGGAAGTAGGGTATTACCTCCACGGAGAGGGCCCAAACCTGGGTAAACATTGTGTCCCCCGCCTTCTATTACCATCCGCCTTAGACGCATAGTTCGGGACAGCCTACCCGAGATCCGCCGGTTTTGACACCGATAGGGAGGGTGCTTCTCCTCCTCCTCCTCTTCCTCATCGTCGTTTCTCAGGGATGGAGGAATGGGCTTCTTCGTCCTCAGACGTCACGTCCGATGTACCCTTCCGACGGGGGCCACTTTTGGCCCCCCTGACCTTTTTCTGGGCCTTCTTCTCCAGCGCCTTATAGGGTGCCGACACCAGCATCTTCTCCAGCCGCGGGATGACCGGTTCTTCAGGTAGCGGAGCCGGACACTGGATCCGCTTCGCCCTCTCCATCTAGTCCTGAAAGAGCAATGATATAAACTCAGACATAATCCTCGAAACAAACAAGTAGGGTATATGTTAAAAATAACATACCTCGCTGGCGGGGTGTTTAATGTCGTGCCCGTGGTCTTAATCTGTCGCCGGCGGTTTCTCGTTGCCCTTAAAGAGCAACTTCCAAGCTTCTTCGTGGGTGGCTTCGAAGAGCCTGCCCAGGGTTTGAGGCTTCTTCGGATTAAAATCCCACAGAGGGCGACTTGTGCGCTGGCACAGGAGGATCCGGTGAACTAGCATCACCTGGATTACATCGACAAGCTTGACGTCCTTGGCTATCATGCTTTGGACGCGCGTCAGCAACGCTATCAGCTCATCGGGCGAACACCAGTTCGGACTCTTCTCGACCCAGGAGGTGAGTCGCTTGGGAGCGCCGGAGCGGAATTCAGTGGCTGCGTCCCAGGTGGTGCCGCGGGGTTCTGTGATGTAGAACCACTATTTCTGCCACTCCTTTACTGTATCCACAAAAGTGCCTTTTGGCCAAGAGACGTTGGACAGCTTACTCACCATGGCTCCTCCACACTCTACGTGCTGGCCATCCACCACCTTCGGCTTCACGTTGAAGACTTTGAACCACAACCCGAAGTGGGGTTGGATGCGGAGGAAGGCCTCACACACGACGATAAACGCCGAGATGTTGAGGAAGGAGTTCGGGGAAAGATCGTGGAAATTTACCCCGTAGTAATACATCAGCCCGCGGACGAAAGGGTGGAGTGGGAACCCTAGTCCGCGGAAGAAATGAGGGATGAATACCACTCTTTCGTTGGGCTTCGGCATGGGGACGACTTGTCCCTTGGCCGGCAGACGGTGGGCGATTTCCATCGCCAAGTATCCGGCCGCCCGAAGCTCAGTAATGTCCTCCTCCCTGAAGGAGATGACCATCCACTTGCCCTAACCTCCGGATCCGGGCATGGTTGAGTGCTAGCTCGAGTGGAAAGGAGATGAGAACTTGGGCGCTGGAGTTCGAGATTGGAAGGGAGGAGATAGAGAGAAGGCGTGGGAGAGGAAGAGGGAATCCTTATCCCCTTATAAAGGCAGTGAATGTTGAATGCCTCCCCACTCGCCTTAGAACTCTCCTATTCCCAAGGGCTATGTAAACGGCATGGTTGGGTTACCCATACCCGCATTGATGAGAATCCCACAATAAGGGGGCACGATCTCTGCTTTGACAAGACGTGCCAATAGCGACCACGTCTCGGGACGTGGAGCGGCGGACACAGGACGGTTCAGAATTATGACCGGTTGGACGTGATGTCATGTTACAAAAATTTGTCAGCAGATTGGACTCGTATAAAATTATATTCTCTCTGCGGTTGTGTATGGTGTGTGTGACAGGTCCGGATATTCTCATCACGTCCGAAGACTGTCTTGGAGTTCGGGAAGAGGAGAAGCCGCCTTGCAATGCCAAAGACAATCTGCACGCCGGACTCCTCATCAGTGAAGCCTGTGTCGAGGGGCTCGAGGGAGTCTGGACTAAGGGTCCTCAAGCGTCGGCCTATTATCAATGGGCGGGACTGGTGGGCTGTGAAGACATGAAGGCCGAAGACTGTACCCTTGTCCGGGTAGGACTCTCCTTGGCGTGGTAGGCAAGCTTGGCGACCAACTATGAAGATTCCTTCTTATGTAACCGACCCTATGTAACCCTGGATCCCCCCGGTGTCTATATAAACCGGAGGGTGTAGTCTGGAAAGGATATACTCATTACCATAGTCATACATGCTAGGCTTCTAGGGTTTAGCCATTACGATCTCGTGGTAGATCAACTCTTTTAATACTCATATTCATCAAGATCAATCAAGCAGGAAGTAGGGTATTACCTTCATAGAGAGAGCCCGAACCTGGGTAAACATCGTGTCCCCTGTCTCCTATAACCATCGACCTTAGACGCATAGTTCGGGACCCCCTACCCGAGATCCGCCGGTTTTGACACCGACAGCACGGCACTGCCCCCTTACTCGGAGTCTGAGTCCACGTCCTTGACTTCATCCTCGTCCCTCTTCCTCTTACTCTTCGCCGATGCTTCTTTGCTTGAATCGGACACTGGGCTCTACTTCTTCATCCAACCCTTGTAGATATTTAAACAAAGGTAGGCATCCATTGCTGCGTACATGATGTGATCTTCATGTATTGTCTTCGACTCACATGCATGATGAAACTCGTGGCGAGGTTTCTTTGGTTGAGCATACGAAGGATCAATCATGGTTGCTGCCAGGGTCAACATTGAAGGCTGAGCGGAGGACACCAGGCTTTCCTTCTGGAGATAGAAGTGCTGGCCTACAACGAGGCCTATCCGACCCAGGACATCCATGTTGTTCCTAAAGTCTACAGTAATGAATTTCATTCTTTCGTCCTTGAGGAAGTTCTTAAAATCCTGGCACTCAACGTCGGCATGGCATATGTGGTAGACCAAGCATTCGTTATGTACACAAACCTGGATCACGGCAGGCTTCTTCTTCTCTGCCTCCTTTAGAATCTTCTTGCTTTCCAGGACTGTGGTGTACTCAACATCTAGCCCAACGACCCACTCATCCTTTGAACTGTTGAACATGCATAGGAAGCAAGCAAGGCATGCTTTCACCGTCGCGGATCCATGGGTGTAGATGACGATGAACTCATCGCCGGTGATGGCTCTAACTTGGTACTCAGCAGCGACCATGGAGATTTTGGAGGCCATGGATTTTGGAGGAGGGTTAGGAGAAGTTGAACTTGTGTAATGTGAAAGGATGGGACGACAGGGAGCAAACTATTGTAAGGCAGAAGATAGGGACGAGTAGGGCGTGCGAACGACGTGGGGTTGTTGGCGCTTTGCTTACTATGAACAGTAGGGTAAAACCCCACGGCAATTTTTATTAAAATAAAAAGAGTATCACTGACCAAACAGAAAAGGAAATAAAACAAACTATACAGCAAGCTAAGGTAGCTAGCTAAGAGCAGGAAAAAAGAAAACAACAAAAATATACAGACAAGGGCTTGAGTTGAGCCCCTGAAAGGAAAACTAAGACTAAAACTAAAACTAAAAGCAGGACTCCTCAAGAGACTAGCAAGCAAGCCAGCCAGGTGTTGAACTCAGCAACATATTTAGCCTTGATCATGTGGGACAGCAACTTCAATTCCTGAAAGTAGATGTGCTTCCAACCTTGGAAGGAGGGCTGAATGTTTACAAAAATCTTATTGTTTCTTGTAATCCATATAGCCAAAGAACCCAGGATGATGATCTCCATGAAGAAAGGAACCTTCAACTTTTCCTTCAGATCTTGGAAGGCCTCTAGCACAAATAAGTTTGGAGATCTTTTCAGATCTTGGGGTTGTTGGCTTACCCGGTGGATAAACGGCTGCAAGCCCCCAAAGAGTTCTCAAATACTATGTGGGACCCACTAGATGTCATGTCTGCTAGACCCATATCATAGGCATGACGGTATAGCTTCTATGTGTTCGCATGCCATGCCGGCGCGTGGATGTAACTTCACTTAATTCCGTCAACCGTCGCGCTTAAGACTTCGACCGGCTATAAATGAGCAATTTTCTTGCCTACTTCGCATGCATGATACTCCCTATGGTCCTTTTTACTTCCATCAACCGTTTGCAAAGTTCAGGACCAAATTCATACTAAAACTATCAATATCTACAATATTGATTATAATGAGTATAAAAACTATGTTTTATAATAAGTATAAAAATATTGATTTGACATTCTGAATTTTGATACATTTTTCTATATGTTTGGTCAAAGTAGAGGTACATTGACTCCAGACAAAACTTAAATGCACAATGCAGACTAGTTCCTCCGTCCAGGTGCGTGCCATGTCCTATCTAGTCATCACAACAAGATTAGCTATTAGAGTACTACTACCTCCCTTCTAGTTTAAAGGGCTCGATTCAAAAATTTCACCTACTCTTACCAAGATAGAGGCGGTGGAATAGTTTTTGTAGTGGTTTCTAGAGTCTGGACTCCATCTTCAGGAACCTTCGCCGCGGCCGGCAAGAATGCAAAGAGATGAACCAGAAAGGTAATGAGGCTGGAATGAGTAGTTCCGTATTTTATACAGTGGCAGAGGTGGGTAAATATCTGCTATACCTCCGGCAGCAAGGCCATGTCTCTGTGGACACACATCTTAGTCGTTGGTTCCAAGTAGATCGAACGGCTCACGTTTTCAGAGCCAGACACACCATCACCACCAACTAAGATTTATATAGGAGCAATAAATATATTGAGTAGGAAATAGAGATAAGAGTCGAGATAGAGAGTAGAGATTCGTCAATACTCTCTTTAGGCTACTCATAGTAGAAAGTATCATATACTAGTATCATGTGCATGATACTAGTGTATGATACAAGACTACCTTTATAGTGCCATGTATGACACAAAGTAGCATAGTATTTAACATGATACGGTATCTACCTATGTTACTCTAACCCCCCTCACTTCTTCAATTCTTTGTCACATCAGTATGTTTGCGACTCCCGTGTGCATGATACCAGCTAGTAAGATACCACATTAACACCACTATGGCCAGCCTTAATCATCGCATGCAATAATTTAGCGCACCTTGAAATCTAAATGCCTGCTTGACTCTCCTTCTCCCTCCGGCGGTCCCACCACTCCACCCCGTGTGGGAAAAATCTGCATGCATGACTCTCCTCCCCCCACGCTCGTGCAATCCGTTGTGACCCGCCATATTTCCACCTCTTCCCTCCCCCGTAATTTAATCCAACAAATATGCCCACGTAGCTATTACGTTAATCACGGAACATATCTTATGGGACGCTGCTTTAGTTACTTAACTGCAGGTTCATTGGGTCACTGACATGTGGGCCCAACAGGTGTTTGGCCCACATGTCAATGGACGCAACTGGTCTTGCAGTTAAGTCAGTGCAGCTCAGTCCATATCTTATGTAGGTGTGCCATTTCTCGCTATAAATACTAATCCTCCCACAGCATTCGGAAGAACGCTCGCATTCATCGCTATCTCCCCCCCCTCCCTCTCATGTCGACCACCACGGCATCGCCCCTCCCAAAGTCTAGGTGCCCCTCGCTGCACCGCGCGAACGGTCACACGTCGCCATTCCGTTCCTCGCCGCCACTAGTCGAGGAGGACGCAATCGGTGTTCCACTCCTCGCCGCGATGCGTCGAGGAGGACGCGTCGGTGTTCCCAATCTCGCCATCACGCGCGTCGGAGGACGCGTCGGCTCCCCACTATGAGGAGAACGACGCGCCGCCCGCTGAGCACCCAGCCTTGAGGAGCTTTGGAAATAAATGGATGTCGCCTTGTGGGAGGCTTTGTCTCCGCAGAGCGCGCCAAAATAGAGGCGGAGGAGAAGGCCGAGGAAGAGAAGCGTGCCGCGGGGCAAGCTTCCTGGCAGGCCTATGTCGTGTTCGAGAGAGTCAGGCAATTGGCTCTTTGGCAGAAGGCTCGTGCGAGGGCCGTGAGGGTGGCGGAGGATTCCCGTGCCAAAGCCCTGAGTGCAGTCGCGCCCAAGCGCCTCATCTACGCTTGGTGGTACATGGACCAGGTGCACGCTTCAAATGAGGAGGAGTACCTGTTGGCTCCGGATCACCACACTGGTGAGATCGCGCTTGCCCGCCTACAAGCCGCCAATTAGCACCTCGTGAGTTGCGAGGCTGAGGAATAGGCATTGTGTCGGCGAACTAGGAAACGGCCGCGCACCAGGGCTCTTGTGGCACACCGCAAGCGCTCCTGCGAGCGTCGTGGCTTTTATTAGGAATATAATTTAGTTTCATAAGGCGTTCTCATTAGTTTTGGGACGCAAATGATAAATCCCGAATGGTAGGGAATTATTAGTGTCCTTAATTAAGTAAATAGTTTGGAAACCTTGTGTATCCGTAGGCATTTTGTAAGTACGTACATATAGCACAAACTTTACTATATACTATCGCACTACACGTCTCTCTCTATATATGCTTGCAGACTGTGCTACTCCCTCCATCCTGGTGAATAAGTCATCTTTGGTTGTGCACCGTGACCAAGAAGCAGGGAAGACTTATACACCTAGACGGAGGGAGTACTACTATTACTTATGTACGTTCAAATGCACGTTTTAAGATTACAATGCGGTTTTTGTAAAAGTAGAAAAACAACACTAGTCAAGCTTTTGAAACGATTCAATGCAAAACAAATGCAAAAATGCTCGTTTGATTGTTTACTTTTAGCTTCCTTCTCTGTGGTTATTTCTCTATCGTACTTTATGCGGGTATCTCAGCAGTCGGGAAGGCATGCAAATTCCCAAACCGCTTCCTACACCTGTGTCAATTTTTTCCTAACAAGTTGTGCTGTGTTGGAATTCCAACTTGAGTACTTCTACTAGGAGTACCAGGGGCCTGTTCTTTTAGGATTCTAGATTAGTAATCCCATAACTACTACCTCAGTCCTGGTTTATTGGTCCCCATTGTAATCTGTGTCAACTTTTGACCATAAATTTAACTAATGAAATGTTTGTGCATGACACATGCACTAACATTTTATCAGTTAAATCTTTGGTAAAAAATTTAGCACAAATTACAATGGTGACGAATAAACCAGGACGGAGGTACTAGTACTCCCTCCGTTTAGGTGTGTAAGTCACCTTACGCAAACGAAATAATCTCAAACCACTTAGGCACAGTACATTAACTCCCTCCTTGTTTCTTGTTTCATGACGTATCAACCAATAAGAGCTGTGGGCCGTGCATGCTTTTAATGACATGAGACTGACAAACATGACATGTAGTGGTTAGTTCATTGCATGCAATGCTATTAATTAGCAAAAAGACATTAAGTTCTCTCATTTTCCCCTCCGCCTTGGTCGCGGTGCACAACTGATACGTCCATTTTGCACCATGCTTTTATATCGATATTTATTTCATTATGGGCTATTATTACACGTTATGTCACAATACTTATGCCTATTCTCTCTTATTTTACAAGGTTTCACTAGTAGAAAAGGGGGCAATGACCCAGGCCTGCTCAGCCCATTAGTCCCGGTTCTGCCATGAACCGGGACCAATGGAGGTATTTGCCCCGGTTTGTGATCCCATGGGGCCGGCCGGTGCCTCGTGGGCATTGGTCCCGGTTCGCCTGGCCCTTTTGGTCCCGGTTGGTAGGACGAACCGGGACCAATGGGTCTCGCTCCTGGCCCACCACCATTGGTCCCGGTTGGTGGCTTGAACAGGGACCAAAGGCTCCCCTTTAGTCCAGGTTCATGCCACCAACCGGGACCAATGAGGTGCCTATATATACCCCTTCGCGTGAGAGCGAGCACCTTTGCTCTGTTTTTTCCGCGCCGAGGGGAGAGGGCTTGGTGGTGCTCTAGCTCACCTCCTATGCAGACAAGGTGTTCGATGGAATGCCCGAGCCACACTACTTAAGCTTTCTCCTCTCTAAGCTCGACCTCCAAGTTCCATTTCCTCAATATTTGTCTAGGTTTAGCGGTCCGTCACGCCCCATCCCCGTCTTCACCGCCGTCGATCGCCCGCGCCGATCTCATCGCCGGCGCCACCGTGGTGAGCCTCTTGTTCTTATCTTCTTTCTGAAAGGAAAAATATTCTTACTTGTATGTTTAGATAGATACTTGTATTATTTTCTTACTTGACATAACTATTGGTTCATTTATTATCCTCGTCCTGTCTATGATTTGGATGTGGTATATATTATATTTTCATAACTATTGGTTCATTTATTGTTTATGAAAATTATGCCGACCAACGTGACATAGATTTTATTTATCTAGGAGGTTGTTGAACCGGAAATTCCAACCGACCCTATTGTCGAGAGGTTAAATTTAGTTGAAGAAGAAAACAATTTCTTGAAGGAAAAAATAAAAAAACTTGAGGAGGAGAAGATGATATTGGAGTTGCATGTTGCGGATGTCGTCGATGATCACAAGATCAAGATGGATACAATGCGCTTGAAGAGTAGAAAGATTAGAAAATATGCCATTCATACCGAGGCTTGGTATCATTATGCCGTTGGATCAGTTGTTACCTTGGTTGCGATTATGATCGCATTAGTTTTCGCATTGAAATGTTTTACATAGTTTCAATGTATGGTTTAATTAATTTAGATGCTCTGCAGAGCTTTTTGTTGTTAGATGAGAACTATGTATGTACTTTGGTTTTTATGTGATGATGAACTTCTATTAATTTGGTCACATAATTATCTATTCATGATGTTACGTAATGATTTTGACACACTTAATTATATATAATGCACGCAGATGAACCGCAATGGATGTACGGTGTGAGACACACCTCCGAATACATTAAGGCGTGCATGATTTTCTCAAAGTGGCAGAGGCAAACAAGCAGAATGGTTTTATGTGTTGTCCATGCCCTATATGTGGGAATGAAGTCTTACTCGACGGAAAATCCTTCACACCCACCTACTTTACAAGGGTTTCATGCCACACTATAATGTTTGGGCGAGGCATAGAGAAATAGGGGTTATGATGGAAGACGGCGAAGAAGAAGAGTACGATGACAACTATGTGCCCCCTGAATATGGTGATGCTCTTGAACATCAAGAGGAACCGAAGATGTGCACAATGATGCTGCAACGGCGAAGCTGCTGAAGATCAAGAGGAACCAGACGATGTGCACGATGATCTTTGCAACGGGCTAAGCTGAAGATCAAGAGGAACCAGATGATGTGCCCAATGATGATGATCTCTGTCGGGTCATTGTCGATGCAAGGGCGCCATCACGAAAGTCAAAAGGAGAAGCTGAAGTTCGATCGCATGTTAGAGGATCACAAAAAGGGTTGCACCCCAATTGCAAAGATGGCAACACAAAGCTCGGTACCGTCTTGGAATTGCTGCGATGGAAGGCAGAGAATCTTGTGCTCGATAAAGGATTTGAGAAGCTCTGAAAATATTGAAGAAGAAGCTTCCAAAGGATAACAAATTGCCGGACAGTACATACGCAGCAAAGAAGGTCGTATGCCCTCTAGGATTGGAGGTGCAGAAGATACATGCATGCCCTAATGATCTGCATCCTCTACGCGGTGCATACAAGGATCTGAACGCATGCCCGGTATGCGGTGCATTGCGATATAAGATCGACGAGATGACCCGGTGATGTTGTGGCGAGCCTCCTGGGAAGAGGGTCTGTGAAGGTGATGTGGTATGCTCCTATAATACCATGGTTGAAACGTTTGTTCATAAACGGAGAGCATGCCAAGTTGATGTGATGGCACGGTGAGGACCGTAAGAAAGGCGGAAGTTGAGAGCACCCACGACGGGTCATGATGGAGAAAAATCGAGAGAAAGTATTGGGATGAGTTTGGAAAGGACCAAAGGAACGTATGGTTTGCTTTAAGCGCCGATGGCATTAATCCTTTCGGGGAGCAGAGCAGCAATCACAGCACCTGGCCCGTGACTCTATGTATGTATAACCTTCCTCCTTGGATGTGCATGAAGCGGAAGTTCATTATGATGCCAGTTCTCATCCAAGACCCTAAGCAACCCGGCAACGACATTGATGTGTACCTAAGGCCATTACTTGAAGAACTTTTACAGCTGTGGAATGGAAACGGTGTACATACGTGGGATGAGCACAAAAAGGAGGAATTTGACCTAAAGGTGTTGCTGTTCATGACCATCAACGATTGGCCCGCTCTCAGTAACCTTTCAGGACATACAAACAAGGGATACCACACATGCACGCACTGTTTACTTGACACCGATAGTATATACCTGGGAAGCTGCAGGAAGAATGTGTACCTAGGCCATCGTCGATTTCTTCCGACCAACCATCAATGTAGAAAGAAAGGCCAGCATTTCAAAGGCGAGGCAGATCACCGGAAGAAGCCCGCCATGCGTACAGGTGACCACGTACTTGCTATGGTCAATGATTTACACGTAATATTTGGAAAGGGTCCCGGCGGACTAGCTGTTCCGAATGACGCTGAGAATCACGCACCCATGTGGAAGAAGAAATATATATTTGGGGACCTACCCTACTGGAAAGACCTAGAGGTCCGCTCTTGATCGACGTGATGCACGTGGCGAAGAACCTTTGCGTGAACCTGCTAGGCTTCTTGGGCGTGTATGGGAAGACAAAAATACACCGAGGCACGGAGGACCTGCAACTCTTGCACTAAAAAGAGGGCATGCCTCCAAGCAAATATGAAGGTCCTGCCAGCCACGCTCTTACGAAAGAAGAGAAGGAAATCTTCTTTGAATGCCTGCTCAATATGAAGGTCGACGGCTTTCGTCGAATATAAAGGGAATAATAAATATGCGGAGAAAAAGTTCCGAACCTAAAGTCTCATGACTGCCATGTGATTGTGACGCAACTACTTCCGGTTGCATTGAGGGGGCTTCTACCGGAAAACGTCCGATTAGCCATTGTGAAGCTATGTGCATTCCTCAATGCAATATCTTAGAAGGTGATTGATCCAGAAATCGTACCAACGCTAAGGAGTGATGTGGCGCAATGTCTTGTCAGTTTCGAGCTGGTGTTCCCACCATCCTTCTTCAATATCATGACACACGTCCTAGTTCATCTAGTCGGCGAGATTGTCATTTCGGGGCTCAGATTTCTACACAATATGTTCCCCTTTGAGAGGTTCATGGGAGTCCTAAAGAAATATGTCCGTAATCGCGCTAGGCCGAAGGAAGCATCTCCATGGGGCATCAAGCGAGAGGATGTCATCGGGTTTTGTGTTGACTTCATTCCTGGCCTTAAGAAGATAGGTCTCCCTAAATCGCGGTATGAGGGGAGACTGATTTGGAAAAGGCACGCTTGGAAGGACTCAATAATATGCGAGGACGGATATACTTGGTCTCAAGCACACTACAGTTCTACTGAGAACTCTACCTTGGTGACCCCGTATGTCGATGAACACAAGACGAGTCTGCGCCCAAACACCCGGAGCAAAGGCGACGATCGGACTACATGTGAACACATCGGGACTTTCAGCAGCTTGGTTGGAAACACGTCTCAGAGGTGACAACACTGTTTGTGATGAGCTATACTTGTTGTCCAGGGGACCACTTCGACTGTAATGATTTGGAAAGGATACGAGATAAATGGGAATACATTTTAGACGATTGACCAAGATCAAAAGAGCACCAACCAAAACAGCGGTGTCCGCTTTGATGCAGCAATCGTGAGGGGAAAGGACACATATTATGGTTACATAGTGGGCATATGGGAACTTGACTACGGAGTAGATTTTAAGATCCCTTTGTTTAAGTGCAAATGGGTCAATCTGTCAGAGGCGGGTCTGTGTAGACCCACGATGCGGAATGACAACAGTGGATCTGAAAAATCTTGGGTACACTTACGAACCGTTCGTCCTAGCCAATGATGTGGCACATGTTATCTATGTGAAGGACATGTCTACCAGACTGAGAAAAAGAAAAGATAAGGAAGCGAATAAATCATACGATGAGCCAAAGCGCCACATAGTTCTTTCGGGAAAAAGGGACATCCGGGAGTGGAGGGCAAGCATGACATGTCAAGAAGAGTATGAAAAGTTTCATGAAATTCCTCCCTTCAAGTCAAGGCTGACCCAAGCATCCCGATAAGCGATGAAGATTATCCATGGTTCTGGCAAGCAATAAGCAAATGACACAAGCGAAGAAAAAGTGAAGACTTTCTCCTGCAACTATTATGATGATACCATGCCAACTTTGTAACAGACGAGTATGATACCATTGTCCGTTTTGTACATGCACATGCTATGACAACTTTTTCAGAGTTCATTTGAAAACTATGAATTTAGGTCGAATTTTCTCTATAGGTGCATCTATGTTCATATATTAGTCCCTGGCCCATGCGGCTCGCCCCTGGCCCATGACCATTAGTCCCGGTTTGTGCCATAAACCGGGACTAAAGGGTTGGTCCTCGTTGCCCTCAGAGTTTAGTCCCACATTGCCAACCGAAGGGCGCTCACACCGGTTTATAAGCCCGTCCCTCTCTGCCTTGTTGAGCTCCTCTCAAAGTGAAAATAGATGCCCCTATACACGGAATTTGACCTAAATTCATAGTGAATTTCTCTGAAATTCATAGAAATTGATTATGAATTTAGGTCGAATTTTCTCTATAGGTGCATCTATGTTCATTTTTTTAGTAAAGTTAATCACAAACTTGTGATTCACACAAATTTCAAAGAATTCAAATTTTAACTATTCAAATTTGAAAACTAATGGCACAAACAGAAAGTTTATAATTTTTCTAAAACTAATGGCACTAACAGAAAGTTTATAATTTTGCTGACCTAAAAGCAAAAAGAATTAAAAATAAAGCAAAAACCAAAAATAAAATAAATAATACGAGAAAACAAAACAAAAAACTAGAAAAAAAATTAAAATAGCAACAATATGTATTTTGTTGTAAGTAGAAACAAAATAAAATAAATAAAGCAACAAAGAAAACAAAAAAGTGTTTTCAAATTTGAAAACTAATGGCACTAACAGAAAGTTTATAATTTTCTAAAATTAAAAGCAAAAAGAATTAAAAATAAAGCAAAAAACAACAAAAAATAAATAATGCAGAAAACAAAACAAAAAACTGGAAATTTTTTACAACAATAAGTATTTTGTTGAAAGTAGAAACAAAATAAAAAAATAAAGCAACAAAGAAAACAAAAAAAGTGTTTTCAAATTTGAAAACTAATGGCACTAACAGAAAGTTTATAATTTTTCTAAAACTAAAAGCAAAAAGAATTAAAAAATAAAGCAAAAAACAACAAAAAATAAATAATGCAGAAAACAAAACAAAAAAACTAGAAATAAAAATAAAAATAGTGCCGCCTACTAGGCCCACACGGCCTGAATACGTCTAGAAACCCTACATGGGCCAGGATTCAGGCCCGCGGGAAGCCCAGTAGGCCCACATGCACGCATTGCATGGTTAGGCCCGAAAGCCTGCTTTGGAGAGGAGCTCGAGAGGGAAGGCGCACCGCACCTTATAAACAGGTGCGGCTCTCTCTCAGCTAGCGAGGTGGGACTAAACTCCCACCACCACGCCGCTGTGCAAAGCCTTTGGTCCCGGTTGGTGGCACCAACCGGGACTAAAGGCATTGGTCCCTGTCAGTGGCACAAACGGGACCAATGTCTTTAGTCCGGTTGGTGCCACCAACCGGGACCAAAGGCGGCCGCTTCCATACTGTGGGCTTCAAAGAGGCCTTTGGTCGGTTGGTGCGACCAACGGGACTATCTCCTGCTTTAGTCCCGGTTTGTGCCACGAACCGGGACTAAAGGCTTTGCTATATAAGTTCACACTTAGGAAATTTTCACTCTCATCTCTCGCAGTTGCCGCCCCGACGCCGACGCCGCCAGGCTGCCCCGACGCCGCCCGTCGCCCCGCCGTCACCGTCGCCTTGCCGTGCCCGTCGTCATTGTCGCCCCGCCCTCGCCTCGCCCGCCTCGCCCGCCCCTGCCCAGCCCGCCCCGCCCGCCCGCCGCGCCGTCGCCGCCTCCTCTGACCAGCGCGCCGCCCGCCCGACCGTGCGCCAACGCGCTCCGCCAGCCCACCCCGTCGCCGTCGCGCGCCCTGCCCTGGCAGCGCCACCCGGCCCGCCTCGCCGTCGCCCGCGCCTCGCTTGGCGCCATCCTCGCCGCGCCGACCCAGGTGTCCTCCTCCTCAACTTGGTCCGCCGCGCGCGCCTCCCTATGCATTTTTTCATATATATGCTTGTTTTTTTATATATATGTAATGATTTTTTTATAGAATTTGATGTTTTTTTCATAGATGATCACATATATGATGTATGCATGAATGTGGATGAAATATAATGTTTTTTTGTTAATAGAACATGATGTTTTTTAATTCACATATTTTTTTTTTGTTCATGAGAGAGGCGGGGACATTGAGGGATCATAGATGTATTTTTTCAGAATTTTATATCGTGCATAGACGGATTTTAGACCACGGGAGCACCCCCTCCCTATCGTTGCAAAATTTGCTAAATGATTTTAAGAAAGGAAGGAAAAGAAGGATAGGAAAGAAGAAAATAAGAAGAGGAAAGAAAGAACAAGAGGAGAGGAAGAAAAGGAGAAATAAATAAGGCGAAAGAAAAGAAAAAAAAAAGAAGAGGAGAAGAAGAAAGGAATAGTATTTTCTCTTCTCCACTATTCTTTCTTCTTCTCCTCTTTTTTTCTTCTTTTTTTCTTCGATCTTCTCCTCTAGCTATTCCTTTCTTCTTCTCCTCTTTTTATTTCTTCTTTGTTTTCTTATGTTTTATCGGGTCTGTCGTCGTCGATATACCCGTCCCGATAACTTCAACACGAGGGGGGGGGGGTGGATACCCCCTCCCCGATAATATTATTTTCCCATGTAATTATGTCGTGTCGATATAAACTCCCGATAACTTCAATACGTGGGGGGTGGGTCGATATACCCTCTCCCGACAACTTCAACACGTGGGGGGGGGGGGTCGATATACCCCCTTCCTGATAATATATATTATTTTCCCATGCATGTACGTATGTCGTGTCGATATAAACTCCCGATAACTTCAACACGTGGGGAGGGGGGTCGATATACCCCCTCCCGATAACTTCAACACGAGGGGGGGTTGATATACCCCCTCCCGATAACTTCAACACATGGGGGGTCGATATACCCCCTCCCCGATAACTTCAACACGTGGGAGGGGGGTCGATATACCCCCCTCCCCGATAACTTCAACACGTGGGTGGTCGATATACCCGCTCCCCGATAACATTATTTTCCCGTGTATGTATCTCTCGTTGTCGATATTACCCCCTCCTTGAAGCGTTCTCGAGGCCACCACTAACCCTTGAAGCGTTGTCGAGGCCACCTGAAACCCTAGAGAAGCAGCGTCGAGGCCACTAATTAATATGATTCCTTATTGTAATTACCTAGCTAGTTCTACGTTTGCCACTAATATATCCATATCTGTCATGTTTGAATAATAATTTCCATGTTGTAAATATTTGTAGAAACAATGGACACCCCCTAAGACGAAGCACAAGAAGCGTTGTTGAGGGACATAATCACAGAAGGAAGTGATGTCGTCTGCTTGTTGATGTTTCTCAATGACACCGATGGTCTGGAAGGAGAGGGTGAAGAAGCAGCTGGCTATGATGGTGATGGCTCCGATGACCCAATGCCGGTGCAAGAAGAAGTAGACCATGAGGACGGCTCCGGTGACCGAACCGAGTCCGGCCAGGTATATATATTAGTTAAGCCTGTGCTGACTAGCTAATTGATGCATTCATTGTTTTGGTATGTACACATATTAATTAACTCTCGTCTTTGTTCTTTTTTCTAGCCCTTCGGATCGAGCACAACTTCGGTAAAGAGACGAGGCTCGAAGAAAAGTTGAGCTCAGATGAAAAGTTTGAGATCATAGAAATCATGCGCGACGGCCAACCTATTGAACCCATCCGGACAAAGAAGGCATTTGTTGCTCAGTGCGGGGTTCTGGTTAGGGACATGATCCCGATTAGCATCCAGCAATGGTATAAGCCTAAGAACGAAGACCCTGAGGTGTCTTATGTCAATGATATGCAGAAAAATGATCTTTGGACTGAGCTGAAGTCAAATTTCACCCTACCACCAGAGGATGATCCGGAGAAGCTAGTTGAGCAATTAATCAAGTCTTTTTCATTTAAGAAGATGGCAGACCTATTCAAGAATTGGAAGAAAGACCTGAATAAGTTTGTCGATAAAAAAGAGACCCCAGAATTCAAGGGCAAATATGAGAAGATCAGAGATGACTGGCCCGCATTTGTGGCCCACAAGACATCGGAAAAGAGTAAAAATATGTCGGCGACAAACAAGAAAAATGCTGCGAAGAAGAAGCCTCACCATCGCACAGGGTCAGGTGGCTACCTCATAGCCCGGCCTAAGTGGGCCAAGGCTGAGAATGATCTGTTTGATAAAGAGATCGAATGAGAGACAATGAACTGGTCAGACCATTGCCGAACTTGGTTATTCGGGGCTGGCGGAACCTTGGACCCTGTATCAGGGAAGTGCATTTGGACAGATGATCAATTGGACATACCAGTCAAGAGGCTTCAGCAATATATCGAAGCAGCGCAGCAAGGGACGTTCCTTCCAGACGAGAGAGAACGACGAGCTCACAATGGCCCTCGGGAATCCTCGAGCACCACGGACGGACACGAGGCACGCCAGCTCCGCTTCGTGGAAGGCTGGGTTTCGGACGAAGCGGTTACAAATGCCAGGAGAGGAGGAAGAAAGTGCAGCAGATCAAGCTGCGGCGCTGCATGCAAGGGTACAAGCGATAGAGGAACAGAAGCGATCGCAGCAAACGACCTGCCAAGCTTCCCGGTTACCCCGCCATCTCAGCGGAGAAGCAGCGTGGCTTCCACCGAGCTGCTTCACCGGAGCATGCCTTGACGGCCTCGACGCTATCCCGTGGATGCTATCACGGAGGCTGAAAATTGCCACCTTATGGCTCAATGGATGAATTTGAAGGTCAAGGCGGTTGTTGGCTCTGTTTATCCTACTAAATCCGGCACAACTTTTCACCGCCGGCCGATTCGAAGGATATGCTAGGGTGATGGTGGATGAAATCACGAGAGGAGTTGAGGACCTCGGCTTGACCAACCTACCGGTGAAGGGGAGACTTGGCTGGGTTCTGCTCAAGACTCCATGCCTATGGCGGAAGGATCTCATCAACCTTCCGAACTGGACGCCTCCGCCTCCTCCTCCTCCTCCGTGAGTCAGGCACTCCGCCTCCTCCACCGCCTCCTCCTCCGGTGAGTGATGATCAGGGCACTCGGCCGGCTCCTTCTCCGGCGCATGGCGGCACTCCGCCTCCTTCTCCGCCTGCGCCGGCGCGCCCGAGCAGCCAGCCTCCTCCTTCTCCGCCTCGTCAGCAAGGGCGGAAGAGACCCGCCACTGCTCCAGCGCGTCGTAGTCCTTCTCGTCCGCCTCGTAAGCAAGGAAAGAAGACATCCGCTCTGTCTGCTCTGCCGGCGTCTAGCAGTACAACCAAAGGCGGGAGGACATACAGATTCGGTCCTTCTCTGAAGACTCTAGAGAAGTTACCATACGAGATGACCCCGAGGAGAACGCCAAGATCGCGCGAATCAAGTGAAGGACTGGTTTCAAGGGTTGAAAGCAGAGACATCCACCTCCGGAGGAGAAGGTAGATCCGGTGAAAGCGAAGCGCACTCTGGCTGCCCTGACAAAACCACCCAAGTCTCCGCCGAAAGGCAACTATGAGCGCATTATTGGAAAGGCATTTGCCGAAGCGGAGAGGTCGGGAAGTACTGTCAGTGATCAAAGGATGAAAGAACGACAAGCTGGGAAACAAATTGGCCAGCTCGGCGAACAAGCGAAGCAATCGTGCCCCCCGCTCAAGGTGCCTGCTAGCGACATTGTCGATTCGAGGATGGTGCCCGGTTATAGCAATCCTGGAGATTACCTGCCCGACGATGTACATTATGATTTCTTGGAGGTGCAGATACAAAGATACGAGTACGGGAAGCCTCTCGTCAAATATGAAAGATCTCTATCAACAATGATGCGAACATTGCATGATTGGTACATGAAAACCTGCAGAGAGTCTGAGGGGAGGAGTACTTTGTATGTGAGAGTTAAAAAGGAGCATGACCTCGTTGGAATTGAACTATTGCCTATTCCATTTGAGGAGTTCTATCAGTTTTTCAATCAATTGGCCCTCGATAAAGCAACGGTCACGTGCTCACATGCGTAAGTAGTACTACTTCGTCATTAAGTCTCTCTATATAACTCAGCTCTTTCATTGCATGTACTTATAATTATCCTCACTATATTATGCAGATTGAAGATCGCCGAATTGAAGAAAAGACAAGTGGGTGATATTGGGTTCATTAACACATATCTCATAGATGCAACTGAGGTTAAATTTCATGCCGAAAATACCGAGGAAACCTTGCTACAATCGTTGGTAATAAATGAACACAAAGATATAATACTCTTTCCTTACAACTTCAGGTGAGTGTTACTGTCTTGTGGCATATTCGGTTTCCCTTATTAGTCCAGGTTATAGTAATGTAATATTGATGAGTTATGCATGCGTGCGCAGCTACCACTATATTCTCCTAGAGATTAAGCTTGAGCAGGGAGTAGTAACTGTCTTAAACTCCAAACGAAAAAATCCGGAGGAGTATGCGGACATGACTGAAATGCTTGAGAAGTAAGTTAAATCGATCATTATCCACCATATCAGCAACTTTGTTCATTTCTGATATCAAGTAATTGTTTTCTTTGTATGGCAGGGTTTGGAGAAAATTCACCAAAAAGCTCGGGACTGCCAAGAAGCTGCAATTTAGACACCAGTAAGTACTATAGTAGTATATTCCACGCATCTCCTAGTGACTCAAGCGCTAGTTTCATCAATACCATTTAGCATGCTTGCTAATTATCAGTTTGATTGACCTCTATTTCTTGTAAAGTGGTTGTGGCAGGAACAAGGGAATGATTTTGTGGATACTACATTTGCGAGTCCATCCGCCACACGACACTGTGAGCGGGCTACTCGACAAACAATATGAAGTGCGTAAATAACAATATTCACAATTTTATTTTATTACCATCATTTGTGTTGAGTTTCATTCATTCATATATATATGTATTGACCCCCTTCTTAAAATTAGATGTTTCGAATGCGGGATGAACTCCTAGCACCAGATCGCATGCGAGCAATTCAAGAGGAATTAGTGGCATTCTTTCTTGACCACGTGATCGCTGAAGACGGAGAATACTATGTGGACCACACGTCCGTATGTTAGGAGATTATATTTGTAAAAGATAATTATTGTATATATGTAGCCGGTAGTGTCGGATAGATATACGAGAATTATTGTTCGACCAATCTCTCGGAGAAGGAGAGGTGGTCGATATCACTTCTCTCTGTATGCATATATGTTCATGACGATCTTCTGTTTCCTTCGTAGCGTGTCTAGCTAGTCCTCTCTATACGTATGTATAGTACGTAGCGTCGACCAAGCATGGACGAAAGAGAGGACACTTCTCTCTATTAATTAGCTAGCTAACACAATATATGAAACACCTAAATTAAACCCCAAAACCCCAACCCCCCTTCAAAAAAAACCAAGCCCTGAAATGTCGACACGTGGATGCCTATTGGTCCCGGTTGGTGCCACCAACGGGACCAAAGGCCCCTACTGGGCTCGGCGCAAGACAAGCCACGTGGAGGCCCATCTGTCCCGGTTCTGGACTGAATCGGAACTAAAGGGCCAGAGCATTAGTACCAACCCATTAGTCCCGGTTCAGGAACCGGGACTAAAGGCCCTTACCAACCGGGACAATAGGCCCTTATTCTACCAGTGTTTACATGAAGAGGGAGAATGCCGGCAGCTGGAAATCTAGGCTGGAAAAGGAGCAAATACTAGAGACCTATTCTACATAGCTCCAAAAGTCATAAAACTTCACGGAAGTTCTTTCTGGAATTAATAAAAAATACTGGCGAAAGAATCCACCAGAGGGGGCCCACACCCTGGCCAAGAGGGTGGGGGGTGCATCCTACCCCCCTGGGTGCGCCCCTGCCTTGTGGGCCCCCTGTTAGGCCTCCGGTACCCATCTTCTTCTATATGAAGTCTTTTAACATAGAAAAAATCATAAGCAAGCTTTCGGGAAGAAACTCTGCCGCCACGAGGCAGAACCTTGGCGGAACAAATATAGGGCTCTGGTAGAGTTGTTCTGCCGGGGAAACTTCCCTCCGGGTGGGGGAAATCATCGCCATTGTCATCACCAACGATCCTCTCATCAGGAAGGGGTCAATCTCCATCAACATCTTCACCAGCACCATCTCTAATAAAACCATAGTTCATCTCTTGTATCCAATCTTTGTCCCAAAGCCTCAGATTGGTACCTATGGGTTGCTAGTAGTGTTGATTACTCCTTGTAGTTGATGCTAGTTGGTTTATTTGGTGGAAGATCATATGTTCAGATCCTTTATGCAGATTAATACCCCTCTGATTATGAACATGAATATGATTTGTGAGTAGTTACGTTTGTTCCTGAGTACATGGGAGAAGTCTTGCTATAAGTAGTCATGTGAATTTGGTATTCGTTCAATATTTTGATGAGATGTATGTTGTCTCTCCTCTAGTGGTGTTATGTGAACGTCGACTACATGACACTTCACCATTGTTTGGGCCTAGGGGAAGGCATTGGGAAGTAATAAGTAGATGACGGGTTGTTAGAGTGACAGAAGCTTAAACCCTAGTTTATGTGTTGCTTTGTTAGGGCTGATTTGGATCCATATGTTTCATGCTATGGTTAGGTTTACCTTAATACTTCATTTTTAGTTGCGGATGCTTGCAATAGGGGTTAATCATAAGTGGGATGTTTTTCCAAGAAAGGACATCACCCAAGCATCGGTCCACCCACATACCAAATTATCAAAGTAAGAACGCGAATCATATGAGCGTGATGAAAACTAGCTTGATGATAATTCCCATGTGTCCTCGGGAGCGTTTTCCTTCATATAATAGTTTTTCTAGGCTTGTCCTTTGCTACAAAAGGGATTGTGCCATCTTGCTGCACCTTGTTTACTTTCATTACTTGTTACCCGTTACAAATTACCTTATCACAAAACAATCTGTTACCGATAATTTCAATGCTTGCAGAGAATACCTTACTGAAAACCGCTTGTCATTTCCTTCTGCTCCTCGTTGGGTTCGACACTCTTACTTATCGAAAGGACTACGATAGATCCCCTATACTTGTGCATCATCAAGACTCTTTTCTGGCGCCGTTACCGGGGAGTGAAGCGCCTTTGGTAGGTGGAATTTGCTAAGGAAAAATTTATGTAGTGTGTTGAAATTTACAGTCACTTGCTACTATGGAAAGTAATCCTTTGAGGACTGCGGGCATCACTCGTCGTCACAGACCCTCATCGGCAAGGTGTTCCGCAGTGGATTCTACTGGCCTACAACACTCAACGACGCAGCCGAGCTGGTGAAGTCCTGCGAAGCTTGCCGATTCCACGCCAAGCAGATCCATCAGCCTGCTCAGGGCCTCCAAACCATCCCGCTCACGTGGCCGTTTGCGGTCTGGGGGCTGGACATCTTAGGCTCGTTCCCTTGAGTGCCAGTGGCTACCGCTATATCTACGTCGCCATCGACAAGTTTACCAAGTGGACGGAAGTGCAAGCCGTCTAGACCATTCCAGCCGGCTCTGCTGTCAAGTTCATCAAGGGCCTCGTGAGCCGCTTCGGGGTCACCAACCGCATCATCACAGATAACGGTTCGCAGTTTACTAGCAACCTCTTCAAAACCTATTGTGCTAATGTTGGAACGCAGATCTGCTACGCTTCGGTGGACCACCCCAGGAGTAACGGTCAGGCCGAACGCGCTAACGCAGAGGTCCTGAGGGGCCTCAAGACCAGGACCTTCAATAAGAAGTTGGAGGCCTGCGGCAGGGGCTGGCACGACGAGCTCCAGTGTTTATTAACGCGGTTGATGTAGTCGAACTTCTTCGCGATCCAACCGATCAAGTACGGAACGTACGACACCTCTGCGTTCGGCACACGTTCAGCTCGGTGACGTCCTCGCTCTCTTGATCCAGCAATACGAGTGAAGTAGTAGATGAGTTCTGGCAGCAAGACGGTGTGGTGACGGTGGTGGTGATGCTACCTCCGCAGGGCATCACCTAAGCACTCTGAAAATATGATCGAGGAACAAAGCTGTGTAGAGGGGCGTCACACACGGCTAAGAGATTGTCGTGGGCTATGTGTGGCGCCCCCTCCCAGTGATATATTGGTCGGGGGAGAGGGGAGGCAGCCAAGAGGCGCCCCAAGGGAGGCTGAATCCCCCTTGGGCTCCTGCCCTTGGCTGCCCCCTTCCTTATCTAGCTCACAGGAGGAATGCAGGGGGAGGTGCCCCCTGTCAGTGTCAAAACCGGCGGATCTCGGGTAGGGGGTCTCGAACTGTGCGTCTAAGGTTCGATGGTAACAGGAGACAGGGGACACGATGTTTACCCAGGTTCGGGCCCTCTCTATGGAGGTAATACCCTACTTCCTGCTTGATTGATCTTGATGAATATGAGTATTACAAGAGTTGATCTACCAAGAGATCGTAATGGCTAAACCCTAGAAGTCTAGCCCATATGACTATGGTAATGTCCCTCCTCCCTCCGGACTAAGTCCTCTGGTTTATATAGACACCAGGAGGATCTAGGGCTACACAAGGTCGGTTGCAAGGAAAGGAATCTACATATTTGTTCGCCAAGCTTGCCTTCCACGAAAAGGAGAGTCCCATCAGGACACGGGTGCAGTCTTCGGTCTTTGTATCTTTACAACCCATCAGTCCGGCCCATGGCTAACAGGCCGGACGCTCGAGGACCCCTTAGTCTAGGACTCCATCAGTAGCCCCCGAACCAGTCTTCAATGACGAGGTGTTCGGCCTAGGGATTGTCTTTCGGCATTGCAAGGCGGGTTCCTCCGCCGATGAATTCCAAGTAGTATGTTCAGCCTTCCATTTAATGTTGTACCCCTCGGCTTCTGTGTATCAACAACTTCAGCTTCCACTGCTAAGAGGCGTCGGATTTCCAATTCATCCGTTCCTCCGAGGGCTACTGGAATATTATGGCCTCCAACTGCATAACTTTACTCCTGCCTCTATTCTGCACATCGTGGGTTATGTTGCTTTATGCGAACTATTTCTGGGTATTGAAGCCCATTTTGAACTGTGGGGAAATTTGTTCTGCCTTGTCCCACGTAACCATGAAGGATCAATATTTGAAGTGGGCGGAGCCGAAATATGGCGCATTGCCGAGACTGGATACCTATCCGGCACGCCGAAGAAGGCATCTGAAGAGTGGACCTTTGAGTGGTTTTATATTGAGGATGTCGTACTTCCAGATCTAGTCCGGAGGGGTCTCCCCGAGTTTACAAGTGTCCCTGTGAAGAAATGCCAAAGCTGGTGTCCTCGGAGCCTCGAGGAGGAAGATAGTACGGAAGTTCGCCAACACCTGAGCAAGATCAGGACGCTCGCCCAGTCTGGATATACGATAGTTGAAGTAATAGCGACCTCCATACTGCGGGGGGTCCAGCCACTCCAATACAGAGGACTTCCCATGTGGAACTACAATGGGGAAGATGAGGCCTTCCGCTGCGGCAGGAAAGGTCCGGACACCCCTGCCGCCCTAGCCAAAATATTGGCTGAACTGTTCCAGGGTGAGGAAGAGGAGTTCCTGCGCATCACGCACAGAGAAGGATATTCCATGTACAATCCTCCTAGCTGGGTAAGCCCCCATCTCTTCTACTCTACTCATGTCACTCCCTGTTTAACGAATACTAAACCACCCATTGATAACAGCACTGCTGAAACATTTCCGAAGGGCTTTACAGCCCCGCCCCACAGCCCGGGGGCCACAATCAGGACCTTGACAGTGGATTCGAAGAGGATCCGGATATATTTGTGGTGCTCGAGAATGGCGTGTTTTACCAGGCGAGCTACGATGGCATCGAAGTGGCCATCATCGCCAATTACCCTGGTCTTCTCCCCACTTCACATGTAAGTAGTCAGGAGACATCTTCCCCGAAAGGGTTTCCTCATTCCGCCTCACCCACCGCACTGTCTCATGCTTCGAAGGGGAGGCGTTCGACATACCGTGCTACTCCAGGAGCGACTCCGAAGAGAGCGGCTCCCGCACCGGGCAAGCCTTCGAAGAGGAAGGCAAACGAAGACACAGTCGGGCCCTCGTAAAAGAGGTATGGGTTTGCAAATATATTTTTTAATAGTCGCATCCAACTGTGACTTTTATGTTTGTCCCGTATCAGGAAAAGAGCCCGTCGGACTATGTCTGGGGGTCCGGGCAGTAATACTCCCAACAACCAGGATCCAGCCCCAGCCGAGGGGACGGGGGCCGATATGGTAGTGACGCCGGACTGTCCTTCGGTAGAGGGCTAGGAAAATATATCCGTCACCAACTCGGAAGTGGAGAGCGCCATGAATCATCGGTGCTGGAGGGCCGTTTTATAAGACCCCCGCTGTTCGGAAGAGGCATTTAATGCCTTCAGCTTGGCTGAAGCATACATCCAGGCTGCTCGAGATGGGCTTAGCAGAGCCACAAAACAGCATTTAAAAGATGTGCAGGTAAGTTTACTGTTTCTTAGTTTGATAACCTCATGCCAGTAGCCCCCGAGACTTAAAGTAGTTGGGACAACTAATTTGAGGATCTCTACATAATCAGGTTCTTTCAGAGAAGAATGACTTGCTGGCCCAAAACCTAGAAAAGTGGCGGACGCAGTTAAACGCAATGACCGCCGAACTGGAAAAATCCAAGGAGGCGTCCTCCGGTAATATTTCCCTCCATCGAGAAACAGTTATTGTATAGCGACTGTGCTAACATTGCAGCTTTATCTCATAACAGGATCACCATATCAACTGGAGGAAAAAGAGTCGAAAATACTGCATGCCGCAGGCGAGCGGGTGTTGGCCCGAGTCAGACAGGAGAAAAACAAACTCCAAGATGCAAACACCCAGCAGGGAGAAGAGCTGAAAGATGTACGGGCCCAGTTGGCCAATTCCGTAAAGGAGAACAAAAGGCTACAAGGCGGCATATTCAATATGTTGCCGAATTTACCTTATAACAGTTTGGATGTAAAAGTAGCTGATATAGCTATGATTGCAGGTATGTTGACGGGACGTCCCGAAGAGGAGGTGTCCGGATCATCAAGTGATCTTCTGCAAGGGTTGTCGCAATTGCACGAGCAAGCTCGGCAGGAAATGAGGAGTGTAGCCAAGGCCTTATGGCCATCCGCCTACCCTCCAGGGAGTATGGAGGAGCTTGTAGAGCTGTTCAAGGGAGCGCGGCGGCGTATCCGACTATGGAAGATATCGGCCTGCTGAGAGCGTGCGCGAGAGGCATGGGCCATGGTGAAAACGCGGTATACCAATCTGGATCCAAATCACATGACCCGGGTCGGACCGCTAGGGTCAAATGGGGAAGAAATTCCCATTAGTTTAGTATGTGACCAAGTAACAGTAGCCGCCAAGTATTTCCAGCAGGATTGTAAGTTAGATAGCCTACTGGACGGCATAGAGCAGGAAAATTTTAAAGTCCTAAGTGACTATGTACTTTCCTTTGCATACGCAACTCTAGCTGGATTATAAAATGATTGCCAAGGCAGACCTTTTCGCTTTGACCTCTGGACCCAAACGTGTGGAGTATTTCCGAATACCAGAGCGGCCGAGTAGACCGGGTATGCATGGAAACCAGGCGTAGGGGTCATAGTTGCTTGAACAGACAAGTATTCGGCCAGTTATGTTATATTACATTAAGAGTGTAAGAAACATCTTCCAGAGAGAATTGTTTCGTTAAGGGTTCCTTTCCCTGGGTGTGCATGCATCGATGTGCATGTCCGAACTGTGATGAAGAATTCACAATGAGTATAGCTTCTGGGGGTTCACGATGGGACGAATGCAAAAACATCTTTAGTTCACCGACCGAATATTCCCTTAAGAACGCTAGCTTTCGGCTTCACCCAGTCTGAGGTACACATCCGGATGACCCGGCATTAACAATCGCAGAGGTGCTCCCTTTATGCCCTAGCTGAACTAATGGGAATGTAGGGCATAAGCACAGGAGCCATGCAACCTAGCTTGGCCAAAACATAAGTCACATCGATGCATATAATGGCGAAGAAAAGGTACATATGGGGAAAACACACATATGTGATGAGCTTGATGATCGGAAAATAACAATAATAAGCTTTTGTCCAAGAAGCCCCCATGTATAATGGACGTACATATTTGAGGATGTGTATGTCACAGGTGCACGGTTTAACCACATGAAAAGCTTTAAGGCTAAAAGGGAAAACGCGAAAAGAGAGGAAAAATTAATGGAAAGAATAGGGAGAAGGAAACAAACAAAGAGTTCGACGCTAGGCATAGAATCTTCGGATTCTGGCCGCGTACCAGGGGTTCGGCTCTAGGCGATTGTCTGATGCATCACGCAGTGATGCGCTCCTCCGGTGAGAACCGTCAATGATGAAGGACCCTCCCACTTGGGCTTGAGTTTGTCATTTTTCTTCTCTGGCAGGCGTAGAACGAGTTCGCCGACGTGATATGTTTTGGCCTGCACTTCTCTGCTTTGATACCTACGAGCCTGCTGTTGATAAAATGCGGAACGGGATTTTGCGACGTCGCGCTCCTCCTCCAGGGCATCTAGGCTGTCCTACCGATCGAGCTCGACCTCTCTCTCTTCGTACATGCACACTCGAGGTGAGTCATGAATACTGTCGTAGGGTAGCACTTCCTCTGCGCCGTACACCATGAAGGAAGGTGCGTATCCGGTAGTGCAATTGGGCTTGGTTCGCAGCCCCCAGAGTACGGAGTCGAGCTCCTCAACCCAGTGCTTGTCTGATTCTTTCAAAGACCGCACTAGTCTGGGCTTAATGTCGCTCATAATAAGACCATTGGCTCTATCGACTTGACCATTTGTTTGTGGATGATATACAAAGGCGTAATCAAGCTTGATGCCCAGATTACCGCACCAGTCTATCACTTCGTCCGCTGTGAATTTGGAGCCGTTATCGGTGATGATACTGTGCGGAATACCATAACAGTGTACAACACCGGATATGAATTCTATCACCGTCCCGGACTCGGCCGTTTTAACTGGTTTAGCCTCTATCTACTTAGTGAATTTATCCACCATGACTAGCAGATATTTTTTCTTATGGCTTCCTCCTTTAAGGGGTCCAACCATATCCAGTCCCCAGACCGCAAAAGCCCAAGTGGTGGGGATCGTTTGTAGGGCAGTGGGAGGCATATGGCTTTGGTTGGCGAAGAGTTGGCATCCGACGCAACGTTGGACAAGGTCATGTGCATCTGCTCGGGCTGTCGACCAGTAGAATCCTGTACAGAAGGCCTTGCTAACAAGGGCCGGAGCTCCGGCATGGTGCCCGCCGAGACCGGCATGAATCTCAGCCAGGAGCTGCCGCCCCTCCTCCTCGGAGATACACCTTTGAAGGACTCTGGTGGCGCTTTTCTTATAGAGCTCTCCGTCGTGGATCTTGTAGGCCTTCGAATGCCGGACAATGTGGCAAGCCTCATTCTGATCCTCAGGGAGTTCTTTCCTATTAAGGTAGGCCAGGAAAGGTTCGGTCCATGGGGCGATGACTGCCATAATGAGATGGGCCGACGGTGTTATTTCGGTGGCTGAGCCGCCGATGATATCTGTGTGTTTGGAATCTAGGGTTGTGTTCGGATCCAGACTAGTGTTGCTGCTTTCCCCCTGTCAAACCACGGATGGCTTAAAAAGACTTTCCAGAAAGATATTAGGTGCGACGTGGTCACACTTGGCACCGATACGAGCAAGAACGTCCGCCGCTTGATTACTTTCTCGGGCCACGTGATGGAACTCAAGCTCCTCGAACCGAGCCGATATTTTTAGGACGACATTACGATAAGCTGCCATCTTCGGATATTTGGCATCAAAGTCTCCATTTATTTGAGATATTGCGAGGTTTGAGCCCCCACGCACTTCCAGATGTTGTATGCTTATGGAGATAGTAATTCGGAGACCATGCAATAAGGCTTCATATTCGGCTGCGTTATTGGAGTCTGTGTATAGTATTTGGAGTACGTACTGAACGACGTCTCTAGTGGGGGACGTTAAAACAACGCCCGCTCCTAGCCCTGCCAGCATTTTGGAGCCATAGAAATACATAACCCAATTGGGATATGTGTCGTACTCTTTAGGGAGTTCGGCCTTTGTCCATTCGGCGACGAAGTCAGCCAGTACTTGGGATTTAATAGCTCGATGTGGTTTGTATGTAATATCAAATGGAAGGAGCTCAATGGCCCACATGGCAATCCGGCCCGTGGCATCGCGGTTGTTTATTATGTCGTTGAGTGGTACTCTGGAAGCCACCGTGATCGAGCACTCCTGGAAGTAGTGTCGTAGCTTTCGGGATGCCATGAAGACCGCGTATGCTATCTTTTGACAATGCGGGTACCAGGATTTGCATGGTGTAAGGATAGTGGATACGTAGTGTACTGGCTTCTGAAATGGGAATTTGGGTCCGTCTTGTTCTCGTTCGACGACGAGTACGGTGCTCACCACCTGATGTGTTGCTGATATGTATAGTAACATGGGTTCGCCGACGTTTGTCGCGGCCAGGACTGGGTTGCTCGCTAGAAGGGTTTTTATTTCTTCCAATCCGGCTGTTGCCGCGTCCGTCCACTCGAAGTGATCGGTTCGCCATAGAAGGTGATAGAGTGGCAGTGCTTTTCTCCCAATCTGCAGATAAAGCGGCTTAGAGCTGCCACGCAACCCGCAAGTTATTGGACTTGTTTAAGGTATGTTGGCGTAGCCAATTGTGACAGAGCTCGGATTTTGGCTGGATTTGCTTCAATTCCTCTCTTGGAAACAATGAAGCCCAGCAGTTTTTCAGCGAGGAAAACGCACTTTTCCGGATTGAGCTAAATGTCATCTGCAGCGGAGGTTGTCGAATGTGAGGCGAATGCCGCTGCCATGGAGAACCTTCGGGCGAACTCGCCGAGCCAAGGAGCAGGCTGAAAAGTGATGCGGTTGCCTTTGAAGGCAGCCAAGAGCTGAAAGTTTAACGGCTGCTCACGTCAAGCAGGAAGGAAATGGCCGAGATGGCGGTGAAGTTGATGATGCCGACCGCTGCAAGCTTGTTGAAAAGAAGATCGGGCGGAACAAAGGACCTAGATAAGGCCACTACCGGTTAAGGATGCTCGCCTGCAATGAGAGCCATGAAGGTGAGCTACGCCGGCCGAGATATCGCGGCCGAAAGCCCTTTATGCTGCGGATGAAGTTTGGGGATCCTAAGTATGCTTAGTTGACCAGCTGTGGAGCGCGGCGATACTTATTTGGATTTATGCAAAATGGACGCGCCAACACTTCCGAGATCAAAAGGATCACTGGAAAAGCTTTTTTGGTCGCAGTTCCACAATCCAGAGCGCCACTTCCATTATCCGGAAGATTGGGTCAATGGGCGGAGCTGAATAGGTTATCCGACCGCCATGAAGGAAGTCGAGTCATCTATGGCCGAAAGGCCCGAGTCAAGAGTTATTTTGGTTTGTGCAGCAGCCTTGGTGCGTGCCCATATCAATGCAATGAAGAGGTCAGATGCATAGAGGGTGCGCGGATGGCTCTAGCCCGTGTCAAGACATACCGCGGAGATGAAGACCACCGACGCTGCATCCCAAGATTCAGACGGGAGCCGAAAATGCCGAGAACTATTTTTAGGAACTTCGCGGGAGCTGCTTAATAGAGACGCAAAGGTTCAAGGACATCATGTTCGAATATGTATAATTGTAAAACAATGTTTCATGGAATATAAAAGATTTTTGTACTTATGCCTGCAAGAATTAAAATACCTCAGGCGGTCGTTAATGTATATGTATATAACCTCGAAGATGGCAGTTCGCTTCACTCTTACACATAATGCGGGGTGTTCGAAAAGGCGATTTTCACACTTGATCCAACGCCTTGGTCCTATAAAGGAGGTGATAGTGTAGCTAACTAGGCAACCGGACTATAATGCTTTATCACTTTCACTTAGCCATAGGAGTTGGACAAGGCTACTATATAGCCCCTAGGGGCACCTGTGCTCGCCTCAATTCGGGCGCAGGTGCCCGACCGAAATGTCCTTCATCATGCGAGGAATCCTAAAGATTCCGTGGGTCATCGAGTGGTTGAACAGCCTCACGCCACATCATGACACCAATTTCGCTTTCATCGAGGTGCTCGCTCGCCAACCGGGCACAATCGCAGTAGTTCTCCGGTGCCGCTTAGCCGATAGAGCGGAACGTAAGGAAGCAAAAACACAAGAGCCGGCAAACCCAACATTTGACCAAAGACATGATTCGAGCTGATGCATAAGGCCAAACTCCGACGCTAAACACCTTAAGGTATTCGGTATTTATGAAAACGGCTGAATAACGCCTTAGTAATAAGCCCTCGTGTCCGTGGACGCCAAGAAAGTCCCGACGGGCTAATGCCAAGACGCCAGCCTCCACCTCGTTAGAGCAAGAAACCGGGATGTATCAACAAGAGACAAAAAAAGGTTTACGTAGGGTCTTAATCAAAAGAATCTTGCAACGTCCCTACTGCAGGTCTGCTACCGGTTCTCGCAGCCGTAGATCCTCGACGGGTGTAGCACGTGTTCATCCGTAAAAGAGAGGAACTTAGTTGACAAAGATCGTATAAAATATACTGCTACATTAAATAAACAAAGTACGCTTTTTAAAAAATTAAGAAAATTGAGCTTTATTGTCTCTTGTTGTACATATGCGGAGCCCCTTGAACGGGGGACGGTTATTAGTCTTACGGACCTCTAGCCATGTCCGGCTCAACAACCTGTTTAGGTGCTTTGCTTAGTGAAGTTGGTTTAGTGTGTGGCTGTTAATGCAGCCGACAATTCCGTGGCTCGAGGAACACTCGATATTTCCTTTAATGAGATGATGCCTCGTGGACCGGCATTTTAAGTATAAGGGATGCATAATGTGGTATTGCGCTAAAGCGGCGAAAAGCTTCAGGCCCCAAGAGTGCTTGATAGCTGCTTGTAAATGGGGCGATGTGGAAGGTTAGCTTTTCGCAGCGGAAGTTGTCGGTGAGCCAAACATAACTTCTAATAGGAGAGAGCCCCATAATGGGCATCTAGGCTCATGCTACTCCCTTGAAAGGAAGTGTTGCTTTGGCTTAATTGTTGTTGGGTCTATCCCCGCTTATGGATTGTGTCCTGATATAGGTTTAAATCACCGCCGGGCCCATTAGACTTGTGTAAAGTGGAGTCCACAATTATCGGATCTAACACCAAGGCAGTCCAGCTCATGCTCCGGATATACTTAGAGTAATCCCGATGGTCAAGGTGATTGGTTTTAACAACCAAGGGCGGGACTCGATAGGCCGTATGCGCGATCTCGATGGGCTCCACTATCTTCTCCCTTTGTCACGGAAGTGAATTTACTGTTTTGACTTCTTGTGGGAAATTCTTTTGTTTTCCGGTTTGCTTGTGGGGTTCGCCATCGCCTTTGGTGTGTCGAGCCCCTTGTGTTCGGGCGTTAAGTTTGCTGGATTACTTGAAGACCCAACAATCTTTTGTGGTATGGTTTGCAGGCTTCCTGAGTACCGTGGATTTGACATGTCTTGTCCATGATTTTGTTTGTTAGCTAGCTCATCCCCTCGTTATCCTTGGGGGCAACTTTTTCGATTCTCGCAGAGCTTTTGAACTGGTTGACTGCCGTGTTTTCGTGACTGCTTTCTTGGTCCGTGTTGGTCCTTGTCGTCATGTTTCCGGGTTTCCATCCCTAACTTCGGATGTACTTGGGTCAGCTGGTAACGATCTTGCCAACCAACTATCTCTCCCGCGCAAAAGCCGGTCATGAGGCTTGTTAATGCGCTATTGTTCTTGGCTTTTCTTGGCCGAGGTGTCCGGGCAAGCCTTCATCTCGAACGCTGTGTTTGAAAGCTGCTAAGGCTTCAAGCGCCCCGACAATCGACTATCCGGTTCTTTTAGTAAGAAATCTCTTCCGTAGTTTCTGTGGCTGACTCTCCGGTTGTTGAGTTATGACTTAAGTCATCCGTGATCCGGAGGTTGGACATAGGTCTCTTGAAAATTTGCCCGAAAAGCATCCTCGAGCCTTACCAACTTCCAATGGTGTTTTCGAAGGCTTTTAAGCCAATGCCGAGCTGGCCCTTTGAGTTTGAGGGTATTTTATGGCGTGAGATCATCTCCTCTAGCCATGTGTATGTGTAGGATGTAATCCTCAATCCGCACCTGTGGTCCTGTTCCGCCCTATGCCTCTATGTTTACGGGCTTGAATCCTACCGAAATTATGATCCAAAGACCTCATCGGTGAAACATAGGGTGCGGCTCCTATATCGAGGCGCATCGTGATGTTCGGATATTTGATGTGTTGCATTGCTTACTAGAGCTTGCTTTCTTGGCCCATAGAAAGATCTCTGGGCTTATCTTTTTTATGCGAATCTTCAGCGGATCGCGGTCGGCTTTGTGGCGGCCCTTTGCCACAATCGTTGGCTATGGGGTCTTGTCCGGGTGGCTTCTTTATTTTTGATTGCGGAGGCTCTAAGGCCTCATCATCAAATTCGCAGTAATTTTCGCTGGATAGTTTCGTGTGGCGATCGCCGCCGTATTTATTCCGCGTGTTGAGTAATGTTCTAATTCTGAGTGCATCTTCCACTGTTTTGAGCTTCCGCTTGCTTTTTCAAAGCTATGCGCAGCGGGCTTACAAGCCTTTTTGAGGTTCTTCGCTTCAAAGAACTTGTCCAGCGTGAGGTCGTCTTGACTGTTGTCTTAGCCGGCGACGGGTTGTTTGTCCGTTGCCCTATTCGGACGGGTTGCTTGATGGCATGTTCGCCGTCTGGCCGGTTCGCCCTGCCTATGGCTGGGTCTCAGATGGCTGCTTTCTCCTCCGAGGTGGAGTTTGAGGCGCCACGCCGCCGCTTGAGTGCTTTTCGAGGAACGATCCTCGCTATGCCCCTTTGTTCCTCGTCGCCGCTTTAGGTGTATCTACCATGTATACGCCGGAGAGGGGTGGTTGTCCAAAGGCCTATAGGCGCTGGTTCTCGTTCGTCCTCCTACATCGCCGCCCATACCGCCGATGTCTTTGGAGTCGGTTAAGCATGTCGGTTAAATCATCGACATGGCTAGCAAAGTGGGTGGTGGTGGGCTGAATTTCTTCGTCGCCCCAGATCCCAACCTTGCTGACTATAGTCCGCCAGGGCTCTTTGATAAAAGAGAGAGACTTTAGTGAATTCATAATGTCTCCAAAGGGCGAAAAGGAAAGATGTCCGCGGTGAACTCCATGATCGGCGCCCAATCGGATTCGATTGGCAGGGGCGCGTATGTTCGTGAGTCCGCACCTAGGAGTCATGAGCTTCGCAGCGAGGTATGGTGTTCGCCGACGTCAGAGAGATTGTGCAGCCTCGAGGCGGTGTCCAGTACCACCGCCCTCGACATGCAATGGCTCGAAGCATGGGTCGGAGCGACATCAGCGGCCTCCAGACACTGCTCGCGGCAGAGATAGATCATGCCCCTTGTAACAAAGGCGCGGCGCTATGGTGGCTCAACCCATCAAGATCAAGTCTCCGCGACATCGGGCCGTAGTTCAAACTTCAAATCGACCGATGGCCAGGCGATCTTCAATCTGCTCCAGATGGCTGCCGAATTGGCCCGTAATGCAAAGCCGCCAATAAGATCTGTCCGGGAGAAAAGTCTCACCCGACCGTGATCGTTGTTGATGATCAAGGAGTCATCGGCCTAAAGGTGACGGCTACGCAGGAACTCAATGAAAGCACCAATGTCGGTGTCAAAACCGCGGATCTCGGTACGGGTCCCAATTGTGCGGCCTAGGCGGATGGTAACAGGAGACAAGGGACACGATGTTTTTACCCAAGTTCGGCCTCTCGATGGAGGTAAAACCCTACTCCCGCTTGATTAATATCGATGATATGGGTAGTGCAAGAGCAGATCTACCACGAGATCGAGAGGCTAAACCTAGAAGCTAGCCTATGGTATGATTGTTGTTCGCCCCACGACTAAAACCCTCCGATTTATATAGACACCGAGAGGGTTAGGGTTACACAGAGTCGTTACAATGGAAGGAGATCTACATATCCAGACGCCAAGCTTGCCTTCCATGCCAAGGAAAGTCCCATCCCACGGACGAAGTCTTCAATCTTGTATCTTCATAGTCCGTGAGTCCGCCAAAGGTCATAGTCCCGCCATCCGGACACCCCCTAATCGAGGACTCCTCACTTTGCTTTTCCCCTAGGGATTATCCTCCGCTGCCTCATCGCCATTGGTTTCTTCGAGTGTCCGCCATGTGTATATCATGGGATAAGCGGTTATCCACCGCCCAGGAGCGGTGGCCTCGTGATTCTCCCGCATCGCTGCTCCTACCGCCGATGTCTTCGAGTCAAAGTCAATCACGCCGGTTAAATCATCGACCGTGGCAATGAAGTGGGTGGTGGTGGGCAAAGAACTCCTTCATCGCCGCTTCCACTCGAGCCGTAACATAATTCGCCATGATCCTCCGACAAAGAGAGAGACTTTAATGAGTTCAGCATGTCGCCGAAAGGCGAAAATGGAAGATATCAGCAGCGTGAACTCCATCACCCGAGCCCAACTCGGCTCGACCGATCGACTGGCGCGGACCGGAACTAACGCCCGTGACACGAACTGGGTCCGGATTCACGTGCCACCACAAGGGTGAGGCCCGTGTTCGCTCTACCATCATGAGTGTGCGACCTCAGGCGGGTCCAGCCCCCGCCCTGGGGCCACAGCCTGCTCGATTTAAGTCCGAGGCTACCGCGGGGTGACACTGAGCTTTGTTCAACAAAGGTCTAACCTGTTCGCCGTTATCGCCCCTGCCTCGCATAGGCCCGAATCTAAAGATCCAATTCCACGGATGTCCACCGCAGTTCAGGTTTCCAACCGATCTAGTGGCTAAGGGCGGCTATCGATCTACTCCAGATGGTTGCTTAATTGGCTCAGAAGCGGCCGCCGGACACGAAGATCTGTCCGGGAGAAAAGTCTGCCCGGACCCTGTTGTTGATGGTGGTTGATGGAGCCATCGAGCCCGATATGATTTACACAGAGGAACTTCAATGAAAGCACCAATGTCGGTAAGCCAAACCGCAGATCTCGGGTAAGGGGTCCCGATCTATGCGAGGCTGATGGTAACAGAAGCAAGGGATACAGATGTTTACCCTGTGTTCGCCCTCTCGATGGAGGTAAAACCCTACTTCCGCTTGATTAATATTGATGATATGGGTAGTACAAGAGTAGATCTACCATGAGATCGAGAGGCTAAACCCTAAGAGCTAGCCTATGATGGTATGATTGTAATTGTGATCGGCCTTCTAGGACCAACCTCCGTTTATATAGGCACCGGAGAGGGCTAGGGCTTCATGGAGTCGGTTACAAGGAAGGAAATATAATATCCGGATCACCAAGCTTGCCTTCCATGCCAAGGAAAGTCCCATCCGGACACGGGCCAAGTCTTGAGTCTTGTATCTTCACGCTTCAATAGTCCGGACGCTGTACACAGTCCGACCGTCCGGATACCCCCTAATCCAGACTCCTCACCCTCCTTCGAGAGAGGCTGCTCACTTGATTCTCGAGTCGTGACCGTCTCCGAATCAGATTCGCTGAGGGTCGAACTTAACACGGCCCTCGCCACCTCCATGGGGATTCGCTTCCCCCATGTGTCCGACAAATGAGGTCTCGCCTTGTGGCGCCCCGGACAGCATCCCGGCCCCACCCCGCTCGGAGCGGCAGCCACGACATGTTAGCTATTTGCTGGATCCAACGAACTCCGATGAGGATCGTTGATGCTGTTGCAGCCGGAGTGGAATAGCACAATTAACCACTTCAAAACGATAAAGAGGAAAGGCCGGATATGCAGGTATAAGTGAGTCATGGTACTTTACGATGCGGCCCGGAGCTTAGTGCGGGGGCTGCCTTGCATCGCTGTCAACGCCCCACGGTGAAGATCACTGGGCGCTTCTTCTTTCTTCTTGGCTGCTCATTCTTGTGATGAGTCCTTTGTCAGACTTATTTTTCTTCTCTCTACAAGATTGAAGGGAAGTCCTGGGATTTGGGGAAGTCTAGTAACAACTCAGGTAACCCTCAGCCCCTTCCGATGTCTATATAAACCGAGGGTTTAGTCCCAGAGGACTAATAACAATCATAACCATAGGCTAGCTTCTAGGTTTAGCCTCTACGATCTCTTGGTAGATCAACTCTGTAATACTATATCATCAAGATCAATCAAGCAGGAAGTAGGGTATTACCTCCATCGAGAGGGCTCGAACCTGTAAACATTGTGTCACCCCTCCCGTGACCATCCGCTTTAGACGACAGCCTGGGACCCCACCCGAGATCCGCCGGTTTTGACACCGACATTGGTGCTTTCGCTGAGAGTTCCACGTGCCGCCACCATAAGGCTTGATGGCTTCTTCGATCATCGGCAACGATGCGATCCAAAGGTGATGTTGTTCTCCCGACAGATCTTCCCCGCCACCAGTCGTTTGAAGCTTAAACTACATCGCTAATGTCCGCGAAGACTTGATCTTCGACGGATTCGCCCATGTCAAAAGCGCCAGATAGTCATGACGATCACGACTTTGTTCGCTATCGGACGGTGTTCGAGATCACCGTGACTACTCCGTCCTCAATCCAAGCATCGTACATCCGAGGACGGGCGGATGGACCCCGCCATGGAGGTCGTGACACTCAGCAAAGAGCTGAATACGACTTCACCTCTTATGAAACCTGTGTTGTCAACCTTGATTCGCCCTCGCCACGGGTTCAACCGCCAATGCCTGTGTTTCAACAAATCTGATTGGGCACCAATCATGGAGTTTACCTCATGATATTTTCCAAAGACTCGCCTAGGCAACATGCTATATTCATTAAAGTCTCTCCTTGTCAGAGACCTCGGCCTAACTATGTCCGCTCGAGGGAAGCGACGAAGAAGAAATTCGCCCCACCCACCACCCACTTAATATCCATCGTCGATGATTTAACCACATGCTTGATTTCACTCCAAAGACATTGACGGTATGGACGACGATGCAGAGAGAGGAATAGAACCACGCCCACAGGCGCTGGACAACCACTTCATCACACGACATATACATGGTGGATACACCCAAAGAAAACAATGACGAGGAATGAAGGATGCAGTGAAGGATAATCCTCGAGAAGCAAACCAAAGCGACAACGTAGGCGCCGCCCAAATTCGGGCCGGCAAAAAACAGCGATAACATCGCAAGAAAGAATAATACCCCGGTCGACTCCAAAGGAAACGACGACCACATGGACCTAGCTACAGAGTAGGATGAGCCAGCGGACGGCGTAACATAGTACGTAGACACTGTCGATCACCGGCGACGCCAAGGGTAAAGCTCATCAACCTGCCTCCGGAGAGGAGAATAGTCCGACGATGATGCACACATCATCCTCGAAAGGCATTTGAGCAAGAGAACCTCCACAAGGCTTATTGCCACCGCGAGGAGTCTCAAGAAGGTATAAAGGCTTAAGGTCGCAGCAAAATACACCCAACAGTAGATGGAACAAAGTGCTATACATCGAAGAAAAGTACGTGGCGCCGCTACAAAGAGCTATCCAAAGCGCAAGTCTGCCTGAATTTGATGACGAGGCTTTAGAGTCCATACAGCCAAAAATAAATCGGCCGATTATCCGATCGACACCCCGTGGTCAGCGATAGGGTGGCTAACGATGTCGCACATAAGTCAGCACACGCATTTACGCGGAGGACTTGCAGCAAAAAGCGGTATGACCAGGTCCATCTATGGATCTAGGAAGCGCCCAAAGACGGAATCAAAATTGAACACTACAAACGCTATAATGCCATGACACATCCAAACAGGGTGCAGCGCACTTCTATGCTTCACCGATGAGGTGCTGGATCACGAATTTCCGTGAGGGATTCAAACCCGGAACATAGAGGCATACGACGTAACGACAGCACTTCGGGTTTGATTGAGGACTTCATCCTTCACATCCACATGGCCGACGGAGATGATCTCCACGCCATCAAATACCTGCCCCTCTAGTTGAAAGGACCAGCTCGGCATCGCTGAAAAGCCTCCCCGAAAACTCAATTGGAAGTTGGGAAGAGCTTGAGGATGCTTTTAGGGCTATTTTCAAGGACTATGTCCTACCTCCTGATGAAGACGACGGTCATGTAATTCAACAGCCCGAGAGTCAGCCCGAAGCTTTGAACATTCTCGCTAAGAAGAATCAAATCGCCATCGCCTGTATAATCAAGCCTTTAGCGGCTTTCAAACACATGTGTCCGGGGACCTAATGGCTCGTACACCTCGCCGAAAAACCGAGGACAATGGCAGCCCTAATAAGCCTTATGACCCGCTTTTATGCGGCGAAGATAGTTGGCTGGCCCAGAGCACAACTTCCGGGTTAAGAATTAACCTTCGACATCGCCTCCATTCGGCTGCTATCATGCACTACTCGGAAGAACGGCTCGCCATTTTAATGCAGCATCGCATTACGCTTATGTTAAGCTTAAGATGCCCGGGTCCTCGTGGCATCATAGTTAGCGGAAACACGATGCTCCTTTACGTAGGAAGAATGTGTATGCTCAGCAGCCGAATCGAACGCCTCTCCAACCAGAATAAATGATCGGTTCTTTAACGGACACGGCTAGACGAGTCCTGCGCACCACTAGTTGTAACAGCTTGATAAACCTGAGTTTGGGTCGATGGATACACCCCCATAGGTGGTGCTAGCTTCCTGCATGTAAAAGGACTACAGTTCAGCTTGACCCTATTTAGATTGCATTTTAATGGTTTATTAAGAATAACCAATTTTTCGCATGAAGACTTTCACCTGGATTTTCTTTACGATGATAATCGCGTATACACCCTTCCGTGATACGCGCACAACGGAGACATGTGCTCACGTAGCAGTGGCCCCGCCAAAGGTTTCTTTTTAGATTAAGACCCCGTAAACCTTTCTTCCGCTCTTGTTGCTTCACACCTCCCGGATACTCAACACAACCGAGAGGGATGCTAGCGCATTGGCATTTTCACACGCCGACTAATGCACATACCGGAAATTCAGGTCTCACTATCGAGGGCGCATTTCATCCCAAAGATATGTTGTAAAGTCTAGATACCTTAGGGAGTGTTCGCATCGCAAGTTTGGCCTTTTATATGCATCAGCACCGAATCATGTCTTTGGTCAATAGTTGGGTTTGCCCGCCCGTGTTTTGCTACCTTCCACGCTCGCTTATCGGCTAAGGTGGCACCGAGAGAACTGCCGCGACAGCCTCGTTCATCCGGATGAGCACCTTAGTAGAGAAAGCTAAAACTCACCGTCATGATCAAGCACCAGACTGGTCAACCACTGAGGACTCAAGAGAATCTTCGATTCCTCCACATTTACGCGACCGGTTTCCTCATGCGTATGTACGCCGCATCGTATTCGGATGAGCCGAGGTACCAGGCTATATAGTAGCCCCACCTTCAAACTCCTATGGCTAAGTGAAAGTGTTAAAGCAATATAGTCTGATTGTTCATTCGCTTATCACTCCTTAATGGACCAAGCGCTCGATCAAGTGAATACGCTTCCAACACCTCGCATTATATGCGTAATAAGCCAACGATCGCAAACTTTCAGGTTATATACATACATAAACGGCCGCTGGAGGCATCATAATACTTTCAAAAAAGTATAAACACGGCCTTTATAATCCAAATAGCATTGTTTTACAATTGGGATACATATGCACCGAACATGATACTCTTTCGTTAATCGAGCCTCTATTAAACGAAAGCACCTTCTAGGACTTCTTCAAAATAGTGCTCGCCGACCTCGCCTACGGCCGATCCTGGTTGCAATAGCGATGGCCTCCATCTCGCCAAGATGTCTTAACACGGGCAAGAGCCATCCGCGCACCTCTATGCACGCCGAATTCTTTACAACGCCAATATGCGGCACAAGATCAAGGAATCGCTGCACTAAACCAAAATAACTATTCGCCTTGGTCCTCCGCCAAAGATGATCCACGACACCTCACGGCAAGTCTAGACAACCTATGGAGCTCAGCCCACTCGCCCATTTGTTCATTTAACAAAGCAGCGGACGCGGGGAGCACCGAATCACGCCAGAACAACCTTTCCAATTCATGATCTTTCTCGATCTTTTAAAACTCAATGTGATCAGCAGCACTCACCAAGTCCAAGTATCATGCCAAGCAGACTCCATAATTGATCCGAGGGGCATATTGATCTCCGAACTTCGTCGAACAAAAGGCCTTGCCGGTCGTGATATCTTCGCTTGACGGCTCCTCCTTTGCCGCTTCCGATTTACAGAGGGTTTCCCTTTCGCTACCATGGCTTTCTTCAGTCTGCCATTTTCGCTTATTTCCTTTTCAAGAAGTTTCGTGATCGCCCCATGCATCCTTCACTCAACAGCCATCTTGGCTATTTTATCTTCGCTCGGCGATGAGCAGCCTGTTCGCTCTTAACTCTTCGCTCGCTTTTTAGGGTGGCCGGATCACTTCTCCGCTTGTTCTTTGTTTCGCAAGTTCGCCAAGGGTCTCCACGGCGGCAGCTCCATCTCGCAGTCACACATATTATAGATACTAGCATTATGCTCCTCTTAATATCTGCTGACCACCGGAAAATACATACCATGTGCCTCGCTGCCGCTTGTTTATAAGCACGGCGTCGGCATCCGCCAGATCAAGCTCGACCTGGTTCGCAAACTCACCACCGCCAGCCAACGACCTTCAGCCGCCGCGACATGAAAGCGATGATCATTGCTCGACTATGATCTCTATTTGCCGCCTGACAGCAAAACTGAGTCTCAGGGGCTATTCAGATAGGGCACACCTAGCGTGCGGTAATCAAAAAAATATATTACTTTGTGTACCTCAAAGCCCTTAGTAGACTCATAAAAGCTTCATTTAACCCACGTCGGGCGGATGAAACTCTCAACCACCGTCTATCATTAAAGCAATATGCCTCGAGATAGCCGCTGCTCCATACGACTCCATCGCGCCCAATGGTAATTTATGCAGCCCGACTCTTCTCTTGCTTTCCTTAGGAGCCAATACTCCACTTTGTGGTCAAGGTTACGTTTGCCTTATGATCAGGAAAGAAATCCGTGATGACACTCAGTGGTCGCCCGCCTATGAGGTGGGGGAGACAAGGGAGGCGTTTCGCCCATCATCTCGTAAGAAGATCCTCAAGAAAAACTCGCTGAGAAGGGCTACGATCCGACTGCAAGACATACGCCCTGTTATTGTCCTCGGAGATAAAGCAGGATATATCTACCAAAAGTACTCTTGTTCACTTATACTGGTGGAGGCTGACTTCTTGGGGCACAATGCGGTAAGGATGCCCTCCGGCAGGGCCTCTGACGGTTGTTTCGTCCTCATTTGGAAACCCTCGCTTCCAAGTCTTCGTGAGGTGGTCCTTTTCCTTCCTTCGAGAGGGAATTTTAGGTTCTTCTCCCCGACATCCTCCTTCGTGGAGACACTAATTCCGGTTTGATGAGTAATACCTGAGGCCCTCGCTTCTTTATTCCTCCGCTTATCTCCACCGATGGCACTTCATAAGGTGCAAAGCATCCCGGCTACTAGAGGATCCGTGAGCCTTCGAGAAGGGGGCCAACACCGATCATCTTCGCTTTTTTATATAGTCCGGTCAAAGAGATTTTTTGAATGATGTTGTGACAAATAAAAAGATGATGTTCGCCTCATAATTACTTACGTGGGTATCGGACGATTGCGCGACCCACATCCTCGTGGTGTCCGACACTTTATTCCCGATGCGAAGAGAATCCATACATCTCTTCGAAGGCCACGCCAAGAATTTGAATAGTTCGGGTCCTTCCGGGTTGAACTCCCACATAATGGAGAGGTCAACGCTGGCATGGGCAGATCGGCGAACTAGCATGACTTGCATCACCTTGACAAGGCTGACATCTCTTGAGGATATCTCGATGCGACTCGCAATGTCGGCACGCCATTAATCGCCCTCACCCAGCCCCGTGTTGACCCATGATGCCGCCAGGGGTCTAACGGAAGGAAGGGGCAGCTACACTTAGTACTTAGGGAGCTGTGATGTAAAACCACTTCCGCGCCATAAGTTGACATCTCCGGAAGGAACCTTGCCATGGAGCATCGGCGCTTTGCTTATTATGGCACTCCAAGATTCTGCATGTCGCCCATCGATCATCTTCATCTTCACATTGAAGGTCTTAAGCCATAAACCAAGTGTGGTGATGAGGAACGCCTCATACGCATTTATAAACGATGAGATGTGAAGGATGGAACTGGAGCTAGATCATGGAAATCGAGCCCGTAATAGAACATAAGACCTCTAACAAAGGGATCAAGACTAAAGCCTAGCCTCGGAGGAAGTGGAAACAAATACGACACTCTGGGTTCTGGGTGGGATGACCTGCCTTTGAGCAGCAGCCCTGCAAGTAGATTTCGTGGTCGACATCTGGCTTCTTTAGCTTGATGTCCTCTCATGACAGAGGAGGCCATCCACTATCGGGTACAAAAAGAGGGCACGCTTGTACCCTTTACATTCGTGCAATGAGTCGAGCACCACGGTCACACCAAGTAACAGGGAGGTGAGCCGAGGTAAGACCGCCCAAGATAATCTACACCAACACCAAGACCACAAAGAGCAGAGGGATAAACCAGGTTCCCCCGGTAAGACCCTTGTCAAATCATCGTTCTTGCAAGACCCTTGCCGAGCAGCTTGTCCACACCAATGTAGGAAGCCACCCTTGAGCCCACGGTCCCCAACGCCATCATCCACGGGCCAAGGCTTAGGAAGGCACCTCTGGTGGCAAGATCTGTGCGTATACATATTGAAGATCGATGAGGATTAGAAGACTACGATCCTCGATAAGATCCTTGCCGAGGAAGGCCACGAGACCTGCAAGGTCCTTGCCGGGACGATAAAGACGCCATGGCAAGACCCTGCCGGGCCACGGCAAGGCCCTCACCAAGGATGCCAACGGGCCACCTCCAGTGCCCATGCCAACCAAGTCCACCACGCTCACATGCAAAATGCCAACCCAACCAGTCAGGGCACTACGGGCAACATGCAGCCCTGTGCCAACTCATCGAGCGCATGCATGGCGGCATGCAGATTCATGAAGGCTCCACCACCGCCACCTCAGCTGCCTGCTCGCCCACATGGCGCCGCAGACACATCATTGGCGCGTGTCGGCAAGGAGAAGCAGCGACGGATTTTACGGGCTTCGGCCCCTGCAGTAGGGACACCAAAGCAGGCATTAAATGCTTTTGTCAATACGAGAAATAAGCCTGTGGCATCGAGGCCTTTTCCACCTCCAGCCACCGTGGCAGCCCCTTTCAACTATAAAAGGAGGCCCATGGCATATCGGAGGAGGGTTCGCTCTTGGAACCACGACCACCACAGCTAGTTCGAGAGCTCAAGAACTCTCTCAAATACACCCACCAAAGCAGGACTAGGGTTTAGCATCCCTGCCCGAAACTGAGTAAACGCCTTGTGTCAAGCATCGATCCTGCTCTTCTTGCAACTGGCCCTCGGCAACCGTAGTAGGGATTCTTGTGATCCCATAGGTGTCGCTTCCCGACATCCACCGCCTTAAAGGTTGGATACGACATGATTGAAGGTCAAGCGCTAGCCTGCCTTGGGTGTTGGAATTCGAGGTGGAGAAGGGAAGGATCGAGCGAGAAGAAAATGACAGGCCTTGGCCCCTTTATAAAGAGGGTGAATATCAAGCGCCCTCCGCGTGGGCCATTTGGAACTTGCCAAAATCGAGGAGTCATACCAGCAGCAATTGGGTTACCCACACCCGTATTGATGAGAATCCCGTGATAAGGGACACGATCCGCTCGACAAGACGCTGCTAAGAAAACGCCTCGCAACACGCAGCAAAGGCAAGCTGGGAAAAACGGTTCGAATGACCGACCACGGCAGGATGTCACGTTATGAAAAGTTGTCAGAGATTAGATTTGTGGAATATTGTACTCTCTACGGTGGTATGTGGAATTTGTTTTGCGAGCCGTATTACCATCCTTGTGTTCAAAATCTACTATGGAGTATTCTGAGGAGGAACCCGCTTGCAATGCCAAGACATCCGCCACACGGACTCATCGCCATTGAAGCCTGGTTCTGGGCTACCGAGGGAGTCCCGATGGGGTCCCTGACAGCCGGACTATATACTTTGGCCGACTATTGTACTATGAAGATACAAGATTGAAGACTTCGCCCCATGTTCGGATGGGACTCTCCTTTGCGTGGAAGGCAAGCTGGCAATTCAGATATGTAGATCTCATCCCTTGTAACCCACTGTAACCCTAGCCCTTCCGTGTCTATAAACCGGAGGGTTTAGTCCGAGGACTAAACAATCATAACCATAGGCTAGCTTCTAGGGTTTAGCCTCACGATCTCGTGGTAGATCAACCTTGTAATACTCATATCATCAAGATCAATCAAGGAGGAAGTAGGGTATTACTCCACGGAGAGGGCCCAAACCTGGTAAACATTGTGTCCCCCGCCTTCTATTACCATCCCTTAGACGCATAGTTCGACAGCCTACCCGAGATCCCCGGTTCGGTTGACACCGAGGGGAGGGTGCTTTCCTCCTCCTCCTCTTCCTCATCGCTGCTTCGTGGATGGAGGAATGGGCTTCTTCGTCCTCGACGCCACGTCCGATACCTTCCGACGGGGCCACTTTTGGCCCCCGACCTTTTTCTCGGGCCTTCTTCTCAAATACTTTATAGGGTGCCGACACCAGCATCTTCTCCACCGGGATGACCGGGTTCAGTAGCGGAGTTGACGGATCCGACCTTAAAAGGCCATCGACGAAGTCCGCACCGTCCGTGCACGGGTCGGAGGAGCTGGAAGGATCTGCCGGGCGAAGGCTTATTCTGGAGAACATCATGCATTGATGGGCACGGTGATTGAAAGGATTTCATCCGCCGGAGAGCGGGAGGTGCACGAGGCCGCCAGGAGTTTATCGACAGGTTTTGAGGCACGTGAAATGATGTACCTTTTGACAGCCCATATAAAAGACGATAGATAGTAGCCCTCGAGACTGCGCTGTCAAAGCGACAGCCGCACGGAGGATCATAATCCCGGTATAATATGTCGCTTCTTCCTATGTAGGCGGCGTCCGGTGGCTAGCCGGATCGATGAATTTGCTAAAGCCAAGCGGCAACTTGACGGGCGGATGCCGGTTACTGCGCTTGTCAACAAGCCGTTGGACAAGTCGAAGGTATGAAATATTCACCGGATACCGTAAGGGGGCTTGATGCTCTGCCTTACAACATGTATGCTTGATGCAGATGGTGCCGCTGCCATGGAGAACCTTCGGGCGAACTCGCCGAGCCAAGGAGCAGGCTGAAAAGTGATGCGGTTGCCTTTGAAGGCAGCCAAGAGCTGAAAGTTTAACGGCTGCTCACGTCAAGCAGGAAGGAAATGGCCGAGATGGCGGTGAAGTTGATGATGCCGACCGCTGCAAGCTTGTTGAAAAGAAGATCGGGCGGAACAAAGGACCTAGATAAGGCCACTACCGGTTAAGGATGCTCGCCTGCAATGAGAGCCATGAAGGTGAGCTACGCCGGCCGAGATATCGCGGCCGAAAGCCCTTTATGCTGCGGATGAAGTTTGGGGATCCTAAGTATGCTTAGTTGACCAGCTGTGGAGCGCGGCGATACTTATTTGGATTTATGCAAAATGGACGCGCCAACACTTCCGAGATCAAAAGGATCACTGGAAAAGCTTTTTTGGTCGCAGTTCCACAATCCAGAGCGCCACTTCCATTATCCGGAAGATTGGGTCAATGGGCGGAGCTGAATAGGTTATCCGACCGCCATGAAGGAAGTCGAGTCATCTATGGCCGAAAGGCCCGAGTCAAGAGTTATTTTGGTTTGTGCAGCAGCCTTGGTGCGTGCCCATATCAATGCAATGAAGAGGTCAGATGCATAGAGGGTGCGCGGATGGCTCTAGCCCGTGTCAAGACATACCGCGGAGATGAAGACCACCGACGCTGCATCCCAAGATTCAGACGGGAGCCGAAAATGCCGAGAACTATTTTTAGGAACTTCGCGGGAGCTGCTTAATAGAGACGCAAAGGTTCAAGGACATCATGTTCGAATATGTATAATTGTAAAACAATGTTTCATGGAATATAAAAGATTTTTGTACTTATGCCTGCAAGAATTAAAATACCTCAGGCGGTCGTTAATGTATATGTATATAACCTCGAAGATGGCAGTTCGCTTCACTCTTACACATAATGCGGGGTGTTCGAAAAGGCGATTTTCACACTTGATCCAACGCCTTGGTCCTATAAAGGAGGTGATAGTGTAGCTAACTAGGCAACCGGACTATAATGCTTTATCACTTTCACTTAGCCATAGGAGTTGGACAAGGCTACTATATAGCCCCTAGGGGCACCTGTGCTCGCCTCAATTCGGGCGCAGGTGCCCGACCGAAATGTCCTTCATCATGCGAGGAATCCTAAAGATTCCGTGGGTCATCGAGTGGTTGAACAGCCTCACGCCACATCATGACACCAATTTCGCTTTCATCGAGGTGCTCGCTCGCCAACCGGGCACAATCGCAGTAGTTCTCCGGTGCCGCTTAGCCGATAGAGCGGAACGTAAGGAAGCAAAAACACAAGAGCCGGCAAACCCAACATTTGACCAAAGACATGATTCGAGCTGATGCATAAGGCCAAACTCCGACGCTAAACACCTTAAGGTATTCGGTATTTATGAAAACGGCTGAATAACGCCTTAGTAATAAGCCCTCGTGTCCGTGGACGCCAAGAAAGTCCCGACGGGCTAATGCCAAGACGCCAGCCTCCACCTCGTTAGAGCAAGAAACCGGGATGTATCAACAAGAGACAAAAAAAGGTTTACGTAGGGTCTTAATCAAAAGAATCTTGCAACGTCCCTACTGCAGGTCTGCTACCGGTTCTCGCAGCCGTAGATCCTCGACGGGTGTAGCACGTGTTCATCCGTAAAAGAGAGGAACTTAGTTGACAAAGATCGTATAAAATATACTGCTACATTAAATAAACAAAGTACGCTTTTTAAAAAATTAAGAAAATTGAGCTTTATTGTCTCTTGTTGTACATATGCGGAGCCCCTTGAACGGGGGACGGTTATTAGTCTTACGGACCTCTAGCCATGTCCGGCTCAACAACCTGTTTAGGTGCTTTGCTTAGTGAAGTTGGTTTAGTGTGTGGCTGTTAATGCAGCCGACAATTCCGTGGCTCGAGGAACACTCGATATTTCCTTTAATGAGATGATGCCTCGTGGACCGGCATTTTAAGTATAAGGGATGCATAATGTGGTATTGCGCTAAAGCGGCGAAAAGCTTCAGGCCCCAAGAGTGCTTGATAGCTGCTTGTAAATGGGGCGATGTGGAAGGTTAGCTTTTCGCAGCGGAAGTTGTCGGTGAGCCAAACATAACTTCTAATAGGAGAGAGCCCCATAATGGGCATCTAGGCTCATGCTACTCCCTTGAAAGGAAGTGTTGCTTTGGCTTAATTGTTGTTGGGTCTATCCCCGCTTATGGATTGTGTCCTGATATAGGTTTAAATCACCGCCGGGCCCATTAGACTTGTGTAAAGTGGAGTCCACAATTATCGGATCTAACACCAAGGCAGTCCAGCTCATGCTCCGGATATACTTAGAGTAATCCCGATGGTCAAGGTGATTGGTTTTAACAACCAAGGGCGGGACTCGATAGGCCGTATGCGCGATCTCGATGGGCTCCACTATCTTCTCCCTTTGTCACGGAAGTGAATTTACTGTTTTGACTTCTTGTGGGAAATTCTTTTGTTTTCCGGTTTGCTTGTGGGGTTCGCCATCGCCTTTGGTGTGTCGAGCCCCTTGTGTTCGGGCGTTAAGTTTGCTGGATTACTTGAAGACCCAACAATCTTTTGTGGTATGGTTTGCAGGCTTCCTGAGTACCGTGGATTTGACATGTCTTGTCCATGATTTTGTTTGTTAGCTAGCTCATCCCCTCGTTATCCTTGGGGGCAACTTTTTCGATTCTCGCAGAGCTTTTGAACTGGTTGACTGCCGTGTTTTCGTGACTGCTTTCTTGGTCCGTGTTGGTCCTTGTCGTCATGTTTCCGGGTTTCCATCCCTAACTTCGGATGTACTTGGGTCAGCTGGTAACGATCTTGCCAACCAACTATCTCTCCCGCGCAAAAGCCGGTCATGAGGCTTGTTAATGCGCTATTGTTCTTGGCTTTTCTTGGCCGAGGTGTCCGGGCAAGCCTTCATCTCGAACGCTGTGTTTGAAAGCTGCTAAGGCTTCAAGCGCCCCGACAATCGACTATCCGGTTCTTTTAGTAAGAAATCTCTTCCGTAGTTTCTGTGGCTGACTCTCCGGTTGTTGAGTTATGACTTAAGTCATCCGTGATCCGGAGGTTGGACATAGGTCTCTTGAAAATTTGCCCGAAAAGCATCCTCGAGCCTTACCAACTTCCAATGGTGTTTTCGAAGGCTTTTAAGCCAATGCCGAGCTGGCCCTTTGAGTTTGAGGGTATTTTATGGCGTGAGATCATCTCCTCTAGCCATGTGTATGTGTAGGATGTAATCCTCAATCCGCACCTGTGGTCCTGTTCCGCCCTATGCCTCTATGTTTACGGGCTTGAATCCTACCGAAATTATGATCCAAAGACCTCATCGGTGAAACATAGGGTGCGGCTCCTATATCGAGGCGCATCGTGATGTTCGGATATTTGATGTGTTGCATTGCTTACTAGAGCTTGCTTTCTTGGCCCATAGAAAGATCTCTGGGCTTATCTTTTTTATGCGAATCTTCAGCGGATCGCGGTCGGCTTTGTGGCGGCCCTTTGCCACAATCGTTGGCTATGGGGTCTTGTCCGGGTGGCTTCTTTATTTTTGATTGCGGAGGCTCTAAGGCCTCATCATCAAATTCGCAGTAATTTTCGCTGGATAGTTTCGTGTGGCGATCGCCGCCGTATTTATTCCGCGTGTTGAGTAATGTTCTAATTCTGAGTGCATCTTCCACTGTTTTGAGCTTCCGCTTGCTTTTTCAAAGCTATGCGCAGCGGGCTTACAAGCCTTTTTGAGGTTCTTCGCTTCAAAGAACTTGTCCAGCGTGAGGTCGTCTTGACTGTTGTCTTAGCCGGCGACGGGTTGTTTGTCCGTTGCCCTATTCGGACGGGTTGCTTGATGGCATGTTCGCCGTCTGGCCGGTTCGCCCTGCCTATGGCTGGGTCTCAGATGGCTGCTTTCTCCTCCGAGGTGGAGTTTGAGGCGCCACGCCGCCGCTTGAGTGCTTTTCGAGGAACGATCCTCGCTATGCCCCTTTGTTCCTCGTCGCCGCTTTAGGTGTATCTACCATGTATACGCCGGAGAGGGGTGGTTGTCCAAAGGCCTATAGGCGCTGGTTCTCGTTCGTCCTCCTACATCGCCGCCCATACCGCCGATGTCTTTGGAGTCGGTTAAGCATGTCGGTTAAATCATCGACATGGCTAGCAAAGTGGGTGGTGGTGGGCTGAATTTCTTCGTCGCCCCAGATCCCAACCTTGCTGACTATAGTCCGCCAGGGCTCTTTGATAAAAGAGAGAGACTTTAGTGAATTCATAATGTCTCCAAAGGGCGAAAAGGAAAGATGTCCGCGGTGAACTCCATGATCGGCGCCCAATCGGATTCGATTGGCAGGGGCGCGTATGTTCGTGAGTCCGCACCTAGGAGTCATGAGCTTCGCAGCGAGGTATGGTGTTCGCCGACGTCAGAGAGATTGTGCAGCCTCGAGGCGGTGTCCAGTACCACCGCCCTCGACATGCAATGGCTCGAAGCATGGGTCGGAGCGACATCAGCGGCCTCCAGACACTGCTCGCGGCAGAGATAGATCATGCCCCTTGTAACAAAGGCGCGGCGCTATGGTGGCTCAACCCATCAAGATCAAGTCTCCGCGACATCGGGCCGTAGTTCAAACTTCAAATCGACCGATGGCCAGGCGATCTTCAATCTGCTCCAGATGGCTGCCGAATTGGCCCGTAATGCAAAGCCGCCAATAAGATCTGTCCGGGAGAAAAGTCTCACCCGACCGTGATCGTTGTTGATGATCAAGGAGTCATCGGCCTAAAGGTGACGGCTACGCAGGAACTCAATGAAAGCACCAATGTCGGTGTCAAAACCGCGGATCTCGGTACGGGTCCCAATTGTGCGGCCTAGGCGGATGGTAACAGGAGACAAGGGACACGATGTTTTTACCCAAGTTCGGCCTCTCGATGGAGGTAAAACCCTACTCCCGCTTGATTAATATCGATGATATGGGTAGTGCAAGAGCAGATCTACCACGAGATCGAGAGGCTAAACCTAGAAGCTAGCCTATGGTATGATTGTTGTTCGCCCCACGACTAAAACCCTCCGATTTATATAGACACCGAGAGGGTTAGGGTTACACAGAGTCGTTACAATGGAAGGAGATCTACATATCCAGACGCCAAGCTTGCCTTCCATGCCAAGGAAAGTCCCATCCCACGGACGAAGTCTTCAATCTTGTATCTTCATAGTCCGTGAGTCCGCCAAAGGTCATAGTCCCGCCATCCGGACACCCCCTAATCGAGGACTCCTCACTTTGCTTTTCCCCTAGGGATTATCCTCCGCTGCCTCATCGCCATTGGTTTCTTCGAGTGTCCGCCATGTGTATATCATGGGATAAGCGGTTATCCACCGCCCAGGAGCGGTGGCCTCGTGATTCTCCCGCATCGCTGCTCCTACCGCCGATGTCTTCGAGTCAAAGTCAATCACGCCGGTTAAATCATCGACCGTGGCAATGAAGTGGGTGGTGGTGGGCAAAGAACTCCTTCATCGCCGCTTCCACTCGAGCCGTAACATAATTCGCCATGATCCTCCGACAAAGAGAGAGACTTTAATGAGTTCAGCATGTCGCCGAAAGGCGAAAATGGAAGATATCAGCAGCGTGAACTCCATCACCCGAGCCCAACTCGGCTCGACCGATCGACTGGCGCGGACCGGAACTAACGCCCGTGACACGAACTGGGTCCGGATTCACGTGCCACCACAAGGGTGAGGCCCGTGTTCGCTCTACCATCATGAGTGTGCGACCTCAGGCGGGTCCAGCCCCCGCCCTGGGGCCACAGCCTGCTCGATTTAAGTCCGAGGCTACCGCGGGGTGACACTGAGCTTTGTTCAACAAAGGTCTAACCTGTTCGCCGTTATCGCCCCTGCCTCGCATAGGCCCGAATCTAAAGATCCAATTCCACGGATGTCCACCGCAGTTCAGGTTTCCAACCGATCTAGTGGCTAAGGGCGGCTATCGATCTACTCCAGATGGTTGCTTAATTGGCTCAGAAGCGGCCGCCGGACACGAAGATCTGTCCGGGAGAAAAGTCTGCCCGGACCCTGTTGTTGATGGTGGTTGATGGAGCCATCGAGCCCGATATGATTTACACAGAGGAACTTCAATGAAAGCACCAATGTCGGTAAGCCAAACCGCAGATCTCGGGTAAGGGGTCCCGATCTATGCGAGGCTGATGGTAACAGAAGCAAGGGATACAGATGTTTACCCTGTGTTCGCCCTCTCGATGGAGGTAAAACCCTACTTCCGCTTGATTAATATTGATGATATGGGTAGTACAAGAGTAGATCTACCATGAGATCGAGAGGCTAAACCCTAAGAGCTAGCCTATGATGGTATGATTGTAATTGTGATCGGCCTTCTAGGACCAACCTCCGTTTATATAGGCACCGGAGAGGGCTAGGGCTTCATGGAGTCGGTTACAAGGAAGGAAATATAATATCCGGATCACCAAGCTTGCCTTCCATGCCAAGGAAAGTCCCATCCGGACACGGGCCAAGTCTTGAGTCTTGTATCTTCACGCTTCAATAGTCCGGACGCTGTACACAGTCCGACCGTCCGGATACCCCCTAATCCAGACTCCTCACCCTCCTTCGAGAGAGGCTGCTCACTTGATTCTCGAGTCGTGACCGTCTCCGAATCAGATTCGCTGAGGGTCGAACTTAACACGGCCCTCGCCACCTCCATGGGGATTCGCTTCCCCCATGTGTCCGACAAATGAGGTCTCGCCTTGTGGCGCCCCGGACAGCATCCCGGCCCCACCCCGCTCGGAGCGGCAGCCACGACATGTTAGCTATTTGCTGGATCCAACGAACTCCGATGAGGATCGTTGATGCTGTTGCAGCCGGAGTGGAATAGCACAATTAACCACTTCAAAACGATAAAGAGGAAAGGCCGGATATGCAGGTATAAGTGAGTCATGGTACTTTACGATGCGGCCCGGAGCTTAGTGCGGGGGCTGCCTTGCATCGCTGTCAACGCCCCACGGTGAAGATCACTGGGCGCTTCTTCTTTCTTCTTGGCTGCTCATTCTTGTGATGAGTCCTTTGTCAGACTTATTTTTCTTCTCTCTACAAGATTGAAGGGAAGTCCTGGGATTTGGGGAAGTCTAGTAACAACTCAGGTAACCCTCAGCCCCTTCCGATGTCTATATAAACCGAGGGTTTAGTCCCAGAGGACTAATAACAATCATAACCATAGGCTAGCTTCTAGGTTTAGCCTCTACGATCTCTTGGTAGATCAACTCTGTAATACTATATCATCAAGATCAATCAAGCAGGAAGTAGGGTATTACCTCCATCGAGAGGGCTCGAACCTGTAAACATTGTGTCACCCCTCCCGTGACCATCCGCTTTAGACGACAGCCTGGGACCCCACCCGAGATCCGCCGGTTTTGACACCGACATTGGTGCTTTCGCTGAGAGTTCCACGTGCCGCCACCATAAGGCTTGATGGCTTCTTCGATCATCGGCAACGATGCGATCCAAAGGTGATGTTGTTCTCCCGACAGATCTTCCCCGCCACCAGTCGTTTGAAGCTTAAACTACATCGCTAATGTCCGCGAAGACTTGATCTTCGACGGATTCGCCCATGTCAAAAGCGCCAGATAGTCATGACGATCACGACTTTGTTCGCTATCGGACGGTGTTCGAGATCACCGTGACTACTCCGTCCTCAATCCAAGCATCGTACATCCGAGGACGGGCGGATGGACCCCGCCATGGAGGTCGTGACACTCAGCAAAGAGCTGAATACGACTTCACCTCTTATGAAACCTGTGTTGTCAACCTTGATTCGCCCTCGCCACGGGTTCAACCGCCAATGCCTGTGTTTCAACAAATCTGATTGGGCACCAATCATGGAGTTTACCTCATGATATTTTCCAAAGACTCGCCTAGGCAACATGCTATATTCATTAAAGTCTCTCCTTGTCAGAGACCTCGGCCTAACTATGTCCGCTCGAGGGAAGCGACGAAGAAGAAATTCGCCCCACCCACCACCCACTTAATATCCATCGTCGATGATTTAACCACATGCTTGATTTCACTCCAAAGACATTGACGGTATGGACGACGATGCAGAGAGAGGAATAGAACCACGCCCACAGGCGCTGGACAACCACTTCATCACACGACATATACATGGTGGATACACCCAAAGAAAACAATGACGAGGAATGAAGGATGCAGTGAAGGATAATCCTCGAGAAGCAAACCAAAGCGACAACGTAGGCGCCGCCCAAATTCGGGCCGGCAAAAAACAGCGATAACATCGCAAGAAAGAATAATACCCCGGTCGACTCCAAAGGAAACGACGACCACATGGACCTAGCTACAGAGTAGGATGAGCCAGCGGACGGCGTAACATAGTACGTAGACACTGTCGATCACCGGCGACGCCAAGGGTAAAGCTCATCAACCTGCCTCCGGAGAGGAGAATAGTCCGACGATGATGCACACATCATCCTCGAAAGGCATTTGAGCAAGAGAACCTCCACAAGGCTTATTGCCACCGCGAGGAGTCTCAAGAAGGTATAAAGGCTTAAGGTCGCAGCAAAATACACCCAACAGTAGATGGAACAAAGTGCTATACATCGAAGAAAAGTACGTGGCGCCGCTACAAAGAGCTATCCAAAGCGCAAGTCTGCCTGAATTTGATGACGAGGCTTTAGAGTCCATACAGCCAAAAATAAATCGGCCGATTATCCGATCGACACCCCGTGGTCAGCGATAGGGTGGCTAACGATGTCGCACATAAGTCAGCACACGCATTTACGCGGAGGACTTGCAGCAAAAAGCGGTATGACCAGGTCCATCTATGGATCTAGGAAGCGCCCAAAGACGGAATCAAAATTGAACACTACAAACGCTATAATGCCATGACACATCCAAACAGGGTGCAGCGCACTTCTATGCTTCACCGATGAGGTGCTGGATCACGAATTTCCGTGAGGGATTCAAACCCGGAACATAGAGGCATACGACGTAACGACAGCACTTCGGGTTTGATTGAGGACTTCATCCTTCACATCCACATGGCCGACGGAGATGATCTCCACGCCATCAAATACCTGCCCCTCTAGTTGAAAGGACCAGCTCGGCATCGCTGAAAAGCCTCCCCGAAAACTCAATTGGAAGTTGGGAAGAGCTTGAGGATGCTTTTAGGGCTATTTTCAAGGACTATGTCCTACCTCCTGATGAAGACGACGGTCATGTAATTCAACAGCCCGAGAGTCAGCCCGAAGCTTTGAACATTCTCGCTAAGAAGAATCAAATCGCCATCGCCTGTATAATCAAGCCTTTAGCGGCTTTCAAACACATGTGTCCGGGGACCTAATGGCTCGTACACCTCGCCGAAAAACCGAGGACAATGGCAGCCCTAATAAGCCTTATGACCCGCTTTTATGCGGCGAAGATAGTTGGCTGGCCCAGAGCACAACTTCCGGGTTAAGAATTAACCTTCGACATCGCCTCCATTCGGCTGCTATCATGCACTACTCGGAAGAACGGCTCGCCATTTTAATGCAGCATCGCATTACGCTTATGTTAAGCTTAAGATGCCCGGGTCCTCGTGGCATCATAGTTAGCGGAAACACGATGCTCCTTTACGTAGGAAGAATGTGTATGCTCAGCAGCCGAATCGAACGCCTCTCCAACCAGAATAAATGATCGGTTCTTTAACGGACACGGCTAGACGAGTCCTGCGCACCACTAGTTGTAACAGCTTGATAAACCTGAGTTTGGGTCGATGGATACACCCCCATAGGTGGTGCTAGCTTCCTGCATGTAAAAGGACTACAGTTCAGCTTGACCCTATTTAGATTGCATTTTAATGGTTTATTAAGAATAACCAATTTTTCGCATGAAGACTTTCACCTGGATTTTCTTTACGATGATAATCGCGTATACACCCTTCCGTGATACGCGCACAACGGAGACATGTGCTCACGTAGCAGTGGCCCCGCCAAAGGTTTCTTTTTAGATTAAGACCCCGTAAACCTTTCTTCCGCTCTTGTTGCTTCACACCTCCCGGATACTCAACACAACCGAGAGGGATGCTAGCGCATTGGCATTTTCACACGCCGACTAATGCACATACCGGAAATTCAGGTCTCACTATCGAGGGCGCATTTCATCCCAAAGATATGTTGTAAAGTCTAGATACCTTAGGGAGTGTTCGCATCGCAAGTTTGGCCTTTTATATGCATCAGCACCGAATCATGTCTTTGGTCAATAGTTGGGTTTGCCCGCCCGTGTTTTGCTACCTTCCACGCTCGCTTATCGGCTAAGGTGGCACCGAGAGAACTGCCGCGACAGCCTCGTTCATCCGGATGAGCACCTTAGTAGAGAAAGCTAAAACTCACCGTCATGATCAAGCACCAGACTGGTCAACCACTGAGGACTCAAGAGAATCTTCGATTCCTCCACATTTACGCGACCGGTTTCCTCATGCGTATGTACGCCGCATCGTATTCGGATGAGCCGAGGTACCAGGCTATATAGTAGCCCCACCTTCAAACTCCTATGGCTAAGTGAAAGTGTTAAAGCAATATAGTCTGATTGTTCATTCGCTTATCACTCCTTAATGGACCAAGCGCTCGATCAAGTGAATACGCTTCCAACACCTCGCATTATATGCGTAATAAGCCAACGATCGCAAACTTTCAGGTTATATACATACATAAACGGCCGCTGGAGGCATCATAATACTTTCAAAAAAGTATAAACACGGCCTTTATAATCCAAATAGCATTGTTTTACAATTGGGATACATATGCACCGAACATGATACTCTTTCGTTAATCGAGCCTCTATTAAACGAAAGCACCTTCTAGGACTTCTTCAAAATAGTGCTCGCCGACCTCGCCTACGGCCGATCCTGGTTGCAATAGCGATGGCCTCCATCTCGCCAAGATGTCTTAACACGGGCAAGAGCCATCCGCGCACCTCTATGCACGCCGAATTCTTTACAACGCCAATATGCGGCACAAGATCAAGGAATCGCTGCACTAAACCAAAATAACTATTCGCCTTGGTCCTCCGCCAAAGATGATCCACGACACCTCACGGCAAGTCTAGACAACCTATGGAGCTCAGCCCACTCGCCCATTTGTTCATTTAACAAAGCAGCGGACGCGGGGAGCACCGAATCACGCCAGAACAACCTTTCCAATTCATGATCTTTCTCGATCTTTTAAAACTCAATGTGATCAGCAGCACTCACCAAGTCCAAGTATCATGCCAAGCAGACTCCATAATTGATCCGAGGGGCATATTGATCTCCGAACTTCGTCGAACAAAAGGCCTTGCCGGTCGTGATATCTTCGCTTGACGGCTCCTCCTTTGCCGCTTCCGATTTACAGAGGGTTTCCCTTTCGCTACCATGGCTTTCTTCAGTCTGCCATTTTCGCTTATTTCCTTTTCAAGAAGTTTCGTGATCGCCCCATGCATCCTTCACTCAACAGCCATCTTGGCTATTTTATCTTCGCTCGGCGATGAGCAGCCTGTTCGCTCTTAACTCTTCGCTCGCTTTTTAGGGTGGCCGGATCACTTCTCCGCTTGTTCTTTGTTTCGCAAGTTCGCCAAGGGTCTCCACGGCGGCAGCTCCATCTCGCAGTCACACATATTATAGATACTAGCATTATGCTCCTCTTAATATCTGCTGACCACCGGAAAATACATACCATGTGCCTCGCTGCCGCTTGTTTATAAGCACGGCGTCGGCATCCGCCAGATCAAGCTCGACCTGGTTCGCAAACTCACCACCGCCAGCCAACGACCTTCAGCCGCCGCGACATGAAAGCGATGATCATTGCTCGACTATGATCTCTATTTGCCGCCTGACAGCAAAACTGAGTCTCAGGGGCTATTCAGATAGGGCACACCTAGCGTGCGGTAATCAAAAAAATATATTACTTTGTGTACCTCAAAGCCCTTAGTAGACTCATAAAAGCTTCATTTAACCCACGTCGGGCGGATGAAACTCTCAACCACCGTCTATCATTAAAGCAATATGCCTCGAGATAGCCGCTGCTCCATACGACTCCATCGCGCCCAATGGTAATTTATGCAGCCCGACTCTTCTCTTGCTTTCCTTAGGAGCCAATACTCCACTTTGTGGTCAAGGTTACGTTTGCCTTATGATCAGGAAAGAAATCCGTGATGACACTCAGTGGTCGCCCGCCTATGAGGTGGGGGAGACAAGGGAGGCGTTTCGCCCATCATCTCGTAAGAAGATCCTCAAGAAAAACTCGCTGAGAAGGGCTACGATCCGACTGCAAGACATACGCCCTGTTATTGTCCTCGGAGATAAAGCAGGATATATCTACCAAAAGTACTCTTGTTCACTTATACTGGTGGAGGCTGACTTCTTGGGGCACAATGCGGTAAGGATGCCCTCCGGCAGGGCCTCTGACGGTTGTTTCGTCCTCATTTGGAAACCCTCGCTTCCAAGTCTTCGTGAGGTGGTCCTTTTCCTTCCTTCGAGAGGGAATTTTAGGTTCTTCTCCCCGACATCCTCCTTCGTGGAGACACTAATTCCGGTTTGATGAGTAATACCTGAGGCCCTCGCTTCTTTATTCCTCCGCTTATCTCCACCGATGGCACTTCATAAGGTGCAAAGCATCCCGGCTACTAGAGGATCCGTGAGCCTTCGAGAAGGGGGCCAACACCGATCATCTTCGCTTTTTTATATAGTCCGGTCAAAGAGATTTTTTGAATGATGTTGTGACAAATAAAAAGATGATGTTCGCCTCATAATTACTTACGTGGGTATCGGACGATTGCGCGACCCACATCCTCGTGGTGTCCGACACTTTATTCCCGATGCGAAGAGAATCCATACATCTCTTCGAAGGCCACGCCAAGAATTTGAATAGTTCGGGTCCTTCCGGGTTGAACTCCCACATAATGGAGAGGTCAACGCTGGCATGGGCAGATCGGCGAACTAGCATGACTTGCATCACCTTGACAAGGCTGACATCTCTTGAGGATATCTCGATGCGACTCGCAATGTCGGCACGCCATTAATCGCCCTCACCCAGCCCCGTGTTGACCCATGATGCCGCCAGGGGTCTAACGGAAGGAAGGGGCAGCTACACTTAGTACTTAGGGAGCTGTGATGTAAAACCACTTCCGCGCCATAAGTTGACATCTCCGGAAGGAACCTTGCCATGGAGCATCGGCGCTTTGCTTATTATGGCACTCCAAGATTCTGCATGTCGCCCATCGATCATCTTCATCTTCACATTGAAGGTCTTAAGCCATAAACCAAGTGTGGTGATGAGGAACGCCTCATACGCATTTATAAACGATGAGATGTGAAGGATGGAACTGGAGCTAGATCATGGAAATCGAGCCCGTAATAGAACATAAGACCTCTAACAAAGGGATCAAGACTAAAGCCTAGCCTCGGAGGAAGTGGAAACAAATACGACACTCTGGGTTCTGGGTGGGATGACCTGCCTTTGAGCAGCAGCCCTGCAAGTAGATTTCGTGGTCGACATCTGGCTTCTTTAGCTTGATGTCCTCTCATGACAGAGGAGGCCATCCACTATCGGGTACAAAAAGAGGGCACGCTTGTACCCTTTACATTCGTGCAATGAGTCGAGCACCACGGTCACACCAAGTAACAGGGAGGTGAGCCGAGGTAAGACCGCCCAAGATAATCTACACCAACACCAAGACCACAAAGAGCAGAGGGATAAACCAGGTTCCCCCGGTAAGACCCTTGTCAAATCATCGTTCTTGCAAGACCCTTGCCGAGCAGCTTGTCCACACCAATGTAGGAAGCCACCCTTGAGCCCACGGTCCCCAACGCCATCATCCACGGGCCAAGGCTTAGGAAGGCACCTCTGGTGGCAAGATCTGTGCGTATACATATTGAAGATCGATGAGGATTAGAAGACTACGATCCTCGATAAGATCCTTGCCGAGGAAGGCCACGAGACCTGCAAGGTCCTTGCCGGGACGATAAAGACGCCATGGCAAGACCCTGCCGGGCCACGGCAAGGCCCTCACCAAGGATGCCAACGGGCCACCTCCAGTGCCCATGCCAACCAAGTCCACCACGCTCACATGCAAAATGCCAACCCAACCAGTCAGGGCACTACGGGCAACATGCAGCCCTGTGCCAACTCATCGAGCGCATGCATGGCGGCATGCAGATTCATGAAGGCTCCACCACCGCCACCTCAGCTGCCTGCTCGCCCACATGGCGCCGCAGACACATCATTGGCGCGTGTCGGCAAGGAGAAGCAGCGACGGATTTTACGGGCTTCGGCCCCTGCAGTAGGGACACCAAAGCAGGCATTAAATGCTTTTGTCAATACGAGAAATAAGCCTGTGGCATCGAGGCCTTTTCCACCTCCAGCCACCGTGGCAGCCCCTTTCAACTATAAAAGGAGGCCCATGGCATATCGGAGGAGGGTTCGCTCTTGGAACCACGACCACCACAGCTAGTTCGAGAGCTCAAGAACTCTCTCAAATACACCCACCAAAGCAGGACTAGGGTTTAGCATCCCTGCCCGAAACTGAGTAAACGCCTTGTGTCAAGCATCGATCCTGCTCTTCTTGCAACTGGCCCTCGGCAACCGTAGTAGGGATTCTTGTGATCCCATAGGTGTCGCTTCCCGACATCCACCGCCTTAAAGGTTGGATACGACATGATTGAAGGTCAAGCGCTAGCCTGCCTTGGGTGTTGGAATTCGAGGTGGAGAAGGGAAGGATCGAGCGAGAAGAAAATGACAGGCCTTGGCCCCTTTATAAAGAGGGTGAATATCAAGCGCCCTCCGCGTGGGCCATTTGGAACTTGCCAAAATCGAGGAGTCATACCAGCAGCAATTGGGTTACCCACACCCGTATTGATGAGAATCCCGTGATAAGGGACACGATCCGCTCGACAAGACGCTGCTAAGAAAACGCCTCGCAACACGCAGCAAAGGCAAGCTGGGAAAAACGGTTCGAATGACCGACCACGGCAGGATGTCACGTTATGAAAAGTTGTCAGAGATTAGATTTGTGGAATATTGTACTCTCTACGGTGGTATGTGGAATTTGTTTTGCGAGCCGTATTACCATCCTTGTGTTCGGAGGTTCTTATGCCGCCCCTCGCTGAGGCTTATTCCCTCGCGGGGTCTTGAATGTCTCACCGATGAAGTTGGCAGACAGCTCTGCAAAGACAGCCACACCGTGGCCACAGCAGCAAGTCTGGGACCTGCTCCTGCAACACCGATACCGGTGAGTATCCGGCTCTGCAGGGTCGGCGACCCGAACATAGTCCATCTTCAGTATAGGGGAAGATTCGCCGTCTTGCTCCTCGACTACCGCCATCTGGTGGGTGACAGGTCGAGATTTAATTTCTCTTTGGTCGGGTTTGAGCCCGATCCGATCATAATCTGTGGCAATTCCCAGGGCACCGAAGCGATCTAGGAGCTCATTTAAAGACGATAACTCTCCCGGATCTATCTTCTTGGAGTGCTTGGAGTCGATACGGAGGGGATTTTCGATGGCCCGAGAGGTCATCGTCGGCTTAAAGGCCGAACGGGGGGTCATGGTGAAGCCGCCCAGCCGGAGGGTTTGGCTTGGGGCCAGTCCTCCTCCAGCGATGATATCGTCTTTAAGAACGAGGCGAGTCATCGATCCTGTCGTCGACGTCACAGTGGAACACTCACTGAAAGCACCAATGTCGGTGTCAAACCGGCGGATCTCGGTAGGGGGTCCCGAATCAAGGCCTAAGGTTCGATAGTAACAGGAGATGGGGACACGATGTTTACTCTAGGTTCGCCCTCTATGGAGGTAATACCCTACTTCCTGCTTTGATTGATTGATCTTAATGGCTAAACTCTAGAAGTCTAGCCCATATGACTATGGTAATGTCCTCCTCCTCCGGACTAAGTCCTCTCGTTTATATAGACACCGGAGGATCTAGGGCTACACAAGGTCTGCTATAAGGAAAGGAATCTACATATTTGCTTCGCCAAGCTTGCCTTCCATGCCAAGGGAGAGTCCCATCCGGACACGGTGCAGCCTTCTCGTTCGTCAGATTCTTTACAGCCCATCGCCCGCCATGGCATAGGCTTGACGCCCAAGGACCCCTTAGTCCAGACTCCTCACCCCCCATTTATTTTCTCATGAGGAGGGAAAGGCAGGAGGGCCCAACCCTCCCCTTTCCTTCCCCTTGGGCCAGCGGCCAAGGAGAGGGCGTGCCAGCCCCCTTGTGGGCTTGTGTGTGCCCCCCCTTGGCTCATTAGGCCCATAGACCTCCCGGGGAGTCCCGGAACCCTGATCCGATGGTTACCCGGTAAAATCCGAAACCTTTCCGACGTACAAATAGCATCGTCCTATATATCAATCTTTACCTCCAGACCATTCCAGAGCTCCTCATCATGCATGTGATCTCATCTGGGACTCCAAACAACATCCGCTTACCAAATCATATAACTCATATAACACTATATCACCAACGAACATTAAGCGTGCTGACCCTACGGGTTCGAGAACTATGTAGACATGACCGAGACACCTCCCCGGTCAATAACCAATAGCGGAACCTAGATGCACATATTGGTTCCTACATTTTCTACGTAGATCTTTATCTGTCGAACCTTATGACAATATACGTAATTTCCTTTGTCTATCGGTATGTTACTTGCCCAAGATTCGATCATCGGTATCTTCATACCTAGTTCAATCTTGTTACCGGTAAGTCTCTTTACTCGCTCCGTAATACATCATCTCGTAACTAACTCGTTAGTCACTTTGCTTGCAAGCTTCTTGTGATGTGTATTACCGAGAGGAGCCAGAGATACCTCCCCGATACTCAGAGTGAAAAATCCCAATCTCGATCCATGCCAACTCAACGTACACCTTCGGAGATACCTGTACAACATCTTTATGATCACCCAGTTATGTTGTGATGTTTGATAGTACAGAAGGCATTCCTCCGGTATTCGGGAGTTGCATGATCTCATAGTAGAAGGCATATGTATTTGTAATTAAGAAAGCAATAGCAATAAAATAAACAATCAGAGTTTAAGCTAACGAATGGGTCTTGTCCATCACATCATTCTCCTAATGATGTGATCCCGTTCTCAAGTGAGAACTGTCGGATCGTGGGTTCCGGCAAACCCTTGAGGTTCGAACTCTGGGGTGTGCACGAAGAACACTCTCTTCCTAGCTCGCTCGCACAACGATCTCAAGGCCTAGCTCCACGAACCCAATGAACACGAGACACATGGGTTTATACTGGTTCGGGCCACTGTTGCGGTGTAATACCCTACTCTAGTGTGGTGGTGGTGGATTGCCTTGTAGGTTGAGAACGAACAAGTACAAGGCATGAAGAGCCTCTTGAGGAGAGGTGTTCTTGAGCTCGGCGAGCTGGTGAGTGTGTGGGTGGTCTGAATGATCCGTCCTCTATCTATGGTGATGGCTAGTCCTCATTATAGAGGCCCGGGTCCACTTCCAAAATATTAGGAGGGAAGGGATCCCACGACGGCCAAGTTAGAAGGGGGACAACTAGTAAAAGCTATCCTGACAAAAGGTGGTCTTCGCCTGCCAAAGGCTCTGGTGGTGACGCTGCCGTAGGCTCCGCGGTGACCTCCGTCCTGCCGTCATCCTGGTCTTGGTCTCATTGCACCAATATGGAAACCTTTGCCTGATGCCTCGAGACTCCTCGCCTGCGCTTGCCTCTTTAGCACAAAAGAGGAAACTGGCACATTGCGTCCACTGGCGCCCGCCTGGCCTTAGTCGTCATGGCTCACATCACGTGAACCTCGCGAGGTGCCCCTTGCGTAGATATCTCCGCTCCTCGGGAGCCAGCTTAGTGAGGCTGCCCCCAGGAGGCCTTGGTGTCGCCCACCTCGCGAGGCTCGACCCCTCGCGAGGGTCTTGAGTGGTTGCTATTGAAGATGGGTCGTACGAGGCCATTGGTGGAGCCACGCCATGGGCCGCTAGTGCGCAAGTCTGGTACCCTGCTCCTGTGACGCCGACAAGAGCCCCTGCCCAAGGCGGGCTCGGACTGGGCTTCGAGGTGAAGCCAAGGGGCAAGCGCGGAGCGCCACGGGCTCCAACCACCTGTGGCCTTGATTGACACGTGGTGATTGACGGGACGTGGGCATCTCCACTTCCCCATGCTGCCTCAGTAACTGTTCGACTTGACGAGACCCAGCTGCATGCAGAAGAAAACCATCATTACCTGTGATCGTGGAGGCCGGCAGTTGGCCTCCTTCTGGCTATAAATGAGGAAGGGTGCGTAGCCCCCATCGCCCATCTCTTCCTCCACTCCGTCTACTTCTTCTTCTTCCTTCTCACTTCACCATCTTGCCGCGACACCCATGGTGCCGTCAAAGAGGTTCTCTGCCGCAGAGAAGGGGAAAGCGAGCCAGGAGGGACCCGGCTCGCCACCGCCAAGAGGGGAGCGGCCGTCCCTGCAAGCACGCTTCAATCCCTGTCGTGGCCCCCCGGGAGCGTGGACGCACCCCCACTAGAACCGAAGTCGTCCTTGCCAGCCGCAGTGGTGCCTCCTCCCGCGGCGGGGGCCGTTCCAGGTAGAGCATCCCTTGTGCCGAGGGGAGGCGCGCCATGGTCGCCCGGCCTCCTCGGCCGCGCTTCCATTCGGCGGAGGTGCTCCCGGAGTTCGTCGTGTGGTCGGAGCAGCCGACTGGCACTTGGCTTCAGCTTCCGCGCTCCTTCGCCGGCGAGCTGCCGGCTGCAGGTCTCGACGGCTTCTGGCTGCAAGCTGACGGCTGCTGCAGCAAGGCCTCATGGGCCGCGGTGGAGGTTTTCGCTGCGGGCAACGTTGTTCTGGCCCGCGGCTGGCAAATGTTTGCTCGTGCTCGTGGCCTGGGCAGGAGGTGCACCCTCCACTTAAAGTACGATGGCATCGCGACCCTCTACGTGAGGGTTTTTGGGGAAGATGGCCACCGTGCAGCATGTTGCCCCGAGGACAGCAGCGTTGATGACAAGATGGGTCTTGACGATGGCCGCGACGACGCCGAGGGCGGGCTCGCCCTTGGCGACGGTCGTGGCCTGTCCGGCGGCGGCAGCTCCTCCTTCGATGAAAGCTCCACCAACGGTGGCTACGACCAACTGCCACGTCGCCGGGCTCGCTACGAGGACGGTGCCAGGTCGTCCCGCCGCTGTGCCCCAGTGAAGCGCGAGAAGGACTCCGGTTGAGTCCGGGGGGAGGCGCTGGGAGCCAGCCCTCATGAGCTGCTGCGGCCGTGGGCGCCGCTTTTGCTTGTCCTTTCTTTTCTTCCTTTATTCCAAGAAACAAGTATGGGGCCCTGCGAGGGCGTGTAATGAACCGTAATTCTTATGCCGCTCATGTTATGTTTATCGTTTCTGTGTTGTGTCGTGGCATATGTGCTTCATGTAGGCATAGAGGGATAACTCAGCTTGATACATCCAAGGTAGTTTCCACCTCGTGAAGGCGCCGCCCCCCGCATCCGTGAGACTTCCTCCCGCCGACTCAGAGTCAGCCGACCTTGGGGACATTTAATCTGTAAAATTGCTAGGAAATATTTATCCTTCCTTGCGCGAGGCCTCGGGCATGGGCTGATTGTGGCCTAGCGCACCACGTCACGGTACCCGTGGGGCACGGACTTAGGGAAGTGCGCCAGTCACAGGCTCAATCGAGTGCCTCGCGAAGATCAGGGGAGCCGAAGCTCTAGAGCCGACAGGGATTTGGCGAGGTGTGCCCGTGACCGGCTTAGCCCAGCGCATGCACACACCTACCCAGCCCTCACGCGAGGCGCGTGAGGGAGAGCGTCGGGCAACTGCTGCCCTCGCTGGTGCAAAACAAAGAGTCTAGCGAAGAAGAAAATAGAGGAAGAAAATCAACCAAGCGATCAGGCAACGACAGAACTTCAAATTCCATTAAAAGGGGTGCAAACCAAATACAGAAAGCAAATGAACAGCCGCGTCTGGCACCTAGTCTAGTCTTCTCACCAGCACGGAGCTAAGTGCTGCCACTAGGACGTGGGAGGGAGCCCCCGAGGCCCGAGGGCGGCACTCCGGAGACTCCGGGGCGTGTACATCCCCACTCATTATTACGTGAGAGTGTCACGAGTGGAGACCTTCACAGGCACTGAGCCTTGCTTCATGGGTAGAACCTCCGGAGATGCTGGATGTTCTAGGCGCTCTGGATGGGGATCCCGTCCTGCATCTCCAGGCACGCGGCGCCAGGCCTGGAGACGCGGGCAATCCTAAACAGGCCCTCCCACATGGGTGAGAGCTTGTGCTGCCCTTCCCTGGAGAGCACCCGCCTCAAGACGAGATTGTGGCACCCCGACTCAGAGCAACCGTTTTACCCTGCATTGCCAGCCCAGAGATCAAGTCTTCTGGCAATACACAACAACATGGTATAGTAACAACCGCTTTATTGATGCTAGCGGATTACATAAGTCTAATATTACATCGAGATACGAGGCCAAGCGGCACGCACGATGCTATTGAACAGTATATACATTATTTAATGAACATGACGAGGGCCTCGATCGCACGAACTACGCGACAACGGAAGAATGATGATGTGGAACTCCATAGCACAGGGACACCGACGTGGACATGGCCTAGAAGCGAGATGCGCTCCAATGCGAACCAACTTGCCCAAAAGCTGGCATAACATGCCAGGTCAGTACATTGAATGTACTTGCAAGCTCACAACAAACATAAGCATGATGACAGACAATATCATGACAATTAATCAAATTAATGCAAAAGCAAGAACTACTAAATATGCAATGAAACCAATACGCGCACCGAGTCTCACGGACTCGCTTACCAGACGGTTACCTCGTAACCAAGCGGTGACCATACCGGGGTCACAACTGAAAACCAACCGCTCATGAACAACTAGAGAGTTCATGAAACACAAAGCATTGCAACAGTCATTTAGTTTGCAAGATTAATTATAAAAGTTGATCCATGGTGTGACTTACTTCCGACCTATGCCCATAACCAATGACACGGCTATTGTTAGATTAAATACACTCTGCAGAGGTAGCGCACTTTACCCACACTACAGAACCCTGGCCTCGCACTCCCATTCGGGTGAACCAAAGCGTTCCGACGAAACCCTCCCTTTCTCCTAGCACTCTCCCGGCCACTCCCCCTCTCAGGGTTAGGTCTTGGGTGCCCCGTGCATACCAAAGGCACCAATGGCCACCGTCATGGAAAAACAATCCCAACCGGGGACAAGGTACCATAAAAAAAATACGAGCACACAAGGTTATGTCTGCTTACGGGGCCAGGGTATGAACGCCCATAACCTTCCCTCGAAGGAGGCACCGGTGAGAGGCACAACAAAGGACTGAATTAAGACCTTCCCACAAGGTAAATGTGGTCGCACTGAATAAAACCCGATTCTGTGGCACCATGATGTGATCAACATCATATTCAAGTTGAACGTAATCAAGTTTAACTTTGATAAAAACCTTTTATAACTAACACGATATTTTGACATATTCATGCAACTAACCGACATGCAAAGCAAACAACACATGGATATGGATCAAACTTATTAGCATAATTATCTTGCAATACTCATGATCAAAATCATCACTTGTCCTAATTCATTTTATTATCAAGCAATATTTTTATTAGCTCATTATTTATATGAAAATATCACTTAATAAAAGAACTATAACTAAGTTACCAAACAAGTTACCAAACAAGTTATTTTATTCTACCATAGAAATATAACTAAGAATTTTTTTATTCTACTTGACCAAACAAGTTCATGCAATTTACCAGTAACTAAAACAAGCATATCAAGCATGACCGAGTAACTAGTTATTAACATAATTTATGTATCAAATTTTAAATGCAACTAAAACTCTTATTCAAGTAGAAAATCATATATATTGAAATAACACCATCCAAATGCTGGTGTGTCTTGCCTTAGTGTAGAGGTGGAACACACCCCTCTTGGTTTGCTTCAAGACAAGCTTCTCCTTCTCAAAATAATAAAAAATGACAAAAACACATATCAAAAACCAATCTGAAAATCACTAGATATTCTAGACAACAGGAAAAATACACCTTTTGGTGTCCTGCTAGAGCTTTCTGGAACAAACACAATGCAAAAAGAATCAAATCATTTGGACTTATGGTTTAGAAATGGTGGCTGGTCAAAGCTTGGGTCAATTTCTGAATAAATTTGAATTAAAAAGAAATTCCTGAGGGGGTGACGTCAAAGGCATAAAGAGAATACGCCCACTGCATTCACTCGGGCGCGAGTGGAGAGGCCGACGGTGGGCCCCTGCACGCCAGAGAGAGTGGGAAAACGAGATTAGAGGGCGACGGGCGATTCACGGAGCTCACGCCGGCGAGGAGGGGGTTTGGGGCTAGATGAGAGGGATAGAAATGAAGCTGGGTTCACGGCGCACCTGCCCGTACCCATGGATTGCCGGGGGATGGCCGGAGCTGCTCGCGGTCAAGCTCGCAAGCTGCGGTGGCAGATGGGATTCGCCGGACTAGAAGAAGATGATGGCTAGAGGTGGCACCGGGGACTCAGCAACATCCAGACAGCACCAAGGGACCTCCAATGCCACGCTCGAGCAGTTGGTCGAGCTCGAGAGGCTCCGGAGCGAGGTGGTCGAGCTGCGGAGGTCGCCGGAGTTCTCTGGTCGGGGCAGCCGACCAGAGGCCTGCCTGACCAGGCTGTGGCCCTTCTATGTGTTCGTGGAGGTGGTGCGGAGTGGTGCGTGGCTAGGAAGCGAGGAGGGAGGCCCTATATATAGCCGGAGCAAGGAGGGTATCTTGTCACTGCCGGAGCTCTCTGGAAGCTTGCGAACGGTGATGAAGCGCTCCAATGCGAGGGGGCAAGCGTGCATCGTCACTGTGGGAGCTGCCCACGCTCGGGGACGAGCACAGGACGCAGGGGGAAGAGGACAAGGGCACGCGTGCACTGTGTATTTTTGTCGCGATGTGCCCGTGCTTGCTACGGCGTCTCCAGCATCGGCGAGCGCCAGGGAGAGGTCAAGGGTGATGGGTTGGGGTTGTAGGTGCGGTGTGACAGGTATCGGCGAGCACTGGATTGAGCATGCGTTGAACAGAGGAGATGGCGACACCGAGAGCGCATCGAGTAGCTGCCAGGCACAGTGACTTCATGCGGTCACCACGCTGGCATGGTCAAGACGACGCCCAAACGCTGCTAAACCTTGTCTACGCTCTAGTCCCGCAGTTGTTTAGTCTAGGAAAGTTGAAAGTTTCATACCAGCCGACCAGAATTGACTCAACCAAGCGGCAAGTTTTCACCGTAAACTTGGTCGCCAAGTTAAGCAAGCTTCTAGATGGCCATTAAGGCTGATCTCCTGGTGTTTAGGTTTTCTTTGGAGGGTATTTAAGCTCAAGAAAGATCAAAATAAAAGATCAAGGAAAAAATGTGCTTGATATACAAACTGGAATTTTGGGCCAGAAGAGAAATTATTTTCTATAGCAAAAATATTGCAAAATGTCGTGTAATATTTTTGCTTGGGAAGGTGTGCCAAGGTCCAAAGAATATTCAGGAATTATCTCAGATTTTTGGGAGCAATAAAAATGATGGTTGCTTTGGAGCACAAGTTTCTGAATAGAGTTTCAGAGAGGAAAATGAATATTTTTCTTTTATGAAAAATATTTATTTGATTATTTTGGGGATTTAACTGAGAAATAAAGTTGAATGAGAAGTAGATGGGTTACTTGGGTAAGAGTGAAGGGTATGCCGAAGTGACAAGTCCATTTGAAATGATTCCAAAATCCAAATCAATGCCAGGCAAAAACCAAGTCCGGAAACAGAGAGAAGGCAAGTTCGGGAAAAGAGAGAAGGCAAAATCCAGGCTATCACAAACTCCCCCACTTAGGATGAATCTCGTCCTCGAGATTCGGTTTCTTGGGAAAACAATTCTGGGTATGTAGTCCTTAAAAATTCCTCTCTTTCCCAGGTTGCTTCCTCTTCGGTGTGATGCTCCCACTGAACCTTGTAAAACATTATTTCTTTGCTGCGAGTGACCCTTTCTGTCTGATCCAATATTCTGATTGGCTTTTCCTCATAAGTCAATTCCTTAGCCAATTATATTTCTGCCATATCAGTCCTTTTCTCTGGTGGCGAGATGCATCTTCTTAGCTGCAAGATATGAAACACATTGTGTACTTCTGACAATTCCGGTGGCAATTCCAACTGGTATGCAACTGTTCTGACTCTGGCCATGACGAGAAATGGACCGATGTATCTGGGTGCCAATTTTCCACGAGTCTGAAACCTCTTGACTCCTTTCATAGGGGTGACTCGGAGATATATGTGTTCTCTGGGTTCGAAGCTGACCTGGCGGTGTTTGACATCATAATAGCTCTTCTATCATGATTTGGCCAACTACAGTCTGTCTCGGATTTCATTTACTTACTTCTCCGCTTCGAGCATTAAATCAATCCTGAAAATACGGCTGTCTCCGGTTTGAGACCAGTTCAATGGGGTGCGGCATTTCCGGCCATACGGAGCTTCAAAAGCTGACATCTTCAAGCTGGTCTGGAAACTGTTGTTGTAGGAAAACTCGGCCTAGGGCAGACAGTCTTCCCACTTGGTTCCTTGGGCAAGTGCACATGCCCAGAGCATATCTTCGAGTATTTGATTTACTCGCTCATTATTTCCATCTATCTGGGGATGATACACCATGCTGTACTTCAGAGCAGTCCCCAAGGCTTGATGTAGTTGAGACCAAAATGCTGAAGTGAAGAGAGACCCCCTGTCACCAAATTGAGCTGAGTGATTTCTTCGTAAAGCTCAGGAGGCAATGAATCCATGATAGCATTAAGGTTGGCTGGTTTGCGGCTGAGGGCATCATCCACCACATTAGCTTTGCCCGGGTGATAATTTATTCCGAGGTCGTAGTCCTAAACCAACTCGAGCCATCTTCGCCGTCGAAGGTTCAAATCGGGCTGAGTGAATATATACTTGAGACTCTTGTGGTCGGAAATATCTGGCACTTCTTTCCAATCAGATAGTGTCTCCAGATCTTCAAAGCGTGCACCACCGCGGCCAATTCCAAATCATGAGTGGGATAGTTTCCTTCTTGTTGCCGCAATTGTTGGGATGCATACGCCACAACTTTGCCATCTTGCATGAGTACACATCCAAGCCCTTTTCTAGATGCGTCGCAGTAGACATCAAAACTGCGGTAGATGTCTGGAAGTGTCAATACTGGTGCTGATGTCAGCCTGATTTGTAACTCATTCAAACTCCGTTCGCATTCCTCAGTCCATTCAAACTTCTTATCCTTCTTTAATAGCTCGGTCATTGGTTTGGCAATCTTGGAGAATCCTTCGATAAAACGGCGATAATATCCGGCTAGTCGAAGGAAACTCCGGATTTTTGAGGCTGTCGTGGTTGCAGACCAATCAAGTACATCTTTCACATTGCTTGGATCCATTGAGATTCCTTCTGCCGAGAGGACCTGGCCAAGATATCCAACTTGCTGGAGCCAAAACTCACATTTGTTGAACTTGGCATAAAGCTGATGGTCGCGAAGTCTTTGCAAAACATCTCGGAGATGTTCCTTGTGTTCGTCTTTGCTCTTGGAGTAAATGAGGATGTCATCGATGAACACCACCACAAATTTGTCTAAGAAATCCATAAACACCTTGTTCATCATATGTATGAAGAAGGTTGGGGCATTGGTGAGGCTGAAGGACATAACGGTATACTCATACAGACCGTACCGAGTGGTGAATGCAGTCTTGGGGATATCCTCCTTCTTTATCTTGAGTTGATGATATCCGGTTCTCAAATCAATTTTGGAGAAGACCTTGGCCCCACTGAGTTGATCAAACAGACCGTCAATCCTTGGCAGCGGATACTTATTTTTGATGGTAAAGTCATTCAGCTGTCGGTAGTCCACACACATTCGTAGACTGCCATCCTTTTTATCCACGAATATCGCTGGTGATCCCCATGGTGACGAGCTTGGGCGGATGTATCGTTTCTACAGCATCTCATCCAGCTGCTTCTTTAATTGCACCAATTCTGAGGAAGGCATCCGATAGTATTTCTTGTGTATCGGTGTGGTTCCAGGCACCAAGTCAATTGCAAACTCCAGTTCTCTGTCAGGTGGCATGCCTGGTAACTCTTTAGGAAATACATCTGGATACTCGCTGAACACTGGAATTAGTTCCACCTCTTCTGCCACGACAGTGAAAATCGTATCCTTCTTGGGTATGCTCTTGCGGGCAAAAAAAAATTCATGGTGCAACCTTCCGTGTTTTTATGGTAACTTCTCTGGTCGCACAGTTGATGCATGCTTGGTATTGGGTTAACCAATTCATGCCCAGAATAATATCCAATTTGCTAGACTCGATGATTATCAGGGATGTTGGAACATTGACACCCTTGATGTCGGTTTCCAAATTGCGGCAGACCAGATTGCTTCTCAGCAGGGATCCCGGGGATTGTACCAGCATGTGTTTTTTCAAAATCAAGCAAGGAAATTTGTTTCGCGCAGCAAAACTTCGCGAAATAAAAGAGTGGGAAGCCCAGAGTCAAATAAAATTACGGCGGGTGAAAGGGGGATGAACCCCAGGCAGGCAACGAAACCCGGATCCTTTTCAAAAATAACAGGGCCAACATCGCCCCTCAATCTGGCTCGCACTTGGCCGGGTCGCTCAACCTGACCAAGCCCTGCGACTCGGCCAAGCCCTGCGACCCGGCCGAGCTCCGCAACCCGGCCAGACTCCTCAACTCGGCCCCAACAACCAAGCTCAAGACTTTCCCAACAAGCCAGCATCGCCCTTGGCGTGTTCTCCTGACCCGACCAAGGGTCTGCGGCCGTCCCATCCCAGTCATACGATGGGACGAGTCTCCACCAACTGATGACCGAAGCCACAGTGCCCCGCCCATGCCTCTGGTCAGCCGGACGAGGCAACAAAGTGTCCCCCACCTACCCACTGACCATGGCTAGCGTGGCAACAGTGCACCCAACATCACCCATGACGCCGGCAAGCGGCAACCTGACGGAGTGCCACTGTAGCTGACTCGACTCGGCCACGCCCTGACGATCGACAAGATGGCGCACAGTGCCCCCTAGGTGCATGGGGCCCGCGCCCGACGAACCCGACGAGCCCTGGCATCCGGCGGGCCCCAGCACCGGGTTCCTAGACACTGACAACCTGGCCCTACGGCCTTTTATCATTAACTTTGTACCCCTGGGGTTTGACCTATAAAACCGCCAAGGAGCCCTCATGCATACGGGCAAGCAAGCGATACCACACACCCATCCACCCACTCACACGTCTAGCAAGCTACACCCAAGGAGAGGGAGCAGCCTAAGCCTTGGCCTGACCTCCTTCTTCCTCCATACAGCTCTAGGAGCAACCCTGTACTGTTACATATAAACCACGCTTGGCATGACTAGGGGTGTTATCGCTCCGGAGAGCCCCGAACCTGTGTATATCTTGCGTCCCACGCTTGCTCATGCCGACCTCGCCTCTGGAGCCCGCCAGTGCCATCAAGCCTCCTCCTATCTTTAGCCATCCCTTAGCATCTGCCGTGCGCCCACCACGACAGTTGGCGCCCACCATGGGGAAGCTCGAGGACCTGGCCGGGAGCATGCTTCAGACGGGGATCTTCTCTGACTCCGACGAGCCCGTCACGCTGGCGGACGACATCATCGACGCGCTCGCCGCCTCCTTCGCCATGCTGCGCATCTCCGACGCGCCTACAAACGACGAGTACCCCCGCGAGTTACTTAGTTTTCCGACTCCCAGCTCTCTATCAACAACGGTGCTCCCGCCGGAGCGATGGACCTTTGCGTGGAGGTTTTCGTCACCGACACTGGCGCCTTCTCCTCGTTGAGCGCGACGAGGAAGGCCGCCGAAGCTAAGGCTGGGGCGGATAGGGCTGGCTTGCCCAACCCGCTACGCGCCACGATGCAGATCCTCCGCGTTCCCATTGGCACCGACATCGACGCCTCCAACATCACCGAGGCCCGGACTCGTCTCAACGAGGATCGCTAGCGCCTGCTGGACCTCACCAAGACACTCACCGCCACGCAGCGTCGCCTTGACTCCGCCCGACTGGAGCGCGACGCCGCATATGGCTTCACGCCTACCGCGCCCGAGCCAAGCCGGGTCACAGACGTGTGAGCCCGGGGTGGCGCGATCGGGTGCGCCTTCGGCACCCTCCCTCCCATCTACGTGACTCCCGTGAAGAACATGTGTGCTGCCCATGCGGCCGCAGTCAGCCTGGATCAGCTCGCGGGCAAGGAGCTGCAGGATCGCCTCAAGAGGGTGAACGACCTCCTCGTCGCGGCCAACGCGCAGCAGGACCGCCTCAACCAGTTCACCAAACAGGTCGACTGGGTTCACCCCGTTCTTCCTCGTCTACGGAGCAGAAGCCGTCATCCCGACCGACGTTGTGTTCGACTTGCCGCGCGTCACAATGTACATGGAAGCCGAAGCGAAGGAAGCCCGCGAAGACGTTGTCGACCTGCTCGAAGAAGCACGTCTCCTAGCACTCAGTCGCTCAGCCATCTACCAGCAAGGTCTGAGGCATTACCACAGCAAGAAGATCAATCCCCTCGCTTTCCGAGAGGGAGACCTCATCCACCGACTTGTCCAAAAGCAGACTGGCCAACACAAGCTGTCCTCCCCATGGGAGGGCCCCTTCATCGTCACCAAGGCCTTATGCGCCCGCAACGTGTACTACCTCGTCGACGCCCGCAAGACAAACAAGCGCAAGAGGGACACCGCCAGCAAAGAAACAACCCGACCGTGGAATGCAGAGCTCCTCCGCCCGTTTTACAGTTAGCCGAGTGCACTTATGTATCGCTGCCTTTTGTAACCATCTGAAACTATGGAGTCCCCGAACGACGCTCGGGGGCTACCCCTTTTGCGACCAAGCTATTGTGTCTCCTACATTTGTGCACTACTTTACTATTAAGCCAAACTCGGCCACCGGGTCGACTCGCTCGACCCGGGGGCTCGGGGGCTGGCCGGCTTGGCCACCCGTCGTTTTTCATTAACGGTTCTCAAACGCGTTGGATCGCCATAGCTTCTCACTTCACCCTAAGCCGCAGATCCGGCTTCCGCTGTCAGCTGGCAAGCACATGAGACCAAAAGCACCGGCGCGCCACGAACACTAAGTCAAGAACCGCCGGGTCGCCCAACCTGGCCCTGCCACTTTAAGTTGCCGCACGACCGGCTGCCCACCAACTCGGCCCCGCCGGATTGCCACCAGCCGGCCCAGTGGGTGTTTCGCTCGGGCTCAACGTTTTGAAAGACTAAGTATTGAACGCTCCTCTCAAAGGTCGAACTCCTTGTCACGGACCAGAGCCTTGGCCGTCAGATTCGCGGGGGGAAAGCCCAAAGGGGGAGAGTCGCAAGAAAATGGCTCTAAAGACGACAAGCAAAAGCACAGGCATCCACGAAGTTTCTGCATACCGCCGGATCGCTCGACCCGGCCTCACCACTTTAAGTTGCCGCATGATCAGCTGCTCGCCAACCCGGCCCCGCCGGATTGCCGCCAGCCGGCCCAGTGGGTGTTTCGCTCATGCTCAATGTTTCGAAGGCCCAATTATTGTACGCTCCTCTCAAAAGTCGAACCCCTTGTCACGGACCGGAGCCTCGGCCATCAGACTCGCGGGGGGAGGCCCAAAGGGGGAAGGTTGCAAGAAAACGACTCCAAAAACAAGAAGCAAAGGCGCAGACATTCACACAGCTCATACATCATCAATTCAAATAGGCCCAAGGCGAGAGTTCATGACACCCAGTCAACCCCCAGTGGGTGGGTGGACCTGCTACCTAACAGAATTTTTTTACAAGTTAACCCCCGGATCACCTTAGCCAGAGCGCGCAACCGCGGGTCCACCGAGGTGCCGGTGTCCTCCTCCCCGGCGTCTGCATCGGGGTAGACGTCCGTCTCCTCAGAGCTGCCCTCCGGGTCGTCCAGAAGCAGACCGTAGTTGTCGGAGGGCACGACTCTGCCATCCTCCGCCCGCTCCAGCTGGAACTCGTCATGCAGGGCGAACCCGGCGATGTAGCTGGCCCGGGCGGCGATCCGTCTGGCTTCAGCCTGCAGCTGGCTCTCCGAGATGGCTCACTGGCCCATCAACGCATCCAGCGCCAAGTCCAGATGCCACGACACCGCGAACCAGAGTGCCATCTCGGCACCGGTGCGAACGGCGAAAACCCGCCACTCGTGAAGGCGGTCCAGGCCCGCCTCCAACCACTGCGCCAGCCGCGTGAAACTGGTTGGCGCGACGGCACCCGGCCAGAGGGCCACCGTCATCCCCGCGCCAGCCTCAGAAAGCCGCCCCATCTGCTCGCTCAAGACTTGCAGACGGGCCTCGGCAGCAGCAGCGATCTCCGGGAAGGTCCAGGCCACCCGCGTGTCAGTCCCGGAGCGGACGATCCCTTGCGGATCACGCTGGAAGTGGACCGCCTCCTCCACCAGCTGGCGCGTCTCCGAAAAGGCCCCTGCCGAGAAGAAAAGCAAGTCAGAAGACAATTACTAAGAAAAGCCGGAGTCCCAACCCGGCAACAACGAAGCCAAAGGAAATCACTTACTTGAGAAGGACTCTTCCAGGTGCTGCACTACGAGCAACGTACCGCGCCGCTCCCAGGCAATAGTGTGGTCACGCTCCTCTAGCGCCTTCTCTAGATCGACGACCTTGGCAAGGGCCGCCTTCAGCTCGGCGTCCTTGTCCTCGACCGCGTTCACAGCCTACTTACGGAGCCGGGTCTCCTCCGCCGTGGCCACCAGCGCCTTCAGGCACTCCACCTCGGCCTGGAGCTGCCCATTATCGTCGGCCAGCTAGCCGCGTTGCTAGTCTACCTCGGCAAGGGCCTGCTGTGCCTCCACGATCTTGGCGGCCTCCACCTTGAGGCGCTCCACTTCGGCCTCGAGGCGGCTCTTGTCACCTGTGAGCTGCTCCCGCAGCCGGCTGGCCTCGTCAAGCGCCTGCCGGGCTCCCGTCGCCTCTGCCTTCGCCTTCTCCACCTCGACCCCGAGCCGGCCGACGTCTGCGACAAGCTGGTCATAGTGAAAACCGGCCCAAATCAGCCGGGTCTTCCAAGACAGCACCTTGGCTAGAGATCAAGAACTCAGCAACCAAGTACTATTTTAAGATTCGACCCAACTGCTACGCAGCTGGCCCGAATATCAGGGGCTACACCCAGTGGGTGCGCTAGCGCGCCCCCACTAGAAAAGAGCATGAAAGAGAAATACCTGCCGCGACGCGGAGCTCCTCCTCCTTGGCGGCGAGCCTCTCCTTGAGACGTCGATGCGTCTCAAGGAGCTGGTTGGAGACATTGACTCGGTAGGAGTCCATTTGCTGCAGAAGGAAACGATAAGCATAAGCCGTTGAAGATAAGATTGAACCAAGCTGCCACGCAGCTTGGTCCAATATCCGGGCTACACCCAGTGGGTGTGCTGGCGCGCCCCCATGAAGGAGAAAATGATGAAAAAAGAAAAGCAGAATGCAAACGAAAACTTACGAAGACGGCACGCTCCACCTCCTGCGTCGCCTCGATCTCGGCCTGGGCGAAGGCCTGGATCCGGTCCATCCGCCCCGCAGGCAGCGGGTCACGGCGGCCATCGCCGCCTCCTCCTGGGTCGGAGGTCCGAAGGGGACCTCGCTGGTCCTGCTCGCGACGCCACGGCTCGGCGACCGGCGCCCTCCGACTGAGCACCAGGCGTGCTTTCCACCAGCCGCCTCCCAAGCCGGCGCTTTCTCCAGCGCCCTCTCCGGCACCGACGCCGGCTCGGTGGGCGGAGCGCCTTGAGGCTCCATCACCGGCGGCGTCTCGCTCGCCGGCCCCCAGGACGCCCCCTCCGGCGCCGTCCGTGCCGCCTCCTCCAAGACGGTGTCGCCGCCGCCTCCATTGGCCCCCGCCCGCTCGACATCGTCGGTTCGCGGCGGGGTGCCATCCTCTACAACCACGACCTGCCGGTCGAGGTCCACCACGTCCGCACGGCCGCCTTGGCCGTGCTCCCCCTCCGACGACGGTATGAAAACCGTCGCCGCCACCATCGTCCCCGCCGGCATCTCCGGCCATGCCGGCTCTTCGCCGGCTCGCGCCCACACCACAAAGGCGCTGACCCAGGCCTGGGTCGATGCCGCCTCTAGCTCTGCCTCGGCCCGGTTCTGATCCCGCCAGTCCAGGCCTTCTGCGTCGGCCGGGTCCAGATCAAGGTCCGGGTCCGCCCGCTCCTCCTCCTTGTCCCGGTCAACGGTTCCAGATCGGCTCCTCCGGAAAGCGGCGCCCTCGGCGGACGCGACGTCCGCCGCCGCCAGCGCCAGCGAGATAGGCGACTTGAAGCACAAGAACAAAATGATTATGCCGAGTCAAGCGGAGCCGCTCAGCAACTCGGCTCGGACAAAAAGAGTCACTTACCCCGGCACCACCAAAACGGCGGGCCTCGCCGCCCTCTTCTGTGGAGCGCCGCGTCTCCTCTTGGCGGGCGGCTTCGCACCTCCATCCGGGTCTGCCGCACGCTTCGTGATTTGGGCCCGCAGCGAGACGTTGTCCTTCCCATGTAGGCTCCTCGCCGTCGCCGCCCCCTAAGATGACCCAGCTCTGGCGGCGCTGCCGCCTCCACCACCCGGTGCCGCTACATCAGCGGCTTGCATCAGCATCCCCAAAGTCGTCCCACAACCGGCGACTCAAGAAATATAAACAAGACTCACCTGCTCGGTGCCCTGTGCCCGTATCAGCGGCCGCTGCCTCCCCTCTGCCATGGGCCTTGAGCTCCTCCGAGGCAACCCGCACCACCTGCGCCCGTGCCGGGTCATAAGGATGCCAGATGGCGTTCAGAAGCACCTCTCACATCACATCGGGGCGAACAAGAAGATAAGCAGCAGCGAAGTACGGAGACCAGGGACTCACCAACGGTGTCGGGTTTGCATGGCAACCCCCAAGTTGGCCTTGGAGATGTTGTTGACCCGGCACGCAACCTAGTCCGCCACCAGCCGTGTGCTCGCCATGCAGTTGGGGTCCTGGAGGCCGGTCATTTGACCGATGAGGTGACTGCGCTGCTGCAGCGGCAGCACCCGTCGGACGATGAAGGCAGTGATGAGGTCAGTGCCCGTGAGCTTCTCCCGCTCCTTGATCACCGACACCCGCTCGCACAGGTTGAGCACCTCATGCGACGAGTGCTTGGGGTAGTACCTCCAGTACTGCTTCCTCCATGGCGGCAAGTTGATGAATGGCGGATGGTTGATGCGGTCCTCGCCGAGGTTGCGGACGTAGAAGAAGGAGTTCTGCCATTTCTTGGCAGAATCCTCCAGCGGCATTGTATGGCATTCGGCGCCCGACCGCTTGGTGATGACGGCCGCCCCGCATTTGGACATCTCCCTGGCCTTTGGCCCCTACTGCTTCAGGGAGGAGAAGCGCACCCAGAGGTCGACCAAAGGCTCGACCCCCAGATACCTGCCAAGACCCCGATTCCAAGTCACATCGATCTAGCCGGTAACACCTCATATCACTTTGCGGCCTCACGCATGGTATTCCCACGGGTGTCGCCTTTTGGCTCACGTATATGATAGTGTCGCTAGCATCCATATGAGAGAGAACCCGGGCAGACATGGCTAGTCGTGAACCCAAAGCGGCACTAACTTACGGGGACAAGCATACATGAATCAACATCGAGCATGTCGGTCAGCAGCGTGTGAATCCGGGCTGTAGCACTGGGCTAACAGGACTCCGATGAACCGGGTTGTAGCAGGCTAGGAAGGACTCCGGATGTCACCGTGTGACATTTCAAGGGATGTATACAGAACGGCGAATCACATGCCGCCTACCAAGTGTTCCGGAGCAGTAGTGCTGGCCTAGCAGGACTCTAGTGAACCGGGCTGTAGCGGACTACTATGGCTCATGGAAGCACAAGACTACATTTCCCCATAAGAGAGGCTACCAAGGATAAACAACTAGGTTGTCGGATCCCACACATACCAAGCATTTCAATCATACACACAATATGCTCGATATGTGTAAATACAACATGGCATCACAGCATAACTCTACGATGAAGCAACTCTTTTGAGGTGGCGCACACGAGTCCACATATCCACCATATCAATACACCACTATGGATCCACTCCCGTCTCCCTACGAGAAGACCATCCATAGCACTCACGCATATCTTGCGAGTTTTAAAGTATCCACTTTCACTTGTCTATGAACTATTATAGGCAACCCAGAAGTCCTTTTCTGCGGACACGTCTATTCAAATAGATGATGTTAACCCTGCAGGGGTGTACTTCTTCACACACGCTCTCGCCACTTACCACCATGTACACGTCGTGTATCTCGCAACCTTCAAGCGGAAGCCTGGCGAGAGAGTCGGCCACGACCTGACTAACCACGCATGTCTCTAGTCCAGGTTTATCACCTATTCGGGTTCCATCCGCAAGGAGATCCGCCGGGTGTCGCCACGGCCCCAAACGATGTGAGCAGGGTTCCTAAGCTCACCATCCGGTACCACTTGGTACACCGTACATCATGCCTAGTCTGTCCCAAGCCCACATGCACGGGTGCCACTTGGTAGACTACTAACACTACCTACAAACACCAGAAACTAGTTGCAACTCCTGGACAGAGATCAGGTTGATTAATAAGTCGAGAGAGCTTGGAGCGCCCGGAGCCCAATGTGTGGTAGTAACTGTTCATGGATCACAAACACAGAACTCAGTTCCTGAGGACAGTTTCAATGAGACAACCAACCATGTACTCCAACATGGCCTCTCACCGCTACCTTTACCAAATCGTGTTCACACACTTAGCTCTCAACAGTAGGACATGTTCACCACATTCCAATTCATCCCCGATGAATCGACCGACTCAACTCTAAGCAGTAGCAGGCATGACAAACAAGCATGAATGAGTAGGCACAACAGGGCTCAAACAACTCCTACTCATGCTAGTGGGTTTCATCTATTTACTGTGGCAATGACATGTCATGCAGAGGAAAAGGGGTTCAACTACCGTAGTATGTAAGAGTTGAATCGTTGTTGTCCTAATGCGGTAAAAGAGAGCAGGAGCGAGAGAGTGGGATTGTATCGGAATGAACAAGGGGTTCTTGCTTTCCTGGCACTTCTGAAGATAATATAGTTCTTCATCGGTGTCATCGATCACGTCGTCGGAAACATCGTCGACTGAGAGGGGACGGTTACCGGCAAACAGAGAAGGACACAATCAATGCAATGCAACAATATGACGCATAAATGTGACATGGCAATATGAGTGTGTTGGCCTAATGCAACTACAACCAAATGGGTTTGGGTCATTTTGAACCAAAGATTCAATCCCAAACTCAATTTATGAATTCAAATAGTGCCTTATCATGGTTTGCACTAAACAGCAAGGTTAAGTTGCTTTATCATGCATGAAACCAGTACATATGGAAAGATTGGATTTTTCTGATCATTTTTTATATATAACACTTTGCGTTTGGAGTTACAGATTAATTTCTATGAATTTTTGAAGTTAGCACTAATTTATGAAATTCCTGAATAAGAATAAATCTAGAAAATGTTGAACTGCGTCAGCGTTGCGTCAGGGTGATGTCAGCAGGTCAACTGGGCCGCCCAGGGTCAAACCTGACCAGTGGGGCCCGCACGTCAGTGTCCGTAGCTTTAATTAAACTTCTTTATTTTTAACCCGTGGATTAATTAGCCAGTGGGGCCCAGTGTCAGGACAAGAGGTGGACTAAAAGGTAATTAAGCCTAAGTTAATTACTGCCATGCTGGCAGTCGCCGGAGTTAGGCCGGCGATGACCAAACCGACGGCGGAGCGTCTCGGAAAAACGCTATGGTGCTCCGTTTTGAGCGTGGTTTGTTGCTACGGCTTGCTGGCGCTCTCGCGCATCTAGTGGTGGCAGCGGTAGCAGCTGGGATGGCCTAGGTTGACAGCAGCGGCGACTTGTGCGGCGGCCGGCGTTCGGGTGGGGTTCGAGACATTGCTTTGGGGAACGGTGGAGAAAAAGGCCGTGTGCTACGGCCTCCTGGTGTTGTGGTGAGCGTAATGACGCGCTAAGTTCGAGCCAACGCGGTTGTGGCCACGGCGGCGACACGACCAGCGGAACCGAGCTTCGGGCACGGCGAGGATCGTAGCTAGGGGACGAATGGGGCAAAGGGGTTAGCGGAGGAGCAAGAGGAGCTCACGAGGGTTCCAATGGAGCAGAAGTGTGCTCGGGGAAGCAGGAACGGCTGCAAATCGACGACGTCGATCTTCGGTGGCCGACGAGGGGAACGGCGGTGCTGGCGGCATCCAGGGCTTCCGGCATCGCTTGACTCGGCGGAGAATGTCAGGACCCCGATTCCAAGTCACATCGATCTAGCCGGTAACACCTCATATCACTTTGCGGCCTCACGCACGGTATTCCCACGGTGTCGCTTACCATGGCCCGGACCGCTTATGCCTTTTGGCTCACATATATGATAGTGTCGCTAGCATCCATATGACAGAGAACCCGGCCGACATGGCTAGTCGTGAACCCAAAGCGGCACTAACCCATGGGGACAGCATACATGAATCAACTTCGAGCATGTCGGTCACAGCAGCGTGTGAATCCGGGCTGTAGCACGGGCTAATAGGACTCGGGAACCCGGCTGTAGCAGCTAGGCAGGACTCGATGTCACCGCATGACATTTCAAGGGATGATACAGAACGAAGTGAAACACAAGCCGCCACCAAGCGCCCCGAGCAAGAGTTTGGGCTACCAGACTCGGTGAACTGGGCAGTAGCGGACTACTATGGCTCATGGAAGCACTAGACTACATTTCCCCATAAGAGAGGCTGCCAAGGATAAACAACTAGATTGTCGGGTCCCACACATACCAAGCATTTCAAACATACACACAATATGCTCGATATGTGTAAATACAACATGGCATCACAACATAACTCTACGACTCAAGTATTTATTCATTAGGCTCCGAGGAGCGAGATATTACAAACATGGGTCTCATGACCCAACATTCAGAGCATACAAATAAAAGCACACGCGGAAGCTTAACATGTCTGAGTACAGAGATCTACAAATGAAAAAGGCTGAGAAGCCTGACTATCTACCAGATCCTGCCGAGGGCACAAGATCGTAGCTGAGGTATCAAGCTAAACATCGAAGTCCACGCGGAACTCTTAGCGAGACTGAAGTCTCTGTGCAAAACATAAATTAAGCAAACGTGAGTACGAATGTAACCAGCAAGACTTACATCAGAACTAACTACATATGCATCGGTATCAACAAAGGGGGGTGGTGGAGTTTGACTGCAGCAAGCCAGCTTTGACTCGGTGGCTATCCTGAACTACGACTGGAAGTAACTCTTTTGATCTGCATATTCACCATATCAATACACCACTATGGATCTGCTCCCGTCTCCCTACGAGAACACCATCCATAGCACTCACGCTTATCCTGCGCATTTTAGAGTATCCACTTTCACTTGTCTATGAACTGTTATAGGCAACCCAGAAGTCCTTTACCATGGACGCGGCTATTCGAATAGATCATTTATAACCCTGCAGGGGTGTACTTCTTCATACACGCTCTCGCCACTTACCACCATGTACACGTCGTGTATCTCGGCAACCCTCAAGCGGAAGCCTGGCGAGGGAGTCGGCCACGACCTGACTAACCACACAAGTCTCTAGTCCAGGTTTATCGCCTATTCGGTTTCCATCCGCGAGGAGATCCGGCCGGAGTTTTGCTCACAGCCGCAAACGATGTGTGCAGGGTTCCCGAGACACCAAACGGGCGGCCGGTACACCGGGCCATGGTGTATCTACCGCATCATAGCCCACCCCTAGGGTCAGCGCTACGCACAGCCTCCAACACATATCCTACAAACACCAGAAACTAGTTGCAACTCCTGGACAGAGGGCAAGGGCAGTTAATAAGTAGAGAGGGTCCATTGGTTTCGGGCCCAATGCGTGGTAGTAACTGTATCATGGATCACAAACACAGAACTCAGTTCCTGAGGACGGCTGCAATGAGACAACCCACCATGTACTCCTACATGGCCACTCACCGCTACCTTTACCAAATCATGTTCACACACTTAGCTCACACAGTAGGACATGTTCACACACCTCTGATTCATCCCCGATGAATCGGACCTGACTCAACTCTAAGCAGTAGCAGGCATGAAAAACAAGCATGAATGAGTAGGCACAACAGGGCTCAAACAACTCCTACTCATGCTAGTGGGTTTCATCTATTTACTGTGGCAATGACAGGTCATGCAGAGGATAAAGGGGTTCAGCTACCGCAGCAAGTACAGATGAATCGTTGTTTTCCTAATGCAGTGAAAGAGAGCAGGAGCCAGAGAGTAGGATTGTATCGAAATGAACAAGGGGGTTTTGCTTGCCTGGCACTTCTGAAGATATTATAGCTCTTCATCGGTGTCATCGAACTCATCGTCGGAACCTCGTCTACTGAGAGGGGACAAATAGCGGCTACAGAGAAAGAAAACACAATCAATGCAGTGCACAATATGATGCATGATCATGACATGTCAATATGCTGTGTTTTGAGCTAATGCAACTAGCATCATGTTAAATGGAGTTGGTTTGAACCCTAGGTTCAAATTCAAACTCCATATGTGAGAGTTTAAATGCCATTTATATGATTTGGCCTAAACAGCAGCCATAAGTTGATCTAACAGCATGAAAGTGGTATAGATGGGTAGATTGGATTTTTCTGATCATTTTTCATATATAATTTATTTCCATCTGAGTTATAGATTATTTTCTATGAATTTTTGAAGTTTGCAACAATTTCTGGAATTTTCTATATAAAAATAAATCCAGAAATTAGTTATTGCGTCAATGAGCGTCGAGTGACGTCAATGGTCAAAGGGGACGCCCAGTCAACTGACCGATGGGTCCCAGCGTGTCGACAATTATTTAAACTAACTAAATTTAGTTAAAACTAATCTGAGTTAATTAGCAGGGGGGCCACTTGTCATAGACTCAGGGGAGTCAACCTGGGCCCACCTAGTCAAAGTCAAAGGTCAAACACGCCGGCGTTTAGCCGCCGGCGAGGCCAGATGCGGCGGCGAGAGAGTATTAGCGCGTTCCGGCGACCAAATGAGCGGCGGAGGGCATCTACACGTAGCTGGGAGCAGGCCGCAGCGTTTGGTGGCGGTGGAGGAGCTCGTGGTGGCCGGAAACGTCGCCGGCGACGTCCTTGGCGGTCGACGGAGTCGGGTGAAGATGAACCCGAGGCTACAGGGCACGGCGAGGCACGTGGTGAGGTGCGTTGGACTCCTCGTGATGCGGTGAGTGTGTTGGCCACGGTGGTGTGGCCGGTGGTTGGCCGGAGACACGCCGGTGACGAGCTCGGCGGTGCCGCGTGCGGTGAAGCTCCATGGGGTCGCTGTGGTGCTCGAGAGCGAGAACGAGAAGGGGGAGGAGATAGCTGAGCTCACGGCGGTTACGACGGTGCAGACGATGCGGTCGGGGACGAACTGGTGCGGCGGTAACGGCAAAGGGGATCTCCAGCGGTGGCGGGGTCGGGCGAGGTCGGTGCAGAGGCTTCGGGGCAAGCGAGCGCTCGGGGCTCGGCTTGCTCGAAGGAGAGGAGGGCGGCGGAGCTTCTGGACACGGTGGCACGGCGCAGGGACGACGGAGAGCGCGACTACGGTGACGGTGCGGCTGCGGTGGCGTCGGCCATGGTGCGGGAGAGCGAGGGAGAGGAGCTGGGGAGGAAAGGGCATGTCTGTGAGCTCGGGAGGAGGGTGACCACCCAGGCGTGCAGAACGGCGAGGGAGGAAGCAGGCGGCGGGCAGCTGCGTGGCGCGCGGTGGTGCCGGCGCCGAGCACCTGGCTGCCTGCCTGGCCGAGCCAAGCAGCTCGCTGGAGCGGTGGCTGGGCTGGGCCGGCAGGTGGGCTTGCCAGATGGGCGCCAAGTAAGCCTCTGCTTTGCTTTGATTTTCTTTTTTCTATTTTTCTGTAAGTTTGTGGCTTTTCTAAAAATACCTAGACCCTCTCAAAAATCACCAAACTGCACATGCCCACTGTATAGAATATATCCAACATGGGACATTTCAATTTAGGATTATTTGGACATTTAAAATATTTACTAGCATTTAAATGCCAAAATTCAAATACTATATGATTTAATTCAGAGCCCAAATATGTCATGGAAAAATGTGCAACACCTCTAGTTTTTGTGTCCGGCATTATCCAGAAATGATGAACATTTTTAAAAGCCATTTGGATTTACTGAAAAATATTTTGGTTGAACCTAGTGAATTCCCTTAATGCTAGGGTTTAGGCAATCCCCATTTCAGGTTTAACTAAAATTTAAACATGATGCAACACCAGATGCTAGCACTAGGCATTAATAGAACTAGGGATGTGACAACTCACCCCCACTAAACAAGAATCTTGTCCCGAGATTCAAGGCGTGAGGTAAGAAGACAGAGGGACACAAGCTAACACGATCTTCACGATCCAGATGTTTTTCTCGAGGATGTTGATTCGTTGCATCACCTTGATCTCGACTCCTTGCTTTGAGAACTTCATCTAACATAACAACGAGTAGAAAGGGAGAATTTTAGAAGAATCAATCTTCCTGAGGTTTGAGCAACTTAGGATCATCTTAATGGTCACAAGAGCAACTCACGGAATGGGACATAAAAACATCTCTGGAGCTCAGAGGCAAAACATGCATCAGGAGAGACGGAAGAAACTATTTGACGAGGGTTTCAGAATAGCGAGGAAGAATTGCCATGATTCCATAACGGGGCACCTTAGGGAAGGTGACTCGTAGGTTTGTTACCTTAAGTGGCAAAAGGAATTGCTTTTGATTCAGAGATCATTGAAACTCTTCTCACCAGCCTAAGGCAATTGACAATTGATCGTTTGAAAGAGCTCGAAGGAATGGCATACTCAGACTAGGATGGATGATGTGGACTAGCTTGTTGAAGACAACGCAATGGATGACTTTTGCTTATCACCGAAAATGGACGGGACCCATGACAAATCCACTTTTAAAGATGATCTTGGACAGCAACTGCTGAGAAGGGCAGCCCATGGGAAATTAGCACAATGGCGGTGCAAGCTGGGAACAATATGCAACTGTTGGGAATGTTCCAACCATCATATCTGCCTGAGATTCAGATCCGATTGGTGATAGGATACTTCAGACTCAGCATGTCCGAAAGAAAGTTTGCAACACGATTCGACGAGATGGCGCTATGGATTCTTGAGGAATGAACTAAGATAGCAAGCTCCAAAACATGAGCTGGTTCGCTAAACACATGTGAACACGCTGTCCTGCATAAGCATGACCACATGGTAGTCTTATAATAAAACACTACCAAGTTCAGGTGGGGAACCATCTTCGAGGATATTGGAATCTTGTGCATGAACTAGTATTCGCACAGCAATTCCTTTTCCTCGAACAAACCAATCAGTGGCTTGATGTGCTAGGAAATTCATATGGAATGAAGATGATCAGTCTATCAGACCATAGAATAATTCGCACATGCATGACTGACTTGGGATGATTCCAGAGGAAGCAGAAACAAACTTTCTCGAACTCACGGCGGGAACTTGCACCAAATGCACATGAATTCGAGGAAGTCACTTCTTCCATCCAAGCATAAGCTTCAAGAAAGGAACACGAAGGCATTGCTTACAAAATTTTCCCGAGTAAGACAACATTACGAATATCGTTAGTTCTGATTTGACTTGACAATAGCCCATACTCAAATCAAAGATTGTTTAAGATAATAGATCCAACAACTGATCACAAGGACCAATCGATGAAGATATCATCTTTCTTCAACACACACACCTAAGGATATCCCTTTGAATGAACCAGGTCAAATAAAGCTTTTATCTTCCAACTCTCTAGTTTATTGTTTAGCTTATCCAACTAGTTCAGGGGTATCCAACACAGATCCTTGGAGAAAGGGTGGTTTATGGAAAACCAACTTGATCATTTAACCCAACATAGCGGTCGGTGACAACTGGTAATACTTCCGAGAAGATATTCGGAAAATCACGAACCACCGATATGTTATTAAGCTTGAGAACAATCTTGCTTTTCAAGGCAAGACGACATGATCAGAAGAGCAAGGGATGGATACAGTCCTAACTCATTGATCGAAGGGTGCACCAGGAAAAACGGACTAGGTAGCACGATCAATCTAAGGATGGTGATTCAGTGACCAACACACTAAGAATGAGATTTTCATCCATTAACCACTAAGCAACTTGGTTGCTAGGGGTATTGATTTCACACATCATGACTCACTTGTCGGCATTACGGTTGCTACAACACGGGACCGAGGAATGAATAATGATGGCGAGAAGTATCACTGCATCAAGAATTCATAAGAAGTTGTGCAATTCCCATGACATTCTTGACATAAGATGGCAATACTCCAGGGTGGAACAGAATCAAAACTGAATTGCATTTGACCTGCGGAATACAACTGTTTTGTCCCAATCCTGGAAATGGATAAGGTACTGGAGTTTGTTTCTCCTAGTCATTCTGAAATAGAATGGCTTAACGGACCACAAGAATATTAGGCATCGATAGCACGAATGCACAATTACTCCTGACTATCAATTGATAGACGAAGGTCGGAATACAACTGAAGAGGGACAACTCAAAGGAACATATAACTTTTCGAGTGGTGGAGGCATGAATTAGTATGCCGAACAAATTCAACATATTTCTTCCGGATAACCCATGCAGAGAGGTAGGATTGACAGAGTCACAATATAGAATGGGGAACTCACCGACAGCACTCTTGTTGTGACCTTTTGGTTCAACGAGGAACTTCTGCCAAGGATGGTTCATGGTATTTGGAAGAATGATATACCACGGACCTCGAAGACTATCACAAGGTCACTAATATCCTAAAGGAATGAGCAAACACTATCAATAGGAGGTAAGTAGGGTGAATCTCGGGCTCAAATCCCAGTAGTAGAATACCTACTACTAACTGCCATCACGGGATGCTTTCGAGAATGGTGGCCAGAATCATCACACCGGGAACACAAAACATGGCTAGATTACTAGGTGACTCCCTAAAACACCTAGGGTCATAATAATAGCTCCAACATATATGCCAAGGCAACAAAGTACCTCAACTCACCGATTAGTGTGCTTATTCTGACCAAAAAGGACATCGGGAACGGAAAGAAAGGATTTGCAAATGCATCAGACTATTTAGATACCTGGGATGACTCGGACAGCATAATGGTTGTAAATGCTCAAAATGATTTGAGACATCCTGCAAAAATGGTGGCATAACCACTCAGAAACACAAAATCAAGGTTCCGAGACCAACTATGAACACATGGAAGTAGTAGAAACTGACCTGAGATTTGAAACTATCAATTCTATAAGTCTATGGATTAGTAACACGTCATCCTGATAGAAAGAAGAGAAAGCCTAGTTCCTTAATCCCCGTAGAAAAGAAGAGGATGACTCAGATCAGAAGGGCATAAGGTAAAGGAGTAAAAAGAGCCTTACGTTCCCTTCCACAATCAATTCCCTTATATAACTAAAGCATTTCTAGACTCAACTTCGACCAGTTTGGCTTGGTAAACCTACAGGCAGTCAGGCTCTGACACCAAAGCTGTCAGGACCCCGATTCCAAGTCACATCAATCTAGCCGGTAACACCTCATATCACTTTGCGGCCTCACGCACGGTATTCCCACGGGTGTCGCCTTACCATGGCCGGGACCGTTTGTGCCTTTTGGCTCACGTATATGATAGTGTCGCTAGCATCCATATGACAGAGAACTCGGGCCGACATGGCTAGTCGTGAACCCAAAGCGGCACTAACCCATGGGGACAAGCATACATGAATCAACTTCGAGCATGTCGGTCAACAGCGTGTGAATCCGGGCTGTAGCACGGGCTAACAGGACTCCTCGAACCCGGCTGTAGCAGGCTAGGCAGACTCGGATGTCACCGCATGACATTTCCTCGAAGGGACGGATACAGAACGAAGTGAAACACATCCCGGCCACCAAGCATCCCGAGCAAGTAGTCTTTGGGCTAGCAGGACTCCGTGAACCGGGCTGTAGCGGACTACTATGGCTCAAGGAAGCACTAGACTACATTTCCCCATAAGAGAGGCTGCCAAGGATAAACAACTAGATTGTCGGATCCCACACATACCAAGCATTTCAAACATACACACAATATGCTCGATATGTGTAAATACAACATGGCATCACAACATAACTCTACGACTCAAGTATTTATTCATTAGGCTTCGAGGAGCGAGATATTACAAACATGGATCTCATGACCCAACATTCAGAGCATACAAATCAAAGCACACACGGGAGCTTAAACTGTCTGAGTACAGACATCTACAAATGAAAAAGGCTGAGAAGCCTGATTGTCTACCAGATCCTGCCGAGGGCACAAGATCGTAGCTGAGGTATCAAGCTAAACGTCGAAGTCCACGCGGAACTATTAGCGAGACTGAAGTCTCTCTGCAAAACATAAATTAAGCAAACGTGAGTACAAATGTACCCAGCAAGACTTACATCAGAACTAACTACATATGCATCGGTATCAACAAAGGGGGTGGTGGAGTTTGACTGCAGCAAGCCAGCTTTGACTCGGTGGCTATCCTGAACTATGACTGCAAGTAACTCTTTTGAGGTGGCACACACGAGTCCACATATTCACCATATCAATACACCACTATGGATTCGCTCCCGTCTCCCTACGAGAACGCCATCCATAGCACTCACGCTTATCCTGCGCATTTTAGAGTATCCACTTTCACTTGTCTATGAACTGTTATAGGCAACCCAGAAGTCCTTTACCATGGACGCGTCTATTCGAATAGATCATTTATAACCCTGCAGGGGTGTACTTCTTCACACACGCTCTCGCCACTTACCACCATGTACACGTCGTGTATCTCGCAACCTTCAAGCGGAAGCTGGCGAGGGAGTCGGCCAAGACCTGACTAACCACACAAGTCTCTAGTCCAGGTTTATCGCCTATTCGGGTTCCATCCGTGAGGAGATCCGGCCGGAGTTTCGCTCACAACCCCAAACGATGTGTGCAGGGTTCCCGAGACACCAAACGGGCGCTCGGTAACCCGGGCCACGGTGTATCTACCGCATCATAGCCCACCCCTAGGGTCAGCTCTACGCACGGCCTGCAACACATATCCTACAAACACCAGAAACTAGTTGCAACTCCTGGACAGAGGGCAAGGGCAGTTAATAAGTCGAGAGGGTCCATTGGTTTCGAGCCCAATGCGTGGTAGTAACTGTTTCATGGATCACAAACATAGAACTAAGTTCCTGAGGACGGCTGCAATGAGACAACCCACCATGTACTCCTACATGGCCTCTCACCGCTACCTTTAGCAAATCGTGTTCACACACTTAGCGCACACACAGTAGGACATGTTCACACACCTCTGATTCATCCCCGATGAATCGGACCTGACTCAACTCTAAGCAGTAGTAGGCATGACAAACAAGCATGAATGAGTAGGCACAACAGGGCTCAAACAACTCCTACTCATGCTAGTGGGTTTTATCTATTTACTGTGGCAATGACAGGTCACGCAGAGGATAAAGGGGTTCAGCTACCGCAGCAGATGAATCGTTGTTGTCCTAATGCAGTAAAAGAGAGCAGGAGCGAGAGAGTAGGATTGTGTCGGAATGAACAAGGGGGTTTTGCTTGCCTGGCACTTCTGAAGATATTATAGCTCTTCATCAGTGTCATCGAACTCATCGTCGAAACCTCGTCTACTGAGAGGGGACAAATACCAGCAACAGAGAAAGAAAACACAATCAATGCAGTACACAATATGATGCATGAGCTAATGCAACTAGCAACATGTTAAATGGAGTTGCTTTGAACCCTAGGTTCAAATTCAAACTCCATATGTGAGAGTTTAAATGCCATTTATATGATTTGGCCTGAAAAGCAGCCATAAGTTGATCTGACATGCATGAAAGTGGTACAGATGGGTAGATTGGATTTTTCTGATCATTTTTCATATATAATTTATTCCCATCTGAGTTATAGATTATTTTCTATGAATTTTTGAAGTTTACAACAATTTTTGGAATTTTCTATATAAAAATAAATCCAGAAATTAGTTATTGCGTCAGCAGTGCGTCAGGGTGACGTTGGTGGTCAAAGGGGACGTCCAGGTCAACCTGACCAGTGGGTCCCGCGTGTCAGCAGTTATTTAAACTAACTAAATTTAGTTAAAACTAATCTGAGTTAATTAGCAGAGGCGGGGCCCCACTTGTCATAGACTCAGGGGAGTTAACCTGGGCCCACCCAGTCAAAGTCAAAGGTCAAACACGCCGACGTTTAGCCGCCGGCGAGGCCAGACGCGGCGGCGAGAGATCGTTAGCCCGTTCCGGCGACCAAATGAGTGGCGGAGGGCATCTACGCGTAGCTGGGAGCAGGCCGCAGCGTTTGGTGGCGGTGGAGGAGCTCGGGGAGGCCGGAAACGTCGCCGGCGACGACCTTGGCGGTCGCCGGAGTCGGGTGAAGATGAACCCGAGGCTACGGGGCACGGCGAGGCACGTGGTGAGGTGTGTGGGACTCCTCGCGATGTGGTGAGTGTGTTGGACACGGTGGTGTGGCCGGTGGTTGGCCGGAGACACGTCGGCGACGAGCTCGGCGGTGGCGCATGCGATGAAGCTCCATGGGGTCGCTGCGGTGCTCGAGAGTGAGAACGAGAAGGGGGAGGAGATAGCTGAGCTCATGGCGGTCATGACGGTGCAGACGACGCGGTCGGGGACGAACTGGTGCGGCGGTAACGGCAAAGGGGATCTCCGGCGATGGCGGGGTCAGGGGAGGTCGGTGCAGAGGCTTCGGGGCAAGCGAGCACTCGGGGCTCGGCTTGCTCGAAGGAGAGGAGGGCGGCGGAGCTTCTGGACACGGTGGCATGGCGCAGGGACGACGGAGAGCGCGACTACGGCGACGGTGCGGCTGCGGTGGCGTCAGCCATGGTGCGGGAGAGCGAGGGAGAGGAGCTGGGGAGGAAAGGGCGTGTCTGTGAGCTCGGGGGAGGAGTGGGTGACCGACCCAGGGCGGCAGAACAGCGAGGGGAGGAAGCAGGGCGGCGGGCAGCTGGGTGGCGCGCGCTGGTGCCGGCGCCGAGCACCTAGCTGCCTGCCTGGCCGAGCCAAGCAGCTCGCTGGAGCGGTGGCTGGGCTGGGTCGGCAGGTGGGCTTGCCAGATGGGCGCCAGGTAAGCCTCTGCTTTGCTTTGATATTCTTTTTTCTATTTTTCTGTAAGTTTGTGGCTTTTCTAAAAATACCTAGACCCTCTCAAAAATCACCAAACTGCACATGCCCACTATATAGAATATATCCAAGATGGGACATTTCAATTTAGGATTATTTGGACATTTAAAATATTTACTAGCATTTAAATTCCCAAATTCAAATACTATATGATTTAATTCAGAAACCAAATATGTCATGGAAAAATGTGCAACACCTCTGGTTATTGTTTCCAGCATTATCCAGAAATGATGAACATTTTTAAAAGCCATTTGGATTTTCTGAAAATATTTTGGTTGAACCTAGTGAATTCCTTTAATGCTAGGGTTTAGGCAATCCCCATTTCCGGTTTAACTAAAATACAAACATGATGCAACACCAGATGCTAGCACTAGGCATTAATAGAACTAGGGATTTGACAGAGAAGGCGTAGGATACAGAGAGGGACCTTCTGGACGTGTTGGGGAGGCGAGGCGGTGGCACTGGCCGCGGTAGCAGCGAGCGGCGGTGACGGGCTCCGTTCGGAAGCGAACGGAGAAGGGGGAGGGGGTCCAGAGAGAGAGGGGAGAGACGCAGGGTGTCGAGGGAGGTGTGTGGCGATGCGAGGGACGGTCCAGGGCGACGGGAGGACAGCCAGGCAGCGTGGAGGTGGCGCCCGCGCGGCAAGCACACGCCCTCCTGCCTACTGGCAGGAGGTTGAAGACGGTGGGGCAGCTGGGCTGGGCCAGCTACACTGCTAAACCACAGCTGGGCTGCACAGGACCTGGGTCAGCCAGGTAAGGCCCAGATAAGTCCCTCTCTCTTTTATTTGTTTTTGTTTTCTATTTTCTTTCTTTGTTTTGATTTTATTTACAAAGCAAACCATTTTAAAACTTTTTGTAAATTTTTATGTGAGCTCAAGGAGGTAGTCCAAGGTCACATGCAAACTTACAAAAATATTTGAACTTTATTTCTTGTATAACAGAAATAAATCCAACTCAAATATGTCATTGATTTAATTCAAAGGCCCCAAATAAATATTTCTGTGATTCCAAAAATATTGATTTGAATTTTACCTCTTACCAATATTTTCACAGAGTAACAGGAACATTTCCTTGGACTTCTTTGAATACATTTTATTGTTGATTATTTCTAGAGTGATTTGTGAGGGTTTCAACTATCCTCAATTCAAATTTCAGAAATTTAAACATGATGTCAGCAAGATGCAAACACTAGGCAGCACCAGAAGCTAGGGATGTGACAGCTCACCCCTACTAAACAAGAATCTCGTCCCGAGATTCAAGTCGTGAGGTAAGAAGACAGAGGGACACAAGCTAACACAATCTTCACGATCCAGATGTCTTTCTCGAGGATGTTAATTCATTACATCACCTTGATCTCGACGTCTTGCTTTAAGAACTACATCCAACATGACAACGAGTAGAAAGGGAGAATTTTAGAAGAATCGATCTTCCTGAGGTTCAAGCAACTTAGGATCATCTTAATGATCACAAGATCAACTCTCGGAATGAGACGTAGAAACATCTCGGGAGCTGATAGGCAAAACATGTATCAGGAGGGACGGAAGACACAATTTGATGAGGGTTTCAAAGTAGCAAGGAAAAAATTCCATGATTCCATAATGGGGCACCTCAGGAAAGGTGACTCGTGGAATTATTCCCCTAAGTGGCAAAAAGAATTACTTTTGGTACATAGATCATTGAAACCCTTTATACCAGCCTAAGGCAATCACAATCGATCGTTTGATGGAGTTCGAATGGATGATGTGGACTACCTTGTTGAAGACAACCCGATGGATGATTTCTCCTTATCATCGGAAATGGGTGGGACCCATGGCAGACTAACACAATGATGGGTGCAAGCTGGGAACAAAATGCAAATACTGGGAATGACTCAACCATCATATCTGCCTGAGATTCAGATCTGGTTGGTAACGGGATATTTGAGACAGCATGTCTGGAGAAGAAAGTTTGCAACACAAACCGACGAGATGACGTTGCGAGATTCTCGGGAAATGAACTACAATAGCAAGATCCAAAACATGAGCTGGTTCTGCTACATACATGTGAACACACTGTCCTAGACAAGCATGATCACGTAGTAGTCTTATAATAAAACACTACCGAGTTCAGATGGGGAACCATCTTCGAGGATATTGGAATCTTGTGCATGAACTAGTATTCGCACAGCAACTCCTTTTCCTCGAACAAACTAATCAGCGGCTTGGTGTGCTCGGAACACATATGGAATGGAGGCGGCCAACCTATCAAACCATAGAGCACTTTGCACGTGCATGACTAACTTGGGATGGTTCCAGAGGAGGCAAAAACAAACTTTCTCGAGTTCATGGCGGCAACTTCCATCAAATGCACATGAATGAGAGGAAGTCACTTCTTTCATCCAACATATGCTTCATGAACGGGACATGAAGATAATGCTTATAAAAGTTTCCAACACTAACATAGATGTCCAACATGAATCATGGATAAGATGACAATATTGCTGATGGGCTCAACAACAGGTCATCCAGATTTCCATGAAGATGGAATTACACAAAAAAAAAGCGATAGCATTGGTCAGACCCAAAAGATATAATGGTGTATGCTCGAGGAAACAATCACGAGTAATACAACATTACGAATATCGTTGGTTCTGATTTGATCTGACGATAGCCCACACTCAAATCAAAGTTTGGATAAGATGATAGGTCCATTAACTGATCACGAGGATCAATCAATGAAAATACCATCTTTCTTCAAATCAGACACAAGATATCCCTTAGGGATGAGCTAGGTCGGACAAGCTTTTATCTTCCAACTCTCCAAGTTGTTGTCTAGCTTAACCAACTAGCTCAAGGGTATGCAACACAGATTCCTGGAGAAGGGTTGGTTACAAGAAACCAACTTGATCACGAGTTCAACATAGCGGTCAGGGGACAACCTGGAAGTACTTCCGAGAAGATATTCGGAAAATCACGAACCATCGACATGTTACTAAGCTCGAGATCAATCTCGCTCTTTAGGGAAGATGATATGATTAAATAAGCAAGGATAGATATAATCCCAACTCTTGATCGAAGAGTGCACCAGGAAAATGGACTAGGTAGCACGATCAATCTTAGAATGATGATTCCATAATCAACACACCAAGAATGAGATTATCGTCCATTAACCACCAAGCAACGGGGTTGCTAGGAGTATTGATTTCACACATCACGGTTCACTTGTCGGTATCCCGGTTGCAACAACACAGAACCGAGGAACGAATGATGATGGCGAGAAGTATCACTGCATCAAGAATTCATAAGAGTTGGTGCAATTCTCATGACATTCCTGACATCAAGAGGGCAATACTTTGGTAGAAATGTAATCAAAAGCTGGATTGGCATTTTGACCTGTGGAATACAACTGCTTTGACCCAATCCTAAATATGGATGAGGTACTGGAGTTTGTTTCTCCTAGTCATTCCAGAATAGAATGGCTTGACAGACCACAAGAATAAGATGTATCGATGAGCATGAATGCAAGACATGCTCTTAACTATCAAATGATAGACGCAGGTCATGATACAACTAAAGAGAGGGACGACTCAAAGGAACATATAACTTTCTGAGTTGTGGATGCATAGATTAGTATGTCGAACCAAGTTCAACATATTTCTTCCGGATAACCCATGCAAATAAGGTAGAACTGGCAGAGTCACATCATAGAATCGAGAACTCGTCAAGAGCACTCTTATTGTGATATTTTGGTTCAACGAACTTCCGCCAAGGATGGTTCATGGTATTAGGAAGAATGATATACCACGGACCTCGAGGACTAACACAAGGTTACTAATATCCTAAAGGAACTAGCAAACAATATCAACATGAAGGAAGTAGGGTGAATCTCGGGTTCAAGAACCCAGGAATAGAATACCTACTACTAAATGGCATCACGGGATGCTTTCGAGAATGGTGGCCAGAATCATCACACTGGGAACACAAAAGATGGCTAGTTTACTAGGTAATCTCCTAAGACACCTAGGGTCATAATAATAACTCCAACATATAGGTCTAGGCAATAGAATACCTCAACTCAGCAATTAGTGTGGTTAAACTGGCCCAAAGAAACATCAGGAACGGAAAGAAGGGATTTGCAAATGCATCATACTATTTTAGAAACCTAGGATGACTCGGACAGCATAACGGCTGTAAATGCTCAAAAGATTTGAGACATCCTGCAAAAATGGTGGCATAACCACTCAACATCACAATATCAAGGTTCTGAGACCAACTATCAACATGCAGAAGTAGTAGAAACTGAACTGGGGCTTAAATCCAACAATCTTATAAGTCTATGGATTAGTAACACGTCATCCTGATGGATAGATGAGAAGTCCTAGTTCTTAATCCCCGTAGAAGAGAAGAGGATGACTCAGATCAGAAGGACATAGGGTATAAGGAGTAAAAAGAGCCTTACGTTCCCTTCCACAATCAATTCCCTTATATAACTAAAGCATTTCTAGACTCGACTTCGACCATTTTGGCATGGTAATCCTACAGGCAGTCAGACTATGATACCAAAGCTGTCAGGACCCCGATTCCAACTCACATCGATCTAGCTGGTAACACCTCATATCACTTTGCGGCCTCACGCACAGTATTCCCACGAGTGTCGCCTTACCATGGCCCGGGACCATTTGCGCCTTTTGGCTCACGTATATGATAGTGTCGCTAGCATCCATATGACAGAGAACCCAGGCCGACATGACTAGTCGTGAACCCAAAGCGGCACTAACCCATGGGGACAGGCATACATGAATCAACTTCGAGCATGTCGGTCAGCAGCGTGTGAATCCGGGCTGTAGCACTGGGCTAACAGGACTCCTGGAACCCGGGCTGTAGCAGGCTAGGCAGGACTCCGGATGTCACCACGTGACATTTCCTCAAGGGATGCATACAGAACAAAGTGAAACACATGCCGGCTACCAAGCGCCCCGAGCAGTAGTCTTTGGGCTAGCGAGGACTCCGGTGAACCGGGCAGTAGCGGACTACTATGGCTCAAGGAAGCACTAGACTACATTTCCCCATAAGAGAGGCTACCAAGGATAAACAACTAGATTGTCGGATCCCACACATACCAAGCATTTCAAACATACACACAATATGCTCAATATGTGTAAATACAACATGGCATCACAGCATAACTCTATGACTCAAGCAACTCTTTTGAGGTGGCGCACACGAGTCCACATATCCACCATATCAATACACCACTGTGGATCCGCTCACATCTCCCTACGAGAAGGCCATCCATAGCACTCACACTTATCTTGCGAGTTTTAGAGTATCCACTTTCACTTGTCTATGAACTGTTATAGGCAACCCAGAAGTCCTTTTCCGCAGACATGGCTATTCGAATAGATGATGTTAACCCTGCAGTGGTGTACTTCTTCACACACGCTCTCGCCACTTACCACCATGTACACGTCGTGTATCTCGGCAACCTTCAAGCGGAAGCCTGGCGAGGGAGTCGGCCACGACCTGACTAACCATGCAAGTCTCTAGTCCAGGTTTATCGCCTATTCGGGTTCCATCCGCAAGGAGATCCGGCTGGGGTGTCGCTCACGGCCCCAAACGATGTGAGCAGGGCTCCCAAGCCCACCATCCGGGTACCACTTGGTACACCGTGCCACTGTGCCTAGTCTGTCCCAAGCCCACCTGTACCGGGTGCTACTTGGTAGACTAATAACACTACCTACAAACACCACAAACTAGTTGCAACTCCTGGACAGAGATCAGGTTGATTAATATGTCGAGAGAGCTTGGAGCGCCCGGAGCCCAATGTGTGGTAGTAACTGTCCATGGATCACAAACACAGAACTCAGTTCCTGAGGATGGTTTCAATGAGACAACACACCATGTACTCCCTACATGGACTCTCACCGCTACCTTTACCAAATCGTGTTCACACACTTAGCTCTCAATGGTAGGACATGTTCACCATATTCCAATTCATCCCCGATGAATCAGACTTGACTCAACTCTAAGCAGTAGCAGACATGACAAACAAGCATGAATGAGTAGGCACATCAGGGCTCAAACAACTCCTACTCATGCTAGTGGATTTCATCTATTTACTGTGGCAATGACAGGTCATGCAGAGGAAAAGGGGTTCAACTACCGCAGCATGTAATAGTTGAATCGTTGTTGTCCTAATGCAGTAAAAGAGAGAGGGAGCGAGAGAGTGGGATTGTATCGGAATGAAAAAGGGGGTTTTGCTTGCCTGGAACTCCTGAAGATAATATAGTTCTTCATCGGTGTCATCGATCACGTCGTCGGAAACATCGTCAACTGAGAGGGGACGGTTACCGGCAAACAGAGAAGGACACAATCAATGCAATGCAACAATATGATGCACGAATGTGACATGGCAATATGAGTGTGTTGGCCTAATGCAACTACAACCAAATGGGTTTGGGTCATTTTGAACCAAAGATTCAATCCCAAACTCAATTTATGAATTTAAATAGTGCCTTATCATGGTTTGCACCAAACAGCAAGGTTAAGTTGCTTTATCATGCATGAAACCAGTACAGATGGATAGATTGGATTTTTCTAATCATTTTTCATATATAACAATTTGCATTTGGAGTTACAGATTAATTACTATGAATTTTTGAAGTTAGCACTAATTTCTGAAATTCCTGAATAAGAATAAATCCATAAAATGTTTAACTGCGTCAACGTTGCGTCAGGGTGATGTCAGCAGGTCAACTGGGTCGCCCAGGTCAAACCTGACCAGTGGGGCCCGCACGTTATTGTCTGTAGCTTTAATTGAACTTCTTTATTTTTAACCCATGGATTAATTAGCCAGTGGGGCCCAGTGTCAGGACTAGAGGTGGACTAAAAGGTAATTAAGCCTAAGTTAATTACTGCCACGCTGGCAGTCCCCGGAGTTACGCCGGCTACGACCAAACCGATGGCGGAGCGTGTCGAAAAATCGTATGGGGCTCCGTTTTGAGCGTGGTTTGTTACTATGGCTTGTTGGCGCTCTTGCGCATCTAGTGGTGGCAACGGTAGCAGCTGGGATGGCTTAGCTTGACGGCGGCGGCGACTTGTGCGGCGGCCGGCGTTCACGCGGGGTTGGAGATGGTGCTGTGGGGCACAATGGAGAAAAAGGCCGGGTGCTACGGCCTCCTGGTGTTGTAGTGAGCGTAATGACGCGCTAATTTCGAGCCAACGCGGTTGTGGCCGCGGCGGCGACACGGCGAGCGGAACGAAGCTTCGGGCACGGCGAGGATCGTAGCTAGGGGACGAACGGGGCAAAGGGGTTAGGGGGAGGAGCAAGCGGAGCTCACGAGGGTTCCAATGGAGCAGACGGCGTGCTTGGGGAAGCAGGAACGGCTGCAAATCGATGACGTCGATCTTCGGTGGCTGACGAGGGGAACGGCGGTGCTGGCGGCGTCCAGGGCTTCCGGCGTCGCTTGACTCGGCGGAGAAGGCATAGGATACGGAGAGGGACCTTATGGATGTGTTGGGGAGGCGAGGCGGTGGCACTGGCCGCGGCAGCAGCGAGCGGCGGTGACGGGCTCCGTACGAAAGCGAGCGGAGAAGGGGGAGGGGGTCTAGAGAGAGAGGGGAGAGACGCAGGGGGTCGAGGGAGGTGCGTGGCGACGCGAGGGAAGGTCCAGGGCGAGGGGAGGACAGCCAGGCAGGGTGGAGGTGGCTGAGCTTGGCAGCACGCCCGCCTGCCGCCATCGCAGGAGGTTGAAGACGGTGGGGCGGCTAGGCTGGGCCAGCTACAGTGCTGGGCCACAGCTGGGCTGCACAGGACCTGGGTCAGCCAGGTAAGGCCTAGATAACTCCCTCTCTCTTTTATTTGTTTCTGTTTTCTATTTTCTTTCTTCGTTTTGATTACAAACCAAACTGTCGGCGTTCTGGGAACGGGGGTCCCCAGACTTGCCTGCTTGCGGCCTGCGGCGTGGCTCAAGGGGTGGCCCATCAAGGCCCATCTTCATCAGCACAAGCTCAAGACCCTCGCGAGGGGCCAAGCCTCGCGGGGTGGACGACATGGAGCTTCCTCAGGCATGGCCTCATCTGGTTGGCTCGCGAGGAGGCGGAGAGATCAAGGCGGGGTACCTCATGAGTTGCCCATGACGCAAGCCATGACGACCAAGGGCGCCAGGCGGGCGCCAGCCCGCGCAGTGTCCTCCTTTCCTCTTTGGTGCAAAGGGAGCAAGCACATGCAAGAGTATCAAGCAAAGGCATCTATTTCAGTGCAACAAGACCAAGACCGTCGCAACGGCAGGAAGGAAGTCATTGTGGAGCCCAAGCCGGCGTCACCACTAGAGCCTTTGGCAGACGAGGACCAACTTTAGTCAGGATAAGTGTACTAGATGTTCCCCTTCAAAATGGCCAATTGTTGGAGCCCTTCCCTCTCAATATTTGGGAAGAGTCCCAGGGTCTTTGCCTATAAATAGGACTAGCCACCCGCAAGGTAGAGGCATCTAGAGAGAGGATCCAGCATCTGGGATCAGCAGAGAGAGAGCGACTGAACTCCCCCTAGCAGTTCATCACTCCAGCCAAGAACAGACCCTCACGAGGCTGTTCTTACTTGTATTGTTCATCATCATCAGCCCAAGAGGCAATCCATCACACCACAAACTAGAGTAGGGTATTACACCACAATGGTGGCCCGAACTAGTATAAACCCTGTGTCTCTTGTGTTGTTCCTTTCATAACTTAGATCTTAGCGGGGCGGCGAGGTGCAGGAAGGTAGAGGGTGAAATCTCCGCACACCCAAAGTGTTGAACCTAGAGGGTCTGCTGGAACCCGAAATCCGACATTTTGGCGCGCCAGGTAGGGGTGCGCCGGAACTTGTCTTCTGCCGCCCTGTTCTTCGCCGACCACCGCATCCATGTCAGACGCTCGTCGGGCCCGCGCCAAGCGCCGAGCCGCTCTCGCTTCTCGCGTCGCCCCGACGGCCCCTGTCGGCGGCCGTCCCCGCCATTCCCCGTCGCCTGCCGTCAACGCCGCCACCGACCCGGCGGGGAACGAGCAGCAAGCATCATCCCAGCACCCGTCCGTGAGGCAAGACGGCCGTACCACTACTCCTTTGCTCGCCCCCGCTGGTTCTTCGTCCTGCACACTCCGCGCGCCCATGGAGGCTCGAGCTGCTCATCGCGGCAAACGAGCTCCTGCGCTACCGCCCTGCCGACGACGTCTACGAAGAGTGGCTCGACCGCGTCGCCGAGCTCGTCCGCGCCGCAGGGGTCTCCCCCGCGCCGTCCTTCTCGCTACACCGTGCCCCGCCCTGCGCGGGCGATGAAGCTCCGGGGGCGCCTCAGCCGCCTCCCCCTCAAGAAGGCTCCTTGGCCCCAAGCGCTGCGGCCCTGGGCGAACCCGCCCGTCCGGCGCCACAGCAGCAAGAGCAGAGGTACCAAGAAGTCCTCACCCCAAGAAGCTGCCCGAGTGCTCCTTGCACCGCTCGCCTCGACCACGCCCCTGCTCCAAAGATGCTAAGACCTGCTGCTGCTCCCAGCTGCAGCGCATAGGGACCCGCAAGACCAGGCTCTTCGTCACCAAAGGCCTCCCGAGGCCACAGCAGGCTGTCGCGCCTTCACCGCCGAGCTGCGCAGCGTCGCGTGGCCCGGCAAGTTCAAGCTAGACCTGCCTCCTCGCTATGACGGCACCGCCGACCCTGCGGAGTTCCTCTAGCTCTACGAGCTGGGCATCGAAGCCACCAACGGGGACGAGAAGGTCATGGCGAACTGGTTTCCCATGGCACTCAAGGACGGAGCCCGCACCTGGCTCCTGGCACGATCTCCTCCTGGGACGAGATGCGCACCCGCTTCATCGCCAACTTCCAAGGTACTCGCGACCGGCCTCCTGTCGTGAGCGACATGCGCCGCATCAAGCAGCAGCCAGGGGAGACCCTGCAGAAGTACATCCACCGCTTCAACAACGCACGCCTCAAGATTCCCAAGGTGACTGAGGAGACCATCATCTCCGCCTTCTCCGACGGTGTGCGAGACGTCAAGATGAAGGAGGAGCTGGCGATGCATGAAGATCCGTGCACTTCCTTGGAGCTGTTCAACTTGGCAACCAAGTGCACCAGGGCTGATGAAGGGAGCCTTTCCCTCCTCGAGCTGCCAGCCGCAGACACAGAAGAGAAGAAATCCAAGGCCAAGGACGTGAAGCGCAAGGGGGCTGCCGTGCTCGCGGCAGAACCAGACACCAAGTGGGGCATAGATCAGCCCGAGTCTTCCAAGGGCAGCCGGTACTGTGTGTACCACGACCTCCACACCCACAACACCAACGAATGTCAAGAGCTCCGGGCCGTGCGAGAAGGGACGATCGGCCGACGCCCCGACCGCAACGATCGAGGCTACGGCCGAGGAGGAGGAAGAAACACAGGACGCTGGGAAGACCGTGGCCCTCGCCAAGGGTAGCGCGACCGACCTCGCGAGGATCGCTTGCAGGAGCAGCCTCGCGAGGGAGACTGGAGGGATCAGCCTCGCGAGGATCGCCCCCAAGGAAACGCAGGCCTCCCTCCTCTGCCGCAGCAGCCAAGGAGAAACGAGGACCATCATCAGGACGAGGGAGCTGGGGGCTTCCAGGAGCCACGCGCGATCGTTTGCATCCTGGGCGGAGCTCAAGCCCCAGCCTCTCAACGCATCTTCAAGCAGTTCGCCCGTGAAGTGAATGCAGTCCTCCCCAAGCTTGAAGCCACGCGCCCTCTCAGGTGGTCAGCATGCGCCATCACGTTCAGCTCAGCGGATCAGCTCAAGTGCGCGGCCACAGCCGGAGTCCTCCCGATGCTTTGTCCCCCAATCATCAGCAATGTGCAAGTCATCAGGACCCTCATCGACGGCGGAGCAGGGCTCAATGTCCCGTCCGTAGAGACATTCAACAATCTCCAAGTGCCTTACAATCAGCTTCAGCCAACCAAGCCTTTCTCCGGAGTCACTGATGGCTGCACGGTTCCGATTGGGCAGGTCTGCCTCCCTGTCACCTTTGGGGCGCGCCACAACTACCGCACCGAGCTCATCGACTTCGATGTCGCCCACATTCGCCTGCCATACAATGCCATCCTCGGGTACCCAGCTCTGGCCAAGTTCATGGCCGTGACTCATTGTAACGCCCCGGATTCGATGCGCCAGGTGTCCGTCAGTTATTCGTCGTTGTTGCCATGTCATGTGCTTGCGTGTCTCTCTTTGCCATGTCATCATCTGCATTTTATATCATGTCATCATGTGCATTTCATTTTGCATACGTGTTCGTCTCATGCATCCGAGCATTTTCCCCGTTGTCCGCTTTTGCAATCCGCGCTCCTATGTCTCCGGCGCCCTTTTGCCTCTTTTCATGTGCGGGTGTTAAACGGTCTCGAATGGACCGAGGTTTGTCAAGCGGCCTTGGTATAGCACCGTAGACCGCCTGTCAAGTTTCGGATCATTTGGAGGTCGTTGGTACCCAACGGTTAACCGGTAACCAAAAGCCTCTTTTGTTTGCAACCCAACACCCCTTCCAAACTGGCCTAAACCCACCAAACTCCCTCCATGCTCTCGGTCGCTCGATCACGATCGTGGGCGAAACCGCACCTCATTTGGACTCTCCTAGCTCCCTCTACCTATTTATAGGTGCCTCCCCGAAAAAATCGCAGATGAACCCTAACCCTCTCCCTCCTCAGGCGGACACATCCGCGCCACGTCCGGACATGTCCGACCCCGCCCCAGCCACTCGGGCTTGCCACGTCGCCGCCCGCTGGCTCTGCCCCGCCGCCCGGCCGCCGCCGGCCCGCCGCCTTCTCCTCCCGCCGCCGGCCGCCCCCACGCCTCCTGCGCCTCCGCTCGTCCCGGCCCCGGCGCCAGCCCTCGCCGGGGGCGCCGCCGCCTGCCGCCGCCCGGCCGCCAAGGCCAAGCGCCCGCGCCGCGCCCCACTGGTCTCGGCCGGATCCGGCGAAGGACCGCCGGATCCGTCTTCTCCGGCCGCCCCTCACCTCCGATGAACTCCGCGAGTTCTCCGGCGTGCCTCGTTCTCGTGCACTAGGTTGACTTCCCCCCTCTCTGAAATCCACTAAGTCCCCGAAATTGTTGCATATTTGGTTGCATTTTTATTGCATCATAACTCTCTGTCATCGTTGCTCCGTTTCATGCGTGTAATATGTCAAAATGTTCGTCTCGATGAGTAGATCATTTCATCTCATTGCATCATTTTCATTTGAGCTCATCTTGATGCCCGAAATGCTGTTTGAAGAGGGCTATGTGATGTTAGTTTTTGTTTCCTAACAGAACTTGCACTTTTGTCATTTTTGAAATGATTGATGTGTGCACCCTATGGACTTGAGTCCTACATGTGTTTTGTAATATGCCATGCCATCTTTCCAGGGGTGTATGCCATGTATTTTTGTGATCTCTGTGGTGACTAACACAAGCATGCAAACTAGGCTTCTTGATGTTGCTGATTTCAGCCTGCTCACTGATATTTTTATGCCATGTTAACTTGATGCTACAGAGAGATCCATGCATATTTTGAGATACTTCAGTAAGGATGTTTTGTTATACATGTCTTGCTCTATCCATCCATGCCCTTGTTTGCAATTATGGAGTGCCATAGCTTGAGTCAATCGAGCTCTACTTTTGCTACAAAATGTTTCCTGGCAGGTTGTTTACATGTTATTCAATTTTGCCAAGGTTGTTGTAGTTGATCCTTGTATGCTATGATGTTGTTCTTGCCATTTATAGCTTCTATGCCATGTATTCTTACTGTTGATAGCCTTGTATTGCCATGTGTTGCTCTGTAGTGAGTGGTTCAAGCTCACCAACATGCCTACTTATCGTTGTTCCTGCCATGTTTAAATCTGTAATATAACTTGCCATGTTTACATGGGTGCCATCATATTTTCTGATCCTTTTTGGCTTATGGTCAGTAAAGGACATTTGTTTCTATGCATTTAGTAGTATCATGCCATGCCTTTGTTTGCCATGATAAGTTCCTGTAACATGTTGTTTCATAGCTCTAAACTTTGCAACCTGATGTTATTTCTGCCAATGCCTGAAACTGTTATTATTTGCAATCTTGCCATGTGTTTTTGAGCATGTTCTAGTTGTTTCTGGAGATAGTTCAGTGTTCATGTTTTGTAATGATTTACCTGTACATCATGTCCATGCCTTTTGTTTTCATATTGAGGTCATGTAGCATATTGTTTTGATGCTTGCAATATGCCAACTTGCTGTTTTGGACAGATTGTTGCTATAACTTGTATTGTGTGTATGTGTTGAACCGTTGCTCCGTTTTGAGTGTGCTCTATATGAAACTTGCTTGATTTTGCATGTAGTTTCATATTATCATGCTGCATCCTTGTTTTGAGGTGTTTGCTTGATGTTTGGGTGCATTTTGCATCAATGCCATGTTTAACTTGTTTTGCTCATATCTTCTAGGCCGTAGCTCCGAATCTAAGGAACTTTATATGTAACTTGACTAGAATTTCGTGTAGATCATCATGGTGCATCTTAACTTGCTGTTTAACAACTTAAACATAAGGTTTATTCAGATCTGACCCAATTTCGAAATTTGCATATGAGGACTTACCGGAATTGTTATATGTTGTTTCCGGCCTCATTTAAACTTGCCTTGATGTGTGCTCTTGTTTGCATCATCCCTTGCCATGAGTAGCTTCATGTAGCTTTGTCATGCATCATGCTTGATTGTGCATCATGCCTTGTTCATGTGTGGTGTGTTTACTATGTTGTGTGCTTCTTCTTGTTAGTTCCTGCTTTGCTATGATCGTGAGGATTCGCTCGCTCACGCTTGGTTCGCTTCATCCGCTCGTCTTCTTCATGGACTCGCTTCTTCTTCCTTTATGGATTTCAGGCAAGATGACCATCACCTTGGATCTCACTACTATCATTGCTATGCTAGTTGCTTCGTTCTATCGCTATGCTGCGCTACCTATTACCTGTTTATCAAGCCATCCCAATTTGCCATGAACCTCTAACTCGTTGTTCCCCTTCCCAGCAAACTGTTGTTTGGCTATGTTACCGCTTTGCTCAGCCCCTCTTATAGCGTTGCTAGTTGCAGGTGAAGATGAAGTTTGTTCCTTGTTGGAACATGGAGATGTTTTTCCTTGTTGGAACATGTTTACTTGTTGGGATATCACAATATATCTTATTTAATTAATGCATCTATATACTTGGTAAAGGGTGGAAGGCTCGGCCTTATGTCTGGTGTTTTGTTCCACTCTTGCCGCCCTAGTTTCCGTCATATCGGTATTATGTTCCCGGATTTTGCGTCCCTAACGCGGTCGGGTGATTTATGGGACCCCCTTGACAGTTCGCTTTGAATAAGACTCGTCCAGCAAGGCCCAACCTTGGTTTTACCATTTGCCTCACCACCACCTATATTTCCCTTAGGAGTAATTAACCCAAGGGTCATCTTTATTTAGCCCCCCGGACGGTGCTTTCTAAGTGTTGGCCCGAACCGAGTAGATGGGGGGCCCCTCGTGGCAACTCGAGGTTTGGTTTTACTCAGAGGATGTCTCATCCGTGTTGCCTCGAGCACGAGATATGTGCAGCTCCTATCGGGATTGTCGGCGCATCGGGCGGCTTTGCTGGTCTTGTTTTATTGCTGTCGAAATGTCTTGTAGCCGGGATTCCGAGACTGATCGGGTCTTCCCGAGGAGAAGGAATATCCTTCGTTGATCGCGAGAGCTTATCATGGGCTAAGTTGGGACACCCCTGCAGGGTTTGAACTTTCGAGAGCCGTGCCCGCGGTTATGTGGCAGATGGGAATTTCTTAATGTCCGGTTGTAGAAAACCCAAAGTTGATCTTAATTAGAATACACCAACCGTGTGCGTAACCGTGAGTGTCTCTTTTCGGGGTTGATCGAGAGGAGAACACGGTTTCTGTGTTATGATTTGACGTAAGTAGGAGTTCAGGATCACTTCTTGATCATTACTAGTTGACGCATCGCCTTTCTTTCTCTTCTCGCCTCATTTGCGTATGTTAGCCACCATATATGCTTAGTCGCTGCTGCAACCTCACCACTTTATCACTTCCTTTCCCATTTAAGCTTTGCTAGTCTTGATACCCATGGTAATGGGATTGCTGAGTCCTCGTGGCTCACTGATTACTACACCACCGGGCTTGTGTACAGTTTGCGATGATCATGATGTGAGAGCGATGTTTGCTTGTATTGGAGTTCTTCTTCCGCTTCTTCTTCGATCGGGGATAGGTTCCAGGTCGGCAGCCCGGCTAGCGGTGGTGGATGTCGTTTGAGTTTCATTTATGTTTCATCCGTAGTCGGATGTTGATCCTGTTTATGATGTTGATGTATTCTTGTGGCATTTGTGCCTTATGTATGTATCCCCATCTATTATGTAATGTTGATGTAATGATATCCACCTTGTAAAGCTGCCCAATATGCGGGTCTATCCTTGGTGGGACCTTTGAGTTCCTTTTGGATAGGGTCGCATATTGGGCGTGACACTCATCACGGCTACAACGTCCTCAAGATGCCAGGAAGCGGTGGAGTCATCACGGTGCCTTGTGAAGAGAGAGACGCAGTGTGCTCCCTCGAGCAAGCCTTTCAAGCCGCATCACTTGAAGACCCAGATCGCGGGAGCTTGAGGCTCCCTGAGACCGCTCCCAAGAAGAAGAAGACATCGCCAGGCCCGACCCCTCAGGAGGCAGGCCCCTCAGGGTCCGCGCCTTCCCAGGGGGCATTGCCTTCTGTCACATAGGAAGGCACGCCCGGTGCCCTCCTCAAGCAAGGCTCGGGGGCTCTCTCCTAGAGGGCCACCGACCTTGCCAAGGTCACGAGGGAGGCGCTTGGGCACCACTTGGAGGCGTGCTTCAAAGCACATTTCCCTCAGGAAGGAGCAAGGCAAGGAGGGCCAAACCCTCAGGAGTTTGTCAGTCAGATCACGCAGGAGTTGCAGGAGTCAAGAGTCATGAGTGGCAGCCGTCGCTTACCCGCCGTAGCTCCCCATCCAGGTGAGGATGGTGGGCTGCGCGTCTGCATCGACATACCAGGGCTCAACCGAGCCGCCTCTCAGGAGCGCTTCGGCCCTCACGCTGGGCGCCGCGGGCCCACCCCACGCCTACGTTCAGATGCCCTACGGCTGCCCGAACACGATCATGACGTACCAGCGCCTCATGAGGAGCATCACTGAGGCTCAAGAGGCCAGGTGTTCCGCAGTCCTGGCGGAGCTGGAGATGGTCCACGAGGAGCCACCAGCGCCTCCAGAGCCTCCCGAGGCTCCTGGGCCTGGGGGCTCGTGAAGATCGGCTTCCACAGCCCACGACGTCCGCTACTTCAACATCCCTTCGTTCTCAACGTTATCAGGTGACATCCTTCAAGTTTCATTTCCAGCTAGGAGCGCCCCCCAGGGTTGCATCATTCCCAGGCCGCGTGGGTCCGTTCCTGCGGCGTGTATCCCTTTTACTTCATGTTCTTAGCTTACTTTCTTGGGGGCGCCCCTCGGGCTGCATCATCCCCAGGTCGCTCGGGCCAGACCCAGCGGCATGTACCCCTCTTGCATTTATTTCAGGTCATGCGTTCGACCCATCATGATTGTTATTTTATGCCTGTCCACGGCATCCCTTCTTCCTTCATGTCGGCCGCTTGCACGTTAAAGGGGGGGTACATGAGCATCGCGACTCATGGCTCCTACTGGCCCTCCAGCCCTCACCCTCTGGCCTTGTCCACGGCATCGCGACCTGGCATACCAGCGACGGCTGAGACCCGCTCGAGAGCCGGGACCCGAGGACGTAGAGTGTCGGCATCTAACCAAATCTGCAGGAACACATCACAAGTTAAGGCCGAGTGCCAGGCGCAACCCGCCTTGAGGTAGGGCCCCGTGAGTCCCGCGCTGGCTCACGGGTGCCCAGATACACCTCGTCAGGCCCTACCGTGCCAGCCACATGTCAGGGCGGGGCTGTACACACCCCGGGGGCTCCTCCCAGAGGGGAGCCCCTTCCCACGCACCCACTGGAAGCACCATGCTCAGCAGGCTGGCCGACGACACCGCCGAGGAGCGGCTATGCCCCAGACACATACGAAAGCGCTTATGCTCCAGCTGGTGATAAACAATCGAGGTGGCCCCGGCCGATCAACCTCAAGGAGCCCAGAGCTCAGTGTCCGCCTCATCGCAACGCCTCCCTCGGGAGTGCCGCGAGGGCTGGGCACGGGCTACGCCTGGTCACGCCAGACGACGCCACCCAACCAGCCCCTCGGGCCTGGTTCGTCGACGCCTCTCCCAAGCGGAGCCAAGGTACGAAGGCCGCTTGAGCGTCAAGGGGACTCTCGAGCATCGCGACTCAGAGCCTAACTGGTCACGTAGCCCCTCACTCCTTAGTTCCGAAGGCTAACGGCGGTTGAGGTATGCGCGGGCCGGGCTCTCAGACGTAGAATGGTAGATTCCCCACACATCTCACCTCCCTACTTGTTGTTTCAGGCGCCAAGGGGACTCCTCGAGCATCGCGACTCAGAGCCTAACTTGTCACGTATCCCTCACTCCTTGGTCCTGTCCTGGTATCCGGTCGGGGCTAACGGCGGCTGAGGTATGCGCGGGGCCGGGCTCTACCGGCGTAGAACGTAAGCAAGTAGGAAGGAAAAGCGCAAATCTCAAGGAATTCAATGTTGGGTTCTACGGTAGGGTGCGTCGACTGCAAATTAAAAATTCCTACGCACAGAACATCGAGGAACATGCTACGGGTGATGGATCACAGTTCGTTACCACTAGACGCGCAATGTCGTGCAGCGGAAGAAGAGTTGGGGCAGCGCGTCCGCGTGGGTCGGCTCCTCCTCGTTCGATCTCCCTCGAGCGCCCGGTCGTCCGATCCTACGTACGAGTTCGCCGGAGCGGCGCAAATGCACCGCCTAACGGTATCGCGCTGGCGGGAGGAACACCGAGCGGCGGACTGCTAGGTCCGATCACACACCGGCGGCGAGTGGAGGTGGCTATTCGCAACACATGCAAACCCTCCCGAGGCCGAAGCGATCAACCTCCTGAGGCCGAAACGATCTGCCTCCTGAGGCCAAAAGCTATCTCTATCTTTGAGTGTGCCGCACCTCCACTTTATATAGGTGTCCATCGCGAGCTCAACACTTGGGCCTCGCACGGACCCTAAAGCCCAAAGTCTACTCGGTCACGTTTCCTAGTCCAGCTGGATCACATCCGACCAAAGGTCCACGGGCGACCTCGAGGTTCCTTCCCTTAAGCGCCATGACCCCTTAGGTTCAAGTCGGCTTGGTCACGCTCGATCACCTCCGACCTGACGGTTGGTAGCGGCCTCTAGCAAGGCGTGCCGACCACCAAGCAGCGATGAAGCTGGTTAGGCGAACCTGTACACCATACTTCCATTCCTTTTGCCACACGATATATGTTGTCGGGCTCAAGGCGAGACCATCATCCTTGTGCTAGCCCGACCTCTTCTCGCTCCAAGTGATACCGACCACTATCCGGATTATCTCATAATCCTTGTCGCATGGCCACGCTGTTCCCGGTCGGATCACACGAGGGGCCCAGAGTATATCTCTCCCGATCGGAGGGGCAATCCCATCTTGCTCGACCATGTCTCGCAGCATGGATTGGACAAACCGAAACCTACCTTTGTAACTACCCATCCACGAGTAGCGTTTGGTCGGCCCAAAGCAAGTCTATCACCATCTCGAGTACATGCGCCACTCGTGTCTTAGGACATAGAACGTATGTTGTACTAGAGACTCACAGATGACATATCGCTGCGCCTCATAGTTGGGTCTGTCCGACTCGGACCTTATCTCGACTGGATCCGACTATGTCGAATCCGACCAGACCTTTCCAAGTCCATATTATCCGTTAGCATCCAATGCTCCATGGCTAGTGAGACCGAGCCATCGACCGTGTCATATGCTAGTCTAGTCGGCTACGCGTCCACACAGCCCTTTCGACTAGGGACCTTTTAGGACAGTCATCATACAATGTATAGTCCCACAAACAAGTCACGTACTTGCTGATACACATCATTGATAATGTCCAAGGACTATCTTTATTCATAAACACATAGGAAATATCATCATACATGATTGCCTCTAGGGCATATCTCCAACATTCAAAAGCAAATATTACAGTCCGTAACTGTTACCACAACACCAAACGCAAGTTTAAACGCCTCCCCGAGGCATGATACATGTTGCGAGGAGGCAGTAACAGATCCACAACGGAGTCACTTGTCGACGACGGAGCCACCATTGTCGGCGCTCGGGAACGGGGTCCCAGACTTGCTCGCTGCGGCTGTGGCGTGGCTCAAAGGAGGCCTGTGACAGCCCATCTTCATCAACACAAGCTCAAGACCTCGCGAGGGGCAAGAGATGAGGCGGACGACAAGGAGCTTCTCAGCACGGCCTCGCCAGTTGGCTCATGAGGAGGCGGAGAGTTCAAGGCAGGGTACTCGCGAGGTGCCCATGACGCAAGCCATGATTTACCAAGGGCGCCCGCTTGGGCCACCTGCAGCCGCCCCTCCTTTTTGGTGCAAAGGAGCAAGCGCAGGCGAGAGCATCAAGCAAAGGCATCCGTTTCGGTGCAACAAGACCAAGACCAGCCCCAACGGCTGGAAGTGAGTCATCGTGGAGCCTAAGCAGGCGCCATCACCAGAGCCTTTGGCAGGCAAGGACCAACTTTAGTTAGGATAAGTGTACCCGATGTTCCCCTTCAAAATGGCCAACAGTTGGCGCCCTTCCCACTCAATATTTGGGAAGAGGCCCAGGGCCTTCGCCTGTAAATAGGAGTAGCCACACTCAGAGTAGGGGGGACGAGAGATAAGGACGATCGGAATGTGGGCATTTGGAATCCAGAGAGAGATGGAGACCCGATCCTCGAGCTAGAGCGACGGAACACCACCTAGCAGTTCATCACACCCACCAAGAACAGACCCTCGCGAGGCTGTTCTTTCCTGTACTGTTCCTCATCAGCCCAAGAGGCAATCCACCACACCACAAACTAGAGTAGGGTATTACACCACAACGGTGGCCCGAGCTAGTATAAATCTCGTGTCTCTTGTGCTGTTCTTTCTAGTAATTTAGTTCCCTGCGATTCGGCGAGGTACGAGGCGGTGGAGGGTTGGATCTCCGCGCGCACCCCAGAGTTCGAACCTTAAGGGTCTGCTGAACCCGAACCGACATTTGGCGCGCTGTAGGTGCGCCGGAATCTGCCTTTCATCGCTTTGTTCTTCCCCGACCACCGAACCATGTTCGACGCCTGCGGGCTCCGCTGAAGCGCCGAGCCGCTTCCTCCCATGTCGCCAGACGGCTCCTGGCCGGGCGGGCGCCTCGCTGTTTCGCCGCCGCTGCCAACGCCGCCACCGCCCGGGCGGGTAACGAGCAGCAAGCGCCGCCCCAAAGACTCGCCCATGAGGCGGACGGCCGCACCGCCACGCCGCCACCCCCGCTGGTTCTTCATCACGAAGCGCCAAGGCTATGGAGGCCCGAGCTGCACTCATCGCGCCAACGAGCTCCTGCGCTACTACCCTGCCGACGACGTTCACGAAGAATGGCTCGACCGAAGCCGCCGAGCTCGTCTCACGCCGCAGAGGCGACCGCGCCGCCCGTCTCGCCTGCACCGCACCGCCCTGCTGGCAAATGAAGCTCCCGGGCGCCACAGCCACCTCCTCTCAAGACGGCGCCTGCCCTTCAAGGCGCTGCTGCCCCGGGCGAAACCTGCTCCGCCAGCACCGGGCGCTGCAAGAGCAAAGCTGCCAAGAAGTTACTCGCTCAAGAAGAAGCCGCCCGAGCGCCTCGCCTCGCAAGACGCCAAGACCAAGCGCTGCCCCTAGCCGCAGTGCATGTGGAGGCCCACAAGACCAAGCTTCGCCGTCCGAGGCCCCCGCTGTTACGGCGGGCTGTCCGACCTTCACCTCCGAAGGCGCAGGTCATGTGGGCTCCGCCAAGTTCAAGCCAGACCTGCCTCCACGCCACGACGGCATGGCTGACCCTACGGAGGTCCCTCAGCTCACGAGCTGGGCATTAAGGCTGCCAACGGGGATGAAAAGGTCATGGCGAACTGGTTTCCCATAGTGCTCAAGGACGGGCCCGCATTTGGCTCCGTAACCTGGCCCGTGCACGATCTCTTCCTGGGCCGAGATGCGCACTCCGCTTCATCGCCAACTTCCGTGGTACTTCGTGATCGCCACCCACCGTCGCCGACATGCGCCGAATCAAGCAGCAGCCTGTGGAAACCCTGCGTATACATCCAGCGCTTCAACAACGCTGCGGCCTCAAGATCCCTGTGGTGACGGAGGAGGCCATCATCTCCGCTTTTCTCCGACGCGGCGCGACGCCAAGATGAAGGAGGAGCCGGGCGATGCATGAAGATCTGTGCCTCCTCGAGCTGTTCAACTTGGCGACCTGCGCGCCAGGCTGAGGAGGGCGCTCCCTCCTCGAGCTGCCCGCCGCGGATCCCAAGAGAAGAAGTCCAAGGCCAAGGACGTGAAGCGTAAGGGGCTGCCGTGCTCGCGTCAACTGCACACCAAGCGAGGCGTAGATCAGCCCGAGTCCTCCAAGGGCAGCCGCATCGCTGCTACCACCACCTCCACACCCACAACACCAATGAATGTCAAGAGCTCCGGCCAGGCGCTGAAGGAAGGGTCGGCAGACGCCTCGAACGCAGCGACCGGGCTACGGCCGAGGAGGAGGAAGGAATGCAGGACGCTGAAGACCAGGCCCGCGCCAAGGGTGGCGCGACCAACCTCGCGAGGACCGCTGGCAAGACCCACTCACGAGGTAGGCCGGAGGATCAGCCTCGTGAGGATCGCCTGCAAGGGAACGCAGGCTCTCCCTCCACGCCGCCGCCACCAAGGAGAATCAAGACCGCCATCGACGAGGGGCTGGGGCTTCTGAAGCGCAGCGATCGCCTGATCCCGGGTGGAGCTCAAGCCCCAGCCTCTCATCGCATCTTCAAGCAGTTCGCCCACGAGGTGAATGCAGTCCTCCCCAAGCTCGAGTCCACGCGCCTCTCAGGTGGTCGGCGCGGCGCCATCACGCTCAGCTCAGCGGATCAGCTCTGGCGCGCAGCCACAGCCGGAGTTCTCCCGATGCTTTGCTCCCCAATCATCAAGAATGTGCTAGTCACCAAGACCTCATCGACGGTGGGTCAAGGCTCAACGCCCCGTCCTGTGGAGACATTCAACAATCTTCAAGTGCCTTTACACCGCCTTCAGCCAACCAAGCCTTTTCTCCGAGTCACCGACAGCTCCACGGTCCCGATCGGGCAGGTCCGCTTTCCCGCCACCTTCGGGCTCGCGACAACTACCACATCGAGCTCATCGACTTCGACACCGCCCACATTCGCCGCCAGATAACGCCATCCTCTGGGTACCCAGCTGCATAAATTCATGGTCAGAACTCCACCATGGCTACAACGCCCTCAAGATGCCAGAAGGGGGGTCATCACGGTGCCCTGTGGAAGAAAGAGACGCGCAGTGCTCCCCGGAGCGAGCCTTTCAGCCGCATCACTGGAAGACCTGCACCACAGCAGTGCAGAGGCCTCCCCAAACCGCACTCCAAGAAGAAGAAGACATCGACCGCCCGCACTCAAGAGACAGGCCCCTCGTGGCCCGTGACTGGGCCGGGGGGAGCCTCCTTCCATCGCGATAGAAAGCGTGTCGGCGCCTCCTCGTGCAGGGCTCGGGCTCTCCCTCGAGGGCCGCCGACCTCGCCAAGGTCTCGAGGGAGGCGCTTGGGCACCACATGGAGGCGCAGCCAAGCACGCTTCCCGCAAGGTGAGCAAGGCAAGGAGGGCAGAACCTCAAGAGTTCGCTGCAAGGCCATTCAGAGCTATAGGAGTCAAGGGTCATGAGGGCAGCCGCCGCCACTGCAGGGCCCCCATCCAGCGAGGATGGTGGGTTGCGCTGTCCGATCGACATACCAGGGCTCAACCGAGCCGCATCTCAGAGCGCCCCGCCTCGCGAGTGGGACTTGCGAGGGTCCGCCCCACAGCCACGGACGCATGCCTTATGGCTCGCCAAACGCCGGGCTGCCGCGCACCAGCTGCCTCATGAGGACCATCCTGGAGGCTCAAGAGGTCTGCATGCCGCAGCCTCGGGCGGAGATGGAGATGGCCCACGAGGAGCCGCCAGCCCGAGCCTCCCGAGGCCTCCGGGCTTAGGGTCTCGTGAGGATCGGCCCCGCAGCCCACCGAGTCTGCTACACCAACACCCCTTCATCCCCAACATCACCAGTGATATCTTTAAGTTTTATTTCCTACTGGGAGCGCCTTCAGGTCAAGATTATTCCCGGTCAGCTGTGGGTCCGTCTCGCTGCATGTATCCTTTACTTCATGTCGTTAGCCTATCCTGTTGGGGGCGCCGGCTGCATCATCCCCAAGCCGCCGGGCCAGTCCCAGCTGGCATGTATCCTTCCTACTTTTCCTTAGGATTATGCTCTCGCCCACCATGCTTGTTATTTGGTGCCTTTTTCCTGGTGGCGGAAGCTATGCTAAAGGGGGTGCCCGAGCATCGCGACCAAGGCTCCTACCGCTCTCCGGCCCTCACCCTCCGGTCTTGTCCATGGCATCGCAGCCCTGGCTTGCGAGCGACGGTTGAGACCAGCCCGAGAGCCGGACCCGAGGACGAGAGTTGCGCCATCTAATCCAGCTTATGCGCTAAAGGGGGGGTGCCTCGAGCATCGCGACTCAGGGCTCCTACCGCTCTCCGCCCTCACCCTCCGGGTCTTGTCCATGGCATCGTGACTGCTTGCCAACGACGGCCGAGACCAGCCCGAGAGCCGGACCAAGTCGTAGAGCACCGGCATCCGGCCAAATTGCAGGAACACACTCAAATATAAGGCCTCGAGCCAGGCTCAAACCGCTTTGAGGTAGGGCCTCGTGAGTCCCGCTGCCGCTCACGGTGCCCCGACACACTCGCGAGGCCTCTCGTGCTCTCCAAAGCAACTAATCTACAGACTAACGATCGCCATGGCGCAGCTCTGTTCCTTTTGTGGTGAACCTGCAGGTCTCCAAGGAGCACGAAACGACCTCGCCACATAATCTCTCTTCGCCAAGGCACGGACCTGGCACCGCACTGGGAGCATTGTCCTAACCTCGAGATAATTCACCCTCCACCCACACCGTCATCACAACACCATCCCCACACTCAATGCAACCCTGTCTTAGCAACGCCGCCTCCTTTTCATCAATGATGGCTGCTTGAGCGCCAAGGGGACCCCCGAGCATCGCGACTCAGAGGCTTTATCGACTCGGGCCGTCACCTGGCCTTGACCACGGATCGCGACTGGCATACCAAATGACGAGTTGAAGCCGCCTTTGGGATCGACCTGTCGGTGCAGAGCATCAAGCCCTCACGAGGTTCGAAGGAAGAAACTAAGCTAGAACGGAATGAGCATCCCGCATTGCCTCACGATAAGGATCATATTGACAAACGAAGCTAAAAATATCTTACAAGCCCCCGCTGGGTACATTCTGGCTCCTTGCAGGAACAAAAGACGCCAATCCTAAGGAGTCCTATCTACAAGGACCACCGCTGCAGACGCCCATCATCAACAAGGGCCACCCGTCCCGAGCCAACCCCATCCAGATCAGGGCGCCGACGACCTGACGAGCTCGCCTCGCCCGGAGCGCGCAGCTCGGGGCTCAGAGCTGCCGCCGCCGCCTCCGGGCGCCGCAAGAGCCTCATGGAGTCGCTGATCCTCCGGCGCTTTGTCGCTCGAGAAGCTGCCAAGGGAGTGGTCGGCTGGCCTCCGCCTCACCGCAGCAGGTCCCGACCGCCTCCCGGGCAGCACTTCCAGCCCGACGCACCCTGGCCGAAGAGCTTGAAGGACATCACCGGGCACCGCTGCACCTGTGGATCGTGAGGGCGCCCGCCTGCACCAGGCGACCTCGCCCAGCCTCGTGGTCATGAAGACCCTCGCCCGGGCACCATCGCGTGACCTCTCGCCTGTCGCAGAAGGGTGCCGCAGCATGGTTGCAGCCCTGAGTCCTGTGGGTTCCTCTCACGACAACGGAGGCGAAGAAAGAAGGAAGACGAATCCAAGACTTAAGAGGCGCGGTGACGCCGGGCACGAACTCCCCGGCAGGAGCCCTCGGCGTGAACTCTGTGGGGAAGACGACACCTTCGTGACTCCGGCCGGGCGCGGGCGGGCGCGCTGTGGCGCCCGGCCCGCCTCCTTTAGGACCACCAATTCATGCTGCATAAGGGAAGAGGAAACCTGAGGCGGCACAAGACACCAGGGCATGGGCGCTCGGCGAAGGCCCCGCCTGCACCAGTAGGAGCAAGCCGATCTTTGGGGGAGGGTCAGATCCTCTTGAGGAGCCTTTCCTTCTCTTACTCGAGAACCGGCGGATCGGAGCCATGGCAACCTAGACGGGACAAGGAAGAGAAGGAGCAGTAGGATAGACCGAAGGGCGCAAGGCTGCTCAGATTTTGGGTCGGCGTGAGGCCAACCGTCGGGCCTCCACGATCACCAGCCATCATGCCCAACTCGCTTGCAGGACTTGTCGACCCGCTGGGTTGCAGAGGCTCCCACGCCCAATCAACCACCATGCGGGCGCCTAAGGCCGCAGGCTGTTAGGGCCCACGCTGGCCAAGACTTACCCTTTCGCCTCCGCCGCTGTTCGGGCGCTTATGGGCTGGGGCTACTAGCCGGCGTGCCTGGGAACGGGGTCCCTGACTTGTTTCGCTCGCAGCCAAGGGCGTGGCTCAAAGGAGGCCCAGACAGCCCATCTTCATCAAGACAAGCTCAAGACCTCGCGAGGGGCCAAGCCTCGGGACGGACGACAAGGAGCTTCTCGTGCACGGCCTCGCCAGCTGGCTCTTGAGGAGGCGAGAGTTCAAGGCAGTGGTACTCGCGAGGTGCCCATGACGCAGCCATGATTTACTCAAGGGCGCCAGCTGGCGCCAGCTCACCAGAAGGCCCTCCTTTCCTCTTTGGTGCAAAGGGAGCAAGCGCAGTGAGAGCGCCAAGCAAAGGCATCCGCTTCGTCCAACAAGACCAAGACCAGCCCCAACAAATTGGAAGGGAGTCATCATGGAGCTCAAGCAAAGGCCATCACCAGAGCCTTTAGGTGTGAGGACCAACTTTAGTCAGATAAGTGTACCCGCTGTTCCCTTCAAATGGCTAATTGTTGGCGCCCTTCCCGCCAATATTTGGGAAGAGGCCTGTGGCCTTCGCCTATAAATAGGAGTAGCCACACTGCAGTAGGGGGGACGAGAGATAAGGACGATCGAAGGTGGGCATTTGGAATCCAGAGAGAGAGATAGAGACCGATCCTCGAGCTAGAGCGACGGAACACCACCTAGCAGTTCATCACACCCACCAAGAATGCACTCGCGAGGCTGTTCTTCCCTCAGCACGCTCCTCATCAGCCCAAGAGGCAATCCACCACACCACAAACTAGAGTAGGGTATTACACCACAACGGTGGCCCGAACTAGTATAAATCTCAGGTCTCTTGTGTCGTTCTTTCTAGTAGTTTAGGTCCCCGCGATTCGGGCGAGGTACGACAAAGGAGGGTTGATCTCCGCTACACCCCAGAGTTCGAACCCTAGGGTCCGCCGAACCCGAACCGACACGCCGAGCAGGTTCGCTGTGGAAGCCGCTGACCGGGCAGCAGGCTCGCTTGGTGTCAAGGCACGGAACTGACAACAGAGCCTCCGCCGACCCTTCACGGCCTCAAGAAGGCAAGTGGCAAGCTCACGCCTGGTGGCTCCAGCAGACCGTCGAGGTCGATACACCGGATCGCGAAGGTAGACGGGTAAGGACCCGCTGTGAGCGCCTGCGTAAGACAGATGACGCGCCGGCTCACCAGAGGGCCAAGGCCAAGGGTGACATCTTCAAGAGCCGGATCAGAAGGGAAGCAGCTATGCGGGTCGCCCTCGCACCGCCAGCTGGCTTTCCAGGCCGCTATCGTAGCATCTCAAGAAGGTGCGAGCCTTCACCTCCATCTCCGTGAAGGCCTCATGTCCTCGACAAGAACCCGCGCTTGCTGCCTAGCTCGACCTCCTTCGCCCAACCCCGCTTCAACAAGACCCAGCGGTCACAAGGCTTTGTTGCTTGATGCCCTGTCCATGACGGCCACCATGAGCCTTCATGTCTTCCTCCTTCTCTGGCGTAATGCGGCTCTCCTTGGCAAGTTGGTCCCGCAGTCTCCGCAGCTCGCTTTCTCCAGCTTTGCAGCGACCTCAGACATCGGCTACCTCTAAGGCGCGCGTCAGCGAGCAGCCTCGCCCAAGGACGGCTCTGCTTCTCCTCGCCGCAGTCGTCGAGGCTCGAACCAGCCCGCCGAATCGAAGCATCGAGCGAATCCAGCCGAGGCCAGCCTGCGCCGCCACCAGCGAGGGTCGGCTACCAGTAAGATCTTGCCGCAGCCGGTCCAATTCAGCAGCAAAGACGATCCAGACAATGGAGGAGTCGAGAGACAAGAAGCTTGGTCGAGTAGGAGGAGAGGACGGCAGCAGAACCACAAGATCTCTGAGGCGGAACTCGCGCCCCAACAGCAAGCGGGCGGTGGCATCAGCAAGGACACCTCAGAGTCGCTGGGCTATGGGGCCGAGCTCGCCCACCAGCTCCACCAGGCCTCGCGAGGATGACCTGGCAGGAGAGGCCGGTGGTCTTGGCTGCCGCCTCTTTCAAGGCAGAGGCGCTGCCCTGCACGGAGCCTCGGAGCCCTTCAGCTTCTCGCCGCAGCGCCAACCCAGCTAAGGGATACAGATATCAAGCCTCAGTGACAAAGCAAAGAATAAAAACAAGAATCAAGCACTTATCGGGTCATCGTCATGAGCTCGAGCAACCTCCCGCCATACTTGAAGCCCGAGAGCTGGCTGCAGTGGATCAGCCTCAAGAGGCCCGGAGCAGAGGCACGCCTCATGATCGCTTCGAGCCGGGCAGACCCGGGGACCAGCCCCATCCTTTTTCGATCGGGGCAAGCTCGCCGCCCCGCCACCATCCTCGCTGTATCGCTGGCAAGAGGCGGAGAGCTGACCTGGCCAGAGGAGGGGCGCTCGACTCCGCCGGGTTGCCTCGAGTCAGCCCCGCTTCCCGCCTCCTCTTCTTCCTCCTCTTCGCTGGAGTCGCCGGCGACACGCTCACCGTCCGCCTGGGCCGCCGGGTCCTCGAACCTCCGGGCACGGGCCCGCCCCCATTAAAGGCAGTGCATGGCTTCCACCGCCTCGCCCCAATCGCCTCGGCGAACAGGGCACAGAGCGCCTCGAGCCTCGCCACGCCTCCCCGACCAAAGATTTGAGGACCGCGCCGATCTTCGCCGCCAAGACTGGCGGGTTTCGGCGGGCCTCCACAGCCGAAGCGAGTACCATCGGTTGGGCCACCCGATGCTCCAGAACTCCTCAGAGCGACGACCACCAGCTTCGCCGCCATGTTGCTGGGTCAGCAGATCCGCGCCCATCTTCTCCAAAGACTGCTTCTGGGATCCACGAAGTTCCGAGCGAGACCAAGCCGCCGATGGGCCTGGGCTGCCCAGGCAGAATCAGCCGAGGGTGGATGCGCCAAAGATCTACCATGACCCACTTTGCTCCTCAAGCCCTCAATCCTCTTCCCGGCTTCGAGATGGCGTGGAGCTGCCATACGCGACAAAGCTCACAGATGCGGAGACGGGACCACAAGAGGTCCGGGGAGAAGTAGGGCGCAGCAAGGCCACCGAGGGCTGCACTCGACGTGAGCCTCACAATAATAGGCGAAGATCGCATGTAAGAAGAACAGAGTTGGGGTGGAGGTGCAGAGCTTGCAGTTTGTAGTGGCAGAGGACAGAGAAGAATAACTCAGAAGGGAGGCACCTGCACGGGCAGCAATGGCGCCACGAAGAGCAGATAGAAGGTTCTTCCTGGCCTCTGAAAGGGCGGAGCCACTTTTGAACACCTTGCGCCTGCCGATGCCTTTGCGCCACCATCCGGCGCACTCCCAAGCGAGACCTCTCTAACACATTCGTGAGTCCAAGGCGGCTAAGTACCAAGCTCCGCCGTGTCCGGCGAGGCGCCATGTCTTGCTAGGGCACGTGGGTCAAGTAAACTGGAGATTTCGTGAGGCAGGAAGGGAAGGCGCAAGAAAGGGGATCTCGAGCAATGACCGAGCAAGCAAAGCCTAGACAGACGTTGTTTTGACGATTCGCAAGTAGCTGCTAAGCCGCCCACGCCCAATCAACCGCCATGCGGCACCTAAGGTCATAGGTCGTTAGGGCTCGGCGCGCTCACACTTGCCCCTTCGCTTTCTCGTCAGCCAAGTCCGCTGCGCTTTGGGCCCGGCTATGTCGGGCGCTTCGGGAACGGGGTCCCCAAACTTGTCGCGCCCGCAGCTCGCGGCGTATAAAGGGGTGGCCCATCAAGGCCCATCTTCATCAAGACAGCTCAAGACTCAGTGAGGGGCAGATGGCTGGGCGGACGACAGGAGCTTCTCAGCACGGCCTCGCAAGTTGGCTCGCGAGGAGGCGAGAGATCACAGGCGGGTACCTCACGAGGTGCCCATGATGCTAGCCATGACGCACTAAGGGCGCCAAAGCGCCACTGCAGCAAAGGTCCTCCTTCCTCTTTGGTGCAAAGGGAGCAAGCGCAGCAAGAGTATCTAGCAAAGGCATCCGCTTCTTGCAACAAGACCAAGACCGCCGCGAATGGCAGGAAGGAAGTCATCAGGAGCCCAAGCCAAGGCCACTCACCTGTGAGCCTTGGCAAAAGAGGACCAACTTTAGTCGATAAGTGTACTAGATGTTCCCCTTCAAAATGGCTAATTGTTGGCGCCTTCCCGCTAATATTTGGGAAGAGGCCCGTGGTCTTGCCTATAACAGGACTAGCCACCTGCAAGGTAGAGGCATCTAGAGAGAGGATCCAGCATCTAGGATCAGCAGAGAGAGAGCGACTGAACTCCCCCTAGAAGTTCATCACTCCATCCAAGAAGAGACCCTCGCGAGGCTGTTCTTCCTTGTATTGTTCATCATCATCAGCCCAAGAGGCAATCCACCACACCACATCATGCGCTGCGGGTCTGTCAGCCCTCCGCCCTGTGCACCACGGGCGCCGATGGATCCCGGAAGATTGCCCAAGGTTGCTGAACTCTCTCGCTTATCACACGAGCGGGTTGCCGTGACCCGGATTCCGGAAGCCGCACGTTGGGTGTCACAGACATGGGTCACCCAACTGCTCACCACGAATCGATGACCGGTTACAAGGTTCTCGCCCATGCCTCGGGTCACCGGACGAGGGAACAAAGGCTCCCCCACCCACCACCGACCTGTGGCTAGCATGGCAACAAAGGCACCTAACGTCACCCATGACGCCGGCAAGCGGCGACTGACGGAGCGCCATCGTAGCCGACTCGACTCGCCACGCCTCGACGACGACAAGACGCGCAGACAAGGCTCCCCTAGGCGATGGGGCTCATACCGACGAACCCGGCTGGCTCCAAAGACGTGTGTTCCTAGACACTGACAAGCCGGCCCAACGGCCTTAACATTACCTTTGTACCCCTAGGGGGTTGACCTATAAAACCCCCAGGAGCCCTCATGCATACGGGCAAGCAAGCGATACCACACACCCATCCACCCACTCACACGTCTAGCAAGCAACACCCGAGGAGAGGGAGCAACCTAAGCCTTGGCCTGACCTCCTTCTTCCTCCATACAGCTCTAGGAGCAACCCCTGACATCTACATAAAACCACACTCGGCAGACTAGGGGTGTTGTCTCTTCGAGAGCCCCGAACCTGGTATGTCTTGCATCCCAAGGCCGCCATGCCGACTCGCCTCGAGCCCGCCAAAGGCCCTCGAACCTCCTCCTATCTTTAGCCATCCCTTGGCATCTGCCGTGCACCCACCACGACAGCGGGTATGTCGTTAACAAGGAACATACCAATGACGACTTATGGATCCTCTTGGGCTTCGTTTGCGGAGATATGATGGATTTGCCCTTGGATCATATTGGGGGCGGAATACGGCTCCATGTAGTTGACTTTCAGATGGAATGAAGGTGTTCATTTGTTGTTCTTGCGGCACTGCCTAGCGTAATGTCATGTTTGTCCACAGCTGAAACATGAGTTGTTGCACTGACAATCTTCGCGCACCGGGCTGGTCATGATATTCTTGACTTGAGTGGTGGTCCTGTTGACATTTTGCTGCCAGTTGGGTTTGTACTCCACCGAAGTTCTGCTGCTGGCACGGCCTTCCGCACTAGTTGCATATCCTTCTTCGCCTCGAATTTGCGCCAGGTCATTAATAGCTGGCTTGTTGTCGTAGGAGCTTGTGTTCCCTTTCGCGATGAGGGCCTTGTTCACCGTGAGTCGAAGTCCGAAAATCAAACATGTTGAGGGTGCACCAGATGCTGATTCAGTCCTCCAAGAAATCGCCGATCTTACGCTCTTCCCCGCCACATCATGGAGAGAATAGCGGGCCAAATGGTTGAATTTATTCAGGTACTCATTGATGTCATGCTGCCTTGAGGAGGGCGAGAATTCAATGCTGCTTGATTTTCATAATCCCGTGGAATATGATACTTGCGGAAATGGTCCTTGAATTTAGTCCAAGTAATTTCCTCGTCCGCGGACCATATTGCCTTAGCATTATCCCAACATATAGCGGCAGCTCCTTCGAGATAATGCGTTCCGAAGTGAACCTTGTCGCCTTCTTCAGTGCGAGCAATATCTAGTTTCCTCTCAATAGTTCGTAACCAATCATCGTTGTCCAATGGATCAATAACTTGGCTGAAACTGGGAGGCTTGGTTCGCTAAAAATCTGATAGCTTGGAGTGATGACCATTTTGGTTCCCATTCTGCCCAACCATAACTTGCACATTTTCAATATTTCTAGCAGATCGTTGCTCCTTCTTTCTTCAAACATTCGCAGGATTTGCTTAGTCAAAGGCGGATGTGGCGGTGTGGACGGAGGTGGCTGGTATGGCTCAGGGGAATGTCCTGCCTGCCTTGCGGAGCGATGGAGAGGGGCATCCTCACAAGCTTGGCTGATGCTGCCTCCACGCGTCATCCTATTATTCGTTTTCCCAATACATAGCAACATGATGAGAAAATTACAAAATGGGAGGAAAGCCATCGACAAATCCCGGAAGAAAACAACGAATGAAAACCCAAAGCGAATAAAAGATTCCAACATAATTATACATAGACTCAACATGAAAGTAAACAACACAATGGGTCTACTACCCTCGTACATGAAACTAAACATCATGACACGTGCGATTAAACCCATCCATCATACTCATGACGAAAGCAATACTCTAACGGTTCATCGCTCGGATTGGCGCTGTCAAGGGTTCCTCCCCTGAGCCGGACCCAGATCCTGAACTGATAGTAGAGACCTCCGGGTTAAGAGAGATGCGACGACGCTGCCTCGAGGGATCTCCCTCAGGGGCAGGCGGGGGATGGGATCTAAGCATTGGAGCGGCAGGAGTAGCGACAAGGGAAGCCCACGCAGCAGGAGCACTGCGAGGGGTCACCGTTAGAGGGTTAACGGTACCCTGCGAAGTCACTGGGGGAACGGAGGCGAAAGAAGCTGGAGTAGTGTAGATGACAGTGGGAAGAGGGTTCCTAGTACGAGTAGCAGCGAGAGCTGCCCGGGCACGTGAGAGCTCTCGAGCTACCTCATAGTTGAGGAGATAACTGGCAGTGATATAGCGGGAAAGGTGGCTAGTGGGATGATCGCATTCCGGATTAATCAAAGGAAAGCGGATATGCCCATTCTCTTGTAGAGATGGGTAGTAGAAGAGACCTGGGTGGGTGTGCATGTGAACCTCGTTGTAGCACAAGTCTACAAGCTACCGATAGCAAAGAAACTAAACCGCCCGAGATGGCATAGAAGCAAGACCACCCTTAGTAGAACGAGTAAGGCCTGAAGGGGAACTGTGGTGTAGAATGACCTCGCATAATACTCATACATGCAATCGCCGATGTTCCCGACACACCCGACACCTCGGATCAGCACCGATAGAGTCGTCGCCACACATTCTGAAGCAGGTGCAGCGATGTGTACGGAGCTAGCTCAGGATGGGACAAGATCGGTACTGGAACCATCTACACTCACAAACCTACGGTTAGTAATAACAACAAATAATCATGCATGCAATGCAGCAACCAATTTATACGACTACAGGCACTCAGACGAAGCTATCTTCCGTTCCACTAATGCACTAATGGTCTAGCGTGTCCTACAATCAGCGCGGCTCTGAGACCAAGTGTTGTGGCACCCCGACTCAGAGCAACCGGTTTACCCTGCATTGCCAGCCCAGAGATCAAGTCTTCTGGCAATACACAACAACATGGTACAGAAACAACCGCTTTATTGATACTAGCGGATTACATAAGTCTGGTATTACATCGAGATACGAGGCTGCCGGGCGCTCGGGAACGGGTCCCTGTGACTTGCTCGCCTGCCCGCCGGCGCGGGCTCAAAGGAGGCCTGTGACAGCCCCTCTTCATCAACGCAAGCTCAAGACCTCGCGAAGCGCTGAGAGATCGCTGGGCGGACGACCAGGAGCTTCTCGGAATGGCTTCACTCGTTGGCTCATGAGGAGGCGGAGAGTTCAAGGCAGGTACTCGCGAGGTGCCCATGACGCAAGCCATGATTTACCAAGGGCGCCTGGGCTGGCGCCAGCTCACAGAGCGCCCTCCTTTCCCTTTGGTGCAAACGAGCAAGCGCAGCGTAGAGCATCAAGCAAAGGCATCCGCTTTCGTGCAACAAGACAACGACCAGCCCCAACGGCCGGAAGGAGTCATCGCGGAGCCCAAGCAGCGCTATCACTGTAGCCTTTGGCAAAGCGAGACCAACTTTAGTCGATAAGTGTACCCGCTGTTCCCTTCAAATGGCTAATTGTTGGCGCCTTCCCGCTAATATTTGGGAAGAGGCCCTGTGGCCTTCGCCTATAAATAGGAGTAGCCACACTCAGAGTAGATGGATCGAAACGATCGGCATCCAGAGAAAGACAGCGCCCCACGAGCCTCCTGAGGCCCTCGGGCCATGGGGCTCGTGAGGATCGGCTCCCGCAGCCCACCGAGTCTGCTACATCAACACCCCTTCGTCCCCAACATCACCAGGTGACATCTTTAAGTTTCGTTTCAGCTGGGAACGCCTTCAGTGGCTGCATTATTCCCAGCCGTGGGTCCGCCCCCGCAGCATGTATCCCTTTATTTCATGTCATTAGCTTGTCCTGTTGGGGGCGCCTGGGCTGCATCATCCCTGCCGCCGCCAGTCCCAAGCATGTATCCTTCTTGTGTTTCCTTAGGATTATGCTCTGCTCCACCATGCTTGTTATTTGGAACCGCTTTCGGGTGGCGGAATCTTGCACGCTAAAGGGGGTGCCTGAGCATCACGACTCGTGGCTCCTACCAGCCTCCGCCCTCACCCTCCGGTCTTGTCCATGGCATCGCGACCTGGCTTGCCGCCGACGGCCGAGACCAGCCCGAGAGCCGGGACCCGAGCACGAGAGAGTTACAATATCCAAACTCCAGCCTATGCTGGGCCAAAGGGGGGTGCCTAAGCATCGCGACTCGTGGCTCCCACCGGCTCTCCGCCCTCACCGGTCTTGTCCATGGCATCGCGACCGGCTTGCCACCGACGGCCGAGACCAGCCCGAGAGCCGGACCCGAGGACGAGTTGCGCCATCTAACCTAGCTTGCACGCTAAAGGGGGTGTCTCGAGCATTGGCGACCAGACTCCTACCGCTCTTCGCCCTCACCTTCTGGTCTTGTCCATGGCATCGCGACCTGGCTTGCCAAATGACGGCCGAGACCAGCCCGAGAGCCGGACCAAGACGAGAGCACCGCATCCGCCAAATTTGCAGAACACACTCAAGATAAGGCCTGCAGAGCCAGCGCAACCCGCTTGAGGTAGGGCCTCGTGAGTCCCGCAAGGCTGGCTCATGGGTGCCCCTAACACACCTCATGCAGGCCTCTCGCCTCCAAAGCAACTAATCCGCAGGATTCAACGACGCCACGGGCGAGCTCTTGTTCCTTTTGTGGTGAACCTGCAGGTCCCTCCAAGGAGCACGAAACGATTCGCCATGCAATCTCTGTCGCCAAGGCACGACCTAGCGCACTGTGAAGCATTGTCTCGACCTCGAGATAAGTCACCGACACACTAGCTATCGCAACACCATCCCCACACTCAATGCAACCCGCTTTTAGCAACGCCGCTTCCCTTCATCAATGATGGCCGCTGAGCGCCAAGGGGACCCCCGAGCATCGCGACTCGAGGCTCTTACCGACCTCGGCCGCGCCACCTCCCGCCTTGACCACGGCATCGCGACCGGTATACAAAGCCAAGGGTCAAGCGCTTTGGGACTGGACCGGGCGCAGAGCATCAAGCCTCACGAGGTCCGGAAGGAAGAAACTGAGCTAGAACGGAATGAGCATCTCGACCGCCTCATAAAAAGGGTTATATTGACAAACGGTTACAAACATCTTACAAGCCCTCACAAGTACATTCTTGACTCGCAGAACAAAAGACACGAATCCTAAGGAGTCCTACCTACTGGGGACCACCGCGCAGACGCCATCATCAACAAGGCCACCCGTCCGGGCGCCAACCCTGCCCAGACGGGGGCGGCGACGGGCTCTGACGAGCCTCGCCTCTGCTCCAGAGCGGGCGCAGGCTCGGGGCTCAGAGCTGCCGCCGCTGCCTCCGCGCCGCGAAGAGCTCGGGCGGAGTCGCTGGATCCTCCGCGCTGCCGCCTCGAGGAGGAGCTGCAAGGAGCGGGCGGTCGGCCTCTGCCTCACCACAGCAGACCTGACCACTTATCCCGGGCAGCACTCCAGCCGATGGACTCCGTCAAGACCTTGAAGGACACCACCGGCACCATCGCACTCCAGTGGACCGTGAGGGCGCCGCCCACAGCACCGGGCGACTGCCCCACCTCGAGTCATGAAGACTCGCCTGGGCAACTATCATTGCGACCGCCTGGCCGCGAGGGTGCACAGCCGCATGCCGCAGCCAGAGTCCCCGGGTTCCTCACGGACGACGGAGGCGAAGAAAGAAGGAAGACGAATCCAAGACTTAGGAGGCGCGGGCGACGCTGGCAAAACTCCCGGTGATGAGCCTCGGTGGACTGTGGGGGAAGACACACACCTTCGTGACTCCGGCCGGCGTTGCCGGGCGGCGCCGCCGAGGCGCCTGGAGTCGCCTCCTTCGGGCCACCAATTTGCGCAGATAAGGGAAGAGGAAACCTTGGTGACGGTTGCCAGCATTGTGGCATGGGCGCCTCGCGAAGCGCCCTGCCTCGACACGAGAGAGCAAGCTTCTTCTGGGGAGCAGGTCAGATCCTCCCGAGGAGCCTTTTCCTTCTTCCTGGAGAACCGCGGATCGGAGCCATGGCGTACCAGACGAAACGAGGAGGAGGAGAAGGTAGGATAGACTGGAAGGGCGCGCTGCCTGCATATATGGCCGGGCGGCCAACCGCCGCCTCCACGATCACCGGTCATCATGCCCAACTCTGCATGCAGGACTCGTCAATCCGGTGGTTACCGAGGCATCATGGGGAAGCAAGGCGACGCTCCAATCAACCGCCACGCGCCTAAGGTTAGTTGTTAGGGCCCACGATGCTCAGACTTGCCCTTTCGCCTCGCCGCTGTTCGGGCGCGGCCAGGCCCGGGCTACTGCCGCTGCTCCGGGAATGGGGTCCCTGCACTTGCTCGCTCATGCTCGCGGCGTGGCTCAAAGGAGGCCCAGACAGCCCCTCTTCATCAACGCAAGCTCAAGACCTCGCGAGGGGCCAAGCCTCATGGGGCGGACGACCAGGAGCTTTCGGCACGGCTCGCCAAGTTGGCTCATGACGAGGCGGAGAGTTCAAGGCAGTGGTACCTAGCGAGGTTCCCATGACGCAAGCCATGACTTACCAAGGGCGCCACGGGCGCCAGCTCACAGAGAAGCCCTCCTTTCCCTTTGGTGCAAAGGGAGCAAGCAAAGTAGAGCATCAAGCAAAGGCATCCGCTTCAGGCAACAAGACCAAGACCAGCCCCAACGGCTGGAATGGAGTCATCGTGGAGCCCAAGCAAAGGCTATCACTAGAGCCTTTGGCAAAGAGGACCAACTTTAGTCGATAAGTGTACCCATTGCTCTCCTTCAAATGGCTAATTGTTGGCGCCTTCCCGCCAATATTTGGGAAGAGGCCCAGGCCTTCGCCTATAAATAGGAGTAGCCACACTCAGAGTAGAGGGATCAAACGATCGCATCCAGAGAAAGACAGAGACTCGATCCTCAAGCTAGAGCGACGGACACCACCTAGCAGTTCATCACACCCACCAAGAATGCACTCGCGAGGCTGTTCTTCCCCAGCATCGCTCCTCATCAGCCCAAGAGGCAATCCACCACGCCACAAACTAGAGTAGGGTATTACACCACAACGGTGGTCTCAACTAGTATAAATCTTGTGTCTCTTGTGTTGTTCTTTTAGTAGTTTAGGTCCCCGCGATTCGGGCGAGGTACGAGACGGTGGAGGGTTGATCTCCGCACGCACCCGTGTTCGAACCTCAAGGGTCTGCCGGAACCCGAAATCCGACAGAGGCCAAGCGGCACGCACCGTGCTGCTGAACAGTATGTACATTATTTAATGAACATGACGAGGGCCTCGATCATACGAACTACGCGGCAGCGGAAGAACGACGAAGTGGAACTCCATAGCACAGGGACACCGACATGGACATGGCCTAGATGCGAGATGCGCTCCGATGCGAACCAACTTGCCTGAAAGCTGGCATAACACGCCAGGTCAGTACATTGAATGTACTTGCAAGCTCACGACAAACATAAGCACAATGATAGACAATATCATGACAATTAACCAAATTAATGCAAATCAAGAACTACTAAAGATGCAATGAAACCAATAGCGCACCGAGTCTCACAGACTTGCTTACCAGACGGTTACCTTGTAACCAAGCGGTGACCATATCGGGGTCACAACTGAAAACCAACCGCTCATGAACAACTCGAGAGTTCATGAAACACAAAGCATCGCAACAATCATTTAGTTTGCAAGATTAATTATAAAAGTTGATCCATGGTGTGACCTACTTCCGAGCTATGCCCATAACCGAGGACGCGGCTATCGACAGATTAAATACACTCGCAGAGGTAGCGACTTCACCCACACTACGTAACCCTGGCCTCGTGACTCCCATTCGGTGGACCAAAGCATTCCGACGAAACCTCCTTTGGCATGGCACTCTCCCGCCAATCCGACCAACTCCTCTCGGCTAGATCTTGGGGGCCCGTGCTCTACCAAAGGCACCAACCGCCACCAATATGGCAAACGGTCCCAACCGGGACAAGGTACCATAAAACAAAAACGAGCACACAAGGTTATGTCTACTTACCGGGCCAGGTATGCACGCCATAACCTTTCATGGAGGCACCGGTGAGAGGCACAACAAAGGACCAAATTAAGACCTTCCCACAAGGTAAATGTGGTCGCACTAAATAAGACACGATTTAGTGGCACCATGATGTGATCAACATCATATTCAAGTTGAACTTAATCAATTTTAACTTTGATAAAAACTTTTTATAACTAACACGATATTTTGACATATTCATGCAACTAACCGACATGCAAAGAAAACAACACATGGATATGGATCAAACTTATTAGCATAATTATCTTGCAATACTCAGGATCAAAATCATCACTTGTCCTAAATCATTTTTATTATCAAGCAATATTTTTATTAGCTCATCATTTATATGAAAATATCACTTAATAAAAGAACTATCATAATCTACCATAGCAATATAACTAATACAAAATTTTATTCCACTTCACCAAACAAGTTCATGCAATTTACCAGTAACTAAAACAAGCATATCAAGCATGATAGAATAACTAGCTATTAACAGAATTTAGGTATCTAATTTTAAATGCAATTAAAACTCATATTCAAGTAGAAAATCATAGATATTGAAATAACACAATCCAAATGCTGGTGTGTCTTGCCTTAGTGTAGAGGTGGATCACACCCCTCTTGGTTTGCTTCAAGACAAGCTTCTCCTTCTGAAAATAATTAAAAACCATAAAAACACATATCAAAAACCAATCTGAAAATCACCAGAAATTCTAGACAGCAAGGAAAAATTCACATTTTGGTGTGCTGCTAGAGCTTTCTAGAACAAAGACAGTGCAAAAAGAATCAAATCATTTGGACTTATGGTTTAGAAATGGTGGCTGGTCAAAGTTTGGGTCAATTTCTGAATAAATTTGAATTAAACAGAAGTTCCTCAGGGGGTGACGTCGAAGGCGTAAAAGATAAATACGCCTCCACTCGTACCGCTTGGGTGAGTGGAGAGGCTGATGGTTGGGCCCCGCACATCAGGAGAGAGAGGGGGAAAACGAGATCAGGAGGCGACGGCGATTCGTCGGAGCTCATGCCAGCGAGGAGGGGGCTTGGTGCTAGATGAGAGGGATAGAAATGAAGCTGGGTTCACGGCGCACCTGCCCGTACCCGTGGCTTGCCGGGGGATGGCCGGAGCTGCTCGCGGTCAAGCTCGCAAGCTGCGGTGGCGGACGGGATTCGCTAGAGTGGAAGAAGACGACGGCTAGAGGCGGCTCCGGGGGCTCAGCAGCATCCAGACAGCACCAAGCGACCTCCAATGCCACGCCCGAGCAGTTGGTCGAGCTGCGGAAGTCGCCGGAGTTCTCTGGTCAGGGGAGCCGACCAGAGGCCCACCCGACCGGGCTGTGGCCCTTCTACATGTTCGTGGAGGTGGTGCGGAGTGGTGAGTGGCTAGGAATCGAGGAGGGAGACCCTATATATAGCATGAGCGAGGGGGTATCGTTTCACCGCCGGAGCTCTCTGGAAGCCGGCGAACAGCGACGAAGCGCCCAGCAGGAGGAGGCGGCAAGCGCAGCGCCACTCGGAGCTTCCCACGCCGGGAGCAGCACAGGATGCATGGGGAAGAGGACAAGGGCACGCGCGCACTGTGGCTTTTGGCCGTGACGTGCTCGTGCGCGCTGCGGCGTCTCCGGCGTCGTCGAGCGCCAGGGAGAGGTCAAGCGTGATGGATCGAGCACGCGTTGAACGGAGGAGATGGCGTCACCCAGAGCGCGTCGTGTAGCTGCTAGGCACCGTGTCTTCACGCGGTCACCACACTGGCATGGTCAAGACGACGCCCAAACGCTGCCAAACCTTGTCTATGCTCTAGTCCATGCAGTGTTTAGTCTAGGAAAGTTGAAAGCTCATACCCAGGCCGACCAGAATTGACTCAACCAAGCTGGCAAGTTTCTGACCAGAAACTTGGTCGCCAAGTTAAGCAAGCTTCTAGGTGGCCATTATGGCTGATCTCGTGGGGTTTAGGTTTTCTTAGGAGGGTAGTCAAGCTCAAGAAAGATCAAGGCCAAAAGATCAAGAAAAAATGTGCTTGCTATACAAACTGGAATTTTGGGCCAGAAGAGAAATTATTTTCTATAGCAAAAATATTGCAAAAATTCATGCAATATTTTTGCTTCGGAAGGTGTGCCAAGGTCCATAGAATATTCAGGAATTATGTCAGATTTTTGGGAGCAATAAAAATGAGGGTTGCTTTGGAGCACAAGTTTCTGAATAGAGTTTCAGAGAGGAAAATGAATATTTTTCTTTCATGAAAAATAATAATTTGATTATTTTGGGGTTTTAATAGATAAATAAAGTTGAATGAGAAGTAGATAGGTCACTTGGGTGATAGTCAAGGGTATGCCGAAGTGACAAGTCCATTTGAAATGATTCCAAAATCCAAATCAATGACAGGCAAAAACCAAGTCCGGAAACAAAGAGAAGGCAAGTCCGGGAAAAGAGAGATGGCAAAATCCCGGCTGTCACAGAGATCGCCCACCTCGAGCATCCAGGAGCGGACGCTGCGGTAGTGATACCGTCGTTGCGCCTGCTGGTATCTTGCCGCCCGGAGCGAGGCTTGGCGGTGGTGTTCCTCCCCCAGCACGAGGTCCATCGCTCGCATGGCGTCCTGACGTGCCTCGTCAAATGCCAGGACCCCCGTGGAGCGATGCCTGACCTCGCGAGGGAGAACCGCTTCGGCTCCGTAGACGAGGAAGAATGGGGTCTCGCCTGTCGGCTTGGTGATGGTGGTGCGGATGGACCACCGCACGGACTGGAGCTCATCGTGCCAGCCCCTACCGCAAGCCTCGAGCTTCTTCTTGAAGGTCCTGGTCTTGAGGCCTCTCAAGACCTCCGCGTTGGCGCACTCGGCTTGGCCATTGCTCCTGGGGTGTGCCACTGAGCCGGAGCATATATCTGCGTTCCAAGGTTAGGACAATATGTCTTGAAGAGATTGCTAGTGAACTGCGAGCCGTTGTCGGTGATGATGCGGTTAGGGACCCCAAACCGGTTCACGAGGCCCTTGATGGACTTGAGGGCAAGCCCGGCAGGGATGGTGCGGACGGCTTCCACCTCCGCCCATTTGGTGAACTTGTCGATGGCGGCGTAGAGTTAGCGGTAGCCCACGGGTGCTTGAGGGAAGGGACCCAGGATATCTAGCCCCCAGACCGCGAACGGCCAAGAGAGTGGGATAGTCTGGAGGCCCTGAGCTCGCTGATGGATTTGCTTGGCATGGAATTGGCAGGCCTCGCGGGATCTGACCAGCTCGGTTACATCATTGAGTGCCATGGTCCAGTAGAACCCGATGCAGAACGCGTTGCCTACCAGGGTGCGCGATGATGAGTGACACCCGCAATCTCCGCCGTGTATGTCAGCTAGCAGCTCGCACCCCTGCTTCCTGGAGATGCATCACAAGGAAACATCATTTGGTCGTTGTCTGTATAGCTCACCATCCTGGATGCAGTATACAGTAGCCTGCCGGGCCACGCGCTCTGTGTCCTCCTCCTTCTCCGGTAGCGTTCCTTGTCCCAGGTATGCCCTGAACTCTTTAGTCCAACACCCTCCTGAGGTTCGAGTGCGAGGAGTAGGCGCGCTCCTGAGGTCGGGCCACAGGCTGGGGCTCCTGAGGCTGGTGGGGGGGAGCTCCTCTCGAGGCGGTGCTGAATCCGCAGCCGGAGGGGCACGGAAGGCTTGAAGAGCTGCTTCTCGAAGACGCCGGGTTCCTGTGGCTGACGCTTGGATGCATTCTTGGCGATGTCGTCGGCTTCCTTGTTTGTGCCGTGAGGCACATGCTGTAGCTCAAGGCTCAGAAATTTCTTCTCCATCTTGCACACCTCTGTGAGGTATGCCTCCATGTGCTCCTCCTTTGGCCCGTACACCTTGTTTGAAAAGTTGACGAGGAGCTGAGAGTCGCCCTTCATGGTGAGGCGTTTCACCCCCAAGGCCGCCACAGCCTTGAGACCAGCGATCAACCCCTCGTATTCCGCGATATTGTTGGAGACCTTCTTGTCCCGCTGGAAGCAGAGTTGCACGGCGTAGTAGAGCTTGTCTTGGGTGGGAGAGACGAGCACGGTGCCAGCCCCCGTGCCCTAGCGTGCGAAGGTGTCGTCGAAGTACATGACCCAGCCATCTGTAGCTTCACTTCCTGGTGAGAGAGATTGGTCCTCGCCTGCTTCGGGCCTTGGGGTGTCGGTCCATTCCACTACGAAGTTAGCAAGTGCAGCTCCCTTGATGACCCTGGTGGTGCTGAACACCAGCTGGAACGCCTGAAACTCGATATTCCATTCGGCGACCCTTCCTGCAGCATTGGGGCTCCGGAGTATCCTCTCCAGCGGGTACGCCGAGACAACCTTGAACGGGTGGCCTTGAAAGTAGTGACATAGTTTGCGCGAGGCCACGAGGAGCGCAAGTAGAAGCTTCTGCAGCATGGGCTAGCGTGCCCTTGCGTCCCGTAACACCGTGTTGACGAAGTACACTGGGTGCTCGATGAGGGTAGGAGCTTCGACGGGGTCCGAGGTCTCCGGAGCTAGGGACGCCTCGGGAGGCCAGTGGATCTCAGGAGCCCCGCTGCCCATCGAGGCCACCGTGGTATAAGGGGGCGCCGTCTTGTGGACGCTGGGAATCTGCTGCCGCCGCCATGGCTTCAGGGGCGCTGTCGTGGTGCTGCACCTTCCCAGCTGAAGGTGAGGCATTGTGCAGTTGGCCTTTGGCCTAGCGCTCCTCGCGCACGGCCACCAGCGCTACGCTGGCAGAATGAGGCATGGCGGCTAGGTAAAGCACCAAGGGCTCGAGGGGACGAGGCGCTATAATCACCGGTGGGCTAGTCAGGTATTTCTTAAGGTCTTGGAATGCTAGGTGGGCCACCTGGGTCCACTCGAACGGGCCTTTCTTCTTCATCATCTTGAAGAACGGTAGGGCGCGCTCCCTCGGCTTGGAGATAAAGCGTCCCAGTGAGGTCACACAGCCCGCGAGTTTTTGCATCTCTTTGAGGGTTTGAGGCGGGCTCATGTCTTCTATTGCCTTGACCTTCTCTGAGATTAGCCATGATCCCCCTATGCGATATAAGGAAACCCAACAGCTTGCCGGATGGGACGCCGAACACGCACTTCTTTGGATTGAGCCGCAGATCCACCTGGCGCAGGCTGGCGAACATCTCCTCCAGGTCTTGAATGAGGGTCCTTGCCTCCTGAGAGTTCACCACAATGTCGTCAACGTAGGCCTCCGCGTTCCTCCTGAGCTGCTGGCCCTGGGCGATGTGCATCAGTCGCTGGAAGGTCGCCCCAGCGTTGCGTAGCCCAAACAGCATGCAGGTGTAGCAGTACACCCCGCACGGGGTCAAGAAGGCTGTCTTTTCTACGTCCTCTACTGCCATCTTATGGTAACCCGAGAAAGCATCCAGGAAACATAACAGGTCGCATTCGGCGGTGGAATCGACGATCTGATCGATGCGCGGAAGCGGGAACGGGTCCTGAGGGTAGGACTTGTTGAGGTTGGTGAAGTTGACACACATGCGTTCCTTCTCGCCCTTCTTGGGCACGACAACAGGGTTCGCCAACCATTCCGGGTACTGAACTTCATGGATGACACCCACCGCCTGCAGCTTGTGGGTTTCCTGGATGATGAAGGATTGCTTCTCCGTGGACTATCGTCGCGCCTTCTGCTTCACTGGGCACACATTGGGGCACACCCTCAAGTAGTGCTCAATTACTCCCCTTGCAACCCCCACCAGCTGCTTGGTCTCCCAGGCGAATACCTCTCTGTTCGCTGGCGAGAACTTCACCAGTGCCTCTTCTTGGTCGGGGTCGAGGTTGGCGCCTATGGTGAAGCTGGATCCTGAGGCCCCATCATGATTGACCGGCACTTGCTTCGTCTTGGCACGATCTTGCGAAAATAGTTGCTTCTTCTTCGCCGGCACAGCCCCCTGGGCCCCGGACGCTGCCTCGTCGGTGGGGCGAGCTGCCGCCGCCGGCTTGAAGGCGATACTAAGGGCTGCCAGGGCCTCCTTGGTGTCCCCGGCCACTGTGAGGACACCGTTGCTCCCCAGCATCTTCATGAGGTTGTAGGCGGGATGGGTTGCCGCCATGAACTGAGCCAAGGCAGGGTACCGAGGATGGCGTTGTATGGGACGTCGATGCGAGCGATGTCGAAGTCAATGAGCTCGGTGCGGTAGTTGTCACGGGTGCCAAAGGTGACGGGGAGTCGGATCTGCCCTAGGGGGCTGGTGGAACCATTGCCGATCCCAAAGAAAGGCTTGGTGTGGCAGAGTCCGCTGAGCAGTGCGTGGAGCATGCTGAAGGCTTCTACGAAGAGCACGTTGAGGCCTACCCCTCCGTTGATGAGGGTCTTGGTGACTGCTACGTTGCAGATGGTGGGCGTGTAGAGCATCGGGAGTGCGCCTAAGACCATGGTGATTGCCGGGTGGTCTTCCGAGCTGAAGGTGAGGTCGGCCTGGGGCGCCGCCCATCCCGCGGGAGCGCCCTGCTGCACGCGGGCAGCGCCCATCTAGCGGACGAACTACTTGACGTGGCGACCCAAGGGTGGTGCCTGTGTTGGGGAACGTTGCAGAAAATAAAAAATTTCCTACAGTTTCACCAAGATCCACCTATGAGTTCATCTAGCAACGAGTGATAGGAGTGCATCTACATACCTTTGTAGATCGCGAGCGGAACCGTTCAAGAGAACGGGGTTGAGGGAGTCGACTGCCGTGATCCAAGTCACCGGCGACCAAGTGTCGAATCGACAGCACCTCCGCGCTCAACACACGACGGAGCGGATGACATCTCCGACCTTGATCCAACAAGGAGGAGGGAGAGGTTGAGGAAGAAGGCTCCAACAGCAAAGACGACGGTGTGGTGGTGATGGAGTGGCAGTTCTCGGCAGGCTTCGCCAAGCTCACGGGAGGAGGAGAGGTGTTGGGGAGGGGAGGGGCTGCGCCTTGGATGTTGTGTGCAGCCCTCCCCTCGCCCCTCTATTTATAGGGGAAGGGGGAATGGGGCCGGCCCCCTCTAGATGAGATCTAGTGGGGGACGGGGGCCAAGGGGAGGGGGCTTGCCCCCCAAGCAAGGGGGGCGCCCCCACTAGGGTTTCCCCCCCAACCCTAGGTGCATGGGCCCAAGGGGGGGATGTGCCCAGCCCTCCAGGGGCTGGTTCCCTGCCCACTACAGCCCATGAGGCCCTCCGAGAGAGGTGGCCCCTCCCGGTGGACCCTCGGAACCCCTCCGGTGGCCCCGGTACAATACTGATATGCCCCCGAAACTTTCCGATGACCGTATGACAACTTCCCATATATAAATCTTCACCTCCGGACCATTCCGGAACTCCTCGTGACGTCCGGGATCTTATCCGGGACTCCGAACAACATTCTGAAGGAAATATGCCCTAGAGGCAATAATAAAAGTTATTATTTATTTCCTTATATCATGGTAAATGTTTATTATTCATGCTAGAATTGTATTAACCGGAAACATAATACATGTGTGAATATATAGACAAACAGTATGTCACTAGTATGCCTCTACTTGACTAGCTTGTTAATCAAAGATGGTTATGTTTCCTAACCATGAACAAGGAGTTGTTATTTGATTAACAAGGTCACATCATTAGTTGAATGATCTGATTGACATGACCCATTCCGTTAGCTTAACACTTGATCGCTTAGTATGTTAATGCTTTCTTCATGACCCATACATGTTCCTATAACTATGAGATTATGCAACTCCGCATCGGAGGAACACTTTGGTACTACCAAACGCCACAACGAATCGGGTGATTATAAAGGAGTACTACAGGTGTCTCCAAAGGTACTTGTTGGGTTGGCGATTTGAGATTAGGTTTTGTCATCCGATTATCGGAGAGGTATCTCCAGGCCTTCTCGGTAATGCACATCACTTAAGCCTTGCAAGCATTACAACTAATGAGTTAGTTGTGAGATGATGTATTACTGAGCGAGTAAAGAGACTTACACGTAACGAGATTGAACTAGGTATTGATACCGACGATCGAATCTCGGGTAAGTAACATACCGATGACAAAGGAACAACGATGTCGTTATGCGGTTTGACCGATAAAGATCTTCGAGAATATGTAGGAACCAATATGGGCATCCAGGTTCCGCTATTGGTTATTGACCGAGAATGGTTCTAGGTCATGTCTACATAGTTCTCGAACCCGTAGGGTCCGCACGCTTAACGCTTCGATGACAGTTCATTATGAGTTTATAAGTATTGATGCACCAAGTTTGTTCGAGTCCCGGATGTGATCACGGACATGACGAGGAGTCTCAAATGGTCGAGACATAAAGATTGATATATTGAAGCCTATGTTTGACTTCGGAATGGTTCCGAGTGAAAACAGGATGTTATCGAACACCGGGGTTACTGAACCCCGGGGTATATGGGCCTTCATGGGCCTCAAGGGAGAAGGAGAAGGGCGGCCAGGTGGGCTGCACCCCTCCCCTTCCAGTCCGAATAGGACAAGGAGAGGGGGCGGCGCCCTTCCTCTTCCCCTCCCCAATCCTACTCCAACTAGAGAGGGGGAGTCCTACTCCGGTGGGAGTAGGACTCCTCCTGGCGCGCCTCCCCTTGGGCCGCCACCTCCCCTTGTCTCCTTTATATACGGGGCAGGGGCACCCCAGACACACAAGTTGATCTACGGATCTTTCCTTAGCCGTGCGGTGCCCCTTCCACCATATTCCACTTCGGTCATATCGTCATGAGCTTAGGCGAAGCCCCGCGCCGGAGAAGTCATATCGTCATGAGCTTAGGCGAAGCCCTGCGTCGGTGGAGCATCAACATCGCCACCACGCCGTCGCGGTTGACGGAACTCATCCCGACACTTTGCTGGATCGAGTCCGGGATCGCCATCGAGCTGAACGTGTGCGTAACTCGGAGGTGCCGACGCTCGTGCTTGGATCGGTCGGATCGTGAAGACGCACGACTACATCAACAGCGTTGTTATAACGCTTCGCTTTGGTCTCACGAGGGTACGTGGACGGACACTCTCCCTCTCGTTGCTATGCCATCACCATGGTCTTGCGTGATCGTAGGAAAATTTTTGAAATTACTACGCTCCCCAACATGGCATCCGAGCCTGGTTTTATGCGTTGATGTCATGTGCACGAGTAGAACACAAGTGAGTTGTGGACGATACAAGTCATACTGCCTACCAGCATGTCATACTTTGGTTCAGCGGTATTGTGAGATGAAGCGGCCGGACCGACATTACGCCAGACGCTTACGCGAGACTGGTTTCACCGCCCGAGCACTCGTTGCTTAAAGGTGACCGCGGTGTCTGTCTCTCTCACTTTAGTTGAATCGAGTGTGGCTACGCCCGTCCTTGAGAAGGTTAAAACGGAGTCTATTTGACGAAGTATCGCTGTGGTTTTGATGCGAGGTAAGAACGGTTCTTGCTCAGCCCGTAGCAGCCACGTAAAACTTGCAACAACAAAGTAGAGGACGCCTAACTTGTTTTTGCAGGCATGTTGTGATGTGATATGGTCAAGACGTGATGCTATATTTTATTGTATGAGATGATCATGTTTTGTAACCGAAGTTATCGGCAATCGGCAGGAGCCATATGGTTGTCGCTTATTGTATGAAATGCAACGCCATGTAATTGCTTTACTTTATCACTAAGCGGTAGCGATAGTCGAGAAGCAATAGTTGGCGAGACGACAACGATGCTACGATGGAGATCAAGGTGTCGCTACCGGTGACGATGGTGATCATGACGGTGCTTGGCGATGGAGATCACAAGCACAAGATGATGATGACCATATCATATCACTTATATTGATTGCATGTGATGTTTATCCTTTATGCATCTTATCTTGCTTTGATTGACGGTAGCATTATAAGATGATCTCTCACTAAAATTATCAAGAAGTGTTCTCCCCGAGTATGCACCGTTGCGAAAGTTCTTCGTACGAGACACCACGTGATGATCGGTGTGATAGGCTCTACGCTCAAATACAACGGGTGCAAAACAGTTGCGCACGCGAATACTCGAGTTAAACTTGACGAGCCTAGCATATAACAGATATGGCCTCGAACACGAGACCGAAAGGTCGAGCGTGAATCATATAGTAGATATGATCAACATAGTGATGTTCACCATTGAAACTACTCCATCTCACGTGATGATCGGACATGGTTTAGTTGATTTGGATCACGTAATCACTTAGATGACTAGAGAGATGTCTTTCTAAGTGGGAGGTTTTAATATGATTAATTAAACTTAAATTTATCATGAACTTAGTACCGATAGTATTTTGCTTGTCTATGTTTATTGTAGATAGATGGCTCGTCTTGTTGTTCCGTTGAATTTTAATGCGTTCCTTGAGAAAGCAAAGTTGAAAGATGATGGTAGCAATTACACGGACTGGGTCCGTAATTTGAGGATTATCCTCATTGCTGCACGTAGAAAAATTACGCCCCGAAGCACCATTGGGTGACAGCCTGCTGCAGATGTTGAGCCGAAGTTGTGAGCGTCCGCAAAGCAGAGCTGATGACTACTCTATAGTTCGATGTGCCATGCTTTACGGCTTAGAACCGGGTCTTCAACGACGTTTTGAACGTCATGGAGCATATGAGATGTTCCAGAGTTGAAGTTAATATTTCAAGCAAATGCCCGGATTGAGAGATATGAAGTCTCCAATAAGTTCTATAGCTGCAAGATGGAGGAGAATAGTTCGTTAGTGAGCACATACTCAAAATGTCCGGGTATAACAATCACTTAATTCAGCTGGGAGTTAATCTTCCGGATGATAGTGTCATTGATGAATTCTCCAATCACGCCACCAAGCTACAAGAGCTTCGTGATGAACTATAATATGCAAGGGATGACTAAGACAATTCTCGAGCTCTTGGCGATGCTAAAAGCAGCGGAGGTAGAAATCAAGAAAGAGCATCAAGTGTTGATGGTCAACAAGACCACTAGTTTCAAGAAAAGGGCAAAGGGAAGAAGAAGGAAACTTCAAAAGAACAGCAAGAAAGTTGCTGATCAAGAGAAGAAACCCAAGTCTGGACCTAAGCCCTAAATCGAGTGTTTTACCGCAAGCGACCGACATCGGAAGCGGAACTGCCCCAAGTATTTGGCGGATAAGAAGGATGGCAAGGTGATCAAAGGTATATGTGATATACATGTTATTGATGTGTACCTTACTAATACTCGCAGAGTACACGGTATTTGATCTGGTTCTTGCTAATATTTGCAACTCAAACAGGAACTACGGATTGCGAAGATTGGCTAAGGACGAGGTGACGATGCGCGTTGGAAATGGTTCCAAAGTCGATGTGATCGCGATCGGCACGCTACCTCTACATCTACCTTCGGGATTAGTTTTAGACCTAAATAATTGTTATTTGGTGCCGCGTTGAGCATGAACATTATATCTGGATCTTGTTTATTGCGAGACGGTTATTCATTTAAATCGAGAGAATAATGGTTGTTCTATTTATATGAGTAATATCTTTTATGGTCATGCACCCTTGAAGAATGGTCTATTCTTGTTGAATCTCGACAGTAGTGATACACATATTCATAATGTTGAAGCCAAAAGATGCAGAGTTGATAATGATAGTGCAACTTATTTGTGGCTTGCCGTTTAGGTCATATCGGTGTAAAACGCATGAAGAAACTCCATCTTGATGGGCTTCGAATCACTTGATTATGAATCACTTGGTACTTATGAACCGTGCCTCATGGGCAAGATGACCAAAACGCCGTTCTCCGGAACTATGGAGCGAGCAACTGATTTGTTGGAAATCATACATACCGATGTTTGTGGTCCAATGAATGTTGAGGCACGCCATGGGTATCGTTATTTTCTCACCTTCACAGATGATTTGAGCAGATATGGGTATATCTACTTAATGAAACACAAATCTGAAACATTTGAAAAGTTCAAAGAATTTCAGAGTGAAGTGGAAAATCATCGTAACAAGAAAATAAAGTTTCTACGATCTGATCGTGGAGGAGAATATTTGAGTTACGAGTTTGGTTTACATTTGAAACAATGTGGAATAGTTTCACAACTCACGCCACCCGAACACCACAGAGAAATGGTGTGTCCGAACGTCAGAATCGCACTTTACTAGATATGGTGCGATCTATGATGTCTATTTCGATTTACCGCTATCGCTTTGGGGTTATGCTTTAGAGACGGCCGCATTCACGTTGAATAGGACACCGTCAAAATCCGTTGAGACGACGCCTTATGAACTGTGGTTTGGCAAGAAACCAAAGTTGTCGTTTCTTAAAGTTTGGGGATGCGATGCTTATGTAAAGAAACTTCAACCGATAAGCTCGAACCCAAATCGAAAAATGTGTCTTCATAGGATACCCAAAGGAGACTGTTGGGTACACCTTCTATCACAGATCTGAAGGCAAGATTTTCGTTGCTAAATTCGGATCCTTTCTAGAGAAGGAGTTTCTCTCGAAAGAAGTGAGTGGGAGGAAAGTAGAACTTGATGAGATAATCAGATCTGCTCCCTTATTGGAAAGTAGTTCATCACAAGAAATGGTTCTGTGACAACTACACCAATTAGTGAAGAAACTAATGATGATGATCATGAAGCTTCAGATCAAGTTACTCTGAACCTCGAGGTCAACCAGAGTAAAATACGCACTGTGAGTGGTACGGTAATCCTATTTCGAAGTCATGTTACTTGACCATGGCGAACCTACGAACTATGAAGAAGCGATGGTGAGCCCAGATTCGCAAAATGGCTGGAAGCCATGAAATCTGAGATGGGATCCATGTATGAGAACAAAGTATGGACTTTGGTTGACTTGCCGATGATCGGCAAGCCATTGAAAATAAATGGATCTTTAAGAAGAAGACCGACGCCGATGGTAATGTAAGCTGTCTACAAAGCTCGACTTGTTGCAAAAGGTTTTCGACAAGTTCAAGGGGTTGACTACGATGAGACTTTCTCACCCGAAGCGATGCTTAAGTCTGTCCGAATCATGTTAGCAATTGCCGCATTTTATGATTATGAAATTTGGCAAATGGATGTAAAACCGCATTCTTGAATGGATTTCTAGAAGAAGAGTTGTATATGATGCAACCAGAAGGTTTTGTCGATCCAAAGGGTGCTAACAAAGTGTGCAAGCTCCAACGATCAATTTATGGTCGGTGCAAGCCTCTCGGAGTTGGAATAAACGCTTTGATAGTGTGATCAAAGCATATGGGTTTGTACAGACTTTTGGAGAAGCTTGTATTTACAAGAAAGTGAGTGGGAGCTCAGAGCATTTCGATATTATATGTGGACGACATATTATTGATTGGAAATGATATAGAATTTCTGGATAGCATAAAAGGATACTTGAATAAAAGTTTTTCAATGAAAGACCTCGGTGAAGCTGCTTACATATTGGGCATCAAGATCTATAGAGATAGATCAAGACGCTTAATTGACTTTCACAAAGCACATACCTTGATAAAGTTTTGAAAAGTTCAAAATGGATCGAGCAAAGAAAGGTTTTTACTGTGTTGCAAGGTGTAAGATTGAGTCGGACTCAATGCCCGACCACGCAGAAGATAGAGAGAAAATGAAAGATGTTCCTATGCTTCAGCCATAGGCTCTATCATGTATGCAATGTGTGTACGGAGACCGACGATGCTTAGCTGTAAGCTTGGCAGGAAGGTACCAAAGTAATCCAGAGTGGATCATGGACAGCGGTCAAGAACATCCTGAAATACGAAAAGGACTAAGGATATGTTTCTCAGATATGGAGGTGACAAAGAGCTAGTCGTAAATGGTTACGCCGATGTAAGCTTTGACATCGATCCGGACGATTCTAAATCGCAAACCGGATACGTGTTTTTATTAAACGGTGGAGCTGCCGGTTGGTGCAGTTCTAAACAAAGCGTCGTGGCGGGATCTACATGTGAAGCGGAGTACATAGCTGCTTCAGAAGCAGCAAATGAAGGAGTCTGGATGAAAGAGTTCATTTCCGATCTAGGTGTCATACCTAGTGCATCGGGACCGATGAAGATCTTCTCGTGACAATATGGTGCAATTGCCTTGGCAAAGGAATCCAGATTTCACAAGAGGACCAAGCACATCAAGAGACGCTTCAATTCCATTCGGGACCAAGTCCAAGTGGGAGACATAGAGATTTGCAAAATACATACGGATCTGAATGTTGCAGACCCATTGACTAAGCCTCTTCCACGAGCAAAACATGATCAGCACCAAGACTCCATGGGTGTTAGGATCATTACTTTGTAATCTAGATTATTGACTCTAGTGCAAGTGGGAGATCAAGGAAATATGCCCTAGAGGCAATAATAAAGTTATTATTTATTTCCTTATATCATGATAAATGTTTATTATTCATGCTAGAATTGTATTAACCGGAAACATAATACATGTGTGAATATATAGACAAACAAGATGTCACTAGTATGCCTCTACTTGACTAGCTTGTTAATCAAAGATGGTTATGTTTCCTAACCATGAACAAGGAGTTGTTATTTGATTAACAAGGTCACATCATTAGTTGAATGATCTGATTGACATGACCCATTCCGTTAGCTTAACACTTGATCGCTTAGTATGTTAATGCTTTCTTCATGACCCATACATGTTCCTATAACTATGAGATTATGCAACTCCGTTTACGGAGGAACACTTTGGTACTACCAAACGTCACAACGTAATTGGGTGATTATAAAGGAGTACTACAGGTGTCTCCAAAGGTACTTGTTGGGTTGGCGATTTGAGATTAGGTTTTGTCACTCCGATTATCGGAGAGGTATCTCGAGCCTTCTCGGTAATGCACATCACTTAAGCCTTGCAAGCATTACAACTAATGAGTTAGTTGTGAGATGATGTATTACGGAACGAGTAAAGAGACTTACCGTAACGAGATTGAACTAGGTATTGGATACCGACGATCGAATCTCGGGTAAGTAACATACCGATGACAAAGGAACAACGATGTCGTTATGCGGTTTGACCAATAAAGATCTTCAGAGAATATGTAGGAACCAATATGGGCATCCAGGTTCCGCTATTGGTTATTGACCGAGAATGGTTCTAGGTCATGTCTACATAGTTCTCGAACCCGTAGGGTCCGCACGCTTAACGCTTCGATGACAGTTCATTATGAGTTTATAAGTATTGATGCACGAAGTTTGTTCGAGTCCGGATGTGATCACGGACATGACGAGGAGTCTCAAATGGTCGAGACATAAAGATTGATATATTGGAAGCCTATGTTTGGACTTGGAATGGTTCCAGTGAAAACAGGATGTTACGGAACACCGGGGTTACGGAACCCCGGGGGTATATGGGCCTTCATGGGCCTCAAGGGAGAAGGAGAAGGGCCGTCCAAGGTGGGCTGCGCACCCTCTCCCCTTCCAGTCCGAATAGGACAAGGAGAGGGGGGGCGCCTCCCTCTTTCCCTCCCCAATCCTACTCCAACTAGGAGAGGGAGGGAGTCCTACTCCGGTGGGAGTAGGACTCCTCCTTGTGCGCCTCCCCTTGGACCGCCACCTCCCCTTGTCTCCTTTATATCTGAGGCGGGGGGCACCCCAGACACACAAGTTGATCTACGGATCTTTCCTTAGCCGTGTGCGGTGCCCCTTCCACCATATTCCACTTCGGTCATATCGTCATGAGCTTAGCGAAGCCCTGCGCCGGAGAAGTCATATCGTCGCGGAGCTTAGGCGAAGCCTCGCGTCGGTGGAGCATCAACATCGCCACCACGCCGTCAGGTTGACGGAACTCATCCCGACACTTTGCTTTGGATCGAGTCCGGGATCGCCATCGAGCTGAACGTGTGCGAACTCGGAGGTGCCGTGACGTTCGGTGCTTGGATCGGTCGGATCGTGAAGACGTACGACTACATCAACAGCGTTGTTATAACGCTTCCGCTTTCGGTCTACGAGGGTACGTGGACGGACACTCTCCCCTCTCGTTGCTATGCCATCACCATGGTCTTGCGTGATCGTAGGAAATTTTTTGAAATTACTACGTTCCCCAACACATTCGGCAATCACATACAAGTCTTCCTAATAACCCTAGCGTCACCGAACCTTAAGTGTGTAGACCCTACGGGTTCGGGAATCATGCATACATGACCGAGACAGCTCTTCGGCCAATAACCAACAACGGGATCTGTATACCCATGTTGGCTCCCACATGTTCCACGATGATCTCATCGGATGAACCACGATATCGAGGATTCAAGCAACCCCGTATACAATTCCCTTTGTCAATCGGTACGTTACTTGCCCGAGATTCGATCGTCGGTATCCCAATACCTCGTTCAATCTCGTTACCGGCAAGTCACTTTACTCGTACCATAATGCATGATCTCGTGACCAAACACTTGGTCACTTTGAGCTCATTATGATGATGCATTACTGAGTGGGCCCAGAGATACCTCTCCGTCATACGGAGTGACAAATCCCAGTCTCGATCCGTGTCAACCCAACATATACTTTCGGAGATACCTGTAGTATACCTTTATAGTCACCCAGTTACGTTGTGACGTTTGGTACACCCAAAGCACTACTACGGTATCCGGGAGTTACACGATCTCATGGTCTAAGGAAAAGATACTTGACATTGGAAAAGCTCTAGCAAACGAACTACACGATCTTTTGCTATGCTTAGGATTGGGTCTTGTCCATCACATCATTCTCCTAATGATGTGATCCCGTTATCAATGACATCCAATGTCCATGGTCAGGAAACCATGACTATATGTTGATTAACGAGCTACTCAACTAGAGGCTCACTAGGGACATGGTGTGGTCTATGTACTCACACGTGTATTACGATTTCCAGATAATACAATTATAGCAAGAATAAAAGACAATTATCATGAACAAGGAAATATAATTATAATCCTTTTATTATTGCCTCTAGGGCATATTTCCAAGAGGCTCCCACTTGCACTAGAGTCAATAATCTAGTTACATTGTGATGAATCGAACACCCATAGAGTTCTGGTGTTGATCATGTTTTGCTCGCGGAAGAGGTTTAGTCAACGGATCTGCGACATTCAGATCCGTATGTACTTTGCAAATATCTATGTCTCCATCTTGAACATTTTCACGGATGGAGTTGAAACGACGCTTGATGTGCCTGGTCTTCTTGTGAAACCTGGGCTCCTTGGCAAGGGCAATAGCTCCAGTGTTGTCACAGAAGAGAGTGATTGGCCCCGACGCATTGGGTATGACTCCTAGGTCGGTGATGAACTCCTTCATCCATATTGCTTCATGCGCTGCCTCCGAGGCTGCCATGTACTCCGCTTCACATGTAGATCCCGCCACGAGGCTCTGCTTGCAACTGCACCAGCTGACTGCTCCACGATTCAACATATACACGTATCCGGTTTGTGACTTAGAGTCATCCAGATCTGTGTCGAAGCTAGCATCGACGTAACCCTTTACGACGAGCTCTTCGTCACCTCCATAAACGAGAAACATATCCTTAGTCCTTTTCAGGTACTTTAGGATATTCTTGACCGCTATCCAGTGTTCCTTGCCGGGATTACTTTGGTACCTTCCTACCAAACTTACGGCAAGGTTTACGTCAGGTCTGGTATACAGCATGGCATACATAATAGATCCTATGGCTGAGGCATAGGGGATGACACTCATCTCTTCTTTATCTTCTGTCGTGGTCGGGCATTGAGCCGAGCTCAATCTCACACCTTGTAATACATGCAAGAACCCTTTCTTGGACTGATCCATATTGAACTTCTTCAATATCTTATCAAGGTATGTGCTTTGTGAAAGACCTATGAGGCGCCTCGATCTATCCCTATAGATCTTGATGCCTAATATGTAAGCAGCTTCTCCAAGGTCCTTCATTGAAAAACTCTTATTCAAGTAGGCCTTAATGCTGTCCAAAAGTTCTATATCATTTCCCATCAAAAGTATGTCATCTACATATAATATGAGAAATGCTACAGAGCTCCCACTCACTTTCTTGTAAACGAGGCTTCTCCATAAGTCTCGCATAAACCCAAACGCTTTGATCATCTCATCAAAGCGAATGTTCCAACTCCGAGATGCTTGCACCAGCCCATAAATGGAACGCTGGAGCTTGCATACCTTGTTAGCATTCTTAGGATCGACAAAACCTTCCGGCTGCATCATATACAGTTCTTCCTTATGATAGCCGTTAAGGAATGCCGTTTTGACGTCCATCTACCATATCTCATAATCATAGTATGCGGCAATTGCTAACATGATTCGGACGGACTTTAGCTTCGCTACGGGAGAGAAAGTCTCATCATAGTCAACCCCTTGAACTTGCCGATAACCCTTAGCGACAAGTCAAGCTTTATAGATGGTAACATTACCATCCGCGTCCGTCTTCTTCTTAAAGATCCATTTGTTTTCTATCGCTCGCCGATCATCGGGCAAGTCTGTCAAGGTCCATACTTTGTTTTCATACATGGATTCTATCTCGGATTGCATGGCTTCAAGCCATTTGTTGGAATCTAGGCCCGCCATCACCTCTTCATAGTTCGAAGGTCACCGTTGTCCAACAACATGATTTCCAGGACAGGGTTGCCATACCACTCTGGTGTGGAACGTGTCCTTGTGGACCTACGAAGTTCAGTAGCAACTTGATCTCAAGTACCTTGATCATCATCATTAATTTCCTCTCCGATCGGTGTAGGCACCACAGAACATTTTCTGAGCTGCACTACTTTCCGGTTCAAGAGGTAGTACTTCATCGAGTTCTACTTTCCTCCCACTTACTCCTTTCGAGAGAAACTCTTTTTCCGAAAGGATCCGTTCTTGGCAACAAAGATCTTGCCTTCGGATCTAAGGTAGAAGGTATACCCAATGGTTTCCTTAGGGTATCCTATGAAGACGCATTTTTCCGACTTGGGTTCGAGCTTTTCAGGTTGAAGTTTCTTGACATAAGCATCGCATCCCCAAACTTTTAGAAACGACAGCTTAGGTTTCTTCCCAAACCATAATTCATACGGTGTCGTCTCAACGGATTTAGACGGAGCCCTATTTAAAGTGAATGTAGTTGTTTCTAGAGCGTATCCCCAAAATGATAGCGGTAAATCGGTAAGAGACATCATAGATCGCACCATATCCAATAGAGTGCGATTACGACGTTCGGACACACCATTACGCTGAGGTGTTCCAGGCGGCGTGAGTTGTGAAACGATTCCACATTTTCTTAAGTGCGTACCAAATTCGTGACTTAAATATTCTCCTCCACGATCTGATCATAAGAATTTTATCTTTCGGTCACGTTGATTCTCTACTTCATTCTGAAATTCCTTGAACTTTTCAAAGGTCTCAGACTTGTGTTTCATCAAGTAGACATACCCATATCTACTTAAGTCATCGGTGAGTGAGAACATAACGATATCCTCCATGAGCCTCAACGCTCATTGGACCTTTTACATCGGTATGTATGATTTCCAATAAGTTGGTTGCTCGCTCCATTGTTCGGAGAACGGAGTCTTGGTCATTTTGCCCATGAGGCATGGTTCGCATGTGTCAAATGATTCATAATCGAGAGACTCTAAAAGTCCATCAGCATGGAGCTTCTTCATGCACTTGACACCAATGTGACCAAAGGCGGCGATGCCACAAGTATGTGGGACTATCGTTATCAACTTTACATATTTTGGTATTCACACTATGAATATGTGTAACATCACGTTCGAGATTCATTAAGAATAAACCATTGACCATCGGGCATGACCATAAAACATATCTCTCATATAAATAGAACAACCATTATTCTCGGATTTAAATGAGTAGCCATCTCGATTAAGCGAGATCCAGATACAATGTTCATGCTCAAACTTGGCACTAAATAACAATTATTGAGGTTTAAAACTAATCCCGTAGGTAAATGTAGAGGTAGCGTGCCGACGGCGATCACATCGACCTTGGAACCATTCCCGACGCGCATCGTCACCTCATCCTTCGCCAGTCTCCGCTTATTCCGCAGCTCCTGCTGTGAGTTACTAATATGAGCAATGGCACCGGTATCAAATACCCAGGAGTTACTACGAGTACTGGTAAGTTACACATCAATTACATGTATATCACATATACCTTTAGTGTTGCCGGCCTTCTTGTCCGCTAAGTATTTGGGGCAGTTCCGCTTCCAGTGACCCTTCCCTTTGCAATAAAAGTACTCAGTCTCAGGCTTGGGTCCATTCTTTGACTTCTTCCCGGCAACTGGCTTACCCGGCACGGCAACATCTTTGTCGTCCTTCTTGAAGTTCTTCTTACCCTTGCCCTTCTTGAACTTGGTGGTTTTATTGACCATCAACACATGATGTTCCTTTTTGATTTCTACCTCTGCTGACTTCAGCATTGAAAATACTTCAGAATAGTTTTCACCATCCCCTGCATATTGTAGTTCATCACAAAGCTCTTGTAGCTTGGTGGGAGCGATGAAGGATTCATCAATGACCGCCTCGTCCAGGAGGTTAATATTCAACTTGGAGAAAGCGATTGTGCAACCCAAACATTCTGAGTATGTGCTCACTGACAGAACTATTTTCCTCCATCTTACAACTATAGAACTTGTCGGAGACTTCATATCTCTCGACCCAGACGTGAGCTTGGAAAACCATTTTCAGCTCCTCGAACATCTCATATGCTCCATGTTGCTCAAAAGCGCTTTTGGAGCCCGGTTCTAAGTCGTAAAGCATGCCGCACCGAGCGAGGGAGTAATCATCAAGACGTGGCTGCCAAGCGTTCATAACGTCTTGGTTCTCTCGGATGGGTGCTTCACCTAGCGGTCCTTCTAGGACATATGCTTTCTTGGCAGCTATGAGGATGATCCTCAGGTTCCGGACCCAGTCCGTATAGTTGCTACCATCATCTTTCAGCTTGGTTTTCTCTAGGAAGCGTTGAAGTTCATGTTGACATGGCGTTGGCCATTTGATCTACAAGACATATTTGCAAAGATTTTAGACTAAGTTCATGATAATTAAGTTCATCTAATCAAATTATTTAATGAACTCCCACTCAGATTTGACATCCTCTAGTCATCTAAGTGTTACATGATCCGAGTCGACTAGGTCGTGTCCGATCATCACGTGAGACGGACTAGTCATCATCGGTGAACATCTCCATGTTGATCGTATCTTCCATCGACTCATGTTCGACCTTCGGTCTCGTGTTCCGAGGCCATGTCTGTACATGCTAGGCTCGTCAAGTTAACCTAAGTGTTTTGCATGTGTAAAACTGTCTTACACCGTTGTATGTGAGCGTAGGAATCTATCACACCCGATCATCACGTGGTGCTTGAAACGCGAACTTTAGCAGCGGCGCACGTTAGGGAAACACTTTCTTGAAATTATTATGAGGATCATCTTATTTACTACCGCCGTTCTAAGTAAACAAGATGCATAAACATAATAAACATCACATGCAATTAAATAGTAGTGACATGATATGGCCAATATCATATAGCTCCTTTGATCTCCATCTTGGGGCTCCATGATCATCTTGTCACCGGCATGACACCATGATCTCCATCATCCTGTCTCCATGAAGTTGCTCGCCAACTATTACTTCTACTACTATAGCTAACGGTTTAGCAATAAAGTGAAGTAATTACATGGCGTTGAATCAATGACACGCATGTCATACAATAATTAAGACCACTCCTATGGCTCCTGCCGGTTGTCATACTCATCGACATGCAAGTCGTGATTCCTATTACAAGAACATGATCTCATACATCACAATATATCATTCATCAATCATCACAACTTTTGGCCATATCACATCACAAGGCAATTGCTGCAAAAACAAGTTAGACGTCCCCTAATTGTTGTTGCATCTTTTACGTGGCTGCAATAGGGTTCTAGCAAGAACGTTTTCTTACCTACGAAAAAGCCACAACGTGATTTGTCAACTTATATTTACCCTTCATAAGGACCCTTTTCATCGAATCCGCTCCAACTAAAGTGGGAGAGACAGACACCCACTAGCCACCTTATGCAACTAGTGCATGTCAGTCGGTGGAACCTGTCTCACGTAAGCGTACGTGTAAGGTCGGTCCGGGCCGCTTCATCCCACAATTCCGCTGAAGCAAAATAAGACTAGTAGCGGCAAGAAAGTTGACAACATCTACGCCCACAACAAATTGTGTTCTACTCGTGCAAAGAGAACTACGCATAGACCTAGCTCTGATACCACTATTGGGGAACGTAGCAGAAAATAAAAAATTTCCTACGGTTTGACCAAGATCCATCTATGAGTTCATGTAGCAACGAATGATAGGAGTGCATCTACATACCTTTGTAGATCGCGAGCGGAAGCGTTCAAGAGAACGGGGTTGAGGGAGTCGTACTCGTCGTGATCCAAGTCACCGATGACCAAGTGCCGAACAGACAGGACCTCGCGTTCAACACACGTGACGGAGCGGATGGCGTCTCCGCACCTTGATCCAGCAAGGAGGAGGAGAGGTTGAGGAAGAAGGCTCCAACAGCAGCACGACGGCGTGGTGGTGATGGAGTGGCAGTTCTCCGGCAGGGCTTCACCAAGCTCACGCGGAGGAGGAGAGGTGTTGGGGAGGGGAGGGGCTGCGCCTTGGATGTTGTGTGCAGCCCTCCCCTCGCCCCTCTATTTATAGGGGAAAGGGGAAGGGGGCCGGCCCCCTCTAGATGAGATCTAGAGGGGGGCGGCGGCCAAGGGGAGGGGGGCGCCCCCGCATGGGCCCAAGGGGGGATGCGCCCAGCCCTCCAGGGGCTGGTTCCCCGCCCACTACAGCACATGAGGCCCTCCGAGAGAGGTAGCCCCTCCCGGTGGACCCCCGGAACCCCTCCGGTGGCCCCGGTACAATACCGATATGCCCCCGAAACTTTCTGGTGACCGTATGACAACTTCCCATATATAAATCTTCACCTCCGGACCATTCCGGAACTCCTCGTGACGTCCGGGATCTTATCCAGGACTCCGAACAACGTTCGGTAATCACATACAAGTCTTTCTAATAACCCTAGCGTCACCGAACCTTAAGTGTGTAGACCCTACGGGTTCGGGAATCATGCAGACATGACCGAGACAGCTCTCCGGCCAATAACCAACAGCGGGATCTAGATACCCATGTTGGCTCCCACATGTTCCACAATGATCTCATCGGACGAACCATGACGTCGAGGATTCAGGCAACCCCGTATACAATTCCCTTTGTCAATCGATACGTTACTTGCCCGAGATTCGATCGTCGGTATCCCAATACCTCGTTCAATCTCGTACCGGCAAGTCACTTTACTCGTACCGTAATGCATGATCCCGTGACCAAACACTTGGTCACTTTGAGCTCATTATGATGATGCATTACCGAGTGGGCCCAGAGATACCTCCCCGTCGTACGGAGTGACAAATCCCAGTCTCGATCCGTGTCAACCCAACAGATACATTCGGAGATACCCATAGTATACCTTTATAGTCACCCAGTTACGTTGTGACGTTTGGTACACCCAAAGCACTCCTACGGTATCCGGGAGTTACACGATCTCATGGTCTAAGGAAAAGATACTTGACATTGGAGAAGCTCTAGCAAACGAACTACACGATCTTGTGCTATGCTTAGGATTGGGTCTTGTCCATCACATCATTCTCCTAATGATGTGATCCCGTTATCAATGACATCCAATGTCCATGGTCAGGAAACCATGACTATCTGTTGATCAACGAGCTAGTCAACTAGAGGCTCACTAGGGACATGTTGTGGTCTATGTATTCACACGTGTATTACGATTTCCGGATAATACAACTATAGCATGAATAAAAGACAATTATCATGAACAAGGAAATATAATAATAATCCTTTTATTATTGCCTCTAGGGCATATTTCCAACAGCCTGTGAACCACCAAGGAGGGCTGCCACAGCAGGGGGCGCCTGCGCCATGAAGCGTGTGATGAAGAGGATACACAGCTCCTCCCAGGAGGCCACAGAGGACCCTGGCAGGTTAAACAACCAGGCGCGCGACACGCCAGCGAGGGCCATGTGGAATCAGTTGGCCATGACTTGGTCGTCGCCTCCGGCTTCGAGAACGGCCTCCTCGTATGCTGACAGGAAAGCAGCTAGATTCGCCGTGCCATCATATCGAGGAAGCATCTCTGGCTTGAACTTGTGCGGCCACGCACCCGCCGCATGGCGGGGGTGATGGCCCGGATGCCCATGGCGCCCCCGTGCGCCCGTTGACCCAGTCGGAGGAGTGGCACCTGCCATGGGAGCCGGTCGAAGGAACGAAACAAGCAGGGAGGCAAAGCTTTGGCGCACCCCCTACCTGGAGCGCCAAATGTCGGATCGTGGGTTCTGGCAAACCCTTGAGGTTCGAACTCTAGGGTGCACACGAAGAACACTCTCTTCCTAGCTCGCTCGCACAAGATCTCAAGGCCTAGCTCCACGAACCCGAAGAACACGAGACATGAAGGTTTATACTGGTTCGGGCCACCGTTGCGGTGTAATAGCCTACTCCAGTGTGGTGGTGGTAGATTGCCTCGTAGGCTGAGGATGAACAAGTACAAGGTATGAACAGCCTCCTGAGGAGAGGTGTTCTTGAGCTCGGTGAGCTGGTGAGTGTGTGGGTGGTCTGAATGATCCGTCCTCTATCTATGGTGATGGCTAGTCCTATTTATAGAGGCCCGGGTCCTCTTCCCAAATATTAGGCGGGAAGGGATCCCACAATGGCCAAGTTTGAAGGGGGACAACTAGTACAAGCTATCCTGACAAAAGGTGCTGTTCGCCTGCCAAAGGCTCTGGTGGTGACGCTACCATGGGCTCCGCGGTGACCTCCGTCCTGTCGTCCTGCTGGTCTTGGTCTCATTGCACCGTTATGGAAACCTTTGCGTGATGCCTCGGGACTCCTCGCCCGCGCTTGCCTCTTTAGCACCAAAGAGGAAACTGGCACACTGCGCCCGCTGGCGCCCACCTGGCCTTTGTCGTCATGGCTCACGTCACGGGAACCTCGTGAGGTGCCCCTTGCATAGATATTTCCGCTCCTCGGGAGCCAGCCTAGTGAGGCTGCCCCCCAGGAGGTCTTGGTGTTGCCCGCCTCGCGAGGCTCGGCCCCTCGGGAGGGTCTTGAGTGGTTGCTGTTGAAGATGGGCCGTACCAGGCTGTTGGTGGAGCCACGCCATGGGCCGCAGGCAGGCAAGTCTGGGTACCCCCGTTCCCATGACGCCGACAACAACACATGTCTATGGTTAGGAAACCTTAATCATCTTTGATCAACGAGCTAGTCTAGTAGAGGCTCACTAGGGACACGGTATTTGTTTATGTATCCACACATGTATCTAAGTTTCTGATCAATACAATTCTAGCATGAATAATAAACCTTTATCATGAAAATGGAAATATAATTATGACAACTTTATTATTACCTCTAGGGCATATTTCCATCAACTGCCACGTTGCATTGTTCCAACATGCGAGCCCACCACTTTTCTTGTGCAGGTGAAAGTTCACGAAATGCACAAGCATCTTATAGCATTGTTTCAATGATGGTCAAACTCACTAGCTATGCCGCCGCCACCTCCTCCTCCTCTTCCACCTGAGCATCAGGAAAATCAGGATGGTGATCTGCTGCTTCCACATAGTTAGTAACATTGACGTTCAGTGACACTCCGAGACCGATGCAACAGATGCCTTCCATTATTCTAGTTGTTGCCGTGTGTTTATTATGTTTTTTCCATTGTCATAATTGTTTTGCATATTTCATTCCGATGTGTTTATACCATGATCACGATGAGTGACATTGCCATATTTTGTTTATTGCATCATGTTCATCTTTTATTATATTGCATTGTGCCATTTCATTTTGTTGCGTGAGCCTCTCGTCATTTTGCATTATGCCATCCTTTGCTGGATGCATCATATTACAGCATTATATCATCCATGTTGTTTCCAAGTCCATCATGTGCATTGCCCCCTACATGATGTTTGTTGAATGCTCCATGTATGATCATGCATCAACACCTCCTTCCTTCTTCTCTATTTCATTTTTGGCAAGTGACCTTTTCCCCTCCTCCATAAATGTTCATTCTTTTCCTGATGCTAGTGCACCTCATCCTTTACCTCTCTGCCAAATTTCATCTCATTTGAAGTTGTTTTGGTTGGCTTCAAAAATGGCCCAAGTTTGAATTTTATTCAAACTTGTATTATTTTTCTACCTCGAAAAATGTCTGAAGCAATTTTATCAAATGGTGCATAAATCCAGGATCTCAGATATATTTTTATCTAATCCTACTTCTCTCCCTGCCTCTCTGGGCATTTCTTTGTTTTTTTCTGTTTGAAGAAAATTAAAGAAAGAAGAAGCAGGCCAGCCCAGTAGCAGCAGCAACCACCTGGGCCTCGGCCACCCGGCCGGCCCAGCTAGCCCCGCGCCAGCCAGTCCATCTAACCCCTCAGCGTGTGACCCTCTCTCCGTTTCTCATCCGCAACCGCGCTCACCCCCTCTGCCACGCATCCACGTGGCACAGCCGGGCCCGCCCATCAGCGTCTACCAGCGAACCCGCACCCATCTTTTCATCCTGCTCTCGCCGTCACAATGGGGACGGCGCGGCCGAGAGCGCGTGAGCTCGCCTCACTCACCCTAGCCTCCCCTTTTAACCCTCTCCCTGTCCTGGCCATAGCCCCCTTGAGCGCGTCCTACTTCTTCCACGACGTCCACGACGTCCCCGACAACGACTACGTGGGGCCTGCATCCTCTCCCGCGACACCTCCTTCTTCTTCATCTCCGGCTGCCGAACGTGTTCGCTCGTCGCCGCCGTCGCCTCCGACCTCCCCTCGGCCATCCAAGCACACTATCGTGCTTGTGGTACGTGCGCGCACCTCCCCGTGTCCTTTTGCCCCTCTTTTGCATGCTCCAGTCATGCTAGCCGCGCGTGACCAAGCCCATCGCCGTCGGACCTCATCTCCAGCAAGTGCTTCGACCCTCATAGGTCTCTTGCATGTGTCTGGCGTGTTCCTGTTGTCCCGTAGAGCCGATCCTGCCACATTCTTGCCGCGTTTGGTCACATCTCTGTCGAGCATGAGCTCGTCGTTGCCGCCTCTATACTGTTGAGTCAAACTTGGTCCCCCGGTTCACACAACGGCAGCAGCAGCATTTATGTCTCAGATGCATGCATGGCTGCATGTCGGCAGCGGCAGCAGCTTGTAATGGGCAGGTCGGCAGCAGCTGTAGTTGCGTGCCTTACTAGCTAAGATGTCAGGGTAATAGGATGCACTTAATGCATGGCAGTGCGGCTAGGAATTTTCTTCCTTGTTCACACTAGTAGTACTAGTCTAGATGCACTATATCTATCAATGCCGGTTGTGGCATAGTCGGTTTGGCTGCCTATAAAAAGGAGTTGTGTACCCCCGGTTGTAAGAATTCCATTCCGATCAATACAAGGCAACAAGCCACTCCAGTTTCCTCCTCTGCTCAAGTAGTACTCCAGTATCTCGTGTGTGTGTCTTGAGCTGCACTGGTGAGTGCGTGTGTTACTAGTGAGCCGAGTGCAAGTACTACCATTAGATAGCCACAACTCTCTGGTCGCAGTAGTTCTGGGCTGACAATTGGTATCAGAGCCTCAGGTTATGCCGAAACATATGCCGAAGGAAGGCGTCGCGGCGACGGCTCCAAGACCGCCGGGCGAGCTCGGTGAGGACACCGTCGGCGGCGGACGCTCGCGCTGCGAGGAGCAGGCCGGAGGTGAGCTGGGTGCGCCACGCTCCGTCGCGAGGCGTGGGCATGTCGATACCTCCTTCCCTCTCCTGACCGGACCAACCCGGTTGGTCCGTCATGATGAAAGTCATCATGGGGCGGCATATGTGGAAAGCCGTGGAAACCGGCGATGTGGAGTACGAGGAGGACCGGCTAGCGATGGAAGCGATCTTGCGCTCCGCCCCGAGGAGATGGTGCTCACCCTTGGCGCCAAGGAGGCGGCCAAGGAAGCATGGGAGACCATCAAGACTCTGCGATCGGCGTGGAGCGCCAGACGGGAGTCGAAGGCCCGGACCTTGCGCCTCGAAGACGAGGAGATCCGGTTCAAGGCCGGTGAACAAGTCGACGACTTCGCCTTGCGGCTGCAAGGTCTCGTCAACGAGCTCGCAACACTCGGAGATCACATCGACAATAAGATGGTGATTCTCAAATTCCTCGCGTCGTCCCAGTGCGGTACAAGCAAGCGCCTGGTCCATCGAGAGTTTGGTGGATCTCTCCACCATGACGATCGAGGAGCTGGTAGGGCGGTGAAGGTCGTCGAGAGCGCGCGACGAAGCCGACAACCGTCTTGGGGGCGAACTCTGCTCACCAAGGAGCGATGGGGCCAGCTTCAGCAGCGCTGCCGCGGCAACTCTTCCGGCGAGGGGGAGGCGCCCACGGGAAGCAGAGGTCGCGGCAGAGGCGGAGGCCGCGCCCAGAGCGGCGGCGGCAACCGCGGTCGCAAGCCGAGCCAGGAAGGGCTAGGCACTGGCAATGGTGGCAAGTGCCGCTACTGCAACATGCCGGGTCACTGGATCCGGGATTGCCGCAGAAGGAAAGCCGACGAGGCAGCCGCGGCAACGACAAACCTCGTCGAGCTGGCGTGGGCGGCGGGCGGCAATGATCTTTGGCAAGGTCGAGCCGTGCAGGAGAGCCTGGCGTCTCTCGCGACCACGGCTCCGACAACCACCCATTCCGTGCAGGGAGGACGCGGAACCATCCACGGAACCATCACTCGATGATGTGCCACACCTCGACAACGGCGTTCTCGGGGCCTGTCGACTGGGAGGCGATGAAGGCCCGGGTGTGGGGGAGCCACACCCCGGCGACGGCGTCCCCGAACTCGGGACCCGACGAGGTCGCGCAAGTTGGCGCAACAATGATGCATATGGCGGACCATGCTCCGACCATGATGCTGGCGACCATCGACTCCGTGCAGGAGCGCACGGAGACTCAGGTCAGCCACACCCCAACAACAAAGTATTCGGGGTCCACCGTGTTGACGGGAGATGGCTCCCTGACCATGGCATGTGCGTACGGCTACGTCTTCCTCAACAAGGAGAGAGCCGTGACCACACCCACGCTTGCAGGCGGCAAGCAAAGTGAGGGTTGGTTCCTCGACACCGGCGCCACGAACCATATGACTGGTTCGGTCGACGCGTTCACGGAGCTGGACCGCTCAATCACCGGGAAGGTGCGGTTCGCGGACGGATCCATGGTGGAGATCCACGGGCGCGGGACCGTCGTCTTCGCTGACAAAGGGGGTGATCACAGGGCGTTCACGGACGTCTACTTCATCCCGGCGCTCAAGAGTAGCGTCGTGAGTGTCGGACAGCTCGGCGAGGGCTGGTTCGACATCGGCATCCGCGCGGTGTTCTCACCGTCGCGCGACCAGCGAAGAGGCTGCTTATCGAGGTAACCCGCCGCCAAACCGCCTCTATAAATTCTTCTTTCAACCCGTGCATCTGTGTGCCTTGCCATGGGTCATGTCTCCGACGCAGCGTGGCGTTGGCATGCCGAGCTAGGACACCAGCACTTTGGCGGGTTGCGGAAGATGGCGCGAGGCAACCTCGTTCATGGGCTACCTCACATCGAGCACGCCGGCGAGTTGAGCGATTCGTGTCTTGCCGGGAAGCAGCGGCGCCTGCCCTTTCCCGAGAAGGCATGCTATCGGGCGCAGAAACCCCTGGAGCTGGTTCATGGGGACCTCTGCAGCCCAATCACCCCGGCAACGCCAGGAGGGCGTCGCTACATCCTGCTGCTCATCGACGACTACAGCAGGTTCATGTGGGTGCTGCTCCTCGCCTCCAAGGATGAGGCGGAGCGAGCCATCGTCAAGCAGCAAGCGGCAGCAGAGGTCGAGTGCGGCCACAAGCTGCGCGTGCTGCGCACGGACCGTGGCGGCGAGTTCACGTCAGCCACGTTCTACAAACACTGCGACGAGAAAGGGGCGCAACATCATCTCACAGCCCCTTACTCGCCGCAGCAGAACGGCGTCGTCGAGCGGAGGAACCAGACGGTGCTCGGGATGGCACGCTGCATGCTCAAGGCAAAGCAGGTGCCGAGCACGTATTGGGGGGAGGCCGTGCTCACGGCCGTCTTCATCCTCAACCGCTCCTTCACAAGGAGCGTCGATGGCAAGACGCCTTATGAGGCGTGGTACGGAAGGAAGCCTGATGTACGCTTCCTCCGTACCTTTGGCTGCGTCGGGCACGTCAAGACGACGCGCCCACAGCTGAAGAAGCTCGACGACAGGAGCACCCCAATGGTGTTCATGGGCTACGAGATGGGCTCTAAGGCGTACAAGATGTACGACCCCGTCTCAAAGCGTGTGCATGTCTCGCGTGACGTCATCTTCGACGAAGATGCGCGATGGACTTGGGAGACGTCAGGGGAGTCCTCGGCAAGCAGCTCCTTTACCGTGGAGTACCCGATGTACTCTACGACCCCAAGAAGCAAGACCTCGGGAGGTACCATCCTGAGAAGCTCGGGAGGTGTGGATCCGGGAACAGCGACCCCGAGAACACCGTCCCCGGGTACGGTGTCGCAGGACACCATAACGTCAAACAAGGTGGGTCCCGGGAGGCAGTTCGCAACCCCGCCAACAGCGAGGTCGGAGCTGTTAAGCGCCCGGCGACAGCGTTGGCGCCCCCACGAGTTTGGCGCATGGGGATCTCTCGGCGAGGCTGCGGCAACACCGCAACAGCTCGAGATGAGGGCGCTGATGACGACGAGGTCCTGCATCTAATGGCGGCGAGCCGACCACGTTCGCGGAGGCTGAGCAAGAGAGTCTTTGGCGCCCGCGATCTTTGGGCAGTGGCGTCGATCGCGACAACGCCACTTGGACACTCACCACACTGCTGCTGGGCACCGAGCCATCGGGCTCAAGTGGGTGTTCAAGGTGAAGAAGGACGAGCACGGCGCCATTGTCAAGCACAAGGCGCGCCTCGTCGCAAAGGGCTACGTGCAGCGTGAGGGAGTGGACTTCGAGGAAGTCTTCGCTCCGGTGGCAAGGCTGGAGTCGGTGTGGCTCATCCTTGCCATGGCCGCTCACCGTGGGTGGGAGGTACACCACATGGACGTCAAGTCGGCGTTTCTCAACGGCGACCTTAATGAGGAGGTGTACGTCTCCCAGCCACCCGGGTTCATTGCCAAGGGCCACGAGCAGGGTGTGTATCGACTACACAAGGCCCTGTATGGTCTCCGGCAAGCCCCAAGGGCGTGGAACGCCAAGCTTGATACAAGCCTCGCATCCCTTGGGTTCTCACGCAGCGTTTCCAAGCATGGAGTGTACTCGCGTGGCACCGCGAACACGCTGCTCATCGTCGGCATCTACGTCAACGACCTGGTCATCGCCGGAGCAGAGCCTGAAGAGGTTCAACGCTTCAAGGAGAGATGCATCATCTCTTGATGAGCGACCTCGGGCTGCTCGGTACTACCTGGGCTGGAGGTGAACCGGAGGGTGGTCGCATCACGATCACGCATAAGCGGCCTCGCCACCAAGATGCTTGAGCGAGCGGCGTGAAGGACTGTCATGCCGTGCGCGCCCAATGGAGGCACGGTGAAGCTCGGCAAGGAGAGCTCCGAGAAGGCGGTGGATGCTACACTCTACCGTAGCATCATCGGGAGTCTCGGTACCTCGTGCACACCGACCGGACATCACGTTTGTTGTCGGGCACCGAGTAGGTTCATGGAAGCTCCGGCAAGCAATCACACAGCTCTTTGTCAAGCACTTTTGCTCCGGTACATCGCGGTGCGCTCACGCATGGATGCGTGTATCGTCGTGGCGACGGAGAGCTTGGTCGGCACAGCGACTCCGACCACGCTGGTGGCGTGGACTCCGGAAGAGCACCTCGGGCATACTATTCCTTCTTGGGAATAGTCCGTCGGTAGCAATCGGTAAGGCAGAAGGTTGTCGCTGTATCTTCGTGCGGCGGAGTACATCGCGGCAGCTACAGCCGCTTGTCAAGGCATTTGGCTTGCTCGCCTTCTCGGCGAGATCTTGAATCGAGACACCGCCCTGCGCTCATCTCGTCGACAACAAGTCGGCGATTTCCCTCTGCAAGAATCCAATGCTTCACGATCGTAGCAAGCACATCGATCTCCGCTATCACTTCATACGTGACTGCATCGAGAAAGGCATGGTGATAGTGGAGTTCATCTGGACTGGTGAGCAGAAGGCGGACATCCTGACCAAGTCACTTGGTCGTGTCCGGTTCCAGGAGCTGCGCGACAAGGTCGGGATCATCGACACCAAACTCCTTCGACAAGTTTGAGGGGGAGAATGTTGAGTCAAACTTGGTCCTCCGATTCACACAACGGCAGCAGCAGCATTTATGTCTTAGATGCATGCATGGCTGCATGTCGGCAGCGGCAGCAGCTTGTAATGGGAAGGTCGGCAGCAGCTGTAGTTGCGTGCCTTACTAGCTAAGATGTCAGGGTAATAGGATGCACTTAATGCATGGCAGTGCGGCTAGGAATTTTCTTCCTTGTTCACACTAGTAGTACTAGTCTAGATGCACTATATCTATCAATGCTGGTTGTGGCATAGTCGGTTTGGCTGCCTATAAAAAGGAGTTGTGTACCCCCGGTTGTAAGAATTCCATTCCGATCAATACAAGGCAACAAGCCACTCCAGTTTCCTCCTCTGCTCAAGTAGTACTCCAGTATCTCGTGTGTGTGTCTTGAGCTGCACTGGTGAGTGCGTGTGTGTCACGTCCCTAGAATTGCTTGACATTAGTTGCATTAAGGCATTCATGTCATCATGTTAATTTCCATGAAAATTGAAATGGGGATTTGTGAAACCCTCAGAATCATTTTGGAAATGACCTAAATAAAAATCGCTCCAAAAAGATCCAAGAAAATGCTCATGTGGCCCTCACGAAAATATTGGACAGAGTTAACAATCTAACCAATATTTTTAGGATCTCATAAGTATTTATTTTGGGCATTTGGAATGTCTGATAAATATTTGCCTTGGATATATATTACTATATATATAAAATATTGTCCAAAATTGTGCCCTTTTGTTGGGGAGCTCGGAATAATATAGTAAGCTCCTGCAAAAATTGGCATAATTAAATAAATTAGTTTGGTATTTTAAATAAATCAAAACAAATGTCGGAAAAATAGAAAAGGAAACAAAATAGGTAAAAGCCCTTACAGGCTTACCTCCCCACCATGACCCAGCTCCTGTGGCTCTGGCCGGCCCACTGGCCAGCCCAGCCCAGCTCGCCTCCCTCCCCTGTCGTCTTCCTCCCGGACAGAGATGGGGCGTGCCCGCCAAGCAGCAGCTCCGCCGCGCCACGCCACCTCCCTCCCTGCCTGCCTGGCCTCTCCCCTCCTCGTCTGGCTGCCCCGGAGACGCCACGCAGCCACCCCGCACCTCTCTCGCTCTCTCTCGTCCCTCCCCTTCCCCTGGAGCTCTCTCTCCCTCTCTTCACCGAGCACGCCAGGCGCCACCGCTTCGCCCGTGGCCACCTTCTCCCCTCGCCCTCTCCCGTGTCCGTTAGCTCCGCACCGCCGCTTGCTACCTCCCGTCGAATCACGTGGCGCTGGAGGCCCGAGCGCCGCCACCGGCGTCGCCTTCGTCTCCGGTTGCGGAGATCCCCTCCGCCGCCACGGCTGCTCCAGTCCTCCCCGACCTCGCCGCCCGTTAAATCGCCAACCACGGTGAGCTCCGCCACCGTCTCCCCCTCTCCGTTCTCCCCCCCACGCCGTAGCCACTTCCCCTCTCACCCGAGCTCGGCGCGCGGCTGAAGCCGCTCCGGCGAGCCCCGCCCCCAGCTCGTCCGCTTTGCTCCACCAGTGCGGCGAGAGCACGGGCTACGCCCGGTGCTCTCCAGCGCCGCCCGTGGCCGTGGCGCGGACTCCGCCCGTGCCGAGAGGCCGGCGGCGACAAGCCCGTCGCTGAGCCTGCCACGTGGGTCCGTGCGTCGGTGATTAGCTTAAGGCTAATCACCAGCTAATCTACCCCTACTGACACTGACCGGTGGGCCCTCGTGCCCCTAATCTTTAATTAAATTTAAACTAACCCTCTGTTTAACCCGTGTCAGCGACGTGTGGCCCCACACGTCAGGTTTGACTCAACCAGCCGCAGTTGACCGCTGACGTCATGCTCGCAAGAAGGTCGTCTTGGCATAATATTTCATTTTCTGTAATTAATTTAAATCAGGAATTCCAGAATATATTCAAAACTTCAAAAATTCATAGAAATTCAACCGTAACTCGGATGGAAATAATTTATATATGAAAAATGATCAGAAAAATATGAAGAATCTGTTTATGCCATGATCATGCATGTTTGAACAAGTTAACATCACTGAATAGGATGAATCATGATTAGGGTAATTTAGGAAATAGCATTCTGAGTTGGAATTCAACCTTGTTTGAATTCCACCTCAACTAACTTGGATTATTATTGCATTAGGTGAATTCAGTACCTTAACATGATCATGCATCATATATGCGCATTGCATTGATTGTGCTCTCTCTTGTTTGCCGGTATTTGTCCCTCCGGTGAGCGATGTCAAGCGATGATTATTCGATGACACCGATGAAGAACTATTATCTTGAAGTGCGGGCAAGCAAAACCCCTTGTTCATTCGATACAATCCCACTCTCTCGCTCCTGCTCTATTTTATTGCATTAGGACAACAACGATTCAATGTTACTTGCTGCGGTAGCTGAACCCTTGATCCTTTGCATGACTGTCATTCCACGATAATTAGATGAAACCCACTAGCATGAGTAGGAGTTGTTTGAGCCCATGTTGTGCCTACTCATTTATGCTTGTTTGTCATGCCTGCTCTTGCTTAGAGTTGAGTCGGGTCCGATTCATCGGGAATGAATTGGAATTGTTATGAACATGTCCTGTTGTGTGTGAGCTAAGTGTGTGAACACGATTTGGTAAAGGTAGCGGTGGGAGGCCATGTAGGAGTACATGGTGGGTTGTCTCATTGCAGCCGTCCTCGGGAACTGAGTTACGTGTTTGTGATCCATGAACTAGCTACTACCACGCATTGGGCCCGAAACCAATGGACCCTCTCGGCTTCTTGACCACCCTTGTCCTCGGTCAGGGAGTTGCAAGTAGTTTCGGTGTTTGTAGCATCTTTGGGGCCGCACGCATAGCGCTGACCTTAGGGGTGGGTTGTGTTGCGGTAGGCACGTGTGGCCTGTACCGAGTGCCCGTTTGGTATCTCGGGAACCCTGCACACATCGTTCGGGCTGTATGGGAAACCTCGGCGGACTCCTGCGGATGGAACCGAATAGGCGATAAACTGGACTAGGGATTTGAGTGTTTAGGTAGGCCGTGGCCGACACCCACGTTGGGCTTCCGCTTGAAGGTTGCGAGTACATGTCGTGTATGCGGTGTAAGTGGTGAGCGTGTGTGAAGAAGTACACCCTGCGGGGTTTAATATGATCTATTGAATAGCCGTGTCCACGGAGAAGGACTTCGGGTTGCCTATATCAGTTCATAGACAAGTGAAAGTGGATACTCTAAAATGCGCAAGATAAGCGTGAGTGCTATGGATGGCGTTCTCGTAGGGAGGCGGGGCGGGTCCATAGTGGTGTATTGCCATGGTGAATATGTGGACTCGTGCGCCACCTCAAAAGAGTTACTTGCGATCGTAGTTCGGGATAGCCACCGAGTCAAAGCTGGCTTGCTGCGGTCAAGCTCCACCACCCCTTTTGATAATGATGCATATGTAGTTAGTTACGATGTAAGTCTTCTGAGTACAATTGTACTCACGTTTGCTTATTTCATGTTTTGCGAGAGGCGTCGGTCTCGCTAGTAGTTCCACGTGGACTTGACGTTTAGCTTGTTACCTCGGCTACGATCTTGTGCGGCGGGATCTGGTAGATAGTCGGGCTTCTCGGCCTTTTTCATTTATAGTTATGCGTACCCGGACATGTTTAGCTTCGCTTGTGCTTTGACTTGTATGCTCGAGTGTTGGGTCATGAGACCCATGTTTGTAATATCTCGCTCTTGAGCCTAATGAATAATATTTGAGTCGTAGAGTTATGTTGTGATGCCACGTCGTATTTACACATATTGAGCATATTGTGTGTATGTTTGAAATGCTTGGTATGTGTGGGATCCGACAAACTAGTTGTTTATCCTTGGCAGCCTCTCATATGGGGAAATGTAGTCTCGTGCTTACGGCGATAGTAGTCCGCTTCTGACCGGTTCACGAGTCACGCTAGCCCAGCACTACTGCTTGGACACTTGGTGGCGGCATGTGATTCATTTCGTTCCTATATACATCCCTTCGGGAAATGTCACGCGGTGATACTTGGAGTCCTGCCTAGCACACTACTGCCGGGATCGGAGTCTGTTAGCCAGTGCTACAGCCCAAGTTCATACGTTGATGACCGACATGTTGAAGTGTTTCATGTATGCTGTCCCCATAGGCTAGTGCGCTTTGGGTTCACGACTAGCCATGTCGGCCGGGTTCTTTGTCATGTGGATGCTAGCGACACTATCATATCGTGAGCCAAAAGACATAAGCGGTCCCGGGCCATGGTAAAGCGACACCGTGGGAATACCGTGCGTGAGGCGCAAAGTGATATGATGTGTTACCAGCTGGGTCGATGTGACTTAGGATCGGGGTCTGACAGCGTTGGTATCGAGCTGATTGCTGTGGGATTACCAAGCCAAACTGGTGAAGTTGTGTCTAGAAATGCTTTAGTTATATGTAGGGAATTGATTGTGGAAGGAGCGTAAGGCTCTTTTTACTCCTTATACCTCATGGCCTTCGATCGAGAGTCATCCTCTTCTCTTCTCGGGTTTAAGAACTAGGCTTCTCATCTATCTATTAGGATGACGTGTTACTAATCCATAGACCTTTAAGATTGTTGGTTTTAATCCCCAGTTCGGTTCCTACTGTTTCTGAATGATACTATTGATCTCAGAATCTTGTTGTGATGTTGTTGAGTGGTTATGCCACCATTTCTGCAGGATGTCTCAAATCATTTTGAGCATTTACATCCGTTATCTGTCCGAGTCATCCTGGTCTCTAAATAGTCGATGCATTTGCAATCCTTTCCTTACATTCGATGCCCTCTTTGGTGAGAATAAGCACACTAACGGTGCGTTGGGGTAATTTATTGCCTTGACATATATGTTGGAACTACTATTATGACCCTAGGTGTTTAGGAAGTCACCTAGCAATTTAGCAATGCTTTTATATCCCGATGTGATGATTCGGCCATCATTTTGAAAGCATCCCGTGATGCCATTTAGTAGTAGGTATTCTACTCCTGGGTTGTTGAACCCAAGATTCATCCTACTTCATGTTGTTAGTATTTGCTAGTGCCTTTAGGATATTAGTAACCTTTGCGATAGTCCTCGAGGTCCGTGGTATATCCTTCTTCCAATTACCATGAACTAATTATGGCAGAAGTTCTTTTGAGCCAAACATCACAGTAAGAGTGCTCTTGAGGAGTTCTCCATTCATAATTGTGACTCTGCCAATTCTACCTTTCTGCATGGGTTATCCGGAAGAAATGTTGAACTTGCTCGACATACTAATCATGCATCCACAACTCGAGAAAATTATGTGTTCCTTTGAGTTGTTCTCTTAGATGCCTTCGACCTTCATCTATCAATTGATAGCCAAGGGTATGTGTGCATTTGTGTTCATCGATGCATTTTATCCTCGTGGTCCATCAAGCCATTCTATTCCGAATGACTAGGAGAAACAAACTCGATTACCTCATCCATTTCGAGGATTGGGTCAAAGTAGTTGTATCCCATGATCAAAGCGCCAATTCAGCTTTTGTTCTGTTCTACCTTGGAGTGTTACCATCTTTATGTCAAGAGTGTCATGGGAATTGCACCACCTCCTAGGAATTCTTGGCGCGATGATACTCGCTATCATTATTCATTCCTCGGTTCCGTGTTATTGTGCAGGAATGCCGGCAAGTGAATTGTGATGTGTGAAGTCAATACCCGAGCAACTTGTTGCTTGGTAGTGAATGGACAATATTCTCATTCTTAGCGTGTTGGTTATTAAACCATCATCCTAAGATTGATCGTGCTACCTAGTCCTTATTTCGGTGCACACTTGATTGATGAGTTAGGATTGTGTCAAGTCCTCACTCATTTGATCATATCGTCTTGCCCTGAAAAGCAAGATTGTTCTCGAGCTTAGTAACATACCAGTGGTTCGTGACTTTCCAAATATCTTCTTTGAAATGTTACCGGATTGTTTCCTGACTGTTATGTTGGGCTCGTGATCAGGTTGGTTTCTTGTGAACCATCCCTTCTCCAAGAATCTGTGTTGGATACCCCTGAGCTAGTCGGTTAAGCTAGACAATAACTTGGAGAGTTGGAAGATAAAAGTTTGTCCAACTTAGTTCGTTCCAAAGGGATATTCTTGTGTAGTGTGTGTTGAAGAAAGATGATATCTTCATCGATTGGTCCTCGTGATCGGTTGTTGGACCTATTGTCCTACCAATTCTTGACTTGAGTATGGGCCATTGTCAAGCCAAATCAGAACCAACGATATTCGTAATGTTGTCTTACTCGTGGTTGATCCTTCGAGCATACACCATTACATCTTTTGGTCTGACCAATACTATCACGTGTTCACATGATGGTGGAAGTCCAGTGATATGGAAATCCCGATGAGTTGCTGTTGAGCCCATCAGTAGCATTTTGTCTCCCCCATGAGTCATGTTGAGCATCAACGTAGTGTTGGAAACTTGTGTAAGCAATTCTTCGTGTTTCGTTCATGAAGCATATGTTTGGATGGAAGTAGTGACTTCCTCTAATTCATGTGCATATGGTGTAAGTTGCCGCCATGAATTTGAGAAAGGTTTGTGTTGTTCCTTTGGAATCATCCCAAGTCAGTCATGCACGTGCGAAGTATTCTATGGTCTGATAGACTGATCATCTTCATTCCATATGGGTTCCATAGCACATCAAGCCACTGATTGAATTGTTCAGGGAGAAGGAGCTCCTTCATAACAACTAGTCATGACTTATGATAGAACTTCGTTATCCTCGATGATGGTTCCCACCCGAACTCAGGGTTGTAGCAGAACCAGCTCATGTTTTGGAGCTTGCTATCGTAGTTCGTGTCCCGAGAATCTCGCAACGCCATCTCGTCGATTTGTGTTGCAACCTTTCCTGTTCAGACATGCTGAGTCTGAAGTATCCTATCCCCAATCGGATCTGAATCTCAGGCAGATATGATGGTTGGAACATTCGAACAGTCGCATTTCGTTCCCAACTTGCACCGTCCTTATGCCATTTCACTATGGGCTGTCTTCTTAGCAATTTTTGTCCAGGGTTATCTTCAAGTGGACCTACCATGGGTCCCCCCCCCCACCTTCGATGATAAGCAAATCATCCATTGCGTTGTCTTCAACAAGGTAGTCCACATCATCCATGCTAGTCCGGGTGTACTATTCCTTTGCACTCCGTCAAACGATCGTTGTGATTGCCTTTGGCTGGTATAAAAGGTTCCAATGATCTATGGATCAAAAGTAATTCTTTTGCCACTTAGGGAATAGTTCTTGCGCCACCTTTCTCGAGGAGTCCGTTCACGGGATCATGATAAATATTTCCTCGCTACCTTGACACCATCCACCACCTTCCTAAAGCGTGGAATTGTTGCCACTAATCAAACTTCGTTGTTGTTCTTCCATCCCCCTCGATGCATTTTGTGTCTCAACTCGAGATGTGACACCGTCTCGGTCCGTGAGTTGATCATGTTTACTGATCTTCATTAAGATCGAATCATGTAGGGTTTCCCCTTCTTTACGTTGTCGAGTCGGGTGAAGATCTCGAAGGCGTCAAGATCAAGAAGATGGAGTGAACCAACATCTTGAGGAAGGCAATTGGATCATGGGAATTGTAATAGTTTGTGACCTCCCTTTTCCTCTTACCTCCGTCTTGAATCTCGGGCGAGATTCTTGTTTAGTGGGGTGAGTTATCACGTCCTAAATTGCTTGACATTAGTTGCATTAAGGCATTCATGTCATCATGTTAATTTCCATGAAAATTGAAATGGGGATTTGTGAAACCCTCGAGAATCATTTTGGAAATGACCTAAATAAAAATCGCTCCAAAAGATCCAAGAAAATGCTCATGTGGCCCTCTGAAAATATTGGACATGAGTTAACAATCTAACCAATATTTTAGGATCTCATAAGTATTTATTTTGGGCATTTGGAATTAATCTGATAAATATTTGCCTTGGATATATATTACTATATATATAAAATATTGTCCAAAATTGTGCCCTTTTGTTGGGGAGCTCTGGAATAATATAGTAAGCTCCTGCAAAAATTGGCATAATTAAATAAATTAGTTTGGTATTTTAAATAAATCAAAACAAATGTCAGAAAAATAGAAAAGGAAACAAAATAGGTAAAAGCCCTTACCTGGGCTTACCTCCCCACCGCGGCCCAGCTCCTGCGGCCTGGCCGGCCCAGCTGGCCAGCCCCGGCCCAGCTCGCCTCCCTCCCCTGTCGTCTTCCTCCCGGCAGAAGATGGTAGCGTGCCCGCAGCCAGCGCAGCGCCCGCGCCACGCCACCTCCTCCCTGCTGGCCTCTCCCCTCCTCGTCTGGCTGCCCGGAGGCGCCACGCAGCCACCCGCACCTCTCTCGCTCTCTCGTCCCTCCCTTCCCCTGGAGCTCTCTCTCCCTCTCTTCACCGAACGCCACCGAGGCGCCACCGCGCCGCCGCCGTGGCCACCTTCTCCCCTCGCCCTCTCCCGTGTCCGTTAGCTCCACCGCCGCCTGCTACCTCCCGTCCCGAATCACGTGGCGCTGGAGGCCACAGGCGCCGCCACCAGCGTCGCCGCCGTCTCCGGTTGCGGAGATCCCTCTCGCCGCCACGGCTGCTCCAGTCCCTCCCGACCTCGCCGCCCGTTAAATGCCAACCACGGTGAGCTCCGCCACCGTCTCCCCTCTCCGTTCTCGTCCCCTTGCGCCGTAGCCCACTTCCCTCTCCACCCGAGCTCGGCGCGCCATGCTGAACTTCGCTCCGCGAGCCCCGCCCCCAGCTCGTCCCTTTGCTCCACAGTGCGCGAGCACGGGCTACGCCCGGTGCTCTCGGACGCCGCCCGTGGCCGTGGCGCGGACTCCGCCGTGCCAGAGGCCGCGCGGCGGCAAACCCGTCGCTGAGCCTGCCACGTGGGTCCGGTCGTCGGTGATTAGCTTAAGGCTAATCACCGGCTAATCTACCCCACCGACAGCGGCCGGTGGGCCTCGTGCCCCTAATCTTTAATTAAATTTAAACTAACCCTCTGTTTAACCCGTGTCAGCGGCGTGTGGCCCCACACGTCAGGTTTGTTTCAACCAGCCTTGATTGACCGCTGACGTCATGCTGCTTGAGTCTTGTATAATATTTCATTTTCTGTAATTAATTTAAATCAGGAATTCCAGAATATATTCAAAACTTCAAAAATTCATAGAAATTCAACCGTAACTCGGATGGAAATAATTTATATATGAAAAATGATCAGAAAAATATGAAGAATCTGTTTATGCCATGATCATGCATGTTTGAACAAGTTAACATCACTGAATAGGATGAATCATGATTAGGGTAATTTAGGAAATAGCATTTGAGTTGGAATTCAACCTTGTTTGAATTCCACCTCAACTAACGGATTATTATTGCATTAGGTGAATTCAGTACCTTAACATGATCATGCATCATATATCGCATTGCATTGATTGTGCTCTCTCTTGTTTGCGGTATTTGTCCCCTCCGGTGAGCGATGTACAAGCGATGATTATTCGATGACACCGATGAAGAACTATTATCTTGAAGTGCCGGGCAAGCAAAACCCCTTGTTCATTCGATACAATCCCACTCTCTCGCTCCTGCTCTATTTTATTGCATTAGGACAACAACGATTCAAGCTGTTACTTGCTGCGGTAGCTGAACCCCTTGATCCTTTGCATGACTGTCATTCCACGATAATTAGATGAAACCCACTAGCATGAGTAGGAGTTGTTTGAGCCCATGTTGTGCCTACTCATTTATGCTTGTTTGTCATGCACTGCTTTGCTTAGAGTTGAGTCGGGTCGATTCATCGGGAATGAATTGGAATTGTTATGAACATGTCCTGTTGTGTGTGAGCTAAGTGTGTGAACACGATTTGGTAAAGGTAGCGGTGGGAGGCCATGTAGGAGTACATGGTGGGTTGTCTCATTGCAGCCGTCCTCGAGAACTGAGTTACGTGTTTGTGATCCATGAACTAGCTACTACCACGCATTGGGCCCGAAACCAATGGACCCTCTCGGCTTCTTGACCACCCTTGTCCTCGGTCAAGGGAGTTGCAAGTAGTTTCGGTGTTTGTAGCATCTTTGGGGGCACGCATAGCGCTGACCTTAGGGGTGGGTTGTGTTGCGGTAGGCACCGTGGGCCGGTGTACCGAGTGCCCGTTTGGTATCTCGGGAACCCTGCACACATCGTTCGGGGCTGTATGGGAAACCTCGGCGGACTCCTGCGGATGGAACCGAATAGGCGATAAACTGGACTAGGGATTTGAGTGTTTAGGTAGGCCGTGGCCGACACCCACGTTGGGCTTCCGCTTGAAGGTTGCGAGTACATGTCGTAAGCGGCGGTAAGTGGTGAGCGTGTGTGAAGAAGTACACCCTGCGGGGTTTAATATGATCTATTGAATAGCCGTGTCCACGGAGAAGGACTTCTGGGTTGCCTATATCGGTTCATAGACAAGTGAAAGTGGATACTCTAAAATCGCAAGATAAGCGTGAGTGCTATGGATGGCGTTCTCGTGAGGGAGGCGGGGCGGGTCCATAGTGGTGTATTGCCATGGTGAATATGTGGACTCGTGTGCCACCTCAAAAGAGTTACTTGCGATCGTAGTTCGGGATAGCCACCGAGTCAAAGCTGGCTTTCTGCGGTCAAGCTCCACCACCCCTTTTGATAATGATGCATATGTAGTTAGTTACGATGTAAGTCTTCTGAGTACAATTGTACTCACGTTTGCTTATTTCATGTTTTGCGAGAGGCGTCGGTCTCGCTAGTAGTTCCACGTGGACTTGACGTTTAGCTTGTTACCTCAGCTACGATCTTGTGCGGCGGAGATCTGGTAGATAGTCGGGCTTCTCGGCCTTTTTCATTTATAGTTATGCGTACCCGGACATGTTTAGCTTCGCTTGTGCTTTGACTTGTATGCTCACGAGTGTTGGGTCATGAGACCCATGTTTGTAATATCTCGTTCTTGAGCCTAATGAATAATATCTGAGTCGTAGAGTTATGTTGTGATGCCACGTCGTATTTACACATATTGAGCATATTGTGTGTATGTTTGAAATGCTTGGTATGTGTGGGATCCGACAAACTAGTTGTTTATCCTTGGCAGCCTCTCATATGGGGAAATGTAGTCTCGTGCTTCGGCGATAGTAGTCCGCTTCTGCCGGTTCACGAGTCACTGCTATTGACACTACTGCTTGGGCGCTTGGTGGCGGCATGTGATTCATTTCGTTCCTATATACGTCCCTTGAAATGTCGCGGTGATACTTGGAGTCTGCCTAGCACTGCTACAGCCGGGATACGGAGTCTGTTAGCCAGTGCTACAGCCCAAGTTCATCGTTGATGACCGACATGTTGAAGTGTTTCATGTATGCTGTCCCCATAGGCTAGTGCCGCTTTGGGTTCACGACTAGCCATGTCGGCCGGGTTCTTTGTCATGTGGATGCTAGCGACACTATCATATCGTGAGCCAAAAGGCATAAGCGGTCCCGGGCCATGGTAAGGCGACACCCGTGGGAATACCGTGCGTGAGGCCGCAAAGTGATATGATGTGTTACCAGCTGGGTCGATGTGACTTAGGATCGGGGTCCTGACAGCGTGTTACTAGTGAGCCGAGTGCAAGTACTACCATTAGATAGCCACGACTCTCTGGTCGCAGTAGTTCTGGGCTGACATATACCTCATCGCCAGCGTCGCCTCAGTTGTAAATGCAGTGCGGCGAGTCGCATCTTGGCGTGTCTTGAGGTCCTTCAGGCGATCCGTTGCACTCATCTGTCAAGCCGTTTGGCCACCGGAGAGACTCCGACGAGCTTTCTGCTGTCTCTGCACCCCGGCGAGCACCTCCTCTATTTTCCCCCATCCTTCTCCCGCTGAAGCGCTGGCCTACCCCTCGCTAGAGTTGAGTCAAAGGGGGTCGAGCCCCTCCCCAGTCAGTACTCCCTCCATAACCCAGTGGCTCAAGCCACACTGCTCCACCCAGGCGACCTGGGTTCGATCCTAATACACCCCTTTTTGTCCAAAGGTAAATCGTACCAGCCGGGGCTCCGGCCCAAGCTGCTGGGTGGTGCGCCGTGGTGCTCGTGCTGCTGGGCGCGCTCAGCACAGAGACCGCGGATGACGATGGAGAAGACGCTGCGATGTGCTTCCGTGGCCACGGCTGCCTACACTATGACTAGGTGCTGCAACCGGCGCTGCTCAAAACGAAAAAAGTTTCAATCATTTACAGGAAAGCTTCCACCGTAGAGGGAAAAAGCTTCAACCATTGAGAGAAAAGCTACAACCGTGTCAATTTTTTGCTACAACGGCATCTACTTTTCTTTGGACCAACAGATTTTGCTACATCCGGCATCGTTTTTTGCTACTGTAGGCATCTTTTTCTTGGAACTAGTCAAGTGTCTAGCTTCCACTAAGGAAGAAAATGCTTCAGCAGTTTGTGGAAAAAGCTTCATCGGGCGCCGGCCCAAGGTTGGGCGATCGCACGCCGACCCGCGATCCGCTTTGGATCATCGTCACCACAGAGCCACGAGCGCAACTCCTGCGAACCGTTTTTCCTTCTTCGTACTTCTTCTTCCTCACTGGCAGGGAGGCAGTTTTGCAATCGTTCTCGCTGCTGGGTGGTGCGCCGTGGTGCTTTCGTGCTGCTAAGCGCGCTCAGCCACGAAGACATGGACGGAGATGGAGAAAACGCTGCGATGTGCTTCCGTGGCCACGGCTGCCTACACTATGACCAGGTGCTGCAACCGGCGCTGCTCAAAACAAAAAAAGTTTCAATCATTTACAGGAAAGCTTCCACCGTAGAGGGAAAAAGCTTCAACCATCGAGAGAAAAGCTACAACCGTGTCAATTTTTTGCTACAACGGCATCTACTTTTTTGCTGGACCAACAGATTTTGCTACATCCGGCATCGTTTTTTGCTACAGCCGGCATCTTTTTTGCTGGAACTAGTCAAGTGTCTAGCTTCCACTAAGGAAGAAAATGCTTCAACAGTTTGTGGAAAAGCTTCATCCAGCTAGAGGAAAAGTTTCAAGAGTGGCAGGAGGAAAAATCTTCCACTGCGAAAAAAAGCTTCAAACGGCAATGAAAAAGCTTCAACCGCCGGGAGAAAAAGCTTCAGCGGTAATGACAAAAAGCTTCAATCGGGGGCCAGGCGAGCAGCGGTGGCGAGGGCGGCGACCAGCGACAGGAGGCAAGGGCGGCGATCGGGGCGGCGAGGGCAGCGATCGAGGCGGGGCGGCGGCCGAGGCGGCAACAAGGACGGAGATCGGCAATCGGGGCAGGGCGGCGACACTGGCGGCAACAAGGGCGGCCGGCGACCAAGGCGAGGCGCGAGCAGCGACGAGGCGGAGACGGCGGCGAGGACAGCCACCGGAGGGGGCTGGAGGCGCTGGCGACGAGGGCAGCGAGCAGGAGCTGCAGATCTAACCCGAGGTAGAAGAAGCCCAAGACGAATCGTTTTTTTTTTGCTGCATCCAGTGGCCACGCGGGCTCGCATCCAAGGGCTGGGGCTGGACCAGCCGAAACTTTCGGCCGGTGCGCCGGCGCCTAACATCGTCCTTGTCCAAATGGGTCACCTCGAGCCACATTGCTCCACCCAAGCAACCCGAGTTCCATCCCCCGCGGGCGCAAATTAAAACCCCCCTTTTTTGTTCAAATGGGTCACTGACAGGTGGAGCCCACCTGTCATACTCACAGCCATCTCAAGTCCCACATATCAGCCTCCCCCTCTTATTGTTTATCTTTTATTTTAATTCCAGAGAATATTCCTTTTCTAGCAACGGAATATTTCCTATTCGGGCAAGTCCATTTATGGACATTTCAGATTCTGGAAATGGCCTATTCTATCCTTTTCCTTTTAGGCAGTAGTGCATTTTAAGCATTTGTGGTGATTTTTCTAAAGTGGCTCCAGTATATTATATATGTTTTCGAGGTAGAAAAATCCAATGAATCCATTGGTGGCATCCGTTTCTTCATTTGAGAAAGTTTGCACACATGTGATTTTACATTACATTGTTGTCTTATCATTTATGTGGATAATTATGCAAAATGTGATATGTGATAACTTTGTTCATGAACATGCTCTTTTACATGCCATATTCATGCTAGATTTCATTTCATGTCATAAAGTGCACTGTAATGAGTGCCACAAGCTTGAAAACATGATAACATGAATCTGTTTTGCCATGTCATGCTCATTTTGCTAAGTCTGAAACTGTTATATTATGATGCCATGTTTACTTGATGCTACCATCAAATCTATGCATATTTTGGAGATGTCCACTAAGCATGTTTTCAAGATCATTTTATGCACTATCCATCCATGCCCTTGTTTGCAATTACAGCCTAATGTAGCTTGTTCTTTTCATGCCCTCAAGTTGGTTGAAATATATATGTCCGCCTGTTAACAGCAAGTTCAGTTTGCAAGGTGTATAGTTAGAGTTATGTGCATCCTATGACCATATTATTGACAAGAGTAGTTGCACAAACATTCTATCGTATTGTTGGTTGCACTTGCATGCCATGATATGCTTTGAGGTAAGCTAACCAAGCTTGCGAACATGCCTACTTAATTATGTTTCTGCCATGTCCAGTAAATTCCAGTCTGAAAACATGTTATCATTTGCAATCTTGTCATGCTGTTTTAAATATGTTCTAGTGGTTTCTAGCAGTAGCTCAGTAATCACGTTCTGTACTGCTTGACTTGTACTTCACTGCCATGCCATTCGTTTTCATGTTGCTGTGTTGTAGCATATCTAAACTTTGCATCCAAGTTGTCATGTTGGTGTTTTTAACAACTTTTCTTATTTTTTTGTTCGTCATTTGCAAACCGTGTATCCGTTTCCGGTGATCTTTATATCGATTTCAACCAAAGTCTTCCACTCTATCCAGTGGCATGCTTGGTTTACCAAGATTCTGCCCACATCCATCTTGTCTTCACCATTTCCGTCCCATTGACGTACCCCTTGTTCCGGTAGAACTGTAGCTCCATGCATAACGTTCTTGATATGCATTCATGTTCATCATGCATGTAGAATGTGTTCTTCTCATGTCATGTATGCTTGTGTTTTGACCATGTTGTTTTCTTCTTTTCGGTTGTGCTTCTTCCCGATAGTTCATGTTTTGTTGCGATCATGAGGATTCGTTCGGCTATGCTTGCTTCGTCTATGCCCGTTCGTCTACTTCATGGACTCGGTCTTCTTCCTAGCGAGATTTCAGGCAAGATGATCGTCACCTTGGATCTCACTCCTATCTTTGCTTTGCTAGTTGTCTTGATGCTATCGCTATGTCACGCTACCTACCACTTGTTTATCAAGCCTCCCAAATTGCCATGAACAACCTCTAACCTTTTTCACCATCCCAGCAAAACATTGTTTGGCTATGTTACCACTTTGCTCGTCCCCTCTTATAGCGTTGTTAGTTGCAGGTGCAGTGCAGGTTGTTCCATGTAGGGACATGGATATCTGGGATATCACAATATCTCTTATTTAATTAATGCACATATATACTTGGTAATGGGTGGAAGGCTCGGCCTTTTTCCTGGTGTTTTGTTCCACTCATGCCACCCTAGTTTCCGTAATATCGGTGTTATGTTCCTTGATTTTGCGTTCCTAACATGGTTGGGGTTTATGGCCCCCCCTTGACAGTTCGCTTTGAATAAAACTCCTCCAGCAAGACCCAATATTGGTTTTACCATTTGCCCAACATAATAACTAAACATGATAATAAACTTGACGCGTAGGGAGTTAGCGCTACCTGAGGTTCGTTATTCAACATAATATAGGGGGGCAGTGCTGATGGTGTTGGTCCCAAACTAGAGTCATGTGCGGCTTCCCCTGGGGCAACTCGGGTCTCAGTTGCTGTACGTTGTGCTCATCCGACCGTGGCCTGAGATGAGATACGCGCGGCTACTATCATGGTGTTGGCACGTCAGGAGGTCTTGCTGGACTTGTTTTACCATTGTTGAAATGTCTTGTCAACCGGGATTCCGAGCTTGATCGTGTTGTTCCGGGAGGAGGATTTTACTCCATTGATCGTGAGAGCTTGTCATGGGCTAAGTTGGGACACCCCTGCAGGGTTTGATCTTTCGGAAGCCGTGCGAGCGGTTATGTGGCAGATGGGAGTTTTGATATCCGGTTGTAGTGAACTTGAACTAAACTCAACTAAAATACACCAACCACGTGCGTAACCGTGACTGTCTCTTTTCGGGTGAGTTCGAGAAGAGAACACAGTTGGGTTATGTTTGACCATAAGTAGTTCAGGATCACTTCTTGTTCATTACTAGTTTGCGACCGTTGCATAGCTTCTCATCTTATTCTTGTACTCGTAAGTTAGCCAGCATACATTGCTTAGTGCTGCTACAGCCTCACCACTTATACTTTCCATACCCATTAAGCTTTGCTAGTATTGATACCCATGGTAATGGGATTGCTGAGTCCACGTGGCTCACAGATTACTACAACAACAGTTGCAGGTGCTGGTAATGCGATGATCCTACATGAGAGCGATGCTTGCTTGTTTTCGAGTCCTTCTACTTCTTCTTCGATCAGGGGATAGGTTCCTGGTCGGCAGCCTGGGCTAGCAGGGTAGATGTCGTTTGAGTTTATATTTGTGTTTCATCTGTAGTCGGATGTTGTTCTCATGTATGATGTTTGATGTATCCTTGTGGCATTGGTATGCCCTTTGTATGTATCCCCATATATTATGTAATGGTACGATGTAATGATATCCACCTTGCAAAAGCGTCGTCAATATGCGGCTCTATCCTTGGTGGGACCTTCGAGTTCCTCTTGGATAGGATCACATATTGGGCATGACAAGTTGGTATCAGAGCCTCGACCAACTATAGGAACCCTCCTGATTGATCGTAGCATGGCCGTTGTCAAGTCAAGAAGAAAACTATTTTTGGAGTCTAGTTATATCGGAGAGTAGGAATTCCTTTTACTCCTCAGCTCCTTCGTCGCTCTGGTGAGAAATCTTGACGTAGGTGTTTTGATATACTCTTCCCTTTCAAATTTTTCTTTAGGGTCACGCAGGTGTTTTCGTTCGTTGTCCATCCTTTCGTTCAACCGGTGCACTTCTCTTCGAGTTATTCCATCCTCTTCTAATTTTGCAACATCGATTCTCAGTTTCCCAACGGAGTTTGATCCTTTTCAAGTTCAACCCTTAGTTCTTCTCAAACGGTGTCCATTCCTTCTGTCCCAAGTTTACTTTGATTTTCCCACCCTCCCACCAGAGTCTGAAGCCTCTAATCGAACATCCATTTCATTCATGCGAAGCTTCTTCATTCTTTCCTTAATTATTTCAACCAGTGAATTCTCGTCTAGTTCACCATTGTTCATCTCGTCTTCCTTTCCGGTGTATTCAATTCTAGCTTTTGGAATCAATCATATTCCTTTCGTTGACTCAAGTGATTCCCCTTGCTCGTTCGCCTCTTGCCATTTAATCGATCCGGAGTGCTAAAGACATGTCAGAATATTGGTGTTTGCGCACAAATTAATTCGAGGTTGTCACCTCACTCAACTCTTCAATTGTTCCGGTGCGTCATCTATCTGCTTAAATTGTTTTCAACGGTGTTTTCATTTTCAGTGGGCCCTAACCCACAAGTTTATCCCTGGCATCTTACCTGGATCTTCTAATTTTTCCAGAGTATTCTCCCAATTCTTTTCAAGTTTGACGTAAGAATGAATTTTCATCAGTCAATTGACGTCTCTGAGATTGCTTTCAACTTTGGCTCAACATTTCTAGTATTCATTGTTCCGGATCATCTCTCTAATTCTTCACGGTATTTCTCGTCGTCATTCTCAGCTTTGAAGACCGAAGAAGTATTTCTCTTAAATCTTGTTCGTTCACGTGAAGATTCATGGTTCTAGCTTCATGCCATCCTCATAATTGTTTTTGATTATGAGAATTATTTTATACTCATCCGCAGCATTTCAGGAATTGCTTTCCTTTCTCAATCACCTGGAGGACATCATTTCAGAAGATTTATTCGTTCTCAACATTCAGCTCTCATACCACTATCCTTTCCAGTGCTTCATTCAAGTTTTCTTTAATCAGCTCGTGATCTCTTCATTCTCTTGTATCGAAATCCCCTCAGGTATATTTGTTCTTTAATTCTTCCCCGCGATTCATTCTCTTTTCTTCGTTCGTTTTCATTTCTTACGGTGGTTCGTCGAAGACCTTCCCAAGTTTGTCTATATCTGTCCTCAATCCATTTCAAGAGGAATGAGTTGCATGCCAAATTAGTTTGTCATCAATTAAATTTGATGAGGATAAGCATAACGTAATTCTAATTCTTATTTCATCGTGGTCAAGTAATTCCTTCCTCCGGAGGTTGTTCATGATGACTAATTTCTTGGTACTATGTTGTTCATCTTTTCTTTTCCAAAGTTACAGTTTTTCTTGGTTATCTGTAACGCCCCGGATGCAATTTTACATATTTGTAACTCCAACTCTTGCCTTTTCCGGAGATGCGATATATTATTTCCTCCGTGGTTGGGTTTTTGTCTTTTGTTTTGCATTTTGTTCATGTCATGCATTTCATCATCACATCATTTGCATTGCATCGGCACTCGTTGTTGTCTTTGTTTTTAAAACTTGCATTCGCTCATAGTTGCCGCGTCCCCCCTTGCTTTTGTTGACCGTTCTGAGACCAACCTTGTTCTTCATTTTTCCCTCTTGCCTAAACTGGAGTCTCTCTGTAAAGTGCTCAAGCCCCCTCGCGTGCGCGCCCGAAACCTGCTCCGAACCCGAACCGCTCAGTCATCACCGTTGCATTCAAATCATCCCCTAACATCCCTTAAATATCTTCGGTTCCTTTGTTGGGCTCCCTAAGCTATTTATTCTCGACCGGCGGATTTTGATCGGATGATCCAAATATTCTCCTCTATCTACAAATAGAACACCTACCTACCTGCCTAACCCTAAAACATAGGAAGCTGTCTCATCCTCCATTCCCTGTCCGCCGCCGCCGCTATCTCCAAAATCTCCCTCGGGATCCTCCCAGATCCCATCGACCAACCACCGCTGCCTCCTCCCTCTGCCTCCCACGTCCGATCTAGAGGAGTGGAGTTCCTCCTCTCCTTGATCTCCCCTGTGACCCAATCCGTCGATCCCCCCTCCAACCTCCTGCCCGAGGCCTCCTCTCGATCCAACCAGACTCCTCTCCTCCTCGTTTCCCACTCCTCTGCTTGTTCATCCCCGAGCAGCGCCTCCACCGTCGCCAGACCGCGTCACCAGGACCCTCGCGCACGAGCTCCTCCCTTCTCACGCGCCTGAGACCAGCAGCTCTCCTCGAGCCGGCCGCAGCAGCAGCCCCAGGCCGACCCCGCGCCCTCTCCCTCGGTCCCTCCTTCTCTTCCTTCTTTCTCCTGATCTCACATCTCTCTCTCTCTCGCAGGACCCTGACGGCCAAGGCGCCAGGAGCCCGCAGCCACAGCCATGCAGCCCGCAAGCAGCAGCTCCATCGGAGCACCCTCCGCCGTCGAGCACCACCAGCAGGACGCCCCGTCGAGCCTCTCTTTCTCCCTGGTTCTCCTTCCTACTCCTCCTCACCTTCCCTTCTTTTCGTTTGCCCCTGCCATGGCCTCTCTCCTCACGTCACTCTCTCTGCAGTAGCAGGACGACGCCGCCGTTCTGTGCATCGTCATGGACGCGCAGCTGGAGCTCCACACCCCGCCTTGGCTCCGCCCCGCCAGATCTGCGTCACCGGCCCCTCCCGGAATCACGCCAAGTCCCTCGCTGCCGCTCCTCTGCGCCCTGAACCTGCTGCAGTTGTCTCCGTTCTTCAGTAACGAGAAGGAGCAGCTCGCTCGCTTCGCGTTGACCTCCCAGATCCAGCCGGCCCAGTGCCTCCCTTGTCGGCCTCTCTTCCACCGAACGGGCCAAGGCCCATGGGTGAGCAGCCCCCCAGCGCCTCTCTGTTTTTTTCGCCGATTGGGCCAACCAGATTCAGCCCGTTGTGTATTTTTTCCTGCTGCTGCGAATTTGTCCATTTATCCAGAAAACTGCATATTTATAGATTTTCCCTTGTTGTTCATGCATTTAATATCTCACAAACCATGCATCAGATTACAATGTTTTAAATATGAAAAATGCTTAGAATTTTATCTAGTTTCATAATATGCTACTTTCATCCATGTTTAAAATGTTTTAAATATTGTTTGTTTAAATTTACTCAAATGCCATGTTAAAATGATTTATTTCATAACTAAATAACCGTAGCTCCATTTTAAATAAACTTTATATGTAAATGGGGTGGAAAAATGCATAGATTAACTTGGTATACTTAATGTTGCTGTTTAACAACATTAAAATATGATTTAGAGCAGAGCAGTACCTAATCAAAAATATGCACATGAGGATTTTCCGGAATTGTTGTTTCTTATTTCTGGCTTCATTTAAATTTGCCTAAATAGTTAGTTTATTTATGCTTCACCCCTTGCCATGTTTAATAACATCTAATATTGTTGGGTACATAACCGAGGGAGAACTAAATAATTGATGTGGTGTTTCGTCAATATGCAACTCGTTGCATATTGAGCTCCACTTAATTTGTAGTGTTGTTTGTTGCACTTTGCCATGCCATGCCTCTTTAAACCGGACATGCATCATACTTGTCTGTGCATCATGCCATGTTTATGCTTGTGCATTTACCATGTTGTTTATTTCTTTCCGGTGTTGCTTCTTAGTTCCGGTAATGTTGCGATTGTGAGGATTCGTTCGACTACTTCCGTTCGTCTTCTTCATGGACTCGTTCTTCTTCCTAGTGGGATTTCAGGCAAGATGACCGTCACCTTGGATCTCATTACTATCATTGCTATGCTAGTTGCTTCGCTCCATCGCTATGCTGCGTTACCTACCACTTGCTTATCAAGCCTCCCAAATTGCCATGAACCTTTAACCTTTGTCACCCTTCCTAGCAAACCGTTGTTTGGCTATGTTACCGCTTTTGCTCAGCCCCTCTTATAGCGTTGCTTGTTGCAGGTGAAGATGAAGATTGCTCCATGTTGGATTATGTTTATGTTGGGACATCACAATATCTCTTATATTATTAATGCATCTATATACTTGGTAAAGGGTGGAAGGCTCGGCCTTATGCCTGGTGTTTTGTTCCACTCTTGCTGCCCTAGTTTCCGTCATATCGGTATTATGTTCCCGGATTTTGTGTCCCTAACGCGGTTGGGTGATTTATGGGACCCCTTGACAGTTCGCCTTGAATAAAACTCCTCGGCAAGGCCCAACCTTGGTTTTACCATTTGCCTCACCTAGCCCTTTTCCCTTGGGTTTAGGAGCCGAGGGTCATCGTTATTTTAGCCCCGGGCGGTGCTCCTTCAGTGTTGGTCGAACCGAGCAACCTCTTGGGGCCACCTCGGGAAACTTGAAGCTGGTTTTACTCGTAGCTTGACTTATGCGGTGTGCCACGAGCGAGAGTGCGTCGACTCCTATCGAGATTTGTCGGCACATCGGCGGTTGCTAGTCTTGTTTTACCATTGTCGAAATGTCTTGTAAGCGGGATTAGAGACTGATCGGGTCTTCCGGAGAAGGAATATCCTTCGTTGATCGCGAGAGCTTATCATGGGCTAAGTTGGGACACCCCTACAGGGTTTGAACTTTCGAAAGCCATGCCCGCGGTTATGTGGCAGATGGGAATTTGTTAATATCCGGTTGTAGTAAACTTGAAGTAAAACTCTTCTAAAATACACCAACCGTGTGTGTAACCGTGAGTGTCTCTTTTTGGGGTTGATCGAGAGGAGAACACGGTTTCTGGGTTATGTCTGACGTAAGTAGGAGTTCAGGATCACTTCTTGATCATTGGTAGCTTCACGACCGTTTCGTTTGCTTCTCTTCTCGCTCTCACTTGCTTATGTTAGCCACCATATCATGCTTAGTCGCTGCTGCAACCTCACCACTTTACCCCTTCCTTACCCATTAAGCTTTGCTAGTCTTGATACCCATGGTAATGGGATTGCAGAGTCCTCGTGGCTCACGATTTACTACAACAACGATTGCGAGGTGCAGGTTATCACGATGATCATAATCGAGGCGATGTTTACTTGCTTTGGAGTTCTTCTTGACTTCTTCTTGATCGGGGATAGGTTCGGTCGGCGGCTGGGCTAGCGTGGTGAATGTCGTTTGAGTTTACTGTTTGTGTTTCATCCGTAGTCGGATGGTGCTCTTATGTATTGTGATGTTGTATTCGTGTGGCATTGTATGCCTCTTGTATGTATCCCCATCTATTATGTAATGTTGATGTAATGATATCCACCTTGCAAAAGCGTTTCAATATGCGGTTCTATCCTTGGTGCGACCTTGAGTCTTTTTAGGATAGTATCGCATATTAGGCGTGTTCAAGTTGGTATCGAGCCTCGACAAACCATAGGAGCCCCCTTGTTTGTTGGCCGTTGTTGAGTCTAGAAAAAATGTTTTGAGTCTTAGGATTATATATATCGGAGTAGGATTCTTTTTACTCCTCGGTCCCTTAAATCGCTCTGGTGAGGCCTCTGGCGTAGATGTTTTGTCTTTCCTCTCCTCAAATTTCACGAAATTTTTTTAGGATCACGCGGGTATCTTGGGATCGTTCGATAGTCTTGTGGCGAGAACATTGTTCTTGGTGCCTCGACATTTAGGGGTTGTGGCGGTGTCCCGGTAGTTGAGCTCCGAGGTGTTGTCGTCACAATTTTATCGTTGCGATTCTGGAATACCGAGTTTTGCCGACATCGAAAATCTCTTTTATGCGTTGTTGGTGAGATAACCTCGGCGCCACCCGATCTTTGGGGAGTTGGGAGTATTGCCATAACTTCGTATAACGGATGCTTTTGAAGGTTGAGGTACACGATTTCGGAGTTTTCTTGGTTATGTGTTGAAGGATGGATACAATTGGATCTAGGTATTGTTAGTTTGGGTGATATATTTTGTGTCCCTGTATCCCCAACACAGTTGCATAACCGAGAAAGTTTGGGAGTTTATAGGTGGGAATTCAAGCAGCTCCTAGAATATCTTTCCGACAGATGCATGATATGGGATTGGGTAAATCTCTATCATATGTATTTGTTCCGGCTTATTCTGCAAGCCAAATCCTTTGTTCTGTTTTATTTGTGGTATTCGAGTTGCTTCGACGTCAAATGTTGAATCCATACCTTTCCTAAACGGTGTTCTCATATTGCAATGTGAATACTAATCTTTCTTGATCATCGAGGTCGTCATGTTAATTCTTTTCCCAACCGACGTGTTTCTCTTCAAGTGGATCTGATCATTTCAACATTTGCGAGATCAATTCTAAGTTTTCTCACTGGTGTTTGTTTCATCCATCCCTAGTTGTCTTTGTTTTCCCGCCCTCCCACCCCTTTTTCTTCAAGGACTCAGATTTCTTAATCATGTATCCTTTTATTTGTGGGAAGTCTCTTCATTCTTTTCTTTCAATGTTCTTATCCGGTGATTTCCCATGAAGATGCTCAACAGTTTCAAGTTCATCATCCTTCATTGTTGTTTCTTCTCCGGTGGATCCAATTCAAGCTTTCGATATTCATCATATTCCTTTCCTCGTTTCTAATGATTTCTCATGCCGATGCACCTCTTAATCATTCACTTCTCGCTGTTCATTTGTCCTGGAGTGCTGAAGATATCTCAGAAGGCTCTTTTTTTCTTCCAAGATCTGTTCAAGCTATTTGGAGATTATTATCTCATTCAAGCCATTTAATTCTACCGGTGCAATCTTTATTTCAAGCAATCCTTCAACGATGTTTTATTTTGAGTGGGCCCTAACCCACAGGTCTTTTCCCAGGATCTTACCTGACTCTTCTAATTTTCCTGGAACTATTCTCAAATTCATTTCAAAATTTGACGTAAGAATGAATTTTCATCATTCACATGCCTTCTCCAAGGTCGCTTTCAAACTCTTTTCATCTTTGGCTCAACCTTTCCTCTTTTAATCCTTCCGGAGTTTCTCAACAATTTGGTGGTGTTTCTCCTCGTCATTCTTAGCATGTGAAGACCGAACAAGAGTTCCTCTTAAATCCTTACCCGTTCTTCCAAAGATGCGTTGTTCAAGTTTGATGCCATCCTCTCATAATTGTTTTCGATTGTGGAAATTCTTTTCACCCATCCGGAGCATTTCATGAGTTGTTTCCATTTCTTTCCTCCGAAGGCCATCATGTCATAATTCTTCATTCTCAGCGTGTAGCTACCGTTCTCCAAATCTTACCGGTGAATCGTTCAAATATCCTCTAATCAGTTCATGATCTCTTCATTCTCTTGTATCTAAATTCCCTCAAGTATCAATGTCGTTTTCTAATTCCTCCCGGTGATTCGTTCTCTTTTCTTCATTCATTTCAATTCTTACGGTGGTTCGTTCAAGAGTTCTCTTCCTTCATTATCATATAGTTTCATTTGTCCTTTCCAATCCTCTCGGTGATTCGTCGAAGACTTCTTCAAGTTGGCGCTATATCTCTCTTCAATCCTTGCAAAAGAATAAGTAGTATGCCAAATCCGTTGCTTATCATCAATTAAATTGGTGGAGGATACGCATAACGTAATTCTTATTATTGTTTCTAGTTTCTTCTTTCCATCATTGTCATCATGTCACATTTCTCGGTTCGAGATGCTCCATCTTTTCTTTTCTGGAGTTCCAAGTTTTTCGCATTATCTCATCACGAAGCTCCACCTAAATTATTGCAAGGCTTCACCTTGTGTCTTCAACTTCTCTTTCTTTTTATCATCCTTTTATTACCGGAGTTCTTCATGGAGGCTCTACATGATGGTTCGTCAAGGATTCTTTTCATTCTTCAATTGTTCTTCAAGATTTCTCTCGAAGTTATGATCCGCCAAGCTATACTCTAAAATAAACATGGTGTTCAACACATATTTTGTTTTGAGGAGTTCAAGTATTCTTCTTCTTGCATTTCAAAGTGCAATTCGTTCTACCTTATCATTTGAGGTCGTGTTATGTCATTCTTGACAATTTGAGTTCGTGTTTCATGATTCACTTGTTGTCAAGAATGAGGTATTTAAATCCATCAATCTCTTGATTGGAGTTATCTTGGGTTATATTTCACCTAAAGTCTTCCCTAAGGAATGTTGCTATTTGTGGTGCGTATCTATGATCCAATTTTCTCCTTCTCATCTCGATGAAGAAGTTTCTCTTATCTTCATTGATCTCAACCAATCAATTGTTTCTGTTAATGGCGGGTTGTCACCTAATCATTTTGAGATGTTTTCCATAAGCCCATAACAAGCTTGTGCTTTTCGTTGTTGATTTTACAACAACTCCGTTCAATTCTTCTTTTCATGCTTATCCATTTAACCGGAGTGTTGTGTCATCTCTTCAAGTTCTTTTCATCTTATCAAGTTTCCTTCTTCTTTCAGTCGGAGTGCTGCCCAAATTATATCAATCTTATTCCTTCTCTATCTAGTTTTAACCGGAGTGGTTTCAATATCTATCTTATCACTAAACCTCTTGGTTCTCGTCATATCCCTTGTTCCTCTTTTCTAACGGAGTGTTATCAACTTTTCTCATCTTCGTTGTTTTCTTTCTTTCATTTTGCTCAACATCTCAAGGTTCGTGGTTTCACTCTTTTGTCAATAAGCAACTTAGTTTTACCTCCTCTCTTCCTCTTCCGTTTTCTCTCCGGTGCCATCCTAGATCTCGGGATGAGATCCTCTTGTAGTGGTGGAGTGTTGTAACGCCCCAGGTGCAATTTTCCATATTTGTAACTCCAACTCTTGCCTTTTCCGGAGATGCGATATATTATTTCCTCTGTGGTTGGGTTTTTGTCTTTTGTTTTGCATTTTGTTCATGTCATGCATTTCATCATCGCATCATTTGCATTGCATCGGCTTTTCGTTCTGTCTTTGTTTTAAAACTTGCATTAGCTCGTAGTTACGCGTCCCCCTTGCTTTTGTTGACCGTTCTGAGACCAACCTTGTTCTTCGTTTTTCCCTCTTGCCTAAACCGGAGTCTCTCTGTAAAGTGCTCAAGCCCCCTCGCGTGCGCGCCCGAAACCTGCTCTGAACCCGAACCGCTCAATCATCACCGTTGCATTCAAATCATGCCCAAACATCCCTTAAATATCTTCGGTTCTTTGTTGGGCTCCCTAAGCTATTTATTCTCGACCGTCGGATTTTGATAGGATGATCCAAATATTCTCCTCTATCTAAAAATAGACCACCTACCTACCTGCCTAACCCTAAAACCTAGGAAGTTGTCCCATCCTCCATTCCCTGTCCGCCGCCGCCACTCTCTCCAAAATCTCCCTCGGGATCCTCCCAGATCCCATTGACCAACCACCACTGCCTCCTCCGTCTGCCTCCCGCGTCCGATCTAGAGGTGTGGTGTCGATTATCAAAACCGGCGGATCTCGGGTAGGGGTCCCGAGCTGTCGTCTAGGCGGATGGTAACGGAGACAAGGGACACGATGTTTTTACCGAGGTTGGGCCCTCTCGATGGAGGTAATACCCTACTCTGCTTGATTAATATTGATGATATGGGTAGTACAAGAGTAGATCTACCACGAGATCGAGAGGCTAAACCTAGAAGCTAGCCTATGGTATGATTGTTGCTCGTCCTACGGACTAAAACCCTTGGTTTATATAGACACGAATAAGGTTAGGGTTACAGTCGGTTACAATGGTAGGAAATCTACATATCCGTGTCGCCAAGCTTGCCTTCCGCCAAGGAAAGTCCTATCCGGACCACGGACAAAGTCTTCAATCTTGTATCTTCATAGTCGAGTCGGCCAAAGATGATAGTTGACTGTCCGGACACCCCTAGTCAGGACTCCCTCGGTAGCCCCAAAGCAGGTGAGGAGTCACGGATTAGGGGTGTCGAATAGCCGACTTCATCATCACCGAACTATCATTGGCGGACTATCATCATCGGGGACTCCAAGACTATGAAGATACAAGATTGAAGACTTCGCCCGTGTCCGGATGGGACTTTCTTGGCGTGGAAGGCAAGCTTGGCGTTATGGATATGTAGATCTCTACCATTGTAACCGACTCTATGTAACCCTAGCCCTCTCCGTGTCTATATAAACGGATAACTTTAGTAGGACTAGAAAAGAACAACCCTTACAATCATACCATAGGCTGGCTTCTAGGGTTTAACCTCCTTGATCTCGTGGTAGATCCACTCTTGTAAACATCCACAATATCAATATCAATCGAGCGGGGCGTGGTTTTACCTCCATCAAGAGGCCCGAACTGGGTAAACATCATGTCCCTTGTCTCTGTTACCATCGCCTAGGCGCTGATTCAGAACCCCTACCGAGATCCGCCGGTTTTGACACCGACATTGGTGCTTTCATTGAGAGTTCCTGCGTATGCCGTCAGCGATAGGCTTGATGGCCTCTTCAATCAACAACGGCGAGTCTGGGTGAGACTTTTCTCCCGGACAGATCTTCGTATTCGGTGGCCGCGCTGCGGGCAACTCACTTAGCCATCTGGAGCGGATCGAAGCTCGCCCCTGGCCGTCGGTCGATTTGGAAACCTAAACTTCACGGCCGATATCCATGGGGACTTGATCTTGATGGATCGAGCCACGGCCCGGCGTGTCGCGGCTGTCACGATGGGCATGACCTAACTGCTGCCCGGACGGCACCTTGGAGGCCGCACAAACCGCTCCGACCCATGGTCCGGAGCCGATCGCTCGGATCGAGGGCGGATGGCTGGACACCGCCTCGGAGCTGCAACTTCTCGGCGATGGGCGAACACTTACCTTGTCCGCATAAAGCTCATGACTCGAGGTGCGGACTCTGCGCGGACTCCGAACCTCCTGCGCCCTTGCGGTCGAATCCGATTGGCGCCGATCATAAATTCACCGCTGCGGACATCTTTCGGCTTTTCGCCCTTGGCGATATCATAAATTCACTGAAGCATCTCTCGCTATCCGGAGAGCCCTAGCGAACTACGGCCGGGGCGGTTGGGGCGCGGATGGCGAAGAAATTGAGCCCACCCACCACCCGCCCGTAGCCACCGTCGGCGATTTAACCGGCGTGCTCGACTACGACTCCGAAGACATCGGCGGTATGGGCGGCGATGCGGAGACTACCAAGAACCGGTGCCTACGGGACTTTGGAAGACCACCTCGTCATACGACATATACATGGTGGACACCCAAAAGATGGGGGCGGCAAAGAAGCGCGGAGGCCGATTCCTTAAAGAAACAGCCCAAGCGCCCGGCGTCGTGGCGCCGCTCTAAATCCCGCCACGGCAAGAATGGAGATTCCGCACGGGAGATAATAACACCCTAGAAAGTGCGAAGACAACTCCCTCCGGCCACGATCCGGTAGCAGGAGGAGGCGAAGCAAGCCCTCATGAGAGGCGGCGGGCGAAGGTCGAGGATGACAATTACTTACCTCCCTCCGAGGCGAGGCAAGCCTCGGCGATGGCGAATTCGTCGTGCACGAGGATCCCGTCGAACAAGGCGTTTGAGCGCGGGCTAATAGCCACGGCAAACAGCCTAAAGAAAAAGCAGCAACAACTTCAAGCTGATCAAGACCTCTTGGCGGCGGATGGACCGAGGTCCTCGCGGCGAAAAGTATGAACTCGAGCGCCCCTCAAAAGTTACCCAAAAGCGCAAGTTGCTCCCCGATTAGAGGAGAAGCGTATAAACCTGCATCACCCGCGCTGTCTGGCGGCAGACCGACCACCTCGTGGCCGCGACAGAGAGGCGTGCAAGCCCTTCACCAAAACCGTACCCCGGCATCACTCAAAAAGCATGAAGCCACGGGGGAATGCGCCGGACTTGCAAGATATATTGGAGGACAAGGCAAGACAATCCAGATCTATCTATGGATCACGTGGGCGCCCCAAGACCCACGACGAATACCATCGTGCCGGATATAACTACTCCGGCCGGGCCGAACACAGCAGACAACGCTCTCTCGAGCTACGTCACGATATTGCTCAATCTGAGGCGCCGCACACCCACTATGCTTCAGCGGCGAAGTAATGGATCATCAAATCCACGAAGGGTTTAAACCCGTTAATATCGAATCCTCTGACGGCTGTGAGACCCAGCGGTTTGGATTGAGGATTATCTTCTCCATATACACATGGCCCATGGCGGCAATCTTCACGCCATCAAATATCTCGCTCAAGCTTAAAGGACCAGCTCGGCATTGGCTTAACAGCCTGCCCGCGAGTCAATTGGATCTTTGTGAAGACCTAGAAGCCGCATTCCTCGACAACTTCGAGACGCGTATGTGCGACCACGAACGCGAGATGACCTAAGCCACATAATCCAGCAGCAGCAGACGAATCGGCGAGCAATTACAGACCGATTCTTAACAAAGAAAAATCAAATCATCGTTGTCCGGATGCGAGGCCCGCTGCCTTCAAACATAACATCATGACGAGTGGCTGGCCCGGCACCTAGGGCGGGAGAAGCGAAATCCATGGCAGCCCTCACATCACACATGACCCGCTTCTATGCGGGAGAGGATAACTAGCTAGCTCGCGCAACAACCTCGGCTAAAGCGGCTGGCGGTCCGGATACCAAGGACCGCAATGGCGGTTGCGTCGAAACAAAAACAAGCGCCGCGTGCTGGCGGCAGCAATGAGGATCTGGCGGTCAATGCGGATTCGAGGCTCAAGCCCGGTCAGCGGAAGAAGCCATTCAAAAGAACCACTCGGGCCCGTCCAATTTGGACGGATACTCGACCGCTCTGTCAAATATATGGAACCCCGAAAAGCCAGCTAACCATACCAGCAGAGATTGTTGGGTATTCAAGCGAGCGAGCAAATTAATTGCTGAAAACGGTGACAAGGGGCTACACAGCGATGGCGAGGAAGAGACCGGCCGCCCGAACAACGAGAGGACAAAGGATTCCCCCCTCAAGTTGGATGGTAAACATGATATACACAACGCATATTCCCAAGAGGGGGCGAGCGTGCACTAAAGGGCGTATCTGCGATGGAGCGATTGCCCCAAAATTCAACCCATGGTCCTCTTGCCCGATCACTTTCGATCGAAGAGACCATCCGACCGATATCCGCCATGGCGGATTCGCGCGATGGTTCTAGACCCAATCATCGATGGATTTCACCTCACGAGAGTCGATGGGCGGCGGCGTGCTGAACCTGCTTTATCGGGATACGGCGCGCAAGATGGGCATAGACCCTTCAAGGATTAAACCTACAAAGACAACCTTCAAAGGTGTCATACCGGTGTCGAGGCCAATTATGCGAGGCTCGATTACTGCTGAAGTGGTCTTGGATCCCGGATAATTTCCGAGCGAGAGTTAATCTTGACATTGTCCCGTTCATGGCGGCTATCATGCTCTGCTCGGACGAACGCGTTCGCAAAATTCAGCAGCGGTGCGCGTTATGCATACCTTAAGCTCAAGATGCGGGACCTCGTGGAGTCATCACGGTCAATGGAAACACGGGCGCTCCCTCGAGCGGAGGAACATCTGCTGCTCTCGCGGCGGAAATCTGAGCAGCCTTTTAAGGCAATTTCGAGTCCGGCCGTTAAGCGACCGGACACGGTCAACAGCGCCCGAACAACATCAACCAAGACCACCTAGCACGTTCGAGCACGCGTAGCAATGCGGCCTCAACCCCAGCCCTCGCATAATTGTAAAACAAACTCTCCGCGTACATAATTACATACGGAGATACCATGGGCATAGGGGAAAAGGCACAACCACAGCAGACCAGTGCGGTTCGACCACACGGGGGCTCCCAAGTGTGTCGCTCTTTTTCTTTTATTTCTCTCTTTTTATACAGAACTACTGTCCGTGGCGAACCTGCCGAACTCATGATGCAACAGCCGGGGAAGGACAAAGGTCGCGGCGAACACTCGGTGGTCTCCATCACGAGCATTAAATTTGTTAAATGCAACATTCCATGACCTACCCACGGAGAGAGCGCCTTTAATTCGTCAATCCCTTGCTTTCCGCACTATTTGTATCATTCCGCACTCATAGCATATCTTCTCGAATAAAATGCAGCACTTTTTGCCTATAATTGCATTACCTTATATATATACATATATGTTCATTTACGACATGTTGCATCCGTACATTCGAGTGCGGCCAAATACACCGAGGGCTTATGTTCTCCGCATTATGGTGTGATAAAGTCCGCACACTTTCACAAGTGCGGCACCCGAACTTATAGCATTATATGAATCGGCTCGAATCATGTCTTGGGTCAATAGTTGGGTTTGCCGGCTCCCATGTTTGGCACCTTACGTTCCGTTCTATCGGCTAAGGTAGCCTTTGGGAGAACCACTGCGATTGCACCCGGTTGAGCAGGTTAACGCCTCGATGGAAAGCTAAAACTGACTATCATGATAAGGCGGAGACTGGTCGTTGTTCGAGAGGTCCTTCGGGTCCTTAAAGACCTCGCCGCTTGACGAAGTTCGGATTATGTCCGCGAAGGCGTGGATAAGCGCCCCAATTCGGTCCTCCGAATACTAGGGAGCTTCGCCGAAATTTAAAATTATAAATTATATGGCTAAGTGAGAGTGTTCAAGCACTATAAGTCCGGTTGCCTTGTTACGTTGTGTTGGCGCCTCCCTAGATGGACCCAAAAATGGGAACAAGAGCGCTCAAGTTTATCCGAACACCCGGCACTCGTGGCATGGGGGCTGAAGCCGACGACTTGCCATCTCTCAGATTTAATAAGCGGCCGCCTGAAGGTAATATTTTAAATTAACAAGCGTTGCTTAGCGCATATGAACAAAGTTTTTGATTGCAGGATAACACATTGCGAATTTACTCAAAATTACATCCCTGGGGCACTCATCCGCAATCTTGCGGGCACCCTTGGACAGCCTTATAGTACATTTGGCGTCGATGTTCCTTGCCCATTGGTGGCGCGTCGATGATTAGCTTCTCCGCATCCAGCTTGCCCCAATGCACCTTCTTGCGAGGCAAGGGCCCGACGAGCACCTTCAATACTGGTGAGTGCTTGATAACCTCCACCCGAGGCACGCATCCACCAGCCGTCGCATGCGAGGCGAAGTAGCTCCAGGCATGGCCTCTCGAGCCTGGCGGACTATGAGTCCCTTCATGGCCTGCTCGGCCACCTTGTGAAGCTTCGACCAGCTGCTTCACTGGTCGCTAGGGGCACCGGATGGCGGCCTCGGCATCTTGAGACCGAAGACCTTCTCCATTGAGCTCCCTCCTCGGCTCGGTAGAATCGGCTGACATCGGACACGCTCTGAGGCAAATCTGCAAAGCATACAGAGCTCGAATTCGGGTAAGTAACCGTAATTTACATTCACATGCTTGCTTTGCATGAAAAATGCCTTACCCGCTATCTTCCTCATCAACTCAATCTCTGAAGGGACTTATGGGCATCGGCCTTGGCAGTTTAGCACTTTCGAGGCGAGGCAAGCTCGGACTCTCGAGTCCTTGAGTCACGCTCCAAACTCTCATGCTTCTCCATGAGAGCACAGGGCTCTTCTGAACCACCGCCACCCGCGCCTCTTGCTTTTCTCGCTCCGCCCGTTCAGTGGCGCATTGCGTTCGGCGCGGACACGGCCTCCCCAGTCGCCACCTCGTTCGTGGCCCTGCGATACTCATGTTATCCTTGTTATTTTTGGTGCAACCTAAATCCTTTTCTGTAAGGTACAAGTTCAAAGTGGTGTTACTCACCTTCTTTGTCTGGAGCTACTTCTGGCGCTGGCCGAGCTCTTGCTCGGACCGCTCAACTCTGCTTCAAAGCACCGACCTCCATGATCGGTGCGGCGGAGGTCGGCGCGCAACTGCAACCCATATTGACATAATTTTTAGCAACCTGCGTGTATCTTTTTTTCAGATCCTCGGTCCGGCTTTTCTTTCCGAACACGAACCGAGCATTAGGGGCTCTTGTCTATGCGGTATTACATTGCATCTTTTAACTTCTTACCTCAAAGCACGATAGAAGGCTCTGCGAGGCTTCGGTCGGCCCGCTCTTGGCGAAGCTGCTTACGGATCACCGCACTCATAATAGTGCGGTGTTCTTCCTCGATGGAAGCGCTCTGCAGCGCCTCAACAAATTACCGGCGCCTCGGTTGGGCGGAAGCCGCGGCGTCATGGTCTTGCCCTTCGTTCGAAGGGCGCGGCGGACTCCGGAACCACTGCGGGTTCCGATGTGGAGTCGGCGCGAAGTCCGGGAGGGCGCCTTGTGGCGCCTCGGGCCTCCCGATGGGTCCCTTCTTGGGATCCCACCTCGGCGTCCTCGGTGTCGCGAGGTGGGCGGTCGGGATGGAGTCTACATCCGGCCGGAGCCAGCGAGCCGCTTCGATGAAGCGGGGAGATCATCACTGGCGGACTACAGGCAGCATGCGGCATCGAGAATGACACTATGTGGCGCAGAAAAAATTATAAATCATTGAGGAATCCGGATACTTACGATCTCGCGAGGGCTGGCCCTTGAAGGCCATTCTTCCTCGCCAAGCGTTGGCGTTGGCGGGCTGTCGGGAATAGTCCTTCCCTCTTGGACCCTTGGCCTCCCCTGTTGGGAAGCCTTCCTCTTCCTCTCTCCCTCCTGCGGGAAGAGTCCTCTTCTCCTCCTCATTTTCGGGAGAGTCCGCCCGAGTCGTCGGACACTGGCAGGAGCTCTTCGAGCACCCGTGGCCTCCTTCTTGGCCTTCTTCTCCGGCACCGTGCGGTGCGGAACCAGCAACCTCGCTAGGCGGCGTCTCTTTGGATTTTTCGGCATAGGGCCAGGCGGGTAATCTCTCCGCCTTCCTCATCCAGTCTGTCAAAGGAAAGGGAAATTAAAACCGCATAGAGTCAAACTATGAAAACAAGTGTCCGTAAAGGGTAGAATCACTTACCTCGTTGGCTGGGCGCTGGCGAAATCTGCGATCTTGATCGCGGATGCGAACCGGCGCCCTTGAACAGCACCTTCGAGCGTAGCCGTGCGTCGTGTCGAAGAGCACCGCTCGGCGCTGGTGCTGTTCGGATCGAACTCCACAGATTGAATGCCGCTCTTGGCATGGGAGAATCCGTGGACGAGCATGACTTGGACCACATTAACCAGCTGAGCTTCTTCACTAGCTTCGGATCTGGGCTTGGAGTCCCGTCGGCTCCTTCAAACTACCCCAGCAAGCCCTTCTCTTTCCGGGAGGTGAGCTGCGTGGGGATACCAGATCTAAACTTCGGGGCGCCCGCCCATGTAAGATCCACCGGCTCGGTGATATAGAACCACCCGATTGCCACCTTGGCGGATTCCACGAAGGCCCCTTGAACCAAAGGACATTGGGCATCTTGCCCAACATGGCGCCTCCGCACTCCGCTTGAGTGCCCTTCACTACCTTCGCTTGACATTGAAGGTCTTGAGCCACAAGCGAAGTGGGGCTGGATCGGAGGAAGGCCTCGCACCTGACGATAAACGCCGAGATGTTGAGGATGAAGTTCGCGCGAGATCATGGAAATCAGGCCGTAGTAGAACATGAGCCCCGGACAAAGGGTGAAGTGGAAAGCCCGATCCAGCGGAGGAAGTGGGGAAGAAAGGCGACCCTCTCATGAGGGCAGGGGGTGGGGATGAGCTGCCCCTCGTCGGGCAGCCGGTCGTGATGTCGCGGAGAGGTATCGGCGCCCGCACGGTTAGCGATTGCTCCTCCTTAGCGGTGGAGGCCAACCATTTACCTCCGCTCCGGACATGGTCGGAGAAGGTTGAGGCGAGATCTTGCGAACTTGGTATTTGGAGCTCGAGTCTTGTGGAGTGGATAAGCAAAGGAGGAAGAAGGCGTGGGAGAGAGGTGAATCCTTATCCCTTATATGGCGGGCGAGTCTCGCGTCCCCACCGGCTGGTAAAACTCGCTTATCTCCTAAGCGTCACCATCAATATGGCGCGGTTGGGTTACCCGTCCGTATTGATGAGAATCGAGGATTAAGGGAAACACGATCTACTGCTTCGACAAGGCGTGCCAAGGAAACAACCGCTAAATCTTGTTGAGGTGGTAAAGTAAAAACAATTCAAGTAATGGCTTGGTAATTGCGTGATGTCATGCCGCGAAAGCGTCAATGAGATTGAACTTGTGTATATATTATTCTCTCTACGGTGGAATGTGGAATTTATTTTGCGAGCGGACACGATCTGGTGTTCACAATCTTCTATCATTTGGAGGAGGAACCCGCCTTGCAATGCCAAGCAATATCGCCGGACTTATCGTCATTGAAGCCTGGTTCGAGGGCTCTTGAGGAGTCCTAGATTAGGGGTGTCAGGATAGCGGACTACCATCATCGGCCGAACTATCATTGGCGGACTATCATCATCGACCGGACTCCAAGACTATGAAGATACAAGATTGAAGACTTCGCCCCGTGTCCGGATGGGACTTTCCTTGGCGTGGAAGGCAAGCTTGGCATTACGGATATGTAGATCTCCTACCATTGTAACCGACTCTATGTAACCCTAGCCCTCTCCGGTGTCTATATAAACCGGATGGCTTTAGTCCGTAGGACTAGAAGAAGAACAACCCTTACAATCATACCATAGGCTAGCTTCTAGGGTTTAGCCTCCTTGATCTCGTGGTAGATCCACTCTTGTAAACATCCACAATATCAATATCAATCGAGCAGGACGTAGGGTTTTACCTCCATCAAGAGGGCCCGAACCTGGGTAAAACATCGTGTCCCTTGTCTCCTGTTACCATCCGCCTAGACACACAGTTCGGGACCCCCTACCCGAGATCCGCCGGTTTTGACACCGACACCAGGCTTCAATGATGATAAGTCCGGCGTGTTAATTGTCTTCGGCATTGCAAGGCGGGTTCCCCTCCGAATCCTGTGTTGAATAGTGTCGGGCTTTCTTGTGAATATCGCGCTTCTCGGCTTCCACGCCCAATAATGGCCATCTTCCACGTGTCGAACGAATGTGAAAAGTCAGGGTATCTTTACATTTACCCCCCTTGCTGTGCAAATGAGCCGTCTATAAATGAGGCGGGGATCCAGATCGGATCACACCATCCTCCCTTCATGAGCCTTCATCAGGCGCCTTTGACAAAAAACCCACTCCACCATGGGCGGTCGCGGCTCCTCCTCTCGCGTTCCCAGCCCTCGGCCCGAAGATTGGGGAGATGCTCGATCCCTTGACAGTGGTGGTGGTGCTCCAAACCAAAGGATTCCTTCCCCGGCCTTCATGGTTCCGGTGCGTTCGGACTCACCACTTATAAGAGGCGGGAAGCGGCGGAGAGTGTCCCGATCCCTCTAAGGGAGAGCGGGTATGCCGTCTCTTACCTAATGAGAGGACTCGGTTTCCAATCCATCCATTTCTCCGGGGCTTACGGAGTTCTCGACCTCCACTGCACAACCTTACGCTGCCTCCATCTCGCATATATCGGGCTTTGTGGCCCTTTGCGAGCTGTTTCTGGGCGTTGAGGCCCATTTCGCTCTGTGGAAGAGATTGTTCTGCCTTGTGCCTCGTTCTCACGAAGGGTCAATATATCAAGTGGGCGGAGCGAACTATAGCGCATCGCCGGGACGGATACTTATCCGGAACCCCAAAGAAAGCGTCGAGGACTGGCCCTCGAATGGTTTTACATGGAGGGCGTCCGCTGCGGATCTGTTGGATCGGCCTTAGGAGTTTAACAACGCTCCTCGAAGAAGCGCCTAAGCTGGCGCCCGCGAGCCCCCATAGGGAAAATGACCGGGGCGTCCTTTACTTGATGAGCGAATAAGATTCTTGGCTCATGCGGATTGACCATGATTGGAGTCATGGCAATCTGCATTATGAGGAGTGCAGCCGCTCCAATATAGGGGCCACCCATGTGGGACTTCAGCGGGAGGGCGATGCCACCCGCCATGGCGCAAAGGGCGGGATCGGTCACGAACTGGTGAAGACCTTGTCCGCCATGTACAAAGGGAAGAGGAGGATTTTCTCGCGTCGATCCATCGAGCAGGTTTTCTTGAATAATCCTCGAAGTTGGGTAAGCAAATATCTTTGTGGTTTGTCGATCCATGTTCCGTGGTTAAATATCTCATTTCATGGTTTCTACGCAGGAACTGCGCCGGGCCGTGGAGAAGATACACAGCCCGCCCCACAACCCAAGGATCTGGAACGGTCCCTCGATCCGGCCTCCGAAGAGGACCCGGATATAAAGGTGGAGCTGATCGACGGGGTGTTCCACCAACGTAGCATCGACAATGCTTTGGTTGCCATTACGCCGACTACCCGGATTATTTCCGGCCTCCCGAATGCTGTGACGAAGTCCGTATACCATGACCCACCGTGCTTTACTTCTAATCACCACGTATTTGATGGTGTTTCGCGGGGTGCCTTGAGCAGGAAGCCGAGGCTGCCGCGGCCGTCCAACAAGGGCAGCTTCGGCCCGTGAGCGGAAAAAGAAGTGCGGTGCGACTCGAGGCGCCACATAGCGATATGATGTGCCATCGTGTTTTAGGAGAGGTTCTGGGAGGCTGCGGCGCTCGTGGTATTTTCAGGAAAAAAGCGCTCACCGGTGAGTCCGGAGAAGTTGCTAATCGGACCTCCGCCAACCAGGCTCAAAGCCGAGTCGGAAGGGGTACAAACACGAGGCGTCGTCGGATGCTCCTCCAACGGAGGATGCCGACGGATCGTCCGCCACCAAGTCGGAGGTGGAGGCGCCATGAATCATAGGCGCCGCGGACTATTCTACATGGCGCATGTTTCTCCCAAGAGGCGTTGGATGCCTTTAGTTGGGAGAAGCGCACCTCCGTGCCGCTCAAGATGGCCTAGCGAGCCACGGGCGGTATGTGAAAGACATACGGGTAAGGAATTTTGCGATTATATATGCGGTGGCCCCGAGACTTAAAATTGTTAGGATAATTGATTTAAGGATCATTTGGAATCTGAGTTCTTACGAAAAGAATACCCATTTGTCCCGGGGCTTGAAGAGTGCAAGGCCCAACTTGAGGCCGCTTGGCATGACCGGGAAGCCATGAAGACTCCATCGGTAATATATGCCCTTCAAAGTAGAAGTAGTTTAGCAAAGTGCGGCGTGTGCATAAATCGACATTAACATTGCGAGATAAGCGCGGGATGGATCCGGACAAGCAACAGCTCTGCGCCAGACTAAAGGCGGCGAGGCGTGCTTACGAGGTGCGGCGGGAGAAAAATAACCTCAAGATGCCAACACCCAACTGGGTGAGGAACTAAAGGATGTTCGTGCCCAGTTGGCTGACTCCGTAAAGGAGAATCGACGGCTTCGTCGCGGCATTTTCAGTAAGTGCTTAAATGAACATTCAAAGAGTTCGGCGAGGATGGCGACTAACATAAACATGTATGTAGGTTTGCTCACAGGTCGTCTGAGAAGGAGATGCCCAGTTCTTGGTGATCTTCTTCCCGAACTGCGTCGGCTACCGCAAACGAGCTCGGCGGTGATGAAAAGCGTCGCCAGAGCCTTGTGGCCATCTATCTCCCTGCCGAAGGCATTGGGAGCTGGCGAGGCGGCTTCAAGGAACGCGGCGGTGCTTCCGACTATGGAAGATATCGGCCTGCCGTCAAAGGCACCGAGGAGGCTGGGCCATGGTAAAGCAGCGGTACGAAGGTGACCCAAACCACATGGCGAGTCGGACTGTGGGGCTGATGGGAAGGAGATCCTGTAAGCTTAGTGTACGGCCAAGTAGAATTGGCCGCCAAGTATTCCAACAAGATTGTAAATTAGATAGTCTATTAGATGGCATTGAGGAGGAATAAAATTAGTCGAGTTGACTATGTAATTGAATATGACATGAAAAATGTCTTCTAACCGGATTTTAGATCGTTTGTCATAGCGGACCTTTTAACCCGACCTCGGGACCCAATAGTCCGAGTGTGTCCGAATACCCTCGCGGTTATGTAAGAACCGGGGCATGCATGGAGACAAAGGCGTAGGGGTCATTATTGCTTTATGTCGGACAAGTGCCCAACTAGTTATGTCATATTACATGGATAGTAAGAAACATCTTCGGGGACAATAGTTCCGTTAAGGGTTCCTTTCACAGGAGGCATGCCCTAAAGTGCATGTCAAACTGCTAAGAAAGCAGAAAATCATCACGAGGCGGATGGATAAATAGTTAAAAATCATCTTTCGGTTCACCGACCGAATATTCCCTTAAGAACGCTAGCTTCGGCTTCACCCGGTCGAGGTACACATCCGGTGACCGGTAGTAACAATCACAGAGGTGCTCCTTTGCCACCTAGCGAACAATCGGGAGCGAGGGGTAAGCACAAGAGCGAGCAACCCAGCTTGGCCAAAACTTAAGTCATATCGATGCATATAATGGTGAGTAAAAGGTACATGCGGAAGTTTGACACATGTGTTGGGCATGAAGCCCATATAAATAAGCTTCATTAAAAAAGCCCCGGTATAATGGCGTGGACAGCGCGTCAAGTATGTCTTGAACAAAGCGCAAGCGAGCCTCTAAAGGCTTCAAGAAGAAGGAGGAGGAAGGAGAGAAATAAAAGAAAGCAAAAATAGAAAATGTGGGCGGAGGAAGGAGGCGAACCCGAGTCCGCGCTTAAGCGTAGAATCTTCGTAGGCGGGCTGCGTTCCATGGGTTCGGCTCGAGTCGGTTATCCGATGCGTTTAGCAGACGGTATGCTCCGCCGGTCGGGACCTGGTCGATGATGAAGGACCTTCTCATTTGGGCTTGAGTTTGTCCTTTTTCTTGTCCGTGAGCGTAGAACTAGTTCGCCAGCGTTGTAAGCTTTGGCCCGTACTTCCTGCTTTGATATCTTTGAGCCTGCTGTTGATAAAATGCGGAGCGAGCTTTTGCCACGTCGCGCTCCTCCTCCAATGCGTCCAAACTGTCCTGCCGATCGAGCTCGGCTTCTCTTTCTTTATACATGCGCGCAAGGTGAGTCATGCATTATGTCGCAGGCAAGGCGCCTCTGTGCGTACACCATAAAAATGGTGTGAATCCGGTAATACGATTGGCGTGGTCCACAGCCCCAGTCTGGTCGAGCTCCTCAACCCGGTGCGTTTAGATTCCTTGAGGACCGCACTAGTGCGGGTTTAATGCGCTCATGATTAGACCGTTTGCTCGCTCGACTTGATCGTTGGTTTGAGGGTGATAGGCGAGGTGTAATCGAGCTTGATGCCCATGTTTTGCACCATAATTTGACCTCATCGGCCGTGAAGTTGGTGCCGTTATCGGTGATAATCTTGTGGGGACGCCGTAATGGTGCACTACCCACGATATGAAGTCTATCACCGGCCCGAATTGGCCGTTTTAACGAGCTTGGCCTCTATCCATTTGGTGAATTTATCCACCATGACCAATAGTATTTTTGCTTGTGGGTTCCTCCTTAAGGGGTCCAACCATGTCAAGCCCCGGACATGACGGCCGGTGATGGGTATAGTTTTGAGGCGGTGGGTGGCATGTGGCTTTAGTTAGCAAAAGGCGGCAACCGACGATCGTTGGACTAAATCCTGCGCATCTGCCGGGCCGTCGGCCAATAAAATCTGTCTGGAAGGCCTTGCCTACAAGGGCCGGGCTGCGGCGTGGTGCCCACCCGGTCCGGCATGAATTTCAGCCGGGAGGTTTCGCCCTTCCTCTTCGGAGATACACCTTTGAAGGACTCCTGTTGTGCTTTTCTTATAGAGCTCTCCCTCATGGAATTTATAGGCTTTGCATCGCCGTACTATGCAGCGAGCCTCATTTTGGTCTTCGGGGAGTTCCTGCCTAGTTAGGTAGGCTAGGAATGGTTCCGTCCGCGAAGCGATAACCGCCATTATTTCATGGGCGGAGGTGTTAGCTCGTTGGCGAGCCTCCGATTGTGTCGAGTGTTTGGTGTCGGCGGTGCGGTTGGGTCGGATTGTTATTTCGGACTCCCCTTCCCATAATGCGGATGGCTTGAACAGCCGTTCGGGAAGATGTTGGCGGGGCGGCATCGCATTTTGCGCCGATGCGTGCCAATCGTCCGCCACCTGGTTGTTATCCGGGCTATATGATGAAATTGAGCCCTTGAACCGTCTTGACATTTTTAGGACCGCATTGCGGTATGCTGCCATTTTCGGATCTTTGGCAACAAAGTCTCCGTTTATTTGAGATATCGCGAGGTCCGAATCCCCGCGCACCTCTAGGCGTTTAATGCCCATGGGGACTGCCATCCGGAGGCCGTGCAGAAGGGCCTCGTATTCGGCTGCATTGTTGGAGTCCGTATACATTATCTGAAGGACGTATTGGACTGTGTCCCCGGTTGGGGACGTCAGGACGACGCCAGCCCCCAGGCCGGCCGACATTTTGGAGCCGTCAAAGTGCATGATCCAATTGGAGTATGCGCCATACTCTTTAGGGAGTTCGGCTTCGGTCCACTCGGCCACGAAGTCGGCCAAAACCTGCGACTTAATAGCTCGTCGTCGCTTATAGGTTATGTCGAATGGAAGGAGCTCTATGGCCCATTTAGCAATCCGGCCCGTCGCGTCGCGGTTGTTTATAATGTCGTTAAGAGGTACTTCGGAGGCTACCGTTATCGAACACTCTTGAAAGTAGTGTCGCAGCTTCCGGGATGCCATGAACACCGCGTATGTTATCTTTTGATAATGTGGGTGCGGGACTTGCATGGAGTTAGGACAGTGGACACATAGTAAACCGTTTTTTTGAAGAGGGAACCTGTGTCCGTCCGTTTCTCGTTCGACGACGAGCACCGCGCTGACAACTTGATGTGTCGCGGCGATATATAATAGCATTGGTTCGCCCATGTTGGGCGCGGCGATCCGGTTGTTGCCAATATGGCTTTTATTTCTTGAGTCGGCGTGGCGGCATCCGTCCACTCGAAGTGTTGGTCTTGGCCGGAGGAGGCGATAAAGGGTGCGCCTTTTCTCCCAAGCGGAAATAAAGCGGCTTAGAGCCACTCGCATCCAATCAATTTTGTATTTGTTTGAGGTCTTTGGAATATCCAATTGTGTGAGCTCGGATCTTGGCTGGGTTTGCTTCAATTCCTCTACGGACACAATGAAGCCCAAGAGCTTTCCGGTGGAGCAGCGAAGACGCATTTTCGGATTGAGCTTAATGTCATATTTTGGAGATTGTCGAATGTGAGCCTCAAGTCGTCTACTAGAGTTTTGACATGCTTGGATTTGACGACCACGTCATCTACATATCTTCCTTTGTTTTGCCGATCTAGTTTGCGGACATGTATACGAATCATCTTGATGATATGTTGCGCGGCGTTTTTGAGCCCGTAGGGCATTGTGTTGAAGCGAGAATGGGCCGTATGGAGTGATGAATGTTGTTGCGGCTTGAGTGCGGCTCCGCCATCTTGATTTGGTGGTAGCGGATGCGCGTCGAGGAAGTACAATGAGTCGTGTCCTGCTGTAGCGTCGATAATTTGATCAATGCGAGGGAGGAAGGGATCCTTTGGGCAAGCCTTATTAAGGTCTTTGAAATCAACACATAGGCGCGGATTTATCCTTCTTTGGTACCATCACAGATTTGCTAGCTAGTCCGGATGTTTTATATCTACGATGAATCCGGCTTCCGAAGTTTGGCTAGCTCCTCTCCCATGGCCTGTCTCTTGGGTTGGAAAAGCGCCAAAGAGCCTGTTTGGTGGCTTGAATCCTTTTAGGGTATTTAGGCTGTGCTCGGCCGGCCGGCGTGGGATTCTGGCATGTCGAAGGGTGCCGAGCAAAAATGTCCCGATTTTCTCGTAGAAATTCTCGTAGTCACGGTGTCTACATCAAGGTTTAATTGTGCCCCAATGGAGGCCGTCTTTTGAGGTCCGTTGGGTGGACTTGGAATTTGACTATTTCATCCGCTGGTTTAAAGAGGTGGACTTGGATCTTTTATCAAGTATCACATCATCCTGTTCACCGTGGGCGCATCGCGATGAGTTCCTCGGCCGCTAGAACCGAATAGTGCCTCGAGGGCTAGTGCGGCTGTCTTGTTTTCGGTGAGTGCTATGTTCGGATCACTAGCGAGTGATGATTCCGTTAGGTCCGGGCATTTTAAGCTTCATGTACCCATAATGGGGTATAGCTTGAAAAATTGTGAATGCCTCTCGCCCTAATAAAGCGTGATATCCGCTGCTGAGCAGGGCCACTTGAAATGTGACCTCCTCGGACTGTAATTGTCCGTGAGCGAACACTACGTCGATGTGATTTTTCTGTGCAGCATGCTTCCGGCTAGGGATTATTCCTCTAAAGGTTGTCTTTGTTTACGCTCAATGCGGTTCGATCTATTTCCATTTTAGGAGGGTTTCCTCGTAGATGAGGTTTAGTCTGCTGCCGCCATCCATGAGTACCTTAGTAAGGAGAAAGTCGTCCACTATTGGATTTGAGGACCAATCTTGGTGGTGCTCGGGCTGTTGAATTTGGGTTAAATCCTTGGCATTAAAGGTAATAGCCGTGTCCTCCATGGATTTATTGTTGCTACTTAGTAGACTTGGCAAGGTTGCGGAGTGTTCGTTTCCGCATGTTATTTGATGCGAAAGTCTCAAGGCTGTTAATACCGTCTTGGTGTTCTTTGGGCTGGGATTACGAGGCTAGAAGCTCTTCGCCACTTTTGGCCACTGCCGTAGTATCCTACATGCTCGAAGGCTATGAGTTGGAGTGGCGCCCTCGTGCTATGAATTTTGCGAGGTCCGTTTAGCCAACCCTCGATGACGGTTCCATGCCCTTTAGGGGTTTTGTTTTGATGTTTAACCCGGTGCTTGGTGATGATGCACCCTTTTATTTCGGACTAGGGCTGTATTCGGGGCGGATTATCCCAAAATTTACTTCGGTTTTCCAAGCACTCTCCATCGCACAGTACTTTTGTACTATGGTCACCAAGTCAACAAAGCGTGTAATTTATGACGACTTATGGCGTTTAGGATTCCTTGTCCGTGCAATTATTGCAGAAAAGTGAGATTCGTCCTCCTCTCGGCAGTCCTTTATCCTGTCCATAACCGGGAGGAATCGCCCGATAATGATGTCTTTGTTTCAGCGGGCTCTTGCGAATTCGGGATAGATCGCTAATGTTTGGGTGGGCGGGTGGAACTAGATCCGGAACCCGTCAATTTAAGACTCAGGGTCGAGAAGTTTCCGAACTTGGAAGTTTGGATTTTGAATGCTATCAATGAATCCAACCCGCCGCTGACTTTAAGTTCGTGGCTTGATCGACATCGATCCCTCTGCGGGAATCCAGCATGGAGGGATCGGGAATCCGAACGTAGCTAGTCCTTAAGATAGAAGAAGAATCGTCGTATTGCTCCTCTACCACAGCAACATGATGGGTAGCACGGGAGAGTTGATCTCTCTCGGATCGGTTTTAGGCCCGATCTGGTCGTAGTCTGTGGCGACTCGAGCGGCGATGCGATCCAAGAGCTCGTTCTGAAGGAGAGCTCGATCGGATCTAACCTTTCGGCAAGTTCGAGTTAACGTGGCGATTGGTTTCGATGACCGAGAAGTCATCGTCGGCTGATGGCGACTGGCGGTCATAAGAAAACCACCTAACGAAGAGTCGACCCGGTGGCCAAGGCTCCTTTGGCGATAGTATCGTCTTTTAAAGGCGGGATGAGGCATCCTTCGGCGGCGGCAACGCAGAGGAACTCTCAATGAAAGCTCAATGTCGGTGTCAAAACCGGCGGATCTCGTGTAGGGGTCTCGAACTGTCCGTTTAGGCGGATGGTAACAGGAGACAAGGGACACGATGTTTTACCCGAGTTGGGCCCTCTCGATGGAGGTAATACCCTACTCCTGCTTGATTAATATTGATGATATGGGTAGTACAAGAGTAGATCTACCAGGAGATGAGAGAGGCTAAACCCTAGAAGCTAGCCTATGGTATGATTGTTGTTCGTCCTACGGACTAAAACCCTTCGGTTTATATAGACACCAAATAAGGTTAGGGTTACACAAAGTCGGTTACAATGGTAGGAAATCTACATATCCGTATCACCAAGCTTGCCTTCCACGCCAAGGAAAGTCCTATCCGGACACGGGACGAAGTCTTCAATCTTGTATCTTCATAGTCCAGGAGTCCGGCCAAAGATGATAGTTCGGCTATCCGGACACCCCCTAGTCCAGGACTCCCTCAAGTGGAGTTCCTCCTCTGCTCGATCTCCCCTGTGACCCAATCCGTCGATCCCCCCTCCAACCTCCTGCCCGAGGCCTCCTCTCGATCCAACCAGACTCCTCTCCTTCTCGTTTCCCACTCCTCTGCTCGTTCGTCCCCGAGCAGCGCCTCCACCGTCGCCAGACCGCGTCACAAGGACCCTCGCGCACGAGCTCCTCCCTTCTCACGCGCCTGAGACCAGCAGCTCTCCTCGAGCCGGCCGCAGCAGCAGCCCCAGGCCGGCCCCGCGCCCTCTCCCTCGGTCCCTCCTTCTCTTCCTTCTTTCTCCTGATCTCACATCTCTCTCTCTCGCGGGACCACGATGGCCAAGGCGCCAGAGCCCGCAGCCACAGCCATGCAGCCCATAGCGGCGGCTCCATCGGAGCTCCTCCACCGTCGAGCACCACCAGCAGGACGCCCCGTCGAGCCTCTCTTTCTCCCTGGTTCTCCTTCCTACTCCTCCTCACCTTCCCTTCTTTTCGTTTGCCCCTGCCATGGCCTCTCTCCTCACGTCACTCTCTCTGCAGTAGCAGGACGCCGCCGCCGTCCTCTGCATCGCCATGGACGCGCAGCTGGAGCTCCGCGCCCCGCCTTGGCTCCGCCCCACCAGATCTGCGTCACCGGCCCCTCCCGGAATCACGCCAAGTCCCTCGCCGCCGCTCCTCTGCGCCCTGAACCTGCTGCAGCTGTCTCCATTCTTCAGTAACGAGAAGGAGCATCTCGCTCGCCTCGCGTTGACCTCCCAGATCCAACCGGCCCAGTGCCTCCCTTGCCGGCCTCTCTTCCACCGAACGGGCCAAGGCCCATGGGCGAGCAGCCCCCCAGCGCCTCTCTGTTTTTTTTGCCGATTGGGCCAACCAGATTCAACTTTGTTGTGTATTTTTTTTCTGCTGCTCTGAATTTGTCCATTTATCCGTAAAAGCGCATATTCTGATTTTCCTTGTTGTTCATGCATTTAATATCTCACAAACCGTGCATCGGATTACAATGTTTTAAATATGAAAAATGCTTAGAATTTTATCTAGTTTCATAATATGCTACTTTCATCCATGTTTAAAATGTTTTAATTGTTGTTTGTTTAAATTTACTCAAATGCCATGTTAAAATGATTTATTTCATAACTAAATAACCGTAGCTCCATTTTAAATAAACTTTATATGTAAATGGGGTGAAAAAATGCATAGATTAACTTGGTATACTTTATTTTGCTGTTTAACAACATTAAAATATGATTTAGAGCAGAGCAGTACCTAATCAAAAATATGCACATGAGGATTTTCTAGAATTGTTGTTTCTTATTTCCGGCCTCATTTAAATTTGCCTAAATAGTTAGTTTATTTATGCTTCACCCCTTGCCATGTTTAATAACATTTAATATTGTTGGGTACATAACCGAGAGAGAACTAAATAATTGATGTGGTGTTTCGTCAATATGCAACTCGTTGCATATTGAGCTCCACTTAATTTGTAGTGTTGTTTGTTGCACTTTGCCATGCCATGCCTCTTTAAAGGGACATGGATCATACTTATGCATGCATGATGCCATGTTTATGCTTGTGCATTTACCATGTTGTTTGTTTCTTTCGGTGTTGCTTCTTAGTTCGGTAATGTTGCGATTGTGAGAATTAGTTCGACTACTTCCGTTCGTCTTCTTCATGGACTTGTTCTTCTTCCTAAGCGGGATTTCGGGCAAGATGACCGTCACCTTGGATCTCATTACTATCATTGCTATGCTAGTTGCTTCGCTCCATCGCTATCTTTGCGTTACCTACCACTTGCTTATCAAGCCTCCCAAATTGCCATGAACCTTTAACCTTTGTCACCCTTCCTAGCAAACCTTTGTTTGGCTATGTTACCGCTTTTGCTCAGCCCCTCTTATAGCGTTGCTTGTTGCAGGTGAATATGATGATTGCTCCATGTTGGATTATGTTGATGTTGGGATATCACAATATCTCCAGGTGGAAGGCTCGGCCTTATGCTTGGTGTTTTGTTCCACTCTTGCCGCGCCTAGTTTCCGTCATATCGGTATTATGTTCCCGGATTTTGCGTCCCTAGCGGTTGGGTGATTTATGGGACCCCCTTGACGATTCGCTTTGAATAAAACTCCTCCAAAGAAGGCCCAACCTTGGTTTTACCATTTGCCTCACCTAGCCCTTTTTCCCTTGGGTTTCGGAGCAGGGTCATCTTTATTTAGCCCCGGGCGGTGCTCCTTCAGTGTTGGTCCGAATCGAGCAACTGCGGGGCCACCTCGGGGAAACTTCGAAGCTGGTTTTACTCGTAGCTTGACTTATCCGGTGTGCCACGAGAGCGAGTGCGTGTGACTCCTATCGGGATTTGTCGGCACATCAGGCGGCTTTGCTGGTCTTGTTTTACCATTGTCGAAATGTCTTGTAAGCGGGATTCCGAGACCGATCGGGTCTTCCGGAGAAGGAATATCCTTCGTTGATCGCGAGAGCTTATCATGGGCTAAGTTGGGACACCCCTGCAGGGTTTGAACTTTTGAAAGCCATGCCCGCGGTTATGTGGCAGATGGGAATTTGTTAATATCCGGTTGTAGTAAACTTGAAGTAAAACTCTTCTAAAATACACCAACCGTGTGCGTAACCATGAGTGTCTCTTTTCAGGGTTGATCGAGAGGAGAACACGGTTTCTGGGTTATGTCTGACGTAAGTAGGAGTTCAGGATCACTTCTTGATCATTGCTAGCTTCACGACCGTTCCGTTTGCTTCTCTTCTCGCTCTCACCTGCGTATGTTAGCCACCATACCATGCTTAGTCGCTGCTGCAACCTTACCACTTTACCCCTTCCTTACCCATTAAGCTTTGCTAGTCTTGATACCCATGGTAGTGGGATTGCTGAGTCCTCATGGCTCAAAGTTTACTACAACAACAGTTGCAGGTACAGGTTATGCGATGATCATGACGCGAGAGCGATGTTTACTTGCTTTGGAGTTCTTCTTCTGCTTCTTCTTCGATCAGGGGATAGGTTCCAGGTCGGCAGGCTGGGCTAGCAAGGTGGATGTCGTTTGAGTTTCTGTTTGTGTTTCATCCGTAGTCAGATGGTGCTCTTATGTATTGTGATGTTGTATTCGTGTGGCATTGTATGCCTCTTGTATGTATCCCCATCTATTATGTAATGTTGATGTAATGATATCCACCTTGCAAAAGTGTTTCAATATGCGGTTCTATCCTTGGTGGGACCTTCGAGTCTCTTTAGGATAGTATCGCATATTGGGCGTGACAATCGCATCTCGAAGCCCACTATAATCATCACAAGGTTTCATCTTGTTCTTTTCAACTTTCACTTCCTTCCTACCATTTCTTTTCTAACCAGAGTTCTTCAAGGAGGTTCTACATGGTGGTTCATCAAGATCTATTTCATTCGCGAAGTGTTGTTGGACGAGCTCAAGTTTTCTTCTTCTTGCATTTCAAAATGAAATTAATGATCCATTGTCGTTGGAGGTGTTGTTTTGCATCTACTTAATCCTCTCAAGCAAACAATCATTTCCGTTTGTGGCCGGTTATCACCTCATAAGTTTGAGATGTTTTCCATAAGCCCACAACAAGCTTATTCTTTGCGTTGTTGAATTTCCAACAACTCCGTTCAATCCTTCCTCGCAAGGATGCTTCTAAATTCAATTATGGTGGAAGTTGTCTTTTGTTTTCCCCTTTCATTCCCTTCCAACGACTTATTTTCTATTCGTTCGTTCCGGAAGCATGGTGATGTTTCTCTCTCCAACCCATTATCTCGTTTCTCCAAGACCATTCTATTCATTTATCGGACTGTGGTGTCCTCTTTTCAAATCTCTTGTCTTGTCTACCTCTCTTTTTTTTTATACTGGGCTGCTATCCCAATTATTTCGTTCTTATTTCTTTTCTATCTTGTTCTAACCGGAGTGGTTTCAGAGTCTATCTTATTCATTGAGCTTCTCCTTGTCGTCATAATCGCGGTTCCTATTTTCTACCCGAGTACTCTTGACTTTATTTATCTTCTCTCTTGAGATCTTGTTTACCTCATCCTCTTCCTCTTCAGGCTCGTTCCTAAGATCTCGAGACGAGATCTTCAGTTAGTGGGGGAGTGTTTTGACACCCCGAGACCGATGCTCCAGATACCTTCCATTTATTTTAGTTGTTGTCGTTTGCTTATTATGTTTGTTGCATCGTCATATTGTTTTGCATATTTCATTCCAATGTGTTTATGCCACGATCACGATGAGTGCCATTGCCATATTTTGTTTATTGCATCATGTTCATCTTTTATTATATTGCATTGTGCCATTTCATTTTGTTGCAGTGAGCCTCTTGTCATTTTACATTATGCCATCCTTTGCTGGATGCATCGTATTATAGCAATGTGTCATCCATGTTGTTTCCAAGACCATCATGTGCATTGCCCCTACATGATGTTTGTTGAATGCTCCATGTATGATCATGCACCATCACCTCCTTCCTTCTTCTTTCTTTCATTTTTGGCAAGTGACCTTTTCCCCTCCTCCGTAAATGTCCATTCTTTTCCTGATGCTAGTGAACCTCATCCTTAACCTCTCCGCCAAATTTCATCTCATTTGAATTTGTTTTGGTTGGGTTCAAAAATAGCCTTGTATTATTTTTTGACCTCTAAAAATGTCCGAAGCAATTTTATCAAATGGTGCATAAATCCAGGATCTCAGATATATTTTTATGTCATCCTACTTCTTTCCCTAGCTCTCTGGGCATTTCTTTGTTTTTTCTGTTTGAAGAAAATTAAAGAAAGAAGAAGCAGGGTAGCCCAGCAGCAACAGCGACCTGGGCCTCGGCCACCCGGCCGGCCCAGCTAGCCCCGTGCCTGCCAGCCCATCTAGCCCCCTCAGCGCGCGATCCTCTCTACATTTCTCACGCGCAGCTGCGCTCCCCCCCTCTGCCCCGCGTCCACGTGGCACAGCCGAGCCTGCCCGTCAGTGTCTAACAGCGAACCTGCACCCACCTTTTCATCCTCCTCTCGCCGCCGCCATGGGGACCGCGCGGTCTAAAGCGTGTGAGCTCGCCCCGCTCACACTAGCCTCCCCTTTTAACCCTCTCCCTGTCATGGCCATCTGTTAGGGTTTCCCTCATCCGCCGCCGCCGTCGTCGGGTGAGTTAGCCCACCAGATCCGCCACCTGCAGCCCTTCCCGAGCGCACCCAGGAGCGCGTCATCGTCGCCGGCATGCTCTCCGACGGATCTAGCCCCCTCGAGCACGTCCTACTTCTTCCATGACGACCACGACGTGCCCGACGTCGACTACGTGGAGCCTGCATCCTCTCCCGCAACGCCTCCTTCTTCTTCATCTCCTGCTGCCGAACATGTTCGCTCGTCGCCGTCGTCGCCTCCTACCTTCCCTCGGCCATCCAAGGACACTGCCATGCTTGTGGTACGTGCGCGCACCTCCCCGTGTCCTTCTCCCCCTCTTTTGCATGCTCTACTCACGCTAGCCGCGCGCGACCGAGCCCATCGCGTCGAACCTCATCTCCGGCGAGTCCTCCGACCCTCGTATGTCTCTTGCATGTGTCTGGCGTGTTCCTGTTGTTCCATAGAGCCGATCCCGCCTTGTTCTTGCCGCGTTTGGTCACATCTCCGTCGAGCACAAGCTCGTCGACGCCGCCTCTGTACCTCGTCGCCGGAGTTGCCCTAGTCGTCGTCTGGTGCGGCGAGTCGCGTGCGCGTGTGTGGGATCACTTGACGACCCCTTTGCACTCATCTGCCGAGCCGTTTGGCCACCGGCGAGACTCTGACGAGCTCTTCGTCTTCTCTGCACCCCGGCGAGCACCTCCTCTGTTTTCCCTTGTCCTTCTCTCACTCACGCGTGGGCCTACACCTTGCTGGAGTTGAGTCAAAGGGGGTCGAGCCCCTCTCCGATCAGTACTCCCTCTGTAGCCCAGTGGCTCGAGCCACACTGCTCCATGCAGGCGACCCGGGTTGGATCCCCTGCGGGCGCAAATGAAAACCCCCCTTTTTTGTTCAAATGGGTCACTTACAGGTGGTCCCCACCTGTCATACTCACACCCCTCCTAGGTCCCACATGTCAGCCTCTCCCCCTCTTATTCTTTATATTTTATTTTAATTCCAGAGACTATTCCTTTTCTAGCAACGAAATCTTTCCTATTCGGGCAAGTCCATTTATGGACATTTCCAATTCTGAAAATTGCCTATTTTGTCTTTTCCCTTTTAGGCAGTAGTGCATTTTAAGAATTTGTGGTGATTTTTCTAAAGTGACGCAACCTATTATATATGTTTTTGGGGTAGAAAATCCAATGGATCCATTGGTGGCATCCATTTCTTCATTTGATCAAGTTTGCACACATGTCATTTTACATTACATTACTCTCTTGTTTAAATGGGTCACTAACAGGTGGTCCCCACCTGTCATACTCACACCCCTCCCAGGTCCCACATGTCAGCCTCTCCCCTTCTTATTCTTTCACTCTCGAAGCAGGAATTTGCCATCACCGACTCTTTGCCATCGCCGGTGATGGAAAAACGTCTTTGTCATCTGCTTATAAAAAACAGATGGCAAAGAATTGACAGACGACAAAGAACATGATTGCCGAGGAATAAATCACACTTATCTTATGGAATTGCGCATCATCAGAAATGTTGATCTAATTCTGATCTAATGTGATAGGGTATTACTACAAAGCCTGCTTCTAGCTGCAAAACAAAGTTTACTCGAAGGCTGCATGTCTCCCCTATCTTTTTCCCACGCTACCAACCCAACTTTTTAAGGTATATTGATTCAGACGTGTGATAAAGCAATGGCCTGTATTACATATAATCAGCTACTTGCTACCCATGCACATATATATGCTAAATAGTGTCGCATGTTGAACTTCAGTGAAAGGGGTTAGAACAAAATATAAGTAAGAATGTAAATCTTCATACATTAACCGACGTTGAGATCTGTATTTATGGTCATCGCCTATTCAACAATACAATGCTGTAGTAAATGTAGCTTTGGTTGTAGGTACATCATTTCAAATCTCTGTGACTAGATCCCATGACATGGTAATCTTCCTCACCACCTCTGATTAATCATTTTTATGTGTTGCACAGTTTGATGAACAAAAGGAAAGTTTGGGCACCGAAGATATGTAAGCCATAAATGCTAGAAGAATTTGACTACCTTTGCGGTTCTTCTAAAGGTATGCATGCCACTTGACAGATGGGATTTGAAAGCTACTATTACACATGGAAGACGACATATATATGTAACTACATTTAAAAATGCAGGTAATTTATGTTTTTGACTCCCCAAGTCTGAGTATTTATGCACATTTATGCAGCAAAAAACAGAAGATACATGTGTGTGTTGAAAAATGATGTTATCTAAGGTATTGAAAAACCCACTTCAATTTTCATCTCAAGTGTTAGTATGGTGGACTCAAGTTTACGGTGCTCCACTATTTATGCTATCAGCGAGCTTTCCTATTCGCCATATTTTTTGTGTGTGTATTTGCATACTTAGTAAGGCCCATCCAGTACAGCAAACAGGATAGTTCGGATGCCAAATTCCCCATTAGAATGTTGCCTATAGGGAAATAAGTAATTTATTTTCAATTTTAATGGGACCAGATTCTTATTGGTGCTTTAGCTCACCTATGAAGATTGTTATTTGCGGTTTGGCGAGTAATATACATATATTTTGATCCATGAATTACTTATCTATTTACAAAATGATTGATCAATTTCAAATTATTCATTATAATTGTTCTCGCAAGCATCCAACCAACATATTTGCCATTGAAATATTTCTCATGTGAAATTTTAATATATTTTCCTGGCAAGAAAAACAAAGGACGTGTAAAAAGTATTATATCATAGGTATTGTCAATGCTTTTGTTTTTATATGCTTTTTAAATAACTAGCCCGTGCAGTGGCATGGGTTGACGACTAGTGACCTTAGCATGTTTTACACCAAAATGACTTAGTATGCTTAGCTAGCTTAAAAATGACATAATAACCATACTTAGCTCCAAAATGACCTATTTACAGATATAAGTTGCATTATAATAATCTTCACATTTTAGTTGCATCATAATAATCTTCTTCTTCTAACTTTCTTCTTTCCCATTTTTACAGATTTTCTTAAGATCACGTAAGCTTGGGTTGATGGAGTGGTTGTATTTAGTTTTTGTTTTGACCTTGTGAAACTTGCTACCTATGGATGAAACTGTGTAATATTGATGAAACTATGTATATGTACGGATGAAACTTGCTACTATTGGTAACATGTGTTGGATATATATGTGTTCATGACTATTGGTAATATGTGTTGAATATGCTATATTGGTCATATAAATATATTTGTGTTTGATTTTACGTGAAAATGAATTGATATAAGAAAAACAAAATTAAATGGGGCGATATAGTCACTTTGCCATCTATTTGGCGGATGGCAAAACTTTACCATCGGTGACAGATGGCAAAGAGGCCACGTGTCATCTACATGTAAAATTTGGGCTGGCCTATTTGGGCTCTTTGCCATCCGCCAAATAGATGGCAAAGCTCTTTGCCATCTATTTGGCGAGACATGACAAAAGCTCGACCTTGCCATCTGTTTGGCGGATGGTAAAGTATGCCGTTAACCTTCTAACGGGCTAACCCGTTAAGACTTTGCCATTTGCCGGTGATGGCAAAGGCACGTGCTCTTGCCATCGACCAACAGACGGCAAAGAAGCCTTTCACGGCGAGGTTTCGCACAAACTGTTTGCCATCTGCTGACAGATGGCAAAGCCTTTGCCATCCGCCGACCATGCCTTTGCCATCTGCCATGGCAGATGGCAAAGTGCCAGATTCCAGTAGTGTTTATCTTTTATTTTAATTACACAGACTATTCCTTTTCTGGCAACGAAATATTTCCTATTTGGGCAAGTCCATTTATGGACATTTCCAATTCTGAAAATTGCCTATTCGATCTTTTCCCTTTTAGGCAGTAGTGCATTTTAAGCATTTGTGGTGATTTTTCTGAAGTGACCCCAACCTATTATATATGTTTTGGGGGTAGAAGAATTCAATGAATCCATTGGTGGCATCCATTTCTTCATTCAGCAAGTTTGCACACATGTCATTTTACATTACATTGCTCTCTTGTCATTTATGTGGATAATTATGCAAATGTGATATGTGATAACTTTGTTCATGAACATGCTCTTTTACATGCCATCTTCATGCTAGATTTTATGCCATGTTATAAAGTGCACTGTGATGAGTGCCACAAGCTTGAAAACATGATAACATGAATCTATTTTGACATGTCATGCTCATTTTGCCGTCTGAAACTGTTATATTATGATGCCATGTTTACTTGATGCTACCATCAAATCTATGCATGTTTTGGAGATGTCCAGTAACCATATTTTGAAGATCATGTTATGCTCTATCCATGCATGCCCTTGTTTGCAATTATAGCCTACTGTAGCTTGTTCTTTTCAGGCTCTCAAGTTGCTTGAAATATATCTGTCAGCCTCTAAACATCAAGTTCACTTTTTCAAAGTGTATAGTTAGAGTTATGTGCATCCTATGACCATATTCTTTACATGCGTAGTTGCACAAACATGCCATAAGGCTGTTGATTGCACTTGCATGCCATTATATGCTTTGAGGTAAGTTAACCACGCTTGCAAACATGCCTACTCAATTCTGTTTCTGCCATGTCTAGTAAATTCCACCCAAGTCTGAAAACCTGTTATCATTTGCAATTTTGTCATGCTGTTTTAAACATGTTCTAGTGGATTCTAGAAGTAGCTGAGTACTCATGTTTTGTATTGCTTGACATGTACTTCACTGCCATGCCCTTTGTTTTCATGTTGCTGTGCTGTAGCATATTTAAACTTTGCATCTAAGTTGGCATGCTGCTATTTTTAACAGCATTGCATTACATATCGTTTTGTTCGTCATTTGCAAACCGTGCATCCATTTCCAGTGATCTTTATACCGATTTCAACCGAAATCTTCCACTCTATCCAGTGGCATGCTTGATTTACCAAGATTCTTCAGATCTCCATCTTGTCTTCACCATTTCCGCCCCGTTGACGTACCCCTCGTTCCGGTAGAACCGTAGCTCCATGTATAACGTTCTTCATATGCATTCATGTCCATCATGCATGTAGCATGTGTTCTTTTCATGTCACTTTATGCTTGTGTGTTTACCATGTTGTTTGCTTCTTTCCGATTGTGCTTCTTCTGAATAGTTCATGTTTGATTGCGATCGTGAGGATTCGTTCGACTATGCTTGGTTTGTCTACGCCCGTTCGTCTACTTCGTGGACTTGGTCTTATTCCTAGCGGGATTTCAGGCAAGATGACCGTCACCTTGGATCTCACTATTATCTATGCTTTGCGAGTTGTCTTGATGCTATCGGTATGTCGCGCTACCTACCACTTGTTTATCAAGCCTCCCAAATTACCATGAACAACCTCTAACCTTTTTCACCATCCCAACAAACCATTGTTTGGCTATGTTACCGCTTTGCTCAGCACCTCTTATAGCGTTGCTAGTTGCAGGTGCGGTGCAGGTTGTTCCACGTAGGGACATGGATATCATGGGATATCACAATATCTCTTTTTTAATCAATGCACATATATACATGGTAATGGGTGGAAGGCTCGGCCTTTTGCCTGGTGATTTGTTCCACTCATGCCGCCCTAGTTTCCATCATCTTGGTGTTATGTTCCTTGATTTTGTGTTCCTAACACGGTTGGTGTTTATGAGGCCCCCTTGATAGTTCGCTTTGAATAAAACTCCTCCAGCAAGACCCAACATTGGTTTTACCATTTGCCCAACATAATAACTAAACATGATAATAAACTTGACGCATAGGGAGTTAGCGCTGCCCGAGGTTTGTTATAAAACATAATACAGGGGGCAGTACTGATGGTGTTGGTCCCAAACTAGAGTCATGTGCGGCTTCCCCCAGGGCAGCTCAGATCTCTGGTGTTGTATGATGTGCTCATCCGACCGTGGCCTGAGATGAGATACGCACGGCTACTATCAAGGTGTCGGCACGTCGGGAGGACTTGCTGGACTTGTTTTACCATTGTCAAAATGTCTTGTGAACCGAGATTCCGAGCTTGATCGGGTTGTTCTGGGAGGAGGATTATCCTCCATTGATTTTTAGAGCTTGTCATGCGCTAAGTTGGGACACCCCTGCAGGGTTTGATATTTCAAAAGCCGTGCCAGCGGTTATGTGGTAGATGGGAGTTTTTAATATCCGGTTGTAGTTAAGTTGAACTAAACTCATTTAAATAACTAACCGCGTGCATAACCGTGACTGTCTCTTTTCGGGTGAGTTCGAGAAAAGAACACGGTTGTGTTATGTTTGACCATAAGTAGTTCCGGATCACTTCTTCATCATTACTAGTTTGCACTGTTGCGTAGGTTCTCATCTTATTATTGTACTCATAAGTTAGCCACCATACATTGGTTAGTGCTGCTGCAGCCTCACAACTTATCCTTCACATACCCATTAAGCTTTGCTAGTCTTGATACCCATGGTAATGGGATTGCTGAGTCCTCGTGGCTCCTGATTCTGCAACAACGATTGCAGTGCGAATAATCGATGATCCGACATGAGAGCGATGCTTGCTTGTTTTCGATTCCTTCTGCTTCTTCTTCGATCAGGGGATAGGTTCCTGGTCGGCAGCCTAGGCTAGCAGGGTGGATGTCATTTGAGTTTGTGTTTGTGTTTCATCCATAGTCGGATGTTGTTCTCATGTATGATGTTTGATATATCCTTGTGGCATTGGTATGCCCTTTGTATGTATCCCCATCTATTATTTAATTGTACGATGTAATGATATCCACCTTGCAAATGTGTCCTCAATATGCGGCTCTATCCTTGGTGGGACCTTCGAGTTCCTCTTGGATAGGATCGCATATTGGGCGTGACACGTTCACAGCTTCACCATGATGAACCCACCTAGTATATGTGACCGGCATCCCATACAAGTGTAGATGATTTTGCATAGTTGACTGGGGTCTTGAAACTGAATTCATACAACTGCTACACGGGCAGAGCACATTGATTTCAGACCACCGTACTCAGCTCTGATAAAGTTCATGAAGTTTTTAACCCCTTTGACATATGCAACGGAGAATCTTGACGAAGTTATCCAAGTCTGTCAATCATTGAACATACAAATTAGTTCTTCTACTAGATATTACAGGAAAACATATATTCGTTTTTATAAAGTCCAGAAAACAATACCTAGGTCGATGTCTAAATCTATGGCAAGATATTTGGACAAGCAGATTTAAGTAACAAAATATATGTAAAGCGAATTCAGCAAATAGATTTGCCTACTAAATTATGGTAGGCTATGTCAGCAATCAATGAGGCTGAGCACACAGCCATCGAAGGCCATCTCAGCAACAAAGATCGAGTATAAAATGGTGTCGGGCTATTTCGCCTAACTGATTGGCTACTAGAGCATGGCAATTCATTTCACAATATATACATGGTCCTAATATATGGCGGGATATTTTAGCAACTAAGCGGGCCTGGCATGGCATCTCGGCAAAGCTGATTGATGTAGAAGAGGGCAAGGAAGCTTGTTAAGCATAGAATATTGACTGTAACTATTTTGGCAAAAAGTGAGATTACCAACGTCTATCAGCTAACATTTAGCGCTACTCCGACATGCACGGGTCCTTAGTCTAGAATGTGCGTACCGTGGGAGAAGCTGACCGCCGTTTGTCTCCATAAGAACATGGCTAACGGTGGTGGCGCGGCTAGAGGACGATAGTCTACGAGAGCGTACTGTGGGAACGAGAGGATCACCATGCATCCCCTCGATGAACCGCGGCGCTGACATATTGGCGCAGCGGGGAGGACGGCTTTGGCAGAGTGAATGGAGTGGAGGGGCAGGGGGAGGGGGTTTGGAGAATATTATTGTCTAGTTGGCCGAAGGGCAGTTGAATTTGGGATTTGGGGGGAATTTTTGCTCGGTGGGCGGGGGAGTTTAGCGCATGGTCGGTTTCTCCAAATGTGGTCCTACGTGTCAGTGAAGAGGCAAGCTGAAGTGCGTTCCATTTGGGTGAGCCGTGTGCAGGACCGACTGTGTGACGGCTGCAATGTGAGCGCGATAGGCATGCTGTGAGTGTACCGCCTTTTTCCTTTTAAGCTTGATGCTTTGCGCAATCCATCGATACTACTAGTAATCCGGTAATCCCGACTAAAATGGCGCAGCCGGGTCATTTCCCGCGCGATATGCTGGGAGGTTGACTTAGTTGGTTTATTTAGGACATTATTTTTTAGGACAAGGCTTAGTTGGTTTGACAGAGAGAGTGAGAGAAACATAAAATGCGTGAATGTGTAGTGGATGTACTATTGGAGTGCATGATAAATTGTGTATGTTTTATTGATAGAAAGATTGTAAGGGAACCCCCTACAGTATAATTGGTGCAATAAACCCAAATTGCAAGTAGCAGGCAATGAACCTGGGTGGGTGGGAAGGCATCAACCCCTCCCCACCACTAGGATATGCCTTAGTCTGCATCAACCCTTCACTTTTACTTCGCATACAACATTCCTTTTGAATAAAAACCACACAAAGTGTGGCCAAAAATTTATTTTAGAAATTCTACATATATACAAAATTTCATTTTTATATGGAGTATGAAAGTTAATTTGCATTGCATGGTGCACCCAATGATATTTATTCCGCACTATGAATTTTTATTTTTATACTATATATAAAGTTAGTCATAATAAAGAGAAACAAAGAGCCTCTCTCTCCATCGCACACACCCCCTCCATGCCCCTTTCACGTACGCACACAGACTATATGTAGGTCCTCTAAAAGTATGACCCCAGCACATTCACGCATTTTTCATCTTTCTCTCGCGATATATACAACGAAAATCATTGTATTTGAAGCGAAAGCACGATATGTTCATTGGACTTCAGAATCCACTCATTACAGTCACCATTTACGTCGTATGGTTATTATACAGTCACCAGCTCAGCGTGCAGCTCTATATTTGTTGAAGATATGACTAGTTGACCAGCTAAACGCTCCACGTGGCACATCTAGTGTTGCATCATATTATCTCACTACGATAGGGCCCACCTGTCAGTGTGTATAAGAACAAAAACAAATGATAAAAAATTATTGGCAGTGGGTATTCAAAGTCGTGACCGTGGGCACAGCGGACAAGGTGGCCTTGTATTGGTATGTTGAGCCGTCTCTTTTAATACATATGAGCTCTTGTGGTGATTATACACACACGCACACATGCACACGAACTGCATGCATGCAACACTCACACATACACACGCAACCACGCAACACTCACACGCACGCACGCAACACTCACACGCAGACACGCACACATGCATGCACACACCACACGACCAACACACATGCACGCATGCATGCACACACCACACGACCGACACACATGCTCATGCTCAAGTGCTCGATCTACTTGTGCATGCGCACACATCAGGCCCTCACAGACACATACACAACCAGGTGCTTCGCGCGCACGGGTTGAAGTCTTGTCGCGCCTGTGTAAATTTATGTTTATCTTACTTTTTTCCTCCATGAACTGACAAGTGGGACCCTCAAGGAACATGGTCAATTTAACTAGTCAACATAGTGCCAGCAGACTATTTGGCTGGTCAACTGAGTGCAATCCGACGCTGAACGGTGAGCAAGTGACCGAATAATCACCTCAAAACATATATAGTGACCGTAATGAGCGTATTCTGAAGTCCGATGACCGTATTACGCTTTTTGCTTGAAATACACTGACCGCTAGTGCATTTATCTCTTGTATCACTCTCTCTGTGGAGCTGAGTAGGCCAACGTGCCAGTGCCTAAATTGGCGCACGCCACCCCATTATTGATGTACTGGTTTTGTATGAGCGAACAAGCATTCACGTCTACAGTACAAACTGTAGATATGAGTTACAAATGCTATGAAGACGAATACAAATATTTGAATCCACTTTATGCCCAATTTCTCTACACGTTATCACATGTTACATATAACAACTATGCAATACAACACTACTAAACTCTAACACAATAAACCATATGTGTTTTTAGTTTTACTAGATCTCATATTGTTACTTAATTATTCAGTTTGCATACATTAAAATTGATTTTGAAATGTATGGCTAGTATCATCTAGTGATATGAAAGACCAGGCTACACACACACACACACAAAAGGGCCCATTACACATTCAAGCATTTCACATCTTTCTCTCGCTTTCTGTGTCAAACCGACTATGCCAAACTACCCTGCCTACCGCGCGGGAAAAATCCCACCCTCTCCTGTTTAATCGGGTTTGTATCGATGGATCGTGCGAAACAACAAAACTATAGTAGTACCACAGTACAAGTAATAGTTCACTGGGCTGTCATGTCGTGTACTCCTTTGTCATAAGAGTGGAGCGCTCGCTTTCATAAATGTTCTAGTCCGTTTCACTGACATGTGGGACATTAAGCAACCGGGTCCTTGTGCCATACTAAAATATTAGTGCAGAGCAGCAGGCGGATGCACCCCGGTCTTGGCGCAGTCGTAGTAATGAGCAATGAGGCGTCAAATCACAAAGTTGCTCCTTTCCCATAGTTAAGTTGGAGGGACGAAGCAACCATCATTTTACTCTTTTTGCTGAATCCTCTTCTCCCTCATCTTCTGTCACGCCCAATATGCGACCCTATCCAAAAGGAACTCGAAGGTCCCACCAAGGATAGACCCGCATATTGAAACGCTTTTGCAAGGTGGATATCATTACATCAACATTACATAATAGGTAGGGATACATACATAAGGCATACAATGCCACACGAATACATCAACATCATATACAAGATCAACATCCGACTACGGATGAAACATAAACAAGCTCAATGACATCCACCACCTAGCCAGCTGCCGACGGAACCTATCCCCGATCGAAGAAGAAGCGGAAGAAGAACTCCAATACAAGCAAACATCGCTCTCACGTCATGATCATCGCGAAACCTGTACTGCAACTGTTGGTGTAGTAATCATGAGCCACGAGGACTCAACAATCCCATTACCATGGGTATCAAGACTAGCAAAGCTTAAAGGGAAAGGAAGGGGTAAAGTGGTGAGGTTGCAACAGCGACTAAGCATATATGGTGGCTAACATACGCAAATGAGGCGAGAAGAGAAACAAAGGAACGGTCGTCAACTAGTAATGATCAAGAAGTGATCACGAACTCCTACTTACGTCGGACATAACCCGAAACCATGTTCTCCTCTCGATCAACCCGAAAAGAGACACTCACGGTTACGCTTTACGGTTGGTGTATTTTAGAAGAGTTTACTTCAAGTTTACTACAACGGATATTAACAAATTCCCATCGCCACATAACGCGGGCACGGCTTTGAAAGTTCAAACCTGCAGGGGTGTCCCAACAGCCCATGATAAGCTCTCGCGATCAAGCGAAGGATATTCCTTCTCCCGGGAAGACCCGATCGGTCTCGGAATCCGGCTACAAGACATTTTGATAATAAAACAAGACCAGCAAAAGCCGCCCGAATGTGCCGATAAATCCCGATAGGAGTTGCACATATCTCGTTCTCGGGCACACCGGATGAGCAAGGCGACGGGTTGGCATAGACCACAGTTGCCCGGGCGCCAGACATCGCTCGGTTTGGACCAGCACTTGAGAAGCATCGCCCGGGGGGTAAAATAAAGATGACCCTCGAGCGCGTCTCCCAAGGGAAAAAAGGCTAGGTGAGGCAAATGTAAAACCAAGGTTGGGCCTTCTTTGGAGAGTCTTATTCAAAGCGAACTATCAAGGGGTCCCATAAATCACCCGACGCGTTAGGGATGCAAAATCCGGGAACATAATACCGATATGACGGAAACTAGGCGGCAAGAGTGGAACAAAACACCGGGCATAAGGCCGAGCCTTCCACCCTTTACCAAGTATATAGATGCATTAATAATATAAGAGATATTGTGATATCCCAACCAAAATCCTGTCCACCATGGAGCAATCTTCAACTTCACGCAACTAGCAACGCTATAAGAGGGCTGAGCAAAGCGGTAACATAGCGAAGCAACGGTTTGCTAGGAATGGTGTCAAAGGTTAGAGGTTCTTGGCAATTTGGGAGGCTTGAATAAGCAGGTGATAGGTAACGCATCATAGCGATATAACGAAGCAACTAGCATAGCAATGATAGTAGTGAGATCCGAGGTAGCGGTCATCTTGCCGAAATCCGCAAGGAAGAAGAACGAGTCCATGAAGAAGATGAAGCCATGAAGACGAACCAAGCGTAGACGAACGAATCCTCACGATCGCAATGAAACGGGAACTATCGAGAAGAAGCACACAACAAAGTAAACACACCACCATGAACAAAGCATGATGCACAAACACGCATGAAGCTACTCATGGCAAGAGATGATGCAAACAAGAGCAACACATCAAGAAAAGTTTAAATGAGGCCGGAAACAACATAGAACAACTCCGGTAAGTCCTCATATGCAAATTTCGAAATTGTTCCAGATCTGAATAAACCTTATGTCCAAGTTGTTAAACAGCAAGTTAAGATGCACCACGATGATCTACACGAAATTCTAGTCAAGTTACATATAAAGTTCATTTGATTCGGAGCTACGGCCTAGAAGATATGAGCGAAACAAGTCAAACATGGCATTGATGCGAAATGCATACAAATATCAAGCAAACACCTCAAAACATGGATGCAACATGATAATATGAGACAACATGCAAAATCAAGCAAGTTTCATATAGAGCACACTCAAAACGGAGCAACGGTTCAACACATACACTCTATACAAGTCATGACAACAATCTGCCCAAAACAGCAACTAGGCATATTGCAAGCATCAAAACAACTACTACAACACCTCAATATGAAAACAAAAGGCATGGGCATGATTTACAGGTAAAGCATGACAAAACATGAACACTGAGCTATCTCCAGAAATCACTAGAACATGCTCAAAATGACATGGCAAGATTGCATATAATAACAGTTTCAGACTTATCAGGAAATAACATCAGGTTGCAATGTTTAGAGCTATCAAACAGCATGTTACAGGAACTCAACATGGCAACCAAAGGAATGGAATGAATCTACTAAATGCATAGAACAAAAGTCCTTTACTGACCATGAGCCAAAATGGCACAGAAAATATGATGGCACCCATGTAAACATGGCAAATGATATGACAGATTTATACAAGGCAGGAACAACAATAAGTAGGCATGTTGGTGAGCTTGAATCACTCACCACAGAGCAATACATGGCATGGCAAGGCAACTCATAGTAAGCAGACATATTTATGAAGCTAAGCATGGCAAGAGCAAGTTCATAGGGTGCATGGATCACTAGCAAAGCACATGGCAAAACTGAACTTAATGTTAACAGGTTGACAGCAACATTATTTAGCAACTTTGGAGCAAGATAACAACAAGCTACAGCAGGCTATAAATGCAACCAGGGGCATGGATGGATAGAGCAAGACATGTATAACAAAACATCCTTAGTGAACATCTCCAGATTATGCATAGAATGACTTGTAGCAGCAGGTTTACATAGCAACAAAATATAACAGAATCAGACATGCAAAACAGTAACAGCAAGTACCCTAGTTAACAAGCTTGATGCACTCACTACAGGAATCACAAAAATATATGGATGGCACCACTGTGAAGATGGCATGGCATAGATCAAAACTCATGTAGACATCAACCTCATAGGATGCACACATCAAATGCAACAAAAATGACAAATCATCAAGTTATAACAGTTTCAGCAGATTAACAGCAACATGCACTCTTGCAACGATGATTTAGGCATCAATATGAACTCAAATGAACATGATGCAATGGAACAAAATGTAAAGCATCTCATTATGAACATTTCGATATATCATGCACGCAAAACGGAGCAGCGATGACAGAGTTATGGCATTATGAACAGGGGCTAAAATATGCAAATATTGGGGGACTTGGTGGAATTTTCGGGGTCAACCTTAGGTCTGCACGGTTTTCAAGGCGAGGCGGATCTCGCCGGAGAGCTCGCCGGAGAAGAGGAGGGAGATGGGGCCGGCGAGGTCTTGCAGGGGCGGGACGAGGCGGATCCGGCCGGGACGACGGCCGGCGACGACGGGAGGCCGGAGGCGGGCGCGGCAAAGCGCGGAGGCGCTGGAGGCGGGCGCCGCCTCGGCCGGGCAAGCAAGGGCGCTGGTGGTGGCGAGGGCGGGCGCGAGGCGCTTGATGGTGGCCGACGGCGGCGGGTCGGGCGTGGACGCCTTGACAGGCGGAGGGGCCGGCTACGGCGGCGGTGCAAAGACGCCGGCGACGGGAAGCGGCGGCGAGGCGGCGGCGAGCAGTTCGGCGAGGTCTTGCAGTTCGGCCCGGGCGGGCGGATCTGGCCCCGGCGGCGCGCGGTGGGATTCGGCGGCGACGACACATGGCGATGCGGGATTGGGCGGCGGGGCGGCGGCGATGACGTGGCGGGCGCTGATTGGACGAAGGGACGTGTCCGGCGGACATGTCCGGCACGGGCGGACGTGTCCGGCGGCGCGAGGATGAAGAAGGCTTGGGTTAGACCGGGATTTCGGGGGAGATGCACATATTTATAGGTAGAGAGAGCTAGGAGTGTCCAAATGAGGAGCGGTTTTCGGCCACGCGATCGTGATCGAACGACCGAGATCATGGAGGGGAGTTTGCTGGGTTTTGGGCCACTTTGAAAGGGGTGTTGGGCTGCAAAGAGAAGGGGGCTTTTGCGGTTACCCGGTTAACCGTTGGAGTATCAAACGACCTCCAATGACACGAAACTTGACAGCGGTCTACGGTGGTATACCAAGGCCGCTTAGCAAGACTCGCCATCCGAGACCGTTTAACACCCGCATACGAAAAAGAGGTAAAAGGCGGCCGGAGACATAGGAGTGCGGATTGGAAAAGCGGACAACGGGAAAATGCTCGGATGCAAGAGACGAACACGTATGCAAAATGAAATGCACATGATGACATGATATGAAATGCAGATGATGACATGGCAAAGTGCAACACGCAAGCAAATGACATGGCAACACCGACGAATAACTGGCAGACACCTGGCGCATCGGATCCGGGGCGTTACAACACTCCTCCACTAACAAGAGATCTCGTCCCGAGATCTTAGGACCGAGACGGAAGGGAAAAAGGATTAGGTGAAACAAGAATTCAAGAGAAGAAGCAAAGAACCGAGAGCACTCGATAAGAAGAGAGGAACGACGAGAATGACGAGAATCGAAAGCTGACGGAATCAGATAGACTATGAAACCACTCCGGTTAGAACGAGATAAGGAACGAATACGACTGAAAGGATTTATGCAGCACTCCGGCTGAACATGGAAGGTGTTGGAACTGAGTTTGACAAAATGGAACGATAGTTGACGAGAGGAACAACACAATGCCTCCGGAAGAATTGAAAGAATTGAATGAAAATAATTTAGAAGGAAGGTTTGAATCTGAAGTTGTTGAGAAAATCAACAACGGAAGAATAAGCTTGTTGTGGACTTATTGAAAACATCTCAAAATTATAAGGTGATAACCGACCACAAGCGGAAAAGATTGAATAGCTGAGAAGAACGAAGAAATGCAAAACTCCACTTCAAAAGAATACGGAGAATTAATTGCACTTCGAAACGCGAGAAGAAAAGATACTTGAACTCCACCAACAAAATCTTGATGAACTCTTGAAGAATGAATTAAATCATGAAGAACCACCGTGAAGAACTCCGATGACAAAAGGATGATGAGCTAGAATGAAGGAAGAAAGAATAAGATGAGCCTTGCGGTGACTTAGATGGTGGTTCCGACGAGATGGCCGAGGAAATTTGAACTCCGGAAAAGAAAAGATGAAAAGACTTGGAACTAGAATTTATTCCTCAAGAACAAACTCCGAAGGAAGGGATTACTCACTTGGATGAAATAAGAATAAGATTTATTGTATGCTTATCCTTCATCACATTAAATTGATGACAAGCAATGGATTTTGCAAACTACTTATTCTTCTTGAAAAAGAATTGAGAAGTGACATATCGCAAACTTGAGAAGGACTTCATGAATCACCGGTAGGTTGAAAAGAACGAATGGATTAATATGATAAACAAGGAAAATAATCTTGAGCGAACCACCGTAAGAATTGGAAATGGATTTAAAGAGAATGAATCATCGGAAGAATTAGAAAAGCACGAAGATACTTGAGGGAATTTAGAAAAGAGATCAAGAGATCGCGAATCGATTAACGAATGCTTGAGCGCAACACGGAAGAATATTGAGACGAACGAAGGGCACGGATATAGAATAATTGGAAAACGACTTTGAAAACTTGGAGCGAAGAAATCTTCGAAAAGATGGCCTCCGGATGATTGAGATGAAAGTAACTCTGAAATACTCGGATGGATGAAAAGAATTTGCATGATTTGGAAACAATTAGATAGGATAACATTGAGCTAGCACCATGAATCTCCGGGGAACGGACAAGATTTAGAGGAAAATTCTCTTCAATCCTCAAATGATGAGGAGAAACACCACCAGAATTAATGAGATACTCCGGAAGAAAGAAAAAAAACAAAGAGGTTGAGCCAACAATGAAATGATTTGAAATTGATCTTGGAAAAGGCATGTGACTGATGGAATCCATTCTTACGTCACACTTGAAAAGAATTGGGAATAGCTCCGGGGGAATTAGAAGAGTCAGGTAAGATCCTGGGAAAAAAACCCTGTGGGTTATGGGCCCACTGAATAGATAACACCGTTGGAAAGGGATGTTGAACAGATAAATGATGCACCGAAAGAACTGAAATATTTGACTGAGGTGACAACCTCGAATTAATTGGAACACAGACGAATCTCCTGAGATGTCTTCCGAACTCCGGAATGATTAACTGGCGAGAGGCGAATGAGCAAGGAGAACACTTCGAGGAAAAGAATATTATCGCTACCGAAAATTAGAATTGAGTACACCAGAAAAGAGATGAAGAATGTCCACCGAGACGAGAATTCACCGGTTGAAATGATTAACGAAAGACTGAAGAGGCTCCACATGAATGAAAATTGTTGTTGAAAGAGACTCAAGCTCCGGAAGAAGAAGGGTGGAGGCGGAAAACAAAGGCAACTAGGAAGGGGGAAGCGGCGAATGAGTTCAAGAGGAAACACGGTTGAAATCATTGAGGAAAGAAAGCAAAGACTTCATACAGTAGGATGGATACTGACACGGACTCCGGTTCCAAGAAGAAAAAGGGGTGGGCGGGTGGGAGAAGAAAACAACTGAGGATTGAGCTCAAAGATGAAGAGGTTCGAGTCGACTTGACGAGAAATGCACCAGATAAAAAGAGCTGAGGAACAACTACCGGAAAACCAACTGCGTGATCCTAAAGAAAAAATTTGAAGGGGAAGAGGAGTAATTCAAAACACCTACGTCAAGATTCCTCACCAGAGCGACGAAGGGGCTGAGGAGTAAAAAGAATTCCTACTCTCCGATATAACTAGACTCCGAAACAGTTTTCTTCTAGACTCAACAACGGCCAAACTACACGATCAATCAAGGGGGCTCCTAGGGTCGGTCGAGGCTCTGATACCAACTTGTCACGCCCAATATGCAACCCTATCCAAAAGGAACTCGAAGGTCCCACCAAGGATAGACCCGCATATAGAAACGCTTTTGCAAGGTGGATATCATTACATCAACATTACATAATAGGTAGGGATACATACATAAGGCATACAATGCCACACGAATACATCAACATCATATACAAGATCAACATCCGACTACGGATGAAACATAAATGAAGCTCAACGACATCCACCTCGCTAGCCCAGGCTGCCGACACTGGAACCTATCCCCGATCAAGAAGAAGCGGAAGAAGAACTCCAATACAAGCAAACATCGCTCTCACGTCATGATCATCGCGAAACCTGTACACTGCAGCTGTTGGTGTAGTAATCTGTGAGCCACGAGGACTCAGCAATCCCATTACCATGGGTATCAAGACTAGCAAAGCTTAAAGGGAAAGGAAGGGGTAAAGTGGTGAGGTTGCAGAGCGACTAAGCATATATGGTGGCTAACATACGCAAATGAGGCGAGAAGAGAAACAAAGGAGCGGTCGTCGACTAGTAATGATCAAGAAGTGATCCTGAACTCCTACTTACGTCCGACATAACCCGAAACCGTGTTCTCCTCTCGATCAACCCGAAAAGAGACACTCACGATTCGCTACGGTTGGTGTATTTTAGAAGAGTTTACTTCAAGTTTACTACAACCGGATATTAACAAATTCCCATCGCCACATAACCGCGGCACGGCTTTGAATGTTCAAACCTCGCAGGGTGTCCCAACTTAGCCCATGATAAGCTCTCGCGATCAACGAAGGATATTCCTTCTCCCGAGAAGACCCGATCGATCTCGGAATCCGGCTACAAGACATTTCGACAGTAATAAAACAAGACCAGCAAAGCCGCCCGAATGTGCCGACAAATCCCGATAGGAGCTGCACATATCTCGTTCTCGGGCACACCGGATGAGCAAGACGACGGGTTGGCATAGACCTGGTTGCCCGGTAGCCGGACATCGCTTCGGTTTGGACCAGACTTGGAGAAGCAACGCGGGGGTGGGTGGGGGGTAAAATAAAGATGACCCTCGAGAGCGCAACTCCCAAGGGAAAAAGGCTAGGTGAGGCAAATGTAAAACCAAGGTTGGGCCTTGCTGGAGGAGTCTTATTCAAAGCGAACTGTCAAGGGGGTCCCATAAATCACCCGACCGTGTTAGGGACGGAAAATCCGGGAACATAATACCGATATGACGGAAACTAGGGCGGCAAGAGTGGAACAAAACACCAGGCATAAGGCCGAGCCTTCCACCCTTTTACCAAGTATATAGATGCATTAATAATATAAGAGATATTGTGATATCCCAACCAAAATCCTGTCCACCATGGAGCAATCTTCAACTTCACCTGCAACTAGCAACGCTATAAGAGGGGCTGATCAAAGCGATAACATAGCCAAGCAACGGTTTGCTAGGAATGGTGTCAAAGGTTAGAGGATCATGGCAATTTGGGGAGGCTTGAATAAACAGGTGATAGGTAAAGCAGCATAGCGATATAACGAAGCAACTAGCATAGCAATGATAGTAGTGAGATCCAGGGTAGCGGTCATCTTGCCTGAAATCCCGCAAGGAAGAAGAACGAGTCCATGAAGAAGATGAAGCCATGAAGACGAACCAAGCGTAGACGAACGAATCCTCACGATCGCAATGAAACGGGAACTATCGAGAAGAAGCACACAAAAAAGTAAACACACCACCATGAACAAAGCATGATGCACAAACAAGCATGATGCATGACAAGACTACATGAAGCTACTCATGGCAAGAGATGATGCAAACAAGAGCAACACATCAAGACAAGTTTAAATGAGGCCGGAAGCAACATAGAACAACTCCGGTAAGTCCTCATATGCAAATTTCGAAATTGTTCCAGATCTGAATAAACCTTATGTCCAAGTGGTTAAACAGCAAGTTAAGATGCACCACGATGATCTACACGAAATTCTAGTCAAGTTACATATAAAGTTCATTTGATTCGGAGCTACGGCCTAGAAGATATGAGCGAAACAAGTCAAACATGGCATTGATGCGAAATGCATACAAACATCAAGCAAACACCTCAAAACATGGATGCAACATTATAATATGAGACAACATGCAAAATCAAGCAAGTTTCATATAGAGCACACTCAAAACGGAGCAACGATTCAACACATACACTCTATACAAGTCATGACAACAATCTGCCCAAAACAACAACTAGGCATATTGCAAGCATCAAAACAACATACTACAGCACCTCAATATGAAAACAAAAGGCATGGGCATGATGTACAAGTAAAGCATGACAAAACATGAACACTGAGCTATCTCCAGAAATCACTAGAACATGCTCAAAATGACATGGCAAGATTGCATATAATAACAGTTTCAGACTTATCAGGAAATAACATCAGGTTGCAATGTTTAGAGCTATCAAACAGCATGTTACAGGAACTAAACATGGCAAACAAAGGAATGGAATGAATCTACTAAATGCATAGAACAAAAGTCCTTTACTGACCATGAGCCAAAATGGCACAGAAAATATGATGGCACCCATGTAAACATGGCAAATGATATGACAGATTTATACATGGCAGGAACAAGAATAAGTAGGCATGTTGATGAGCTTGAACCACTCACCACAGAGCAATACATGGCATGGCAAGGCAACTCATAGTAAGAAGACATATTTATGAAGCTAAGCATGGCAAGAGCAAGTTCATAGGGTGCATGGATCACTAGCAAAGCACATGGCAAAACTGAACTTAATGTTAACTGGTTGACAGCAACATTATTTAGCAACTTTGGAGCAAGATAACAACAAGATACAGCAGGCTATAAATGCAACCAGGGGCATGGATGGATAGAGCAAGACATGTATCACAAAACATCCTTAGTGAACATCTCCAGATTATGCATAGAATGACTTGTAGCAGCAGGTTTACATAGCAACAAAATATAACAGAATCAGACATGCAAAACAGTAACAGCAAGTACCCTACTTAACAAGCTTGATGCACTCACTACAGGAATCACAAAAATATATGGATGGCACCACTGTGAAGATGGCATGGCATAGATCAAAACTCATGTAGACATCAACCTCATAGGATGCACACATCAAATGCAACAAAAATGACAAATCATCAAGTTATAACAGTTTCAGCAGATTAACAACAACATGCACTTTTGCAACGATGATTCAGGCATCAAGATGAACTCAAATGAATATGATGCAATGCAACAAAATGTAAAGCATCTCATTATGAACATTTCGATATATCATGCACGCAAAGCGGAGCAGCGATGACAGAGTTATGGCATGATCAACAAGGGCTAAAATATGGAAATATTCGGGGACTTGGTGGAATTTTCGGGGTCAACCTTAGGTCTGCACGGTTTTCAAGGCGAGGCGGATCTCGCCGGAGAGCTCGCCGGAGAAGAGGAGGGAGATGGGGCCAGCGAGGTCTTGCAGGGGCGGGACGAGGCGGATCCGGCCAGGACGACGGCCGGCGACGACGGGGGAGGCTGGAGGCGGGGCGCGGCAAGGCGCTGGAGGCGCGAGGAGGCGGGCGCCGCCTCCGGCGGCGGGCAAGGCGGGCGCTTGGTGGCCGGCGAGGGCGGCGCGCGAGGCGCGGTGGCGACGGGCGGCGGGTCGGGCGGGACGCGACGGAGGCGGCGGAGGGGCTGCTATCGGCGGCGGTGCAAGACGCCGGGCGACGGGAAGGGCGGGCGAGGCGGCGGCGAAGCAGGGCGGCGAGGTTCGGTTCGACCTCGGCGGGCGGATCTGGGCCCGGCGGCTTGTTGTGGGATTCGGCGGCGGCGACACATGGCGATGCGGGATTGGGCGCGGGGGCGGCGACGATGACGTGGCGGGCGCTGATTGGACGAAGGGACGTGTCCGGCGGACATGTCCGGCACGGGCGGATGTGTCCGGCGGCGTGAGGATGAAGAAGGCTAGGGTTAGACCGGGATTTCGGGGGAGATGCACATATTTATAGGTAGAGGGAGCTAGGAGTGTCCAAATGAGGAGCGGTTTTCGGCCACGCGATTGTGATCGAACGACCGAGAGCATGGAGGGGAGATTGCTGGGTTTTGGGCCACTTTGAAAGGGGTGTTGGGCTGCAAAGAGAAGGGGGCTTTTGCGGTTACCCGGTTAACCGTTGGAGTATCAAACGACCTCCGAATGACACGAAACTTGACAGGCGGTCTACCGGTGGTATACCAAGGCCTCTTGGCAAGACTCGGGCCATTCCGAGACCGTTTAACACCCGCACACGAAAAGAGGTAAAAGGGGGCGCCGGGAGACATAGGAGTGCCGGATTGGAAAACGGACAACGGGGATAATGCTCGGATGCAAGAGATGAACACGTATGCAAAATGAAATGCACATGATGACATGATATGAAATGCAGATGATGACATGGCAAAGTGCAACACGCAAGCAAATGACATGGCAACACCGACGAATAACTGGCAGACACCTGGCGCATCGGATCCGGGGTGTTACATCTTCTTCAAGTTAACCACGTGTTGCTTCTGCCATTGTTCTTCCTCATGTGGAACGCGGATCGGCTTGGTACATCACTAACACGTGGACCGCATGTTAGCAAACCGCCAAGCCAACCTCCTCTAAAAATAAGAAACCTCCCTTGCCTTCCACGTGGCAAAATCACCTCCTTTTTACTAATCTTGATATATTTTTTAGATCAATATAATCGAGATTTGTATAGATAGCACCAAGGAGAAAAACCAAGTGGTATGCTTAAGGTCATCCACTATGTGTAGCCAAATGTGAAAATAGCTTTTGGCATCGATGAGAACCATTGTGGAGGGTGCTGCCAAAGCCAAAAAAGAGGGAACCGGAGCTTCCAAAAAAGAGGAATAGAAAAATGCAACCTCTCTCTTCTTTCTCCCATGCTTGGATGCACGTATAGAGTACATAGTCTACTCCCTTATCCCTTCTATCACAAATCACTAAGCGTTGAGGTGGCAAATCACAAAGCACGGACGAATAACCATTATTTCACTCTTCGTTGACTTCGCTTCTCGTCTTCTTTGATATACTACCTTTATCGCACTAAGTTGTACGGACGACGCTATTGTGCTACTAGTAGTACATTGGCCTCCTTTGGTTCAACGGACTTCCTGGATGCAAAGAAGGAGGTTGTCTCGGCTTGTAGGCGGCACTTGCGAGTGACTTATCGTGGTCTGCTGTGACGCCCCAAGACCGGAGCTTCAGTTGCCTTCCAGGGTTTCCGAGTTTTGTCATGTGATTTGTTTTGTGTGTGCTTTCATCATGTCTTCTCTTGCATTGCATCATGTCATCATGCCATCATATCATTAATTTTTGCAACTCTTCTAAATAAATCGTATGGATCTTCGGTCCATTTAAATCGAGGGAATTCACATGGTGTTTTCTCTTTATAACATACCCTCCCAATATTATTAGGGAGCTATAATAATTATTCCATTTATTTGGAATTCACCATAACACACTTGCAAAAATCCCATGCCTTTTCTGCTCCGAGTTGACCTCGAAACCTTGCCATTATTATTCTATCATTTTCGGAGCTCCACCAAAATCCGAACATTTTGGACACTGCGGAATCCTAGTCCTAGTTCAAACCCATTTGAATTAAATTCAAATGTGTTTGAATTTAAATCTTTCAATCATGCCTCTTTCTATTTTCTTGGAGCGAGCATATTTTTGCAGTCAGGAAATTTACCCGCATGCCCAAATTCTTCCTCTAAACCTTTTCTTCTCTCTTTTCCTTTCTTCCAGTTCTCTGTTAATTTAAAGAATAGAGAGCGCCCAGCCAGCCTCTTAGGCGCGACCATCCAAACCGGCCTCTTGCCGCAGCCTAACCAAACAAACCAGGCCGGCCCATTTGCCCCTGGAGGCCAAGGCCCACTCACCGTAACCCTAGCCCGAACCCCATCTCCCTCGATCCTCCTCCTCCTCCTTCGCTCCTCTCCAGCGCCCCAGAGCGCCGCGCCCGATCTCCCTTTCCTCGATCCCATCTCTCTCTCCTCCCTCGCGATCACCCCCTCGCTCGCCTCGCCTCCTCCTGTGGCATCGCGCGCCCGCCGTCCTTGGCCTCTCGGCTCCTCCTCGACCGTTCTTCCCCTGCCCGCGCTGCATCTCCTCCGTCCGCGCCGAAGCGCTCCTCTACCTCGTGACCCGTCGCCCGGTGAACCTCGTCGCTGGCGACCACCTCCCATGAGCCTGCAGGCCATCTTCCTCATGAGGTCGAGCTCCGTTGGTCGAGCTCCCGTTGGCGAGCTCCTCCTCGCCGCCATGGGCGCCCATGCGAGATCCCGCCTCCTGCGTCCTCCGGCCGTCCGAGCTCGGCGAGTCACCAGCGCCTCCGACCTCCTCCTCGCCGTGCCGCCCCACCGAGATCGCGCCAAGTGCAGCGCCGCCTCGCCCAGGCGTCGACCTGTTATTGCGCCTCTGCCGCTTGCTTCCTCTCGTCTAACGAGCACCGTCGCCGCCTCCGGCCGCCGGCGAGTCAGGCGGCCGCAGCTCGTCGCCGCGCACGTGGCCTCATCCCGCCTCGGTTTCGGTCCTCCCGCGCCTAGTTCCTCTGCTGCTCCTCGCTTTGTGCTTCGTCGTCGTCCCCATCGATCCGGCGCGCCCATACGTGGCCTCAGCCTCGAGCTGTTGTCACGATGCCTACCCGAACAGGGAAAATTTTGGATCGCCAAGTCCCCTTCGGATTCATCGAGTCCTTCATGTACAATTACATTCGATGAGGCGACAAGTACCCCGACAACGTATACATCTACACCGAGAAGACCGGACCGACAAGTACCACGACTTACGGCGCCCGAACGACCACCGAACCGGGAACACCAAGTACCTCTACCGTCGTCTCCGGAAACGTCAAGTACCCCTACGCGCGAAGACGCCAAGTCCGTTTCGGGATTCTTCAAGTACCGCTACCGTCGAACCGAACATCTTCGAAAACGAACGTGAACCACTACCGTCGACCCTCGAAGACCCCGTGGACCCCGAACATCCACGGGACATGAACAACTACTTCCGATGATGAGATGTACCACTACCATCGATCGAGAACGTCTACTTCCCCTACGCCGTGTACGACTACCATCGCGAGATCGCAAGTACCACGACAACCCCGAAGGGTTTCGGACCCGTCAAGTACTTCCTCTTCAAACGTGAACCACTACTTCCCTCTCGAAACTCGACCCGTCCCGATTGAGCGTTAGAAGGTATAACCCGTGGCGACCGCCGTGATCGAATCATCCTTGCGATGCCCTCTTTTGCCATGCCACCGTTCCGTGGGAACCCGGTATCCGGGATCACCCCACCATCTCGCATGACTCGCTTCCGTCACGCTTTCCTTTGTACCGATATCTCAATCGAGTTATCGGAACCGATATGTTGCGTGGCACCATTTTCGGATTCGTTGCCGTGGCACCCTTTCTTCCACCACGGTGACACAATGCTTCTTAATGCTCTTGTCAGCGTTTTCATAAAATTGCATAAAACTTGTTTATGTCATCCGCATCTTGATAACAACATTAAAATGTTTAAAATTGTTGTTTGCATTAATTTGCTAATATGCCATGCTAAAATGATTTATTTCATAACTAAATAACCGTAGCTCCATTTTAAATAATTTATATATGTAAATGGGGTAGAATTATGCCTAGTTTAACATGGTAGCTTTACTTTGCATGTTTAACAACTCTAAAATATGCTTTAGGTCAGATCTGTTCCAAATCCATAATTTGCATATGAGGATTTTTCGGAATTGTTGTTCGTTGTTTCGGCCTCATTTAAACTTGCCTAAATAGGTAGTTTCATCGTGCTTCACCTCTTGCCATGTTTAACAACATTTAATATTGTTGAGTACCTAACCGAGATCAAACTAAATATGTCAATGTGGTGTTTTGTCAATATGCAACCCGTTGCATATTGAGCTCCACTTAATTTGTAGGATTGTTTGTGCACTTTGCCATGCCTCATTAAACCGGTCATGCATCATACTTGTTTGTGCATCATGCCATGTTTATGTGATGGTTGTTTACTATGTTGTTTGCTTCTTTCCGGTTTGCTTTTCTCGTTAGCCGGTTTCGTTCGGAGTTGTGAGGATTCATTCGACTTCGTCCGTTTGTCTTCTTCATGGACTCGTTCTTCTTCCTTGCGGGATTTCGAGGCAAGATGACCATACCCTCGAAATCACTTCTATCTTTGCTTGCTAGTTGCTCGCTCTTTTGCTATGCCTTTGCTGCGATGCCTACCACTTTCTTATCATGCCTCCCATATTGCCATGTCAAGCCTCTAACCATCCTTTTCCTAGCAAACCGTTGTTTGGCTATGTTACCGCTTTGCTCAGCCCTCTTATAGCGTTGTTAGTTGCGGTGAAGATGAAGCTTGTTCCTTGTTGGAACATGGAGATGTTGTTCCTTGTTGGAACATGTTTACTTGTTGGGATATCACAATATATCTTATTTAATTAATGCATCTATATACTTGGTAAAGGGTGGAAGGCTCGGCCTTATGCTGGTGTTTTGTTCCACTCTTGCCGCCCTAGTTTCCGTCATATCGGTATTATGTTCCCGGATTTTTGCGTCCCTAACGCGGTCGGGTGATTTATGGGACCCCTTGACAGTTCGCTTTGAATAAGACTTTTCAGCAAGGCCCAACATTGGTTTTACCATTTGCCTCACCTAGCCCTTTTTCCCTTGGGTTTAGGAGCCCAAGGGTCATCTTATTTTTACCCCGGGCGGTGCTCGTCGTGAGTGTTGGTCCAAACTCGTCGACCACGGTGGCTACCAGGGCAACTCTGGGTTGGCTTCTGGAAGTTTGGACAATCCGGTGTGCCTCGAGACCGAGGTACGTGCGACTCCTATCAGGATTTGTCGGCACATCCGGCGGCTTTGCTGGTCTTGTTTTATTGCTGTGAAATGTCTTGTAGCCGGATTCCGAGACTGATCGGGCTTCCCGGGAGAAGGTCTATTCTTCGTTGATCGCGAGAGCTTATCATGGGCTAAGTTGGGACACCCTGCGGGGTTTTGAACTTTCAAAGCCGTGCCGCGGCTATGTGGCAGATGGGAATTTGTTAATGTCGGTTGTAGAAAACCGAAGTTGATCTTAATTAAAATACACCAACCGTGTGCGTAATCGTGAGTGTCTCTTTTGGGGTTGATCGAAAGGAGAACACGGTTTCGGGTTATGTCGGCGTAAGTAGGAGTTCAGGATCACTTCTTGATCATAGTTGTTCGACCGTGCTTTGCCTCCTCTTCTCGCTCTCATTTGCGTATGTTAGCCACCATATATGCTAGTCGCTTGCTGCAGCTCCACCTCACTACCTTGCCCTACCTTTAAGCTTAAATAGTCTTGATCTCATGGTGTGAGATTGCTGAGTCCCCGTGACTCACAGATACTTTCAAAACCAGTTTGCAGGTGCCGATGAAACCGTGCAGGTGATGGACCCGAGCTCAAGGAGGAGCTCGATGAAGATCTTGTTCTTTGTGTTGTTTCGTTTCAGTTGATCGAGTAGTGGAGCCAGTTGGGACGATCGGGGATCTGTAGCATTTGGGGTAGTCTTCTTTTATTTTGGTTCCGTAGTCGGACCTTGATTGTATCTGTATGATGTAATGTTTTACTCATGTATTGTGTGAAGTGGCGATTGTAAGCCAACTATGTATCTCTTTCCTTATGTATTACATGGGTTGTGTGAAGATTACCTCACTTGCGACATTGCTTTCAATGCGGTTATGCCTCTAAGTCGTGCTTCGACACGTGGGAGATATAGCCGCATCGAGGCGTTACAAGTTGGTAATCGAGCCTTCCCGACTTAGGAGCCCCTACTTGATTGTTTTTGGCGTTGTTGAGTCTAGAACGGAAAATGTTTTGAGTCTTAGGATTATATATATCGAGAGTAGGATTCTTTTTACTCCTCGGTCCCTTCGTCGCTCTGGTGAGGTATCCGACGTAGAGTTTTGTCTTTCTCTCCTCAAATTTCACTAAAATTTTTTAGGATCACGTGGGTATCTTGGAATCGTTCGATGGTTTTGTGACGAGAACATTGTTCTTGGTGCCTCGACATTTAGGGGTTGTGGCGGTGTCCCGGGAGTTGAGCTCCGAGGTGTTGTCGTCACAATTTTATCGTTGCGATTCTGGAATACGAGTTTTACCGACATCGAAATCTCTTTTGTGCAGTTGTTGGTGAGATAACCCCGATAGCCCGAAGATTGTGGCGAAAAGGGAGTATTGCCATGACTTGTATAACGGATGTTTTTGAAGGTCGAGGTACCACGATTTCGAGGATTTCTTGGTTATGTGTTGACGGATGGATACAAATGGATCTAGGTATTGTTAGTTTGGGTGATATATTTTGTGTCCCTGTATCCCCAACACAGATTGCATAACCGAAAGTTTCGGGAGTTCATAGGTGGGAATTCAAGTATCTCAGAGGATATCTTTCCAACACACACATGATACGATATGGGATCTATCATATGTTTGTTCCGGCTTATTCTGCAAGCCAATCCTTTGTTTTTGTTTTGTTTTGTGGTATTCGAGTTGCTTCAATGCCAAGTGTTGATTCCATACCTTTCCTAATTGGTGTTCTCATATTGCTATGTGAATACTAATCCTTCTTGATCACTGAGCTTGTCATGTTAATTCTTTTCTCAACCGGCGTGCTTCTCTTCAAGTGGATCTGATCATTCCAACATTCGCAAGACCAATTCTAACCTTTCTCTCAACGGTGTTCGTTTCATCCGACCTAAGTTGCCTTTGTTTTCCCGCCCTCCCACCCTTTTTCTTCAAGGACTCAGATTTCTTAATCAAGTATCCATTTTTATTGAGTGAAGTTTCTTCATTCTTTTCCTTTAATGTTTTATCCGGTGATTTCTCATGAAGACGCTAAGGAAGCTTTTACCTTATCATTGTTCCATTCTAATTTTCTTCTCCGGTGGATTTAAGTCAAGTTTTCGTGTTGATCGTATTCTTTTCATCATTTCAAGTGCTTTCTCATGCGGTGCCCCTAATCATCCACTTCTCGCTATTCTTTTGTTAGGAGTGTTGAAGATATCTCGGAAGATTCTAGTTTCCATTCTCAATTCACTCAAGTTCTTTCGAGATTGCTATCTCATTCAAGCCATTTAATTCTACCAGTGCAATATCTATTTCAAACAATCGTTCAACGGTGTTTCTTTTGAGTGGGCCCTAACCCACGGTCTTTCGAGGATCTTACGACTCTTCTAATTTTCGAGTTATTCTCAAATTCTTTGCAAAGTTTGACGTAAGAATGAGTTTTTCATCAGTCATATGGCTTTCTCCAAGATCTTCCAAATTATTTTCATTGTTGGTTCAACCTTTCTAATTTTCATTCCGGAGTGCTTCAATAATTCATGGTGATGTTTCTCGTCGTCATTCTCGAATTTTGAAGACCGAAGAAGAGTTTCTTTTTAATCTTGCTCCATTCTCTTCAAGATTCATGGTTCTAGCTTCGTGCCATCCTCATATTTGTTTTGATTGTGAGAATTCTTTTCACCCATCCGGAGAAATTCAGAGTCTTTTCAGTTTGATTCTCTGGAACCCATCACCTCAGAATTATTCATTCAAGCGTTCAACTCTGGTTTTCCAAATCCCACCGGTGCATCGTCGAAATATCCTCTAATCAGTTCATGATCTCTTCGTTCTAATGTATCTAAATTTTGTCAAGCATCTTTATTCGTTTTCCAATTCTTCCCGGTGAATTGTGCCTTTGCTATGTTCATTTTTAATTCTTACGGTGGTTCGTTCAAGATTTCACTTCCTTCTTTATCTTATCAATTCATTTGTTGTTTCCAAATCCTACCGGTGGTTCGTTGAAGACCTACCCAAGTTTGCGCCATATCTATCTTAATCTTTTCTACGGGAATAAGTAGTATGCCAAATCCATTGCTTGTCATCAATTTAATTGGTGAAGGATCAACATAATGTAATTCTTATTCTTGTTCCATCGAGTAAATTCAATTCCTTATTCGGAGGATCATCAAAATTGTGATTTCATCTGTTCATATTTCTTTCCGGAGTTCAAAGTTTTCTCGGCTATATCATTTTAAAGCTTCATCTTATCTTTGCAAGGCTTCACCTTGTGTTTTCAACTTCTCTTTCTTTTATCATCCTTTTCTTACCGGAGTTCTTCATGGAGTTTCTTCATGGTGGTTAAATCAAGGATTAATTTCTTTCTCGAATTGCTCTTCAAGATTTCTCTCGGAGTTATGATCCGTCAAGCTATACTCAAAATTGAACATGGTGCTCAACACATGTTTTGTTTTGAGGAGTTCAACTTTCTTCTTCTTGCATTCGAAGTGCAATTCGTTCTACCTTATCATTTGAGGTGGTGTTATGTCATTCTCGACAATTTGAGTTCGTGTTTCATGTTTCACATGTTGTCAAGAATGAGGTATTTTAAATCCGTCAATCCCTTCTTTGGAGTTATCTTGGGCTATATTTCACCTAAAGCTTTCCCTAAGGATTGTTGCTATTTATGGTGCTTATAAAGGACCTAAGTTCTTCATTTGTCCTCCCGGTGATATAAGTTTCTCGTCTCCTTGTTGATATCAATCCAATTATTTGTTTCCGTTGATGGCAGAAGCTCACCTCATAATTTTGAGATGTTTTCATAAGCCCACTACAAGCTTATTCTTACCGTTGTTGTTTTTCAAACAACTCCGTTCTATCCTTGTTTGTAAGGATGCTTCATTCAAATTCATTTGTGGTAGAAGTTGTCATTTTCTTCTCCATCCCTTTATCCCAACAATCTAGATTCTATTCTTTCGTTTCGAAGGCATTGTGATGTTGCTCTCTTCGACCCATCATCTTGTTTTGTCTAGATCATGTTCTTTTTCTTGCATTATCCTTTTAACCGGAGTGTGGTGTTTTCTCTTCAAGCTCTTTTCATCTTATCAAGTTTTCCTTCTTCTTTCAGTCGGAGTGCTGCCCAAATTTTATCAATCTTATTCTTTGGCTATCTAGTTTTAACGAGTGGTTTGATTACCTATCTTATCACTAAACCTCTTGGTTTTCGTCGTATCCTTGTTCCTCTTTTCTAATGAGTGTTTTCAACTTTGTTCATCTTCGTTGTTTTCTTTCTTTCATTTTGTTCAACCTCTCAAGGTTCATTGGTTTCATTCGTTTGTCAAAGAAGCAACTTTGTTTTACCTCTTCCTCTTCCGCTTTTCTCCGGTGCCATCCTAGATCTCGGGACGAGATCCTCTCGTAGTGGTGGAGTGTTGTGACGCCCCAAGACCGGAGCTTCAGTTGCCTTCCAGGGTTTCCGAGTTTTGTCATGTGATTTGTTTTGTGTGTGCTTTCATCATGTCTTCTCTTGCATTGCATCATGTCATCATGCCATCATATCATTAATTTTTGCAACTCTTCTAAATAAATCGTATGGATCTTCGGTCCATTTAAATCGAGGAATTCACATGGTGTTTTCTCTTTATAACATACCCTCCCAATATTATTAGGGAGCTATAATAATTATTCCATTTATTTGGAATTCACCATAACACACTTGCAAAATCCCATGCCTTTTACGCTCCGAGTTGACCTCGAAACCTTGCCATTATTATTCTATCATTTTCCGAGCTCCACCAAAAATCCGAACATTTTGGACACTGCGGAATCCTAGTCCTAGTTCAAACCCATTTGAATTAAATTCAAATGTGTTTGAATTTAAATCTTTCAATCATGCCTCTTTCTATTTTCTTGGAGCGAGCATATTTTTTGCAGTCCGGAAATTTACCCGCATGCCCAAATTCTTCCTCTAAACCTTTTCTTCTCTCTTTTCCTTTCTTCCAGTTCTCTGTTAATTTAAAGAATAGAGAGCGCCCAGCCAGGCCTCTTAGGCGCGACCATCCAAACCGGCCTCTTGCCTTGCAGCCTAACCAAACAAACCAGGCCGGCCCATTTGCCTGGAGGCCAAGGCCCACTCACCCGTAACCCTAGCCCGAACCCCCATCTCCCTCGATCCTCCTCCTCCTCCTTCGCTCCTCTCCAGCGCCGCCAGAGGCGCCGCGCCCGATCTCCTTTCCCTCGATCCCATCTCTCTCCTCCCCTCGCGATCAACCCCCTCGCTCGCCTCGCCTCCTCCCTCGTGGCATCGCGCCGCCGTCCTTGGCCTCTCCAGCTCCTCCTCGACCGTTCTTCCCCGCCTGCTGCATCTCCTCCGTCCCGCCCGAAGCCTCCTCTACCTCGTGACCCGTCGCCCGGTGAACCTCGTCGCTGGCGACCACCTCCCATGAGCCTGCAGGCCATCTTCCTCATGGGTCGAGCTCCCGTTAGTCGAGCTCCCGTTGGCGAGCTCCTCCTCGTCGCCATGGGCGCCCATGCGAGATCCCGCCTCCTGCGTCCTCCGGCCGTCCGAGCTCCGGCGAGTCACTGGCGCCCGACCTCCTCCTCGCCGTGCCGCCACCGGAGATCGCGCCAAGTGCAGCGCCGCCTCGCCCAGGCGTCGACCTCTATTGCGCCTCTGCCGCTTGCTTCCTCTAAACGAGCACCGTCGCCGCCTCCAGCCGTCTTGGCGAGTCCAGCTGGCCGCAGCTCGTCGCCAGCGCCACGTGGCCTCATCCCGCCTCGGTTTGGTCCTCCCGCGCCTAGTTCCTCTGCTGCTCCACTGCTTTGTGCTTCGCTCGTCGTCCCCATCGATCCGAAGCGCGCCCATCGTGGCCTCGGCCTCGAGCTGTTGTCACGATGCCTACCCGAACAGGGAAAATTTTGGATCGCCAAGTCCCCTTCGGATTCATCGAGTCCTTCATGTACAATTACATTCGATGAGGCGACAAGTACCCCGACAACGTATACATCTACACCGAGAAGACCGGACCGACAAGTACCACGACTTACGGCGCCCGAACGACCACCGAACCGGGAACACCAAGTACCTCTACCGTCGTCTCCGGAAACGTCAAGTACCCCTACGGCGAAGGCGCCAAGTCCGTTCGGGATTCTTCAAGTACCGCTACCGTCGAACCGAACATCTTCGAAACGAGCGTGAACCACTACCGTCGACCCTCGAAGACCCGTGGACCCGAACATCCACGGGACATGAACAACTACTTCGATGATGAGATGTACCACTACCATCGATCGAGAACGTCTACTTCCCTACGCCGTGTCGACTACCATCGCGAGATCGCAAGTACCACGACAACCCGAAGGTTTCGGACCGTCAAGTACTTCCTCTTCAAACGTGAACCACTACTTCCCTCTCGAAACTCGACCGTCCCGATTGAGCGTTAGAAGGTATAACCCGTGGCGACCGCCGTGATCGAATCATCCTTGCGATGCCCTCTTTTGCCATGCCACCGTTCCGGGAACCGGTATCCGGATCACCCACCATCTCGCATGACTCGCTTCACACGCTTTCCTTTGTACCGATATCTCAATCGAGTTATCGGAACCGATATATTGCGTGGCACCATTTTCGGATTCGTTGCCGTGGCACCCCTTTCTTCCACCACGGTGACACAATGCTTCTTAATGCTCTTGTCAACGTTTTCATAAAATTGCATAAAACTTGTTTATGTCATCCGCATCTTGATAACAACATTAAAATGTTTAAAATTGTTGTTTGCATTAATTTGCTAATATGCCATGCTAAAATGATTTATTTCATAACTAAATAACCGTAGCTCCATTTTAAATAATTTATATATGTAAATGGGGTAGAATTATGCCTAGTTTAACATGGTAGCTTTACTTTGCATGTTTAACAACTCTAAAATATGCTTTAGGTCAGATCTGTTCCAAATCCATAATTTGCATATGAGGATTTTTCCGAATTGTTGTTAGTTGTTTCGGCCTCATTTAAACTTGCCTAAATAGGTAGTTTCATCGTGCTTCACCTCTTGCCATGTTTAACAACATTTAATATTGTTGAGTACCTAACCGAGATCAAACTAAATATGTCAATGTGGTGTTTTGTCAATATGCAACCCGTTGCATATTGAGCTCCACTTAATTTGTAGGATTGTTTGTGCACTTTGCCATGCCTCATTAAACCGGTCATGCATCATACTTGTTTGTGCATCATGCCATGTTTATGTGATGGTTGTTTACTATGTTGTTTGCTTCTTTCCGGTTTGCTTTTCTCGTTAGCTTCGGTTTCCGTTCCGGAGTTGTGAGGATTCATTCGACTTCGTCCGTTTGTCTTCTTCATGGACTCGTTCTTCTTCCTTGCGGGATTTCAGGCAAGATGACCATACCCTCGAAATCACTTCTATCTTTGCTTGCTAGTTGCTCGCTCTTTTGCTATGCCTTTGCTGCGATGCCTACCACTTTCTTATCATGCCTCCCATATTGCCATGTCAAGCCTCTAACCATCCTTTTCCTAGCAAACCGTTGTTTGGCTATGTTACCGCTTTGCTCAGCCCCTCTTATAGCGTTGTTAGTTGCAGGTGAAGATGAAGCTTGTTCCTTGTTGGAACATGGAGATGTTGTTCCTTGTTGGAACATGTTTACTTGTTGGGATATCACAATATATCTTATTTAATTAATGCATCTATATACTTGGTAAAGGGTGGAAGGCTCGGCCTTATGCCTGGTGTTTTGTTCCACTCTTGCCGCCCTAGTTTCCGTCATATCGGTATTATGTTCCCGGATTTTTGCGTCCCTAACGCGGTCGGGTGATTTATGGGACCCCTTGACAGTTCGCTTTGAATAAGACTTTTCAAAGAAGGCCCAACATTGGTTTTACCATTTGCCTCACCTAGCCCTTTTTCCCTTGGGTTTCGGAGCCCAAGGGTCATCTTATTTTACCCCCGGCCGATTGCTCGTCGTGAGTGTTGGTCCAAGCTGTCACCGCCGGTGTACCGTGGGCAACTCTGGGTTGGCCTCTGGGAAGTTTGGACAATCCGGTGTGCCTCGAGACCGAGGTACGTCGACTCCTATCAGATTTGTCGGCACATCCGGCGGCTTTGCTGGTCTTGTTTTATTGCTGTGAAATGTCTTGTGGCGGGATTCCGAGACTGATCGGGCTTCCGGGAGAAGGTCTATTCCTTCGTTGATCGCGAGAGCTTATCATGGGCTAAGTTGGGACACCCTGCGGGTTTTGAACTTTCGAAAGCCGTGCCCGCTGATTATGTGGCAGATGGGAATTTGTTAATGTCGGTTGTAGAAAACCGAAGTTGATCTTAATTAAAATACACCAACCGTGTGCGTGAATCGTGAGTGTCTCTTTTCGGGTTGATCGAAAGGAGAACACGGTTTCGGGTTATGTCGGCGTAAGTAGGAGTTCGGGATCACTTCTTGATCATAGTTGTTCGACCGTGCTTTGCCTCCTCTTCTCGCTCTCATTTGCGTATGTTAGCCACCATATATGCTAGTCGCTGTGCAGCTCCACCTCACTACCTTGCCCTACCTTTAAGCTTAAATAGTCTTGATCTCGCGGGTGTGAGATTGCTGAGTCCCGTGACTCACAGATACTTTCAAAACCAGTTTGCGTGTGCCGATGAAACCGTGCAGGTGATGGACCCGAGCTCAAGGAGGAGCTCGATGAAGATCTTGTTCTTTGTGTTGTTTCGTTTGAGTTGATCAAGAGTGGAGCCAGTTGGGACGATCGGGATCTGTGTAGCATTTGGGGTAGTCTTCTTTTATTTTGGTTCCGTAGTCGGACCTTGATTGTATCTGTATGATGTAATGTTTTACTCATGTATTGTGTGAAGTGGCGATTGTAAGCCAACTATGTATCTCTTTCCCTTATGTATTACATGGGTTGTGTGAAGATTACCTCACTTGCGACATTGCTTTCAATGCGGTTATGCCTCTAAGTCGTGCTTCGACACGTGGGAGATATAGCCGCATCGAGGGCGTTACATCTGCCTCAATAGTGTGCTCTATCGAACACACTTTGCCAAAGCCACAACAATCGATATACTGTCGGCGTCACCTCAATGGGGAAGGAAGTCGAATAGTTACTCCCTCCATTTTTGTATACAAGGCCACTACCAAAATTACAATGAGGAGTGTGATAGTTAGGTTGTTGGGCGTTGGAGAAAAAATACGCATTAATTGACACGTCAAAAGAGGATTTGTATCGATCGATCCCGTGAAGGAAAACCCCGACTTCTTTTTTAACATAGTACGGACTAAAATTGAAGTCACTCACCCTCACAAACCAGATGTTATTACAAGTTCAAAATGAAAAGGCGGTACACTTATGCATGCCTGTCGCGGTCGCACCGCACCTTCACACAGTCGGTTCTGCATGCCGCAAACCCCACCAAGGGAATGCACCCTCACTAACATGTGGTACCGCATGTGATCAAACCAAACTCAACCATCCAACCACTGACACCTAATTTTCGGTCATAAAGTATGGTTATCCAACCGCCTATTTGGGAAGATATGCGTGGCCCGTCGGTGGTCCTTTGGGGAAGAAGAAGAGGTGGGCAAGAAGAAGGGCTAGGAGGCGTAGGATATTCATCCAACTATCTTAAATGGTCGACTGACCCAAATGATGAAAGTCAGGCGAATTGCATAAATATATGATTTTACACACCAAAAGATCCCTAAAAACAATAACATAAAGAAAAACTATCACTACTCGCTGAACGAGCCGAGCTCGTCATCTTTGGCTGCCGGTGCGAACCAGCCGTAGCTGTAGACGTGTGTCTCCGCACCATGGTTGTCCTTGGCCTCCAACTACTTGCTCATGCGGAGCATGGGGGACCTCTTCACGGACGCGAGCACCGCTCGGTTCATGTCTACGACGTTAGGTTCTGCCTACAGGAGGGCCTCGCTTTGGCATCCACACACTCCGCGTCGAGTTGAGCCTCCACTGCTCGAATCAAGTCCAGGACATCCGCTTCCACATGCAGGAGGGCCTCGATGGCAGCGCCATCCGCATGCTCCATGTCAATTTGAGCCTCCGCCGCCCGGTTCACGTCCATGACATCCGGTTCCGCCCGCAGGAGGGCCTCGATGGTAGCGACATCCGTGCGCTCCACGTCAAGTTGAGCCTCCGCCTCCCGATGCTCCTTTAGGATTGACAGATTGAACCACTAGTCCGCCTGCACCATGGGGGACCCGGTCGCCGGCACGAAGTCGACGTCCATCATCTCATATGCATCGAGGGCCGTCTGCGCCGCGACCTCCACCATGAACACTAGATATGTTTCTTCTTCCTCGGAGCTTGGCTCCAGAGAACTCGGGGATTGGCCCGCCGCATAGCGAGCTTGGGAACGGAGGTCTGTGGCACCGACCGCCGCCAAGATTTCTGCGCGGCGCTCCGACGTCACCATCTTTTAGTGCGTGATCTTGTGGCACACCATGGATTTCCAGCGAACTAGGGGACAACTGATGCGGGATAGGGGATCAAAATGTGGGGGGATGGGATGGAGAGGAGGTGTGGTTTTGGGGCAGTGGTGACCGGCCGGCAAGTAGCTGGCGTAGGCCGAGCAGTGGTTCCAATGACGACCGGACAATTAGTTCTGACTGTGTGGAGTTTGCAAAGCTGGACGGCTAGATCCTGGAGATTTGTGAGGTGGGATGAGACCAAAGTTTCAGAGTTTCACGTGGAAGACGTCCAGACCTCCCCACCGTTCCTCTCGATGACGAGGAGGTGACTTCGCAAATCTCAAGATGACTAGCAAGATGCCCGTGCATTGCATGGAACATAAAGATGCATTTTTTAGAAAACATCTGTTGTGATTGACCCATGTAGGAGTAATCCCATGTGTAAAAACTAATGATATCTCAGGAATTTCATCGAAAAATGGTATCTCAAGAATTTCATCAAAAAATGATATCTCGAGAAAAATGAGAGATAAGGTGAGGAGTGGGGCGCGGAGGTGATTGGTGGTCGGACTTAGCGAAGGCATGTGGATGGATGACGCCGACAGCAGCCACCATGCCAGATTGTTCCAGAGGCTTCCTTTTTTAATTACTCAACAATGAAGTTGTGGGAGATAAGGTTGAACGAGAGAGGTGGGGGTATGCTTTTGCCAAATTACCATAGTTTGCTTCGGATGCACCAGATATATATTTGACAGTATATATAGCAATATGGCAGGCACACCATCATCACCAACTCCTTTTTTTATAAGAGTAGAGATAGAGATATGCCGACTCGGTCTCTCGAAGGAGCTCATAGGGGCAGGGTGTGCGTGTATGTGTTCATAGGGGTGAGTGTTTGCACGCATGTATGAGCGCTTGCATCTGTACTGTGTTAAAAAAGGAGAACTTGAAGTATGCAAGTTCATAAGGAACGGACGGTGTACATCACTCTTGTCACGTTCACGTTGCACCCCTGCATGGTGGACCCTCCACGTCGCTTACCGAATGGAACATGCTTCGTCTTGCATTTTTGCTCGCTTGTGGGACTGCAGTTGAGATCAAACCGATGTCCCTCACCCTCCCCCGCCCGCGTCATTTACTACTAGAAGAGAGAGAGAGAGGTCGGCCGAGTGTTACTAGTAGTATACTACTAGTACTAGGAGCATTGCATACTCTACTGCAAATGTTGTCAGTACTCCACTAGTACTACTACTCCTACTACTATTGGACAGGGAGCATAAAAAGTATATTGGACTGGCTATACGTGGCGAAATCCTAGTAGGAAGAGCATGCGCGAGAACAAGCATTCACATGCTTGAATACAAATTGGAAACAATTTCTATTTGAATACAAATCCAGGAGTACGTACGAATCTAACAATATTTATTGGGCATTGTTGACTGTTGATACTTTTTTCTGTAAGTTTGATCAAAGTAGAGATACTTTGACTACACACAAAACTTATATGTAAACTAAAAAGGATCGGAGGGAGTATATTGTATCTTCAAAAGCGAAATGAACATTGAATACCCTTTATATATGATTTGCTGATGCTATGATCACCGGTTCAAAATTTTGAATCCGCCTTAGGTATCACACATGCACCCACTCGTTCTCTCTCGGGGTCTCTCTCTCCCTCCCGCTCTCTCTGTCTCTCTCTCTCTCTCGCACACACATACCACCTCTCTTCCTCTTTGTGCATGTCACACCAAATTGATCTCCCGAGGTATCGGGATTGTATCTCGCTCGTCGTCAGGTCGCTCTTTGACACACATCAAGGTCACTCTACCATGCATTAATTGTAACCAAGCCTTTCATCTATATTTTTTAGGCATACATTCATCTTTCTCTCCGCCCCTCTCTATATCGGTCGATCTCCAGACCCACACTAGTCATCTTTCAATCGATCCATAGCTAGATGGAACATGACCAACAGACACAGGCAGAACCTCCCCCCCCCCCGCCCGTCCTTCTCTCCACCCCACACGATCATTTCTATCATAGAAACACACAAAACATTTATCTCTTTGCATGACATGCACTCGATCTATCAACATCTATCGATCTCGTCAAGATGTGTTGGGCATGAACCGAATGAGATGTCAAAACTAAGATGGGAAGCGACACGTAGTGGAGGGAACGCGAAACTTTAAACGAACTATTTTTCTGTTTGCATGTCAGACAAATTACAACATTGGAAATACATGCATGGTCTAGGCCAACATGCGAACGACACTCGGCGGAATGTTCAAAGGAGGTATGCGGGAGGATGGACTTGACTGGAGGGTGGCATGATCGATCGAGAAGAGGGTTGGAGAGGAATGAGAAATAAGCAACACCACATGATTATACTTGGATGGCTCAAATAAACATTAAGTTGTCTCGTTTTCCCATCCGTCTTGGGCACAGAGTAAGATACACATGGACTAGTATAGTTACTACTGTCGGAGCATGGTAAGTTGGACCCCTAAATGCGGGCACGGACCAGGCACACCTCAATTATTACTTCAAACAGTCGCACACCTAAATTACCACACCATCCGACTAATTAATCAAGTGTTATGCTTCATGAGTTGAAAAGGAAAAGGGTGGTACTGTACCCAAAACCACCACACTTGGGGCTAGGGTAACAACTTGGTAATGTACCACCTTTGAAGCAAGGCACAAAAACCACCTATTCTGCGCCTAATGCATAACGCAGAGCTCTGACACTCAAATTTGACCGGGAAACAGGGAAACCAACATGTGGGGCACACCTGTCGGGATTACATGGCGCAGACTAGTCCAATGGAGGAGCTTGGCCACGACCTCCTCACCACCGACAACCATTCATGTGGGTCGTGGGGGCCAGCAATGTGGCGCAGCTTCCGCACCGCCTCTGGACACGACAACCGCGGTGAGCGACACGCTCAACGTTGCTGGACACGCTCGGCTTCAGGGTGCTGAGGGTAGCGCTACCACTGTGGCACGACCAGCAGATCAACAACCGGCTTGTTGAGGATGCACGGGGCACCGAAGTGCGCGTGCCATGACGCATCCGTAGAGTGTTATAGCATGGCCAACTGCATCCCTAGGACCTGAGACCATGCCGAGTCATCTTTCTTTTTCAATGACATGTGGGATTGCATGTGAGCAAAGGGCATCTCCAATGTTGCCACGCCCGCAGCTGACTACCCTGGAACATAAAAGACCCTTGTCTCTCAAGCCATCGCATGCTTGCGTTCCCAGCCGGCGCCAGCTGCCCGCATTCATGTCGTCCATCCATATGCATTCATTAAGCAGGAGGAACGCTCTGCGGGAGAGCTTGTCTTCAGGGATTAAGCTCGAGGATGCCGCCCTCGCTCAAGTCGCCGCTCGCAACGCAATACAACCATAACCGGACACGGATGCGACCACACAAGCTGTAGCCACGCTGGTGGCTCATGACGGGAGCACCGCCAGCCACATGTTCTACTTATTGCCATCCAATGTTCGGTGGCGCATGTGGCAGGTGAAGCGACAGACCGTCCACGTCCATCATCATCGACCTCACGTCCACCGGCACCGCCGAGGTCGGGGACTCCTTCGAGGATGAGTAGGGCATGTGAGGCGGCAAGGCATGGTGTGCCAACTGGCCGGTCCATCTCCCGTGTTCTACTCTTCCTATCGAGAGACCGCACCTTCACTTTACAGTTCTTGAACCCCGCCGCCGTTCATGAAGATGGCAGATGGAGGACATCGTTGCCGATGTGGAAGTACAAAGGAAAGTGTACATCGGTCGCCGCCGTAGAATAGGTTTAGGGTCCAGTTTCTGTTATTTTTCTGTCCTATAAAAGTTCGAAATGTAATGAAAAACTGTTGTGTTTGCATGAATCTCGTCCGGTGTACATGAACTTTCACAATAATAGTAAGATATATTGTATGAAAATATATTGAATGATGATTTGTTTTTGTGTGTATAAACTTGGTCTAAGTTTAGAAGGTTTGACCCGAGACAAAGCGAAGAGCAAAGTAAATAAACACGTAGGGTCTACATACACAATTTATATATAAAGTAGTTTTCCTCTTCTCTCCCACCTAACCCCGAGCTTGTTCTAGGTTGGGAGGAGTTGTATATGTAAAAATGTAACAGTGTAAACATCTCTTATATATATATATATATATATATATATATATATATATATATATATATATATATATGAAAACACAGTAGGAGCCTCTCCTACTGTCATTCCCTCAAAAAAGTGAAGCGAGGGCTTTTTAGATCAATGGGGTACGTGATAAGATCTAACATGTATGATTGTGTAGTTGACGTATTTGGCAGGGCCTATAGAAGATATGTGTATGTATTCGAGATAGGCATGGATAGAGGGGCCGGCGGCAGGGAGCGGGGGGCGACGAGCGAGAGAACACGATGTCTCAGAGAGAGATGCCCTTGAGTGCGTCCATGCAAGGGGGGGATAGAGGCATGAGGAGAAATAGTTTGTGCGGTGTCTGTGTTGGTATGTGTGGGTGTGAGAAGATAACGAGAACTAGGGGTAGAGGGTGTGTCACCGCGTGAGGTCCGGTGGGTCAAGGTGAGGTCATTGGGTCGGTTCCGTCTTGCGCCACATACGTCAGCTCGTGACACATTTCAGGGAGACCCATGGAGGACTAATTGTACAATACAAAGATACCAGAGCCATGAAGGACTTTGTGTCCATTGACAAAGCCGGCTAGGATTTGTAACCCTAGCTAGATCCCCGAACTAAGGTAACCCCTTGTCTCTAATATTACCATTCATCCAACCTAACTTTAAGGTGCATCCTACAGAATGCTCTGCTGGAATCATATTCGTCAATTAGGAAGAGAGGTGGAGACAATGTGTGCGAGATAGGCCTAAAGATAATGTGCGTGCGGGAGACACGTAGGCACGTCTATGTATAGAGAAAGGGCCGATGGGATTGTGCATGCGTATGCGTGTGAGAGGAAGAGTGCTTGTGACAAAGGTTAGTGAAAACTGTCGTAAATGGTTGCTAGAGAGGGGGAGGGTGATATCGAGAGGATGTGTGCGAGAAAAGACACCTCGGGAGAGAGTGTGTGAGCATGTGTCAGAGACCCCCGATGGATATACACCATGTGAACGTATGTGTGAGATAGAAAGTTAGCACGTGTATTAGGAGGGGCCTATGGAGAGTGAATCTACACAGAAAAGACTGATGTACACATTGATTAAAAATATAAATTGTATCCAAATATTAGGATGGGATCCTGATATTTGCAATTCGCCTAAGGAACAGTCATTGATCCATAAGATATCCATATTCTATCGAATTTGAGCATGTCTATGTTATTATTCGACATAATTGATGAATAGAGTCGGTATTTTGAAGTCCAGACAATGCATCGCTTTAGCAATTCGATGATAAACGTGAGTATAGTTCATGTTGTGTGTGTAAAGCACATTATACATACAAAAGTTACACAATGAACATTCTAAATAGCTAGCTAGGAACTAGCATACATTTTAACTCAACTTAAGGTGGTTTAAAAAATTGGAATTCAACATGAAGTCCATTCAATTATTTGAATTCGAGATCATGGCATTTGTAAATCAGACCTAAATTTAGGGGCCACCAATCTTTACTCTGCTTTTGTACATAATAGCATATATAGTTGTGTACAAAATAGATTCAAATTTACCTCCTACATTCCAAAATAATCGTAGTTATATGATTTTCAAGAGTCAAAATTTCAAAAAGAAGCGCATAATTTAATGAGGTTTTCAAACAAACAAGGTCAAATTTAACGTTGTCTATTTAGGTCAATCCTCAAAGTTCAAGAGTACTCTAAACATGAATGCTTCTATTTCAAAACTTCGAACGAAGCGCCAAAAGAGCCTCTACTTACCCGAGACCGTGTGAGACCAATGTTCGGTAGAAGCAAATTACTTTTCTAACTCTCACAAGTGAAACCTACCAGCCCGACGTCCAAAGGTCTAAATCAGGGTAGGTTTGTAACTTCATCTAGACGCCACGCAACCGCCTCTGAAAAATATTCATACACCGTGCCCACCCATACACACATGCGCTCGGCAGCTCCCGCTCACTATTTGGGACACCGGGGATTACCGTCCTACCCCCGACCAGTAGTAGGTCAAAAATTTAAGAGGGGGCAAAGTTTGTACTTTCCCCAAATTTCAAACAAGTGCGTCCCAGACCGAAACATGGTTCCCCCTTAGCTCCCCCTGCCCCCCATCTGATTCCCCATTCATACTCCGTGAGCACCAAAACCACCTCTCCAGCCGCGAAACCCCATCGTCCTTTGTCCGCCACCCCATCCCACCCATCAACCGCCGCCCTCCTCCATCACGTTGGAGCCGATACCCCGACATTGTCGTCCACCACAACTGCAACCGCAACGCCCTCCATGGATAGTAGTTGAAGCCGAGGTCGAGCTGCATCCAGGACACTCACGGGTGTCGTACCCAAACCAATTCAACCACGTCATCCTGCGCCTCACCGCTGCCGCTCCAACGTCGCCACCGTCCACCGCACCGAAGCTATTCCTGCTTTGCCGCCTCAGATCTGCTTCCCCTCCGCCGACAGACGGCCACCGCAACACAGTCAACAATTTGGCCATGGGTTCGGCCAAGGCTCCGCCGTCCTCCACAACATCGGGTCCCCCGGTAAAACCAAGAAGATCGGCGCGAAATCAAGAGGACATGGCACTGGCAACTGAAACTGGTACTCCTCATCCCTTATTCGTGAAAATCTTACGTGTCTTATTGCACGGTATTCATCCCATAGAAGACACTAGTTGACCACTTCTTACTGCACCTTCTTCCTGATACTAGATGTTCCTAGTAACTCGTGATGCATAAGGTTTCTCGTCATATACTACTTTACCTTAGCTAGAGGTCCTTCGCTCCCCTGAATTTCAATTCCTGGTCAGTTGATTCCCAATTAAAGGAAGCACCACCCGCGGAGGCGCTAGTCTGCCTGTTACACCGGGGAAGCGCGCCTCGGTGTCTATCTTAGGGGTGCGTGGGGCCTAGGATCTGCTGGCGCCCGATCTGGAGGTCGGCCGGGCTTAAAGGGATGGCCAGGGGCGGTGCCAAGCACAGCGGTGGTGTGAGGTCGAGGGAAGGGCCGGGCTGCAGAGGCAGGGTCAGGCGGTGGTCATTCAAGGTTCAAGAAAGATTGTCCTTGATGTTGGCGGTAGGTAGATCGGACATTAAGAAAAAATTGACTGACCTATTTATTTTCAGTCGACTGTTATTTTGATAGGACCGCATGTGCTGGTGTGCTGGATGAGTATCTGCATTTCCCAGCCATCCCTTCTCTCATATTACAAAATCCTAGAATCTAATTTCTTTTGCCATGCAATGTTGTAAATCTATCATATGTCTCCTGTCATTTATTTTTCAGCCACCTGCTATCTGCTACTTTTACAGTGCACTAGTTCTGCACACACTTGACCCATACTCTCACTATTGTTTTTTTATGCATGGGTATTTCAGCCTCTGCTACATTGTTGACAAAAACACAAAAGAAAAGAGTGAAGTTGCTCCTGCTTAATGTGCAGAGAAGCAAGACACGCCTCAGCGCTTTATAGGGTGTAATGTCAGTAGATGGAGACAATAAATGCAGCTCTGAAGTTGATGATCTCGTTCGCCGTGAACTACCATCCCAGGTGCTTGCTTTAACTTCGCAGTGTCATATGTGGTTGCATGTTGCATATGGTGTCTAGCCCGTATTCGAAAGGCGGAAGTCGGTCTTTATTAAGATAGGGAAAAAATCTTTTACATCACGGGGTCGGTCGCAAATAGTACTAGACCACATAGCACCAGAAGCCAAATAGCTAGTCAAGGCACTGGCCGAGCTAGTGGCAAGCCCAGCACAGATAGGAATCACCTACAAGCCAACTAAAAAGCCATGGTGGTGGCGAAGCAGCCCACCTCCCGCCAGGCTCTCAGGACCTCGATGATCATGCTCACCACTCCAGTCGGGTGTCTAGCTTGTATTGCTTCCAATTTGGTTAAATTGCATCTGCTTAGTTTACACATTACACCTTTGAATATGACATGCCTTCCTGTTTTTGGTACATACTACTACATCTGTCTATTAACCATGTTCTTACATCAAACTAATGTTCTTGTGAATGCCTCATCAATCACTTATGATGAGACAGTCAGGCTCATGGATTACTATGAGAAAAGATCCTCTTTTAAAGAATGTAGTGTTAGTCTCCCCACATGATTCTCAAGAAACAGCAAGGCTAGATGAAGATAGTAAATGTAGCTCTGTAGTTGATGACCGCATTTCCCCTACACCACCATCACAGGTGCTTGCTATAACTTGGTAGTGTAATATGTGGTTGCATATTGCATATGGTGTCTACATTGTAATTCTTCCAATCTGGTTAAATTGCATGTGCTATTCTGCTAAGTTTATACATTATACCTGTTAATGTGACACGCCTTCTTATTTTTGGTACATATTACATCTGTCCATTAAGCATGTCCTTACATAAAACTACTATTTTTTGGTATCCCGCATCAATCAATTATGATGAGACACCTTTAGTATATGTACTGCTTCTAATTTCACTACTACATGATGCTCCTAACGCGACACTACAATTAGAGACCCGTCGACAAAACTGTGTGCAATGCATAAATCGCAAACGGTGACGTAAAAACTATCAAAAAAGATGCAGAACATTTGTGATGGAAGATACATCAAACACAGTTCAGATTTTTAGTTGCGTGTGCGATGCGGGGCATACGGTTCAGTTCAATGAACTGTTTGCTATCGGTGTTCTGGTAACTGGGGTACCCAGAATTGCCTGCCTGTAGCCCATCGCATGCCTCCATCGGGAGCCTGGTATGGCCCATCTTCAGCACCAACAACTCAAGACCCTCGCGAGGGGCCAAGCCTCACGAGGCAGATGACATCAAGACCTCCAGGAGGAGCGGCCTCCTTAGGCTGGCTCCGGAGGAGCGGAGATTCCTATGCAAGCCCTCACCTCGTGAGGTTCGGATGATGCCAGCCATGAGGACCAAGGCCAGGCGGGCGCTAGCGGGCGCAGAGCAGCAGGTTTCCTCTGTGGTGCGGAGGAGGAAAGCGCAGGAGCCCCGAGGAATCAACCAAAGGTTTCCATTTCCATGCTACAAGTCCAAGACTGCCAGCACGGCAAGACGGAGGTCATCGCCAAGCCCACCGTGGTGTCACGACCAGAAGCTTTGCAGGCGAAGACCACCTTTTGTTAGGATAAGATGTACCAGTTGTCTCCCTTCGAATTTGGCCATTGTGGGATTCCTTCCCGCCGTCATTTGGGAAGAGGTCCAAGGCCACTATAAATAGAGCCTAGCCACCACCATAGAGTGGGACACCCGGATTGGATCCATTCCATCCTCACACCCACCAGCTCACCCAAGAACACACCTCGTGAGGTTGTTATTCCACTGTACTAGTTCATCCTCAGCACGCCTCGAGGCTAATCCACCACAAAGCAGGAGTAGGGTTTTACACCGCAAGGTGGCCCAGACCTAGTTAAACTGCCATGTCCCGTTTCCTTCCAGTTCATCGAGCCAGGCCGTGGGATCGACGAGTTGGCAGATTGGGGAGGTTGAGTTGTTCGCACGCACCCCAGAGTTCGAATCTATCCAGGGTCTGCGAAGCCTGAAATCCGATATTTGGCGTGCCAGGTAGGGGTGCGTCGAAGATTCACCTCTTCGCCTGCTATACACAGCCCGCATTGTTCACCCTGATGGTGGGCGATGCTCCACCGACTAGGCCGACGAGTGTGTCTCGAGGCGCCGCGGGTCTCCGCTTTCACCCCCGCCTTGCGGCGAGTGCAGTGGCCCCCCAAGTTCAGGCCGGAGCTGCTGCCCCGGTACGATGGCACAGCGGACCCCGTGGGGTTCCTCCAGGCGTACGAAGAGGCGGTTTGGGCAGCAAGCGGCGACGGCAAGGTCGCGGAGAACTGGCTACCCATGGCCCTTACGGGCGTGCCGCACGCCTAGCTCCTGGGCTTACCGGAGTCCTCAGTGGCCCCCTGGGACGAGCTGTGCGACCTCTTCATCGCGTGCTTCACGGCGCTAGCACCTCACGCCATCGCGGCACTCCTTGGCGGCTCACAGGCGCCGACCTCGGACCGCCACGTGAAGCAGTTCTTCCACCAAATGGGCGCCGCCTAGGCACAGCGGGGAGCTCCTCCGGGCTGGGCGGCGCCTAAGGCCAACCTCACCTTCGACTCAAGGGACCACCACAAAAATGCGGCCGGCGATGGCGCTATCCCAATGCTCTGCACCCCCACCATCTTCAACGTGGCAGTCACAAGGACCCTCGTTGACAGCGGCGCCGGCCTCAATGTGCTCATGTGCCCCACGGCTGGCTCCGCCCTACCGAGCCCTTCACCGGGGTCATTGCTGGCTCTACCTGCCCTCTGGGGCAGATCCGCCTCCCCGTCACCTTCGGCACCCGCGACAACTACCGCACCGAGCTCATCGACTTCGACATCGCCGGCATTGGCCACCCGTACAATGCCATCCCCGGATACACAGCCTTGGACAATTTCATGGTGGTAACCCATCCTAGCTACAACCTCATGAAGATGCCGGGAAGCAGCGATGTCCTCACCGTGGCGGGGGACACCAAGGAGGCGCTCTCGGCCCTCAAGCTTGCCTTTAGGGCCACAACGGCCGGCCAAGCGGGGTGGAAGCCCCGGAAGGCCCAGGGGCTGCAGCAGCAAAGAAGAACCAAATTTTCTCTCAAGATCAGGCCGAGATGAATCAAGTGCCGGTTGACGAGGATGGGGCATCGGGCTCCACCTTCACCATAGGCGCTGGCCTTCCTCCAGACCAAGAAAAGGCATTGGTCACCTTCCTACGCACGAAAGGATGTTTTCACATGGGAGCCCAAGGATCTGGTCGGGATCCTGTAGGATCAAAAGTATGTCTAGAGGGGGGTGATTAGACTACTTGACCAAATAAAAATTTGGCCTTTTCCAATTTTAAGTCTTGGCAGATTTTAGCAACTTAGCACTAGTCAAGCAACCAACCTACACATGCAAGTCTAAGAGTGTAGCAGCGGAATGTAAAACTTGCACATGAAGGTAAAGGAAGGAGTTTGGAGGGAAAAAACGCAATGTAGATACGAAGATTTTTGGCGTGGTTATGATAGGTGGTGCTATAGTACATCCACGTTGATGGAGACTTCAACCCACGAAAGGTAATGGTTGCGCGATTCCACGGAGGGCTCCACCCATGAAGGGTCCACGAAGAAGCAACCTTGTCTATCCCACCATGGCCATCGCCCACGAAGGACTTGCCTCACTAGGGTAGATCTTCATGAAGTAGGCGATCTCCTTGCCCGTACAAACTCCTTGTTTCAACTCCACAATCTTGACGGAGGCTCCCAAGTGGCACCTAACCAATCTAGGAGACACCACTCTCCAAAAGGTAACAGATGGTGTGTTGATGATGGACTCCTTGCTCTTGTGCTTCAAATGATAGTCTCCCCAATACTCAACTCTCTCTCACAGATTTGGATTTGGTGGAAAGATGATTTGAGTGGAAAGCAACTTGGAGAAGGCTAGAGATCAAGATTCATATGGTTGGAATGGAATATATTGACCTCAACACATGAGTAGGTGGTTCTCTCTCAGAAAATGTATGATGGAAGTGTAGGCATGTTCTGATGGCTCTCCTCACGAGTGAAGAGTGGGTGGACACTACAAGAAATATGTCAACTAGTGACCTTCTGTCAGTGACCCTGGAAGAATTGGTCATAGATCTATGACCATTTCAGACCAATTGGTCAAAAGCTGTTCGGGGGGCTCCAAACCCTAAACTATAACGACCATTTTGGTCAGAAAGGTCGTAATTTCATTACATGAAATGGTCATAAAGCAGATAGCACTGGTCCGCTGCCTTATTTCTAGCTGATCATAACCAATATAGATGGTCATAACCTTGTAAATTGTGGTGGGTTGCTATGACTAGGCACCACCTCATCAGTTTTGCCTATGTGTCATGTCCATGTGGCAGTTTTTGCCCTAGGTTATGAAGCAACCTATATTTCTGTCATTCCCAAAATTCCCAAAAAAATCTCATAAATTCTTTGGGTCATATCTTCGTCAAATATGTAAAAAACCTTCCTTGCCTAGTTCAAAAATAATTCAAAAATATTCATTTTTCTATTCTGTTCAGAAAAACACTTTGTGAAGGAAGTACCACTTTGGCATGTCCAAATGGTATCCATTTTCTATAGTGCTTTCCTATGCCCAAATAACCATCCTCCACCAAATGCCAGCTCAATCCATTCATTATTTTGAGCCCAGCTTCAACATTCGTATTTATGTCCAGTGTGGTACTTTGCAAAGCAAGTACCACCTAGGCTCCTCCTTTTGAGCTGAAAATTTGTGAAGACGGTCTTCTTAGTAACTGATCATCCTCACCAAAACTCACGCCCATTAGCCATGTGCATTTCCGCACCGCTAATCAAACACTTGGCTGCTTATTCATGTTTGAGCATCGATCGGTCTCCTCGTGAGAACCTTATGTTGTGATTTTCTTCCTAGCACCTACCTGGGGAGTGCCCAACCCTCTAGACATGCCTAGGCCCCCAAAACACATGGTAATGCCACGGTCATGCGGTGACCACGTGACGGGCATGCGAGTTTACGCGCTCTAGAATTGGGGCCCTCGGCCACCGTCCAAACCTCGACGTATTGCCACCAAACCATTTATTTATGATTAAATAGGTACTTATGTAACTATAAATGATTTTTGGAAAAAATAAATAGCAAACTATGAGGAAGCTGCAGTTCAAATTTGACCCGCTTCCTACTGAATCGGCGGAAATTTGTCTTTTTCACAAGAGGTGGATCAAAACTTTTGACACCCAACCATTTTGTCAATTGTGAATTAAATATGGCCTAGTATTTTAGGAAATTGATTTGGTCCAATTTTGCAACAAATATATGGTAGGTCCTTCACAAAAAAAACTCATTTCAGGCACTCGGAAAATGGAAAATGAATTTTCCATGCAAAGAAAATGAAAAATCCCTTAGGCAACATTGTTTGGAATTTCAAGATGCACCCTTGTGCACAATATGAGATCATTTAAACAAACTATGCCATGAATGTGGCCATAAGATTGATCATTTGGCTTGAAAGCCATGAATCTTCACGCATGATAGCTATTTTTTGAGAACACTTTTTTAAAATAATTTCTGTGTTACAAGTTTATTATTTTTCCTGGAAACTTGGTCACATATAATGACACAATGCGAAGGTTTTCCAATTTTTTGATTTTTTGAGAATTTTTTATGCCCGTTTCAAAATGTGGTCAAAACGGCGGGAATGCCCATTCCTAGCTAGTGGTTGAATCTTGGAATTTTTTTGCTGTTTCTATGATTAAATAGGTACTTATGTACCTAAAAATGATTTTTGTAAAAAATAAAGAGCAAACTACGAGGTAGTTGCAGTTCAAATTTGACCCGCTTCCTACTGAATCGGCAGGAATTTGTCTTTTTCACGAGAGGTGGATCAAAACGTTTTACACCCAACCATTTTGTCAATTGTGCATTAAATATGTCCTAGTATTTTAGAAAATTGATTTGGTACAATTTTGCAACAAATATATGGTAGGTCCTTCACAAAAAAACTTCATTTCGGGCACTCAAAAAATGGAAAATGAATTTTCCGTGCAAAGAAAATGAAAACTCCCTTAGGCAACACTGTTTGGAATTCCAAGATGCACCTTTGTGCACAATATGAGATCATTTGAACAAACTATGCCATGAATGTGGCCATAAGATTGATCATTTGGCTTGAAAGCCATGAATCTTCACGCATGATAGCTCATTTCGGAGAACACTTTTTTAAAATAATTTCCGTATTACAAGTTTATTATTTTTCCTGGAAACTTGGTCACATATAATGACACAATGTGAAGGTTTTCTAATTTGTTGATTTTTTTGAATTTTTTATACCCGTTTCAAAACGGAGTCAAAACGGCGGGCTTGACCGTTCCTAGCTAGTGGTTGAATCTTGGAATTTTTTTGCTGTTTCTCTGATTAAATAGATAATTATGCAAATAGAAATAATTTTTTGAAAAATAAAGAGCAAACTACGAGGTAGCTACAGTTCAAATTTGACCCGCTTCCAGCTGAATCAGTGGGAATTTGTCTTTTTCACAAGAGGTGGATCAAAAACTTTTTACACCCAACCATTTGGTCAACTGTGCATTAAATATGTCCTAGTATTTTAGAAAATTGATTTGGTACAATTTTGCAATAAATATATGGTAGGTCCCTCACAAAAAAACCTCATTTCGGGCACTCGAAAAATGGAAAATGAATTTTCCGTGAAAAGAAAATGAAAACTCCCTTAGGAAACATTGTTTGGAATTCCAAGATGCGCCCTTGTGCACAATATGAGATCATTTGAACAAACTATGCCATGAATGTGGCCATAAGATTGATCATTTGGCTTGAAAGCCATGAATCTTCACGCATGATAGCTCATTTCGGAGAACACTTTTTTAAAATAATTTCCGTATTACAAGTTTATTATTTTTCCTGGAAACTTGGTCACATATAATGACACAATGTGAAGGTTTTCTAATTTGTTGATTTTTTTGAATTTTTTATGCCCGTTTCAAAACGGAGTCAAAACGGCGGGCTTGACCGTTCCTAGCTAGTGGTTGAATCTTGGAATTTTTTTGCTGTTTCTCTGATTAAATAGATAATTATGCACCTAGAAATAATTTTTTGAAAAAAAGAGCAAACTACGAGGTAGCTACAGTTCAAATTTGACCCGCTTCCAGCTGAATCAGTGGGAATTTGTCTTTTTCACGAGAGGTGGATCAAAAACTTTTTACGCCCAACCATTTGGTCAACTGTGCATTAAATATGTCCTAGTATTTTAGAAAATTGATTTGGTACAATTTTGCAATAAATATATGGTAGGTCCCTCACAGAAAAACCTCATTTCGGGCACTCGAAAAATGGAAAATGAATTTTCCGTGAAAAGAAAATGAAAACTCCCTTAGGAAACATTGTTTGGAATTCCAAGATGCGCCCTTGTGCACAATATGAGATCATTTGAACAAACTATGCCATGAATGTGGCCATAAGATTGATCATTTGGCTTGAAAGCCATGAATCTTCACGCATGATAGCTCATTTCGGAGACCACTTCTTTAAAATAATTTCCGTATTATAAGTTTATTATTTTTCCTGGAAACTTGGTCACATATAATGACAAAATGCGAAGGTTTTCCAATTTTTTGATTTTTTTTGATTTTTTTATGCCCGTTTCAAAATGCGGTCAAAACGGCGGGCTTGACCGTTCCTAGCTAGTGGTTGAATCTTGGAAACTTTTTGCTGTTTCTCTGATTAAATAGATACTTATGCACCTAGAAATGATTTTTTGAAAAAATAAAGAGCAAAATACGAGGTAGCTACAGTTCAAATTTGACCCTTCCAACCGAAATCCATGAATTTGTCTTTTCACGAGAGGTGGATCAAAACTTTTTACACCCAACCATTTGGTCAATTGTGCATTAAATATGTCCTAGTATTTTAGAAAATTGATTCGGTACAATTTTGCAACAAATATATGGTAGGTCCTTCACAAAAAAACCTCATTTCGGGCACTCGAAAAATGGAAAATGAATTTTCCGTGCAAAGAAAATGAAAACTCCCTTAGGCAAAATTGTTGTAATTCCAAGATGCACCCTTTTGCACAATATGAGATCATTTGAACAAGCTATGCCATGAATGTGGCCATAAGATTGATCATTTGGCTTGAAGGCCATGAATCTTCACGCATGATAGCTCATTTCGGAGAACACTTTTTTAAAAATAATTTCCGTATTACAAGTTTATTATTTTTCCTGGAAACTTGGTCACATATAATGACCCAATGCTAAGGTTTCCAAATTTTTGATTTTTTTGTAATTTTTTATGCCCGTTTCAAAATGCTGTCAAAACGGCGGGCTTGACCGTTCCTAGCTAGTGGTTGAATCTTGGAATTTTTTTGGTGTTTCTCTGATTAAATAGATACTTATGTACCTAAAATGATTTTTGGAAAAAATAAAGAGCAAACTATGAGGCAGCTTCAGTTGAAATTTGACCCGCTTCCTGCTGGATCGGCAAAAAATTGTCTTTTTTACCAGAGGTGGATCAAAACTTTCAACACCCAACCATTTGGTCAATTGTATATTAAATATGGACTAGTAATTGAGAAAATTGATGGAGTCCAATTTTACAACAAATATTTGGTAGGTTCTTAAAAAACCCATTTTTGCCACTCGAAAAATGATTAAAAATAGCTAGAAAGATCAGAATTGTGTAAAAAATGGTCCTTATCCATAAAATATGGTCTAACTCTAGTGAAAATTTGTGTGGTGCCCTTTTGCAAAATATTTTTGATAGCCACTTCACAAAATCCCTCTGGTTTTAATACTTAAAAACTCTTTTAAATCACTAGTTTTCCGAACCAATCAGAACCATTCCCACGAATCGATGACATTGCGCCCATCCATCCCTCTATCCATGCCTCCATCCCACATCCATCCATCCATCTATCTACAGAAAAAAGGAATTTTTTCTTTAAAAAGAGATACCCACCCGCAACCCAAACCCTAGCTCAGACCCCCCCCATCTCCTCGCCGCCGCCGCTCCCTCACGATCCTACGTCTCACCCCCCCTCCTCTACCCTCAACCAAGGGCAACCCTTCCTCCCACCCACCGCCGACCTTGCCGTGCTCCTCACCCACCGCCCACCTCTTCCCTCCCTCCCCTCACCATCTCTCCCTACCCTATGCCCCAGATCGAGTCGAGCAGGTCGGCCAACGCGCTAGGGTTCCGTCCCTCCGCCCCTGCCGTCGCTGCGATCGCCCCGGCGCTCCCTGCTCCGCCCCCACCCGACCCCCGAGATCCACGCCGCCGCCGAGGCCGCCGGAGAGATCCATCAGGGTAGGCAGGCCCAGACTAGAGGGACAACCCGGGGATGTTCGGGATGCGGGCGAGCAGCGCGGCGGCGTCGTGGGTGGTTGGGCGGATGTGCACGGACGCGCACCTGTACGAAGACAGAGAGGACGCCGCCATCCCGGCACTGCTCGACTCCCGCTTCTACGCCGACAAGGTCGACGCGCTCAAGCACCTCCTCGCCCTCATCGCCCAGGGGTCGACGTCGCACACCTCTTCCCCCAGGTCCGTCCCCTTCTCCCGGTCCCCTCCCTTCTCAACTCATCTGATTCCGGCGACTGAATTGCGTTGGCGCTGGGCGCAGGTGGTGAAGAATGTCGCGGCGCAGTCGCTCAAGGTCAAGAAGCTCGTCTACCTCTACCTGCTCCACTACGGCGAGATGTAAGCTGCCTCATCTGCATTTCACCTTGCCTCTGCTCTGCTGTGATCTCAGTCCCTTCCGCCAGATCCGGGCTAAGTAGATTATGCTGTGATTATGACGATCTCTGCAAAGTAGCCCTATCTGGTAGTTCATGTGATGCGCTTTAGGATTTGCAGTTGCAAAGTGATCTTGTTGCTGAAGTAGCGCTGTAGGCTTGTGCTTCTATCCATAATGATTCCCTCTGTTTGAGGGTGTCTCGGCTGCAGAGGTGGTTAGTGGGGTGCCTCCCTCTGTTCACAGTTCACACTATTTGTACTGCTCCTAGATGTTAAAGCAAGTATCATCTATAATGATAGTGGGATGTACTATCAGAATTTTGAAATCCCTATTATAACAAATACTGAAATATTAGTACTGCTCCTAGATGTTTCTCAAAAATTAATGATATTCGTTTGACTTTTACTGGGCTATATAGCCAAGTATATGCACACTATGGCAATATGCAGCCTTGAGATAAATTTAAATATTTTCCAAGGGTGTATTAACATGTGTCGGTTGATATATACGTCAGGGAGTAGTACGATCAACCCTGCATGAACCATGCGTGTTGGCGATACTCCTCTCTGGATTCAATTGATTCTTTTTGTGTGTTCTTGCGCGAGATCTGAGATTCTCGGGCGCCAAGTGGAAGATATATACTTTGGGTTTGTTCGTATAGGCAGAGCTGCTTGATAGCTAATGTTTCTGTATTTGTTCTAGCGTCAATGCTCTTTGTAACTCTAGGGACAACTTACTCGGCTTGATTCATAGACAATCTTACTAGTTACTCGGAGTACTAGAGCAGCATGCACGTCAAAAAATACGTGTGAGGTCTTGGGGGTTGGGACACAGTTAACAGTGACCAAGCAACGGTCGGTCCTCGTATTTGCTGAGTCGTCGCAGTAACAGTGATAACCTGGGAGTTGTTGCAAATTTCTTTCATTCAGCTTCGTTTGTTTGTGCTGCTTGAGGTTCCCTTTTGCGGTGCAGGCAACAGCAGAGGACGAATTCGGAATTCGCTTGTGGGATCTCAGAATGCTTAGGGCATTTTACCTGACTCATGTCAAACTAGCTAGCTACGATCGACGCATACATGCATAGGCACCTTCTACTACAGGGAAGGCAACTGCTACAGCCGGTGAGTTGATGACAACCGTGAATGTATTTTGTTTTCCCACCACCGGCTGCAAGTTATGAATCATAATATGGGTCATGTTTGTTATGATAGGCTCTTGTGAAATGGTGTGAAATTTTGTTTCTGTTTGGGTTTGTACTTTTTGCCTACCACACCTATGTATATCATTTGTTTTATCCGTATTGCTTACAAGATGATGATAAGATTTATCATATGTGCAATTTCAGAAAATTCTGCTTGTTCTGTATGCTCCATTAGTTTGTTCCAAGAACTGCTCAGGAAGGTGACTCAGCAATCCATTACAGAGTAGTATGTGTAATGTTCCTGGCTGCTGGGTGCTTGCTTAGCATGGTGATGGTGCCCTGCTTCTTGGTTCCTGCAGCTGCTGGTGAGCTTGGTGAGGTCCTACCGATGCGCGAAGGAGAGAGTGGACATGGACGTGGCGAAGCTGGAGGCCGCGCAGCTGGCAGAGGCCATTAGGAGGGAGAAGCAGCTACACGGCGGCGATGTCGTCCGGATCGTGAGCACCAGGAGCAAGCCGCAGCTCGCCGCCACGTTCTGGTGCTACAAGGAACAACATGGCAGCGACATCGAAGAGGTTTATTAATTATCACCTCTTTTTGTGTCTAACTAATAGTAGCAATATACAGTATATATGTCAAGTACCCGATTCACGGACCAACTGGTGAACTGAAGCGCTTGTTCTTGTTGCTGCTGCTGTTGTTGCAGGACATGAAGCAGTACAGTAGCAGCCAGTTTGCAAGGATGCTCAAGATTGCTGTCTGGTGCCTCACATCTCCTGGAAAGCACTTTTCATAGGTACGCCACGGCACACAGATCAACCTCACCCTGCGCCCCCGCTGGTGGCTGCACTGCATCACGCGTAGCCGCGAGTGCGATGCCAGGCTCGTCGTGCCCATGGGGGAACAGGTGAGGCCATCGGATTCTGCCGTCGTCGTCGGCGTATCGCATAATTTTTTTAATTTCCTAGTGTTGTTATGTTGGCTCGTCTCAGTAGGATTCAGTTTGGTGAGGGTTGACATGATTGGTGATGCCGTATTATTGTGTCGGTTTGACTTGAGTTGTTGTACAGTTAGGGTCACTTGTCGTGTCAGGGTGTCTGACTACAATCTTTGGCTTGCCTGATGCTAAATTCTAGATATTGGGTAGGATGATACTTTGTGGAGAAACAGGTGTATAAAGATTCTATCATTGTGTTGTATAGTGGGTATCTGATTCAGTAGCAAATTATGAAAAGGGATACAGTCCATGCTTTATTGTAACACATGGACATCTCACTTGGTATCCTGTGCTAGTGCTGCTCCCTGTGATAGAGTAGAATGATACTTCGTGGCATACATTCTCTGTCTCTGTTCAAGAATGATCTGTATTTGGCTGATTGGTGCTTAACCAGATTGAATGTATCTCCAAATAATCGTGTAATGAGTAGGTTTGCTAGGAGAAGTACCATTACCATTTTATGGAGTCCCTCGGTTCATAGGCTGAGCAGCTCTGTTCCAATGTGTGCTTCCTTTTATGATGAAGTGTACGTTTCCCCTTGCACGAACAGTAAGACCACGTAGAAGCGCAGAAGGATCTGTTTTAGCAAAAGACACCGTCAAATCAGTCCTCAAGTAGTCTTTTACGGCTACATAACTTTTACTCCATGTCTTGGTTCATATGCTACAGAAAACTGCGGCTCTGCGTTTAATTTATTTCTTATACATCTCTATAAATTAGTAATAGCAGTTTGGATTGCTCTGTCTTCACAGTGCTCGAATGGATTAGATTTACAACTCAATGGTGAACACTAATCTAGTGAATGAAAAAATGGAACAAAAACATGTCCCCTTTTTCTTCACATGACATACTGAAGTAAAACCCAACTGAAACTGAATTGTTCATGTCGAGGGATTAAACACAGCACGTGCAGTTTTCTACTCCGTTTAACATACTTGTGCATCGTGTGCTTATACTACCATTTGCTTGGTTCTTAACACAGGTGAAGTGTACGGCTATGCTTCTCACTGACCAGTCACACTGGCAAGTTGAACGCGGAGGGAGACGACCCTTGTTACCACTCTGTACGCTGATCTTGATTCGCGGTATGGCTAATGTTTCCCCTCCCTGCTCTCAGTTCATCCTTGGACCTTGTGTTTGTGTGATGGTTTTTCGAATCTCTTGCAGACTGGGGTGTGCAGTACGTCCGCAGGTGCCACGGATCTGGAGCCTGATGTTGCTGCTGAAGAGCAGAGTGATCAAGCTCCCCCAAAGGGACATCTAGAGGGCTTTACTCATCAGGTGAGCTGATGTTTGCCTGAGCGCTTTGACTAGTGATGCTTTTTTTCTGAGAGAGAGAGGTGATATTGATGCTGTGGTTGCTGTTTCGTGCTTTGTGAGATGGTAGTTGGTAGTGGGATAGGCTGTTGTCCTTGTTGGGTAGAATGTTTGCCTTGCCCTGATCTGATCTGTGTGTCGTGCCTGTGTTTCGGTGTTGGTAAGATGTCAGAATCCAGTAACAGATGTGAGGCTTGCCACTGAATAATTTTGTTAGCCAACTTTTTTTATAAACTAAACACCTGTAAGAAAAGGCCTATGCAGTATTGCTTAGTCTATACTTAATATTGTATAGATTTTACAACCTGATATGATCAGCGAAGAATAAAACAGTGCAAGTGCCTGCCAGTAGCACCATGATCAATTTTGCATAATAGTAGCTGCTATACACATCCAGATTTCACCATGAGTAGTTATTCTAGGCATAGAAGCTGAACCCATCTTCAACAGTTATTCTAAACACAGATTTTGATGTGTGACCTGTTAATGAACTATTGGATGGTTGTGATTCCAAGCATAGATCTCTTGACGTTACTACTTGTTACCTCAAGCATGTTGTCTTGACATACTGCATTTCGGTCTGAATATGTTGGCAAGAGTGTCTAAATTAATTTAGTATATATGCACATTTCATCTTAGTCTCTCAGTATGGTTGGATGTGTGCTTCAGGGGGATAAACTGCTATCTATGCTCGTTATTGGCTCTGAAGTTTTATGTCTGTCTAGTGTGTAAGGAGCTCTAATTTCTCTTTCTATCGCCTAAATTATGCCATGTGTACCAGGGGGAGCTAGATGTATGATGTACGACAACGGGAATGGGAGCTGGTGAGGAAAGGAACCTGCTGGGACAACCAAATCGAGTCCCTTCTCTACATGTTGGTTTTGCTCCCTTGCACAACAGTAAATGCCTCTGCAAACATGATACTATATATATATGCATGTAATAGTCTGCAGTTAGCGTGTGTCAATGAAGTGAACCATCATATTACATTTTGCTTTGTCTTGTTGATAATGCCATACGTCTTGCAATCAGATTTCATTTCTGTTTGTTATGGTAATATAAATATTCGTGCTGTCAAAATATTCATAGTGCTATAGAACATCTAGTAACAATAAATATGAAATTATAAATAGCAAAAGATTCTTGTCTTGCGCGGTCTAAGTCTAAGGAAATAAAAAATTGCTTATACAATTTCATCTATGTTGAATTTATATATCAGAATGCCTTTCATTTCTTTAGTTTGATTGTTTCCCTTGTATTCAATATGCTTCTAATGGCTGATCCTTCCATTTTTGTTGTGGCATCTTTTTTTTCACAGGTGTTGTGTTTTCTGGAAGATGGAAGAGGAAGAAAACTAATTTTTGTTGAACTAATTTTTTTGTATTCTGTTTGTTGTATGTATGATTTGATAATTTTGTATAGGGACATGTGATACTATTTTGTAGGGCTTTATGGCCTGTGATGTAAACATATTTAGTGATGAATTATGAAATTATTTCAAAATTTATTGAAAAGGAGAATCATTTGTATGAATATGGGCCGCATATATGTGAATGGGCTGAAAAGTGTACTGGACCAACTCCAAGATTGAATTTTTATTTGATTGTATAAAAAGGCCGAATGTAAACCAGAAAATGGGCTACACAAAATAGTACCTATATTCTTGAAAGGCCAAACGTGCATAGAAGTTGATGGGCTGAACAGTAGGGCTTGGCCCATGTAGCTGATAAAAATTAACAGAAATAAATATACTAAATGGACTGAATTGTTGGGCTCGGCCCATGTAAAACAGCTAATCGGATCGGGCTCAATCTTGTCATTGACGTTTTCAATTGGTCGTAATTTTGCCACGTCAGATTGCCACGTCGGATCCGACGTGGCCTGGGCAGACAGCCAGTGACCAAAACAAAAGGTCATGGGTTCAACGACCTTCTGTTTTGGTCAGAACGCGTCACGACCTTCTCACGAGAGAAGGTCGTTAATTTCGATTCTGACCGCCACTTTTGATTTTTGCTTTTTGGTCACAAAAAGGTCGCAAATGAAAAACAATGACCTTTCAGTGACCAATAGTCAAGGTCACACATTGACATATTTCTTGTAGTGGGAGGGGGTATATATAGCCTCCATACAAAATCTAACCATTACACACAAATCACGAAACTAGGTGGGACCGAATAATGAAAATCGGTCAGATCGATTTAGTTCAAAATGTGAATGTTAGGCTTTTCGGTGGGACCGGCATGTCAACTTGGTGGGACCGATTTCATTAGGGTTAGGGCATAACATAATCTCGGTGAGACCGATTACAGAAACCCGGTGGGACCGATTTTGGTAATAAGCTAACCAGAGAGTTCGTTAGGCAAACTCGGTGGGACCGATTCGCTCATCTCGGTGAGACCGAAACGTTATGAAAGGGAAACATATAGTTTGCATTGCGAACTCGGTGGGACTGATCACTCATTTCGGTTGGACTAAAACGTTACGAAGGGAAAGAGAGAGTTTGCAATCCGATCTCGGTGAGACCGAGATCCCTATCGGTAAGACCAAGTGACTAGGGTTTTGTGGCTGTGGCTATGTCAGCTGAACTCGGTGGCGTCAGATAGAGAGTTTCGGTGGGGCCGAGTTTTACTTTTGGTTTGGGACATATGTGGATATGAGAAAGTTGTTGAGGGTTTTGGAGCATATCACTAAGCACTTTGAGCTAGTAAGCCATTAAGCAACACCTCATCCCCTTTTAATAGTATTGGCTATTCCTATGGACTCAATGTGATCTTGGATCACTAAAGGTAAAGTGTAGAGTCTTGAGCTTTGGAGCTTGAGCCAATCTTTTGTCCTTAGCATTTTGAGGGGTACACATTCCTAATCCATGCCATGCCAATCATTGAGCTTTCTTGAAATATTTATCATGAAGTAGCATTAGCTCAATGAGCTATATGTTGTTAATAATTACCAAAACCACCCAGGGATAGTTGCACTTTCCAATCCCGAGGGGGATAATCGAGCACCACTTGAGGGTGTGCCCTAGCGTGCACCCGGTGAAACAGAAGGCACGGCGGTAGTCCATGGAGAAGCAATTGTTCATCATTCAAGAGACCCGCAAGTTGCAAGAGGCTGACGTCATTTGGGAGGTGCGGTATCCAGAATGGCTGGCAAACCCGTTTATCGTCCCCAAGAAAGGTAGGAAGGAGTGCATGTGCGTCGGCTTCACCAACCTCAATAAGGCTTGTCCTCAAGAACTCTTTCCGCTCACGCGCATCTATCAGATCATCGATTCCACCGTCGAGTGTGATTTGTTGTGCTTCCTGGACGCCTTCTCGGGCTATCACCAAATCAAGACAGTGGTGCAAGATCTTGAGAAGACATCTTTCTTGACCCCGTGTGGGGTGTACTGCTACACTTGCATGTCATTCGGGCTACGTAATGCCGGAGCAACCTTCCAGTGGCTGATGCACATCGCCTTGGGCCGGCAACTCGGAAGGAACACCGAGGCATACGTCGATGACGTAGTTGTGAAATCTCGGGAGGCAAGGACCCCTATTGAAGACCTGGAGGAGACGTTTGCCAGCCTACATCAACTACAAAAAAAAGACACATCCATGACATTTTGGGCCGAACGAAAAAAATTTCTGTCAAACTTATGACACTTCTATGATGATAATTGTGACAAAACCTGGTATCATCATAGATGTGGTGGGGTCCTACTTCTATGATAAAAAATCATGACAGAAAATGGGCTTTTCGTCCTGGGCAGGCCGGAGACACAGCTGCATGACATTCTTTGGGCCGTCCATGACGGAAAAAACCGTGGTAGAAGCGAGCGCGAGGAAAATATCAGGGTGTTCCCGGTTACGGTGGGTGGTCGGGGCTGAGCGATGCACGTTTCTCTCATACATGCACGCGTGTGGGTGCGAGGCATTGGGCTCTAACTGAACCCGAGTGATTGTACTGCAGGCTACACGTTACTGAACCCGAGCGATTGATCGATGGTTGTTAACTGAACCCAATCGAGCGATTCCTTCGCTACTGCTGCTAACTGAAGTCGATCGATGCTGCCTCTGGATGAATAGTGAGGGTTGCTGTGGGGGGGGGGGGTTGGATGAATAGTTCCCTGTGGGGATGGATGAACAGGACCCCGTGGTGTTGCCTCTAGATGAACAGGACCCCGATCGATCGAGCCGGTTGGGGCTGGATGAACAGGACCCCATGGAGGGCTGGATGAACAGTAGACAATGGAGGGCTGGATGAACAGTAGCCCATGGAGGGGTGGTTGAACATGAGCCCGTGGAGAGGGCTGGTTGAACTGTAGCCGGTTGAGTAGCGCGCGGTGGAGGCTGGATGAATAGGATCCCGTGGATGAACAGTCGCATGTGGAGGCTGGAGGAGGTCGACGGTGGATGAACAGTAGCCCGTGGAGTCCTGTTTTGCAGTACACCACACCCCTTCCGATGAACAGGACCCCCGTTTCGACCGTTGAAAGTGCAACTATCCCTAGGTGGTTTTGGTAATTCATAACAACATATAGCTCATTGAGCTAATGCTATTCCAAGACAAACATTTCAGGAAAGCTCAATGAATGGCATGGCATGGATGATGAAAGTGGATCCCTCAAAATATTAAGGACAAAGGATTGGCTCAAGCTCAAAAGCTCAAGACTCTACATTTTACATTTTAGTGATCCAAGATCACATTGAGTCTATAGGAAAAGCCAATACTATCAAGGAGGGATGAGGTGTTTCTTAATGAGCCTCTTGCTTCATGTGCTTAGTGATATGCTCCAAAAACCCTCAACTACTTTCTCACATCCACATATGACCTAAACCTAAAGTCCAACTCGCCCCACCGATTCTTTCTATCCGCGCCACCGAGTTCAAATGTCATAGCCACGACCACAAACCCTAGGCAAATCGGTTTCACTGATAGGGATCTCGGTCTCACCGAGATGGGATTGTAATCTCTATTTCCTTCATAACGTTTCGGTCTAACCAAGTGAGCGATCATCCCACCGACATTGCAATGTAAACTCTCTGTTTCCCTTTCAGATCATTTCGGTCTCACCGAAAAGAGCGAATCGGTCCCACCGAAGTTTACGACCAACTCTCTCGGTTAGCTAATTACCAAAATCGGTCTCACCGAGTTTGTGTAATCGGTCTCACCGAGATTACGTTATGCCCTAACCCTAACTATATCGGTCCTACCGAGTTGCATTTCTGTCCCACCGAAAACCCTAACGGTCACCAGGGTTACTGAATCGGTCCGACCGAGTTTGTTGATTCGGTCCCACCGAGTTTGGTAAATTGTGTGTAACGGTTAGATTTTGTGTGGAGGCTATATATACCCCTCCACCTCCTCTTCATTCGTGGAGAGAGCCATCAGAACAAACCTACACTTCCAACTTACCAGTTCTGAGAGAGAACCACCTACTCATGTGTTGAGGCCAAGATATTCCATTCCTACCACATGAACCTTGATCTCTAGCCTTCCCAAGTTGCTTTCCACTCAAATCTTCTTTCCACCAAATCCAAATCCCGTGAGAGAGAGTTGAGTGTTGGGGAGACTATCATTTGAAGCACAAGAGCAAGGAGTTCATCATCAACACACCATTTGTTACTTGTTGGAGAGTGGTGTCTCCTAGATTGGCTAGGTGTCACTTGGGAGCCTCCAACAAGATTGTGGAGTTGAACCAAGGAGTTTGTAAGGGCAAGGAGATCGCCTACTTCGTGAAGATCTACCACTAGTGAGGCAAGTCCTTCGTGGGCGACGACCATGGTGGGATAGACAAGGTTGCTTCTTCGTGGACCCTTCGTGGGTGGAGCCCTCCGTGGACTCAGCAAGAACTGTTACACTTCGTGGGTTGAAGTCTCCATCAACGTGGATGTATGATAGCACCACCTATCGGAACCACGACAAAAACATCCGTGTCTCCAATTGCGTTTGAATCCTCCAAACCCTTCCCTTTACATTCTTGCAAGTTGCATTCTTTAAATTCCGCTGCTCATATACTCTTTGCACGCTTGCTTGAAATGTGTGAAGATTGCTTGACTTGTGCAAAGATAGCTAAAATCTGCCAAAGTCTAAAATTGGGAAAAGGTTAAGTTTTTAATTGGTCAAGTAGTCTAATCACCCCCCCTCTAGACATACTTCAAGGTCCTACAAGTGGTATCAGAGCTTTGGTCTCCATTTGCTTTGATTTCCATAGTTTTTGGTGGTCATAGCCTTGGTTTCACAACCTAGGAGAGTATGGCATCTAGCGAGGGAAATTATCACCGTAGGGGTCCTTACTTTGATGGCACTAATTTTTCTAGTTGGAAGCATAAGATGAAAATGCATATTCTCGGACATAACCCCGCCATTTGGGCTATTGTGTGTGTTGACTTGCAAGGTGAATTCTTTGATGGGAGAGAACCAATCGTGAGGCTAGCGCGGAAGAGTTGAAGATGCCGCAATACTACGCTCAAGCTTGTGATATCCTCTTCAATGGCTTGTGCCCCGAAGAATTTAACAAAATCAGCCGTCTTGAGAATGCAAAGGAAATTTGGGATACTTTGATTGATATGCATGAAGGTACCGACTCCATCAAGGAATCCAAGTTGGATGTGCTCCAAAGTCAGCTTGACAAGTTCAAAATGAAGGATGGTGAAGGTGTCGCTGAAATGTACTCTAGGCTTGCTCTTATCACAAATGAGATTGCCGGCTTAGGAAGTGAAGAGATGACCGACAGATTCATCATCAAGAAGGTCCTAAGAGCATTGGATGGAAAATATGATACCGTGTGCACATTGATCCAAATGATGCGAAATTACAAAGATCTCAAGCCAACAGAAGTCATTGGAAGAATTGTCGCTCATGAGATGTCACTCAAGGATAAGGAGGAACTTCACAACAAGTCAAGTGGTGCTTACAAAGCCTCATGTGAAGCCCCCACATCATCAAGTGAGAAACAACCTTCAATGAAGAATTGAGCTTAATGGTGAAGAACTTCAACTAATTCTACAAGAGTAGAAGCAAAGAAAGAAGCTCTAAGTCAAGGTCCTACAATGACAAAAGATCTTCTAGTCGAGAGCGCAATTGCTACAATTGTGGGAGACCCGGACACTATTCCAATGAGTGTACGACACCCTACAAAAGAAGAGAAGATTCTCCAAAAATAAGAAGTAGAAGAGAAGAATCACCACCAAGAGAGAAGCAAGGATTCGGAAAGGAAGGACAAGTCATCAAAGAGCTACACAAAACGAAGACATCAAGCTCATGTTGGTGAATGGGTATCCAGATCCAACTCCGAGAATCACTCCGAGAGAAGCTATCACTCCGACTCCGAATATACTCAGGATGAAGGTGTTGCCGGTCTAGCACTTGTGTCAACCAACTCCTACGACATATTTGACTAGCCAAATGAAGGAATTGGAAGATGCTTCATGGCCAAAGGTCCTAAGGTAACACACCCCGAGTATGTTGATTCCAATAGTGATGAAGATGACTTGTTAGGTGATGATGATTTACTTGTTGACAACTCTAGTGATGAATACTATGATGAAATGTCAATTAATCATGCTAATAAAGATGAAAAAATGACAATGATAAGGAGGAGATTGAGATTCTAACTAAAGAACTAAACATGTTGGAAATATGCCCTAGAGGCAATAATAAATTAGTTATTATTATATTTCCTTGTTCATGATAATCGTTTATTATCCATGCTATAATTGTATTGATAGGAAACTCAGATACATGTGTGGGTACATAGACAACACCAAGTCCCTAGTAAGCCTCTAGTTGACTAGCTCGTTGATCAACAGATGGTTACGGTTTCCTGACCATGGACATTGGATGTCGTTGATAACGGGATCACATCATTTGGAGAATGATGTAATGGACAAGACCCAATCCTAAGCCTAGCACAAAGATCGTAGTTCGTATGCTAAAGCTTTTCTAATGTCAAGTATCATTTCCTTAGACCATGAGATTGTGCAACTCCGGATACCGTAGGAATGCTTTGGGTGTACCAAGCGTCACAACGGCTGGGTGTCTATAAAGGTGCATTACGGTATCTCGAAAGTGTCTATTGGGTTGGTACGAATCGAGATCTGGGATTTGTCACTCCGGTTGACGGAGAGGTATCTCTGGGCCCACTCGGTAGGATATCATCATAATGTGCACAATGTGACCAAGGGGTTGATCACGGGATGATGTGTTCTGAGCGAGTAAAGAGACTTGCGTAGCGAGATTGAACAAGGTATCGGTATACCGACGATCGAATCTCGGGCAAGTACAATACCGTCGAGACAAAGGGAATTGAATACGGGATTGATTGAGTCCTTGACATCGTGGTTCATCCGATGAGATCATCGTGGAACATGTAGGAGCCAACATGGGTATCCAGATCCATTGTTGGTTATTGACCGGAGAACGCGTCTCGGTCATATCGCATGGTTCCCGAACCCGTAGGGTCTACACATAAGGTTCGATGGCGCTAGGGTTATAAAGGAAGTTTGTATGTGGTTACCGAATGTTGTTCGGAGTCCTGGATGAGATCCCGGACGTCACTAGGAGTTCCGGAATGGTCCAGAGGTAAAGAATATTATATAGGAAGTGAGGTTCTGGTCACCGGAAAAGTTTCGGGTTTTATCGGTAACGTACCGGGACCATCGGGAGGGTCCCGGGGGTCCACCAAGTGGGGCCATCATCCCCGGAGGGCTGCATGGGCTAAGTATGGGAGGGGACCAGCCCCAGGTGGGCTGGTGTGCCCCCCCACAAGGCCCAAGGCGCAGCTAGGTGGGGAGAGGGGAAACCCTAGGCGCAGATGGGCCTAAAGGCCCACCCTAGGGGGCGCCCCCTCTCTCCCCCTCTTGGCCGCCCCCTTCAAGTCCCATCTAGGGCTGCCGCACCCCTTGGGTGGGAACCCTAGATGGGGGCGCAGCCACCTCCCCTCCTCCTATAAATAGTGGGGGTTTTGGGGCTGCCCAACACACGAGAACCTCTCCCTCTTGGCGCAGCCCTACCTCTCTTACTCCTCCTCTCCCACGGTGCTTGGCGAAGCCCTGCTGAACTACCACGCTCCTCCATCACCACCACGCCGTTGTGCTGCTGCTGGATGGAGTCTTCCTCAACCTCTCCCTCTCTCCTTGCTGGATCAAGGCATGGGAGGCGCCACCGGCTGTCACGTGTGTTGAACGCGGAGGTGCCGTCCGTTCGGCACTAGGATCTCCGGTGATTTGGATCACGGCGAGTACGACTCCTTCAACCCCGTTCTCTTGAACGCTTCCGCTTAGCGATCTACAAGGGTATGTAGATACACTCTCCTTCCCCTCGTTGCTAGTTTCTCCATAGATAGATCTTGGTGAGACGCAGGAAAATTTTGAATTTCTGCTACGTTCCCCAACAGTGGCATCATGAGCTAGGTCTATTGCGTAGATTCTTTGCACGAGTAGAACACAAAGTAGTTGTGGGCGTTGATGATGTTCAATATGCTTACCGTTACTAGTCCAATCTTGTTTCGACGCTATTGTGGGATGAAGCGGCCTGGACCGACCTTACGTACACTTACGTGAGGCGAGTTCCACCGATCGACATGCACTTGGTGCATAAGGTGGCTAGCGGTGCCGATCTCTCCCACTTTAGTCGGAGCGGATTCGATGAAAAGGGTCCTTATGAAGGGTAAATAGCAATTGGCATATCACGTCGTGGTTTTGCGTAGGTAAGAAATGTTCTTGCTAGAAACCCATAGCAGCCACGTAAAACATGCAACAACAATTAGAGGACGTCTAACTTGGTTTTGCAGGGTATGCTATGTGATGTGATATGGCCAAGAAGAATGTGATGAATGATATGTGATGTATGAGATTGATCATGTTCTTGTGATAGGAATCACGACTTGCATGTCGATGAGTATGACAACCGGCAGGAGCCATAGGAGTTGTCTTAATTTATTGTATGACCTGCGGCGTGTCATTGAACAACGCCATGTAATTACTTTACTTTATTGCTAACCGGTAGCCATAGTAGTAGAAGTAATAAGTTGGCGAGACAACTTCATGGAACACGATGATGGAGATCATGATGATGGAGATCATGGTATCATGCGGTGGACGATGATGATCATGGAGCCCCAAGATGGAGATCAAAGGAGCAAAATGATATTGGCCATATCATGTCACTATTTGATTGCATGTGATGTTTATCATGTTTATGCATCTTATTTTCTTAGAACAACGGTAGTAAATAAGATGATCCTCATTAAAATTTCAAGAAAGTGTTCCCCTAGCGTGCACCGTTGTAAAGTTCGTCGTTTGAAGCACCACGTGATGATCGGGTGTGATAGATTCTTACGTTCACATACAACGGTGTAAGCCAGATTTACACACGCGAAACACTTAGGTTAACTTGCGAGCCTAGCATGTACAGACATGGCCTCGGAACACAAGAGACCGAAAGGTCGAGCATGAGTCGTATGGTAGATATGATCAACATGAAGATGTTCACCGATGATGACTAGTCCGTCTCACGTGATGATCGGACACGGCCTAGTTTATTCGGATCATGTAATCACTTAGATGACTAGAGGGATGTCTATCGAGTGGGAGTTCATAAGATGAACTTAATTATCCTGAACATAGTCAAAAGATCTTTGCAAATTATGTCGTTAGCTCGCGCTTTAGTTCCTTTGTTTAGATATGTTCCTAGAGAAAATATAGTTGAAAGTTGGCGATAGCAATTATGCGGACGGTAGAAGGCTTATGTCCTTAATGCACCGCTTCGGTGTCTTTGAACCTCGAGCGTCGTGCGTGGATGTTGCGAACATCGACATACACGTCTTGATAACTACGTGATAGTTCGGTTAAGCGGTTTAGAGTTGAGGCACCAAAGGCGATTTGAAACGTCACGAAACATATGAGATGTTTGAGGGCTGAAATTGGGATTTCAAGCTCGTGCCGCATCGGGAGGTATAAGACCTCCGGCGATTTTCTTAACCTGCAAACTAAGGAGAAAAGCTCAATCGTTGAGCTTGTGCTCAGATTGTCCGAGTGCAACAATCACTTGAATCGAGTGGGAGTTGATCTTCCGATGAGATAGTGATGTTTCTCCAAAGTCATTGCCACCAAGCTGCTAGAAGCTTCGTGATGAACTATAACATATCAGGGATAGATATGATGATCCTTGAGCTATTCGCAATGTTCGACACATGAATGTAGAAATCAAGAAGGAGCATCAATTGTTGATGGTTAGTGAAACCACTAGTTTCAAGAAGGGCAAGGGCAAGAAGGGTACTTCATGAAGCGGCAAATCGATTGTTGCTCGAGTGAAGAAACCCGAGGTTGAACCCGAACCCGAGACTAAGTGCTTCTGTAATAAGAGGAACAGCCACTGGAGCAGAATTACCCTATATACTTGGTAGATGAGAAGGCTGGCAAGGTCGATAGAAGTATATTGGATATACATTATGTTAATGTGTACTTTACTAGTACTCCTAGTAGCACCAGGGTATTGAGATACCGATTCGGTTGCTAAGTGTTAGTAACTCGAAATAAAAGAGCTACGGAATAAATGGAGAGTAGCTAAAGGTGAGCTGACGATATGTGTTGGAAGTGTTTCCAAGTTTGATTTGATCAAACATCGCCCGCTCCCTCTACCATCAAGATTAGTATTAAACCTGAATAATTGTCATTTGGTGATTGCGTTGAGCATAGACATGATAGGATTATGTCTATCGCAATATGGTTATTCATTTAAGGAGAATAATGGTTACTCTATTTATTTGAATAATACCTTCAATGGTCTTGCACCTAAAGGAATGGTTTATTGAATCTCGATCGTAGTGATACACATTTTCATGCCAAAGGTATAAGATAGTAATGATAGTACCACTTACTTGTGGCACTGCCATGTAAGTCATATTGGTATAAAACGCATGAAGAAGCTCCATGTTGATGGATCTTTGGACTCACTCGTTTTTGAAAAGTTTGAGACATGCAAACCATGTCTATTGGTGTATACGCATGATGAAACTCCATGCAGATGGATCGTTTGGACTCACTTGATTTTGAATCACTTGAGATATGCAAATCATACCACATAGGCAAGATGACTGAAAATCCTCGGTTTCAGTAAGATGGAACAAGATAGCAACTTGTTGAAGTAACACATTTTGATGTGTGCAGTCCAATGAGTCTTTGAGGCATGCGATGAATATCGTTATGTTCTTACTTCACGGATGATTTAAGTAGATACTGAGTGTATTTACTTGATGAAACACAAGTATGAATTATTGAATGGTTCAAGTAATTTCAGAGTGAAGTTAAAGATCATCATGACAAGAGGATAAAATGTCTATGATATGATCATAGAGATGAATATCTGAGTTGCGAGCTTTGGCACGCTATTAAGACATTGTGGAAATTGTTTCACAATTAATACCGCCTGGAACACCATAGTGTGATGGTGTGTCCGAACATCATTGTTGCACCCTATTAGATATGGTGTGTACTATGATGTCTCTTATCGAATTACCACTATCGTTCATGGGTTAGGCATTAGAGACAACCGCACTCACTTTAATAGGGCACCACGTAATTCCGTTGAGACGACACCGTTTGAACTATGGTTTGGAGAAACCTAAGTTGTCGTTTCTTAAAAGTTTGGGGCTGCGACGCTTATGTGAAAAGGTTTCATCGTGATAAGATCGAACCCAAAACGGGTAAATACATCTTCATAGGATACCCAAAATGGTTGGGTATACCTCCTATCTCAGATCCGTAAGCAAAAGTAATTGTTTCTAGAAACAGGTCCTTTCTCGAGGAAAAGTTTCTCTCGAAAGAATTGAGTGGGAGGATGGTGGAGACTTGATGAGGTTATTGAACCGTCACTTCAACAAGTGTGTAGCAGGGCACAGGAAGTTGTTCCTGTGGCGCCTACACCAATTGAAGTAGAAGCTTATGATAGTGATCATGAAGTTTTGGATCAAGTCACTACCGTACCTCGTAAGGGGACAAGGATGCGTACTACTCCGGAGTGATACAGTAATCCTGTCTTGAAGTTCATGTTGCTAGACAACAATGAACCTACGAGCTATGGGGAAGCAATGGTGGGCTCATATTCCGACAAATGGTTAGAAGCCATGAAATCGGAGATAGGATCCATGTATCAGAACAAAGCATGGACTTTGGTGGACTTGCCCGATGATCGGCAAGCCATTGAGATAAATGGATCTTTAAGAAGAAGACGGACGTGGACTGTAATGTCACCGTCTATGAAGCTCGACTTGTGGCGAAGAGTTTTTTTTCCACAAGTTCAAGGAGTTGACTACGATGAGATTTTCTCATCCGTAGCGATGCTTAAGTCCGTCGGAATCATGTTAGCATTAGCTGCATTTATGAAATCTGGCGATGGATGTCAAAACGAGTTTCCTTACCGGTCTTCGTAAGGAAAGGTTGTATGTGATACAATCGAAAGTTTTGTCGATCCTAAGGATGCTAAAAGGTATCTGGCTCCAATGATCCTTCTAAGGACTAGAGTAAGCATCTCGGAGTTGGAATGTGCGCTTTGATGAGATGATCAAAGATTTTGGGTTTATACAAAGTTTATGAGAAACTTGTATTTCCAAAGAAGTGAGTGGGAGCACTATGGAATTTCTGATGAGTATATGTTGTTGACATATTGTTGATCAGAAATGATGTAGAATTTCTATAAAGCATATAGGGTTATTTGAAAAGTGTTTTTCAATGGAAAACCTGGATTAGGCTACTTGAACAACAAGCATCAAGATCTATAAGATAGATCAAAATGCTTAATAATACTTTCAAATGAGCACATACCTTGACATGATCTTGAAGGTGTTCAAGATGGATCGAACGAAGGAGTTCTTGCCTGAGTTGTAAGGTATGAAGTTAAGAGTTAAAGCTCGACCACGGCAGAAGAAAGAGAAAGGACGAAGGTTGTCCCCTATGCTTTAGACGTAGGCTCTACAATATGCTATGTTGTGTACCTCACTGGAAGTGTGCCTTGCCATGAGTCAGTCAAGGGGTACAAGAATGATCCAGGAATGGATCATTGGATAGCGGTCTAAATTGTCCTTGGAGTAAATAAGGACATGTTTCTTGATTATGGAGGTGATAAAGAGTTCGGCGTAAAGGGTTACGTCGATGCAAGCTTTAACACCTATCCGAGTGACTCTGAGTAGCAAACCGGATACGTATAGTGGAGCAACCATTTGGAATAGCTCCAAGTGGAGCGTGGAAGCAGCGTTTACAATATGACATAGAGAATTGCGAAGTACATACGGATCTGAATATTCTGCACCCGTTGACTAAAACCTCTCTCACAAGCAAAACATGATCAAACCCCAGAACTCGTTGAGTCTTAATCACATGATGATGTGAACTAGTTTAATGACACTAGTAAACTCTTTGGATGTTGGTCACATGGCGATGTGACGTGTGAGTGTTAATCACATGATGATGTGAACTAGATTATTGTCTCTAGTGCAAGTGGGAGACTGTTGGAAATATGCCCTAGAGGCAATAATAAATTAGTTATTATTATATTTCCTTGTTCATGATAATCGTTTATTATCCATGCTATAATTGTATTGATAGGAAACTCAGATACATGTGTGGGTACATAGACAACACCAAGTCCCTAGTAAGCCTCTAGATGACTAGCTCGTTGATCAACAGATGGTTACGGTTTCCTGACCATGGACATTGGATGTCGTTGATAACGGATCACATCATTTGGAGAATGATGTAATGGACAAGACCCAATCCTAAGCCTAGCACAAAGATCGTAGTTCGTATGCTAAAGCTTTTCTAATGTCAAGTATCATTTCCTTAGACCATGAGATTGTGCAACTCCCGGATACCGTAGGAATGCTTTGGGTGTACCAAACGTCACAACAGAATCGGGTGGCTATAAAGGTGCATTACAGGTATCTCCGAAAGTGTCTGTTGGGTTGGCACGAATCAAGACTGGGATTTGTCACTCCGGTTGACGGAGAGGTATCTCCGGGCCCACTCGGTAGGACATCATCATAATGTGCACAATGTGACCAAGGGGTTGATCATGGGATGATGTGTTACGGAATGAGTAAAGAGACTTGCCGGTAACGAGATTGAACAAGGTATCGGTATACCGACGATCGAATCTCGGGCAAGTACAATACCGTTAGACAAAGGGAAATGAATACGGGATTGATTGAGTCCTTGACATCGTGGTTCATCCGATGAGATCATCGTGGAACTTTTGGGAGCCAACATGGGTATCCAGATCCCGCTATTGGTTATTGACCGGAGAACGTCTCGGTCATGTCTGCATGGTTCCCGAACCCGTAGGGTCTACACACTTAAGGTTCGATGACGCTAGGGTTATAAAGGAAGTTTGTATGTGGTTACCGAATGTTGTTCGGAGTCCCGGATGAGATCCCAGATGTCACGAGGAGTTCCGTAATGGTCCGGAGGTAAAGAATAATATATAGGAAGTGAGGTTTTGGTCACCGGAAAAGTTTGGGTTTTATCGGAAGCGTCTGGGACCACAGGAGGGTCGAGGGTCCACCAAGTGGGGCCACCATCCCGGAGGGCTGCATGGGCTAAGTATGGGAGGGACCAGCCCGGGTGGGCTGGTGCGCCCCCCCACAAGGCCCAAGGCACAGCTAGGTGGGGAGAGGGAAACCCTAGGCGCAGATGGGCTGAAGGCCCACCCTAGAGGCGCCCTCTCTCCCCTCTTGGCCGCCACCTTCAAGTCCCATCTAGGGCTGCCGCACCCTTGGGTGGGAACCCTAGATGGGGGCGCAGCCACCTCCCCTCCTCCTATAAATAGTGGGGGTTTTGGGGCTGCCCAACACACGAGAACCTCTCCCTCTTGGCGCAGTCCTACCTCTCTTACTCCTCCTCTCCCGCGGTGCTTGGCGAAGCCTTGCTGAACTACCATGCTCCTCCATCACCACCACGCTGTTGTGATGCTGCTGGATGGAGTCTTCCTCAACCTCTCCCTCTCTCCTTGCTGGATCAAGGCATGGGAGACGTCACCGGGCTGTACTTGTGTTGAACGCGGAGGTGCCGTCCGTTCGGCACTAGGATCTCCGGTGATTTGGATCACGACGAGTACGACTCCTTCAACCCCGTTCTCTTGAACGCTTCCGCTTAGCGATCTACAAGGGTATGTAGATGCACTCTCCTTCCCCTCATTGCTAGTTTCTCCATAGATAGATCTTGGTGAGACGTAGGAAAATTTTGAATTTCTGCTACGTTCCCCAACAAAACACTCTTAAGTTAGCTCATGAAACTATCTTCGAAGATCATCGAGAACTTTTAAGGGCTCATGAGAAGTTACTCTTTGAAAAGCTCAATCTTGAGCAAGAGCATGAGTTCCTAAAGGCAATCAATGATGATCTCCGTAAGAAAAGTTCTTCTTACATTGCCAAGCATTTACTCTTATCTATTTAGATGCCTCAAGTCAAGTCTAGTAACAAGAACAAGAAAGATTCTTCCTCTAGTAGTAACAATAACTATGCTAAATGCAATATTGTTGCTTCTAGTACTCTTGATTCCACTAATGATTCTCTTAGCCAAGTTACACTTGAGCAAGAAAACAACTTATTGAAGGGAATTATAGAGAAAGGCGTATACAAGAGCCTTGCCGGGAGTAAGCAATTCGAGGAAATTGTACGCAAGCAAGGAAGGCACCGGAAGAATCAAGGTGTTGGTTTTGAACGAAAGTTCAATGCCAATGGAGTTGAGTGGGAAGAAGATCAATACCCCAAGACGAAGTTTGTTCCACAACAAGAGAAGTATGATCCTACTTCCTTCAAGGGAACACAAGCACAAGATGATCTTCCACCACAAGACCACAAGAACAAAGGCAAGGACAAGCTTCAAGAGGAGATTGATGCATATGAAGAAGCACCTAAGGCCTTGGTCAAGTGGGTTCCCAAGACTACGTCAAGTTCTACTTCATCAAGTACAACTACAACACCAAGGATTTCCATCAAGATGATGTGGATCCCGAAGAAGAAGAACTAGAGTGTTCTTGAGGGCGACTCCACCAATATTCTTCACTCATATCATTTTGGAAAGGACAAGTGCAATCATCTTCCATATCTTGCACTAGTTCAAGGAGTCACAAACCCTCATGTTGGTAAGGCAAGGGACAAGGTAACCTAATGTTTTCATGGACATCATTTTGTGTGTGCATCACTCTATGTCTATGGATATTCTTGTTTGTTCCTTGTGGGACTAACCCATGTAGGTATTGAAAGTGCAACTCACTCCAAAGGATTGCTCCAAAAGATCTACATCAACATTGAGCATCCACATCTTCAACACCTACATGAAGTCATCATCGACAAAACCCAAGGTTAGTTCATCCCTCTATGGGGGGATCTCACATCTAGGGGGAGCTTAACTCTAAGAATTGAGTCAAAGCAACTCTAATGATGTGAACACATAAATGCTTTATGTAAAAGTGGTAACCCCACTTGAGCTTAAACGATGAGTATGACCTATGATCAAATGTTCTCATTTGACTCCTAAGTCAATATACTCATATATAGATGACCTAGTCATCGCCAATTGTTTGATAGATGCTAGAATTGTTTGTGCATGCTTTTTCACATATTTCATTTGTCATTTTATTGTGTGAGCATGTTGGTTGCATATTTTACTCATTCGAGGACATCCACTTGTTGTTTTTATTGATTGGTTTCTTTTCTTTGGCCAAGTGGATGGACAAGAATGACTAAGAACCTTCTCTAGCTATCTATGCTTTACTTGTCTCAAACTCTATTCATGCTACATCACAAAATTTGATCAAGTCGATTGAACCACTCGTGTGAGGAGCACTTTGAGTCCCCGATTCAGTCATAGACTTAAACTTACAAAACTTCTTTGTGCTTTTGGTCGACCGATCCTCCATTTCGGTCATACCGAGATCACTAAGTCGATCTAGGTTTTCATCTCGGTGCAACCGATTTTAAATTTTCGGTCACACCGAGTTCTTTATGTATCAACATTATGCATCTCGGTGCCACCGAGTTGTTCCACTCGGTCACACCGACAGTGTTGGGCTATATATTCTCACGGGCAAAATTTTGGAAAACTTTCTCCAAACCTCTTCGCCCGCGCATAGCTCGCTCTGCCTTCTAGGTCTCCGGATCATCGACTTAAATGCGCCACCGCCTCCTATCGCTGGTCTCCGCCGCCGTCAACGGATTTCATCTCCGCCGTTGCCGCCGTAGTGAGTTCATCGCCGAACTAGGGTATGAACTCGATCACAGTGCTATCCTCGTCTGATTCCTAGCACATTGTGTTCATTATGATTCTTGCCACGATTGAAACACCTCTATCTAGTCAAAACAATCCTTAGAATAGATGTGATTTGAAAATTTAGGGTTAGGTTTCCGCCGAAACCATCTCGGACCCACCGAGTTGAAAAACTTGGTCCCACCGATTCGGTTAACGCCATTGCACTTGTAACTCTCGGTCTGACCGAGAATTGCAAATCGGTGTGACCGATTTTAGAACTTTGTGAAACCCTAGCAGTCTCGATGCCACCAAACTGTGACTCGGTCTGACCGAGTTCACTAGTTTAGGTTCCAAAACTGCTTCGGTATCACCGAGTTTGAAAATCGGTTGATCCGAAATGCTTTCTGTGGAAAACTAAAACTAAGTTTTTTGAATCCTTCTTTTGCAAAAATCTCTGCATTTTGTGATGCTCATCCACTCTATCTCATCTATAACTATTCACAGGAGCAGTCAGTGTGTGCAGCATGTCAGACCAAAGTGACAGCCAGAACAAGTCAGAGGAGCAGATACAGATGAGTGAGGGCACTAGTCCCTCTAGCAGCTCAGATGAGGGAAGCAGAAGCACTCCCAACAATTTGCCCAAAGCTGCCACCAGGACAAGGAAGAAGAGAACCTCAGTATCTGAGGATGAGGATTATGTGGCAATAGAAGATGAGGCCATTTCAAAGAAGAAAGTGCTCAAGAAAGAGTATAGCTCAACTACAGTAAAGCCAGGGATGAAGATCAAAAGGCCTGCAGGAAGACAACCAATGTCTACAGCCAGAGTCTCCACTCAAGCATCTTTGGAATCCCAACCCAAAGAGCCTGCTGCAGAAGGAAAGAAAATGAAGGAAAGGGTCAAGAAGACCATGGCCAGAGTGATTGGAAAGCCTTCCATGATGGAAGAATAGGAAGAAGAAGATGTTGCTGCACCAGCACCCAAGGTTCAAAAGCTGATGGGTGATGCTATAAAGTCAGGGGCTGCAACATCAAAGCCGAAAGTAGCACCCAAAGCTGTCTCCAAGCCCAAGAGTGCACCTAAGAGGAATACCAGGAGTATACCAGCTGCTGAAAAGAACAAGGCCCCAGTGCCTGATGTTGCTACTGAGGAAGATGATGAAGGACAAGTCCTAAGGAAGCTCAAACCCAAGATTCCAGACCACGATGATGCTCATTCTGTGGCTGAGAACATGAAGATCAGGAGAGATTTAGGGTTGAGGCTCTGGAGAGAGTCAGATCCATATGCCACCAGGAGAAGGACTGCTGTTGATTACAGGTTCCACACAAAGGAACATCAGGACTTCTATGAGACAATCTTGTTGGATAAGAAGCCCATAGTGTGTGATATGAGGTGGGTCGATTGGACCTACATACAGGAGAATGAAGAACATTATCCTGGAGTATATGAAAGCTTCAGTGCGTGTGGAGGTGCAGACTTTGTTGGGCAGAAGCTCACAAACTGGAATGATGAGCTCATTATGCAATTCTACTCCACAACACATTTCTATCCAGATGGCAGGATAGTTTGGATGTCTGAAGGAACGAGATACCAATCAACTGTTGAGGAATGGACAAGTCTGATCAATGCCCCAAAGGAGAGTGAAGATGACTTGGACGTTTATGCCAAGAAAAAGATGGATCACAACTCTATGTCACAGATGTACAAGGAGATCCCAGACAAAGCTCTTGAGACTTTCAAGCTTGGGTCAGTCCATTTTCTTCTGTCAGGGCTGCCAACGATCGGATTCTAAGGCACACTCCTTTGCCCAAATCAGGTGACCATAACATGATGAGAGGGCATGCAATTAATTTGCTACACATATTTGATGTGCCACAGAAATTCAAGGTCATGAGCCTCATGGTTGAGACTATCAAGAGGACAGCATCAGACCAAAAGAGAAGTTGTGGATATGCCCCACAAATTCAGGAGTTGATTAACTCAAAGATGGGAACAGGAAAGTATCTGTTGGATAAGGAACACTTTGTTCTCTATCCTGACTTTGAGGACAATCAAGTTGTGATGAATGAGAATGAACCATCATCAGTACAAGCTCAAGAGAAGAAGGAGAAAGCAAAGAAAGAGAAGGCTGCCAAGATGCCAACACAAGAGGAGGCATCTGAGTACTTTTTGAAGAGCAAGCAGGACCAACTTAGTTACTTGATAGCATCAACTCTGATGATTGAGAAAGGGTTGGCCACCCTAACTCAAAACCGGAGAGCACGGAAAGAATCATGGAACAAAATTCTATGATCTTGATGTCAAAGTAAGCGAGATTGATCGGTTGTGGAGCAGCTACTGAGGATGACATGCAGGAGAGGAAGGGCAGGACAACTACTGATGCATTTGCCAGAGTGCCTCGATCTCAGAGATCAGCTGCAGAGCCAGTAACAGACACCAGAGTCACTTCATCTACTCCATCTACAGCTCCAGTGCAACCAGCTCCAGCACCAACTCCTTCAGCTCCTTCCACATCAACTGAAGTCTTCGTCCAAGGAGCCATCTCTACGCCACCAACTGAAGACCAAGCCTGAGAGGCGATATAGTACTATGCATTTTCTAGGAACTTTTTGGTAACTTGTTGCCAAAGGGGGAGAAAAATGTATAGATCATAGGCTTCGAGAGAGAGAGAGAGAGTTTGCTTTTATTCTCTCTTGTCTTCTTGGTTTAACTTTGTTTGCTTTTGATTGCTTGAGATACTATGCTATTATCTGTGAGACATTGATGATCATGTGTTTGATCATAAGCTACACTTATGCTTATTAGATGATATTATCTTGCTTATCCTTATATGATCATTCACTTTGCTTGGTGATGAGTGCATGTATTCAATCTGTATTATTTTGAGCACTCCACCAAGATGTATGTGACATGGAAAAGTAACCCATGAGCCTAATTCCTTGTGCATTTGCAGTCCAAAGCAAATCTCAAAATATGCACAAATTTAGGGGGAGCTCTTGCTTATCACACACTTCTCAAAGCGACGATGCTTTTTAATCTTATTGTCATTTGTCGAAGCTTTGATCTATATGTTGTCATCAATTTCCAAAAAGGGGGAGATTGAAAGTGCAACTATCCCTAGGTGGTTTTGGTAATTCATAACAACATATAGCTCATTGAGCTAATGCTATTCCAAGACAAACATTTCAGGAAAGCTCAATGAATGGCATGGCATGGATGATGAAAGTGGATCCCTCAAAATATTAAGGACAAAGGATTGGCTCAAGCTCAAAAGCTCAAGACTCTACATTTTACATTTTAGTGATCCAAGATCACATTGAGTCTATAGGAAAAGCCAATACTATCAAGGAGGGATGAGGTGTTGCTTAATGATCCTCTTGCTTCATGTGCTTAGCGATATGCTCCAAAAACCCTCAACTACTTTCTCACATGCACATATGACCTAAACCTAAAGTCCAACTCGGCCCCACCGATTCTTTCTATCCGGCGTCACCGAGTTGAAATGTCATAGCCACAGCCACAAACCCTAGGCAAATCGGTTTCACCGATAGGGATCTTGGTCTCACCGAGATGGGATTGTAATCTCTCTGTTTTCCTTCGTAACGTTTCGGTCTAACTGAAGTGAGCCATCGGTCCCACCGAGATTGCAATGTAAACTCTCTGTTTCCTTTCGTAACATTTGGTCTCACCGAAAAAGCGAATCGGTCCCACCGAAGTTTACTTGACCAACTCTCGGTTAGCTAATTACCAAAATCGGTCTCACCGAGTTTGTGTGTCAGTCTCACCAAGATTACATTATGCCCTAACCCTAACTATATCGGTCCTACCGAGTTGCATTTCGGTCCCTTGAAAACCCTAACGGTCACTAGGTTTCTTGAATCGGTCAGGACCGAGTTTGTTGATTCGGTCCCACCGAGTTTGGTAAATTGTGTGTAGCGGTTAGATTTTGTGTGGAGGCTATATATACCCTCCACCTCCTCTTCATTCGTGGAGAGAGCCATCGAACAAACCTACACTTCCAACTTACCAGTTCTGAGAGAGAACCACCTACTCATGTGTTGAGGCCAAGATATTCCATTCCTACCACATGAATCTTGATCTCTAGCCTTCCCAAGTTGCTTTCCACTCAAATCTTCTTTCCACCAAATCCAAATCATGTGAGAGAGAGTTAGTGTTGGGGAGACTATCATTTGAAGCATGTAAGTGCATCTAGTGCACCTTAGTGATTTTGGTGTATTGAAGACTTATAGGTTAAGTAACTAATGCGTTTGTGAGTGTACACAGGTCTATAAGTCTATGAGGAGTTTGATATTTACAGAGAAAGTCGACCCCTAAAAATGAAGTTCTTCATCTGAAGACTTTCTGAAGACTTTGAAAGTGAAGAAATTGGTGTGACCTTGAAGACTTGGTATTCATTTGAGGAACATGAAGCGTGAAGACTTTTGTTTTCGTAGTTTCATTTTCTCTTTCTTGAGTCATAGGAAACACCGTCTTGTTAAAGGGGTCGAGGAAATACTAAGGAAAAATTTCCATGTGATGCTCAACTCAAAATCCTACACCTACCAATTCCTTGAGTGAAGCCTTTGGAAATCTCATACAGATTCGGTCAATTTCTTGATGTGAGACGAAGTTCTTCAGTCGTTGAGAATTTGTTCGACCGAGGAGTTAGGAATTCGCCAAATGTGGATTGCCTACGATGAGGAACATGATAATACGAGGAATTTGAGAGTCAAATTTCCGACCGTTCTTTGTCTTCTTGCGCCACCTGTCCCAAAATATCTTATCCACCTAACGGTCATATCATTGAAGGGCATTTATGTCTTATCATGTCGGGCTGCTCCCTAGGCTATAAATAGCCGCCCCTACAACCACTAGCTGGTTGGCTGCTCGAGAGAACTTGACACTTGTCATTTGAGAGCAACCCATCCTCCGAGGACTTTGGCGAAAATTATCAAGTGAGGAAAACCCAAAACCAAACCCTACAAACCCAAAGTGATTGAGCATCATGAAGAAATTGATCCTGCGTGGATCCGACGCTTGTTACCTTTGAAGGCTGTGCTTCTTCCAGACGGTTAGGCGTCATGGTCTAGAGAATCAAGAGGAATTGTGGATCGCCGAGTGACCAAGTTTGTGAAGGTTTGGAAGTCGCTGAAGACTTACCATGAGTGATTGGACGAGGTGCATGTGACCTTAGTTCAAGGAGAATCGGTGAGGACTTGGTGTCTGAGCTGCGTGCTCGGTGATCGGGTGTCCGGGCTGTGTGTCCTCGAGTTTAAATACTCGGCCGCTCCAACAGACGTATAACCGAGACAACAGTTGGAACTGGTCTACCAAATCATTGTCTTCACCAACCTAACTGGTTCTAATTCCTCAACCCTTTCATTTCCTCATTACTGTGTTGAGTGTTTGTTCATATCTGTGTTTGAAGACTTTGACTGAAGACTTTCTCAATTTCCTCAGTTCAATTTCTTCGGTCTGTTTTGTCTTCATCTTGTGCTATCCTGTGTTTACGCTCTCTGTACTCTTTGTTTGTCTTCATTTCATCATGATGACCATGCCCGCATTCTGTTATGCTTACTTCTGAGTACTTATTCCGCTGCAAGTAGTTCTTCGCTAAGGAATTTCCTCACCGGCAAATTCCTCATTGAAGAATTCCTAAAAATCGCCTATTCACCCCCCCTTTAGTCGATATAACGCACTTTCAATTGGTATCGAGCAAGGTACTCCTTGTTACGTGTGATTTTAGTTTAACCACCGGAGTTTTAGTTATGTCGCCAGAAGGTATGATCAAGGTCTCAACAGGTGTCCTACCTTCGATGGGACGAACTACCCCTCTTGGAAGAACAAAATGCGAATGCATCTTGAAGCAATTGACAACGATCTACGGTATGTTGTGGAAAATGGTGTTCCTCGGTCACACCTTCTCACGAATCTGCTGATGTGAAGAGATTCAAGCAACTCGATTCTCAAGCGAAGAATATCATATGTGGCCATCGAGCAAAGGTCAATATGGAAGAGTGAGTGCTTTGGAATCTGCCAAGCTCATCCGGGACAGGCTGTCCAAAGTAAATGAAGGTGTCTCAACTCAGCGTGACTCTCGAGTTGATGTTCTTGGAATCTCTTCAACCGCTTCAAAAGACTCGACAATGAAAATGTTCAACAAACCTTGATCGCCTCATTGACATCTCAAATGAGCTTCAAGCACTTGGCGCCATCGACATCACCGACCATGAGGTGGTGAAGAAATTATTAAGATCACTTGATTCCTCATTTGATACTCCGCGCGATGATTCAAGAACGAGCTGACTACAAGTCTCTTGATCCTGCCGATATCCTCGAAGGCTAAATACTCACGAGTTCGACTTGCTGAAAAGAGAGATCTCTATGGTTACGCCTATGGAAAACACGTGCCACGAAGGCCAAGGTGTGTCCGAATCTGAGTGTGAAGACTCGGTAGTAGCCTTGGAGATCTGAAGAATTAGGCCAGGAGCTAGCACTTCGCTCGTGAAGAAATTCAGAAATTCTCAAGGCGTGGTCGCTTTGGAAAATCCTCAAGAAGTAGTGATTCCTCATCTAGTGACTATAAGAAGACTTTGTCACAAATGCAAGAAACCTGGTCACTACATCCAAGATTGTCCTCGATGGGAAAAGGAATTAAAGAAGAAGAAACACAAGGATTACGATTCGATGACTCGAAGAAGAAGAAGAAATCATCAAAATCTTCATCATCAAAATCCTCAAAGCCTTCTTCCCACAAGAAGAGCAGCTCGAAAAGGCTCGGGCATTCATTGGCAAGGAAATGGACTCGAAGCTGAATCGAGGAACATGAGGAAGAGGAGGAGTCGAAGAATCCGAATCTGGTGTGGCTAGTCGGCTCTTGCTACTGCTTTTGTTAGCAAGTCCATCTTCAACACTGAAGAAACTGACTCCGCCGACAAGCCTGATGAGGAAAATGATGACTACGCTCCCACCTATTGCTTCATGGCAAAAGGTGCCAAGGTACTAAATTTCACCTCCTCTGAATCTAGTGAAAATGAATCTGATGAGGATCTCAAGCCCAGCTACTCTAAACTTGCTAAGTTTGCTATAAAACAACAAAGGGCTTTTGAAAAGGTTCAAAACATTCTAGACAAAAGTGATGATATGTTGGGTGAAGAAATTGATCGCACTAAAGCCCTGACTGAAAATCTTCAGAGACTTCAGTCTAGGCTTGACAACCTTCAAGGTCATCATAACACTCTCTTATCGAGCATGAGAAACTTTCTTATGAATTTCTTCAAAAGCAAGATCTTGAGAAGCTAAGAGTGAGTTATGAAGATCTTCGAAGGGCGCGATTCATTACTTGCTCAACAAATCAGCGCTTCTCAAGAAGAATTTGTTCCTCCATGCTTAAAGTGCATTGAGCGTGAATCGCTAATTCTTCACTGAATGTTCAAATGCTTCAACTGTTACAAATTCTTCACCTGCCTCTGCTATCACTAATTCCTCATCGAGGACATTGCTAGTATCCTTGACGATGCGGGGTTGAAGGAATTGTACATGTGAGCATGTACAAAAGCCTCAAAGGGCATCGAGACTCTTTGTGATGTGCTTAAAAGCAGATCCTCAATAGGAACCCTAGGAAAGAGGTATTGCCTTTGAGAGGATACTCAATCTTGATGGAACATATTGGGCGTGAGCGATATCCCAAAACCTCATGGGTTGCTGCAAAGGGACCTCTAGTTGATCCATCTACCTTATCTGGCTTTACATGCGAATTTCCTCATTCTGGCGATGAGTCATTTGACTCAAACTATAAACTGTTCAAAAATCAGAATGGTGAAGTATTTGCTAGATATGTTGGCACTAACTCGAGAGCGGTTCCCCTATGAAGAAAATCTGGGTTCCCAAGAAGTGCCTTGAAAGTCTTGGTGAATGTCCTCATGACACCACCGGTGAAGAATAGGAACCCCAGATCAAATTCTTCATATGGACCAAATTCTTCATATGGATCCAAGTCCTCATACGGACCAAATTCCTCACGTGGATCAAATTCCTCAAAAGGATCAAAGTCCTCATATGATCATCATCGTGCTAACGACTCTGTTTATGAGGTAGAGCTAAGGGCTATGAATATGTGTATTATTCTTCAAATCAATATGTTCATAAGTCCTCGAAGAATTTCTCCGCTTATTCATATGCTTACCCTAACCCCTCTTATGTGAAGCGAAATGGTTTGGCTTCTATGCCACCATTCTCATATGGTGCTTTCAGAATGATGAACTCTTTGCCACCCCTTGAGATGTGGGTGGTGAAGAAAAGAACTAATCTCTTCTGCAGGTCAGGTCTCGGGCGTGCCTTAACGTCTGAAGAATTTCTTTGGGGCTTGACAAATTGCACGAAAGGACGCAGGCTAATCATGATGAAATGAACTTTCATTTCACACGTCCTCATCTTGCTTATATGAATCTTGGTGATGAAATTCATTTGATGAACTTGATATCATATTCTTCAGCGATGAAGTATATGAGATCGTAAGTTGAACTAATTCATCTGCGGGATGATCAACCCAAAGCCACCGAGTGGGTTCTCGATAGTGGATGTACAAATCACATGGTGGTGACAAGAATCTATTGATGGATGCTCCTTATCACCGTCACATCTGAAGCATATCATCTTTCTTGACAAAGGCAAAAGTCGGTATTGGGTCTTGGTAAGGTTGCTATTTCTAAGGACATGCACATGGACAAAGTCATGCTTGTTGAGTCCTTAGGATACAACCTCATGTCGATCTCAATGCTTTGTGATCTTGATATGGTTGTTATCTTTGGCAAATATCGTTGTGTTGTGATTATGGGCGACAATTCCAAAGTCTTGAAGGCTTTAGGAGAGGAGACTTGTATATTGTTGACTTCTCCACAGGACCACAACCAGCCGTGTGTCTACTTGCAAAAGCTTCGAAGGCTGGCTATGGCATCGGCGACTTGGTCACGCAGGCATGAGGAATTTACTGCAGCTTGTGAAGAAGAAGCATGTCATTGGCATTGAGAATGTCAAATTCCTCAAGGACCATTTATGTGGAGCTGTGAAGCTGGAAAAATGACCAAGGCCAAGCATCCAGTGAAGACTATCATGACCACTACTCGTCCCTTGAATTGCTTCACATGGACCTCTTTGGTCCCAATCATTACTCGGTATCGTTAATGAAGCATCACTATATGGCTTTGTTATTGTTGATGATTACTCTCGTTACACATGGGTACACATTGTTACTTACAAAAATCAAGTGCAGGAAGTCTTCAAGCGATTTTCCTCGAGGGCTTCAACCAACTTTGGTGTGAAGATCAAGCACATCGGGAGTGACAATGGGCCGAGTTCAAGAATTCTGGTCTTGATGACTATCTTGATGAACTTGGTATTACTCATGAGTTATATGCTCCTTATACTCCTCGGCAAAATGGCGTCGTGGAGCGCAAGAACAGAACTCTTGTTGAGATGGCTCGCACTATGCTTGATGAATACAAAGCGCCTAGTCGTTTACGGATTGAAGCAATTGACACTGCGTGCCACATCATCAACAGTATATCTTCACAAATTCTTCAAGAAGACTGCCTATGAACTCCTCACCGACAAGAAACCTAATGTAAGTTATTTCAAAGTCTTGATTGCTAAATGCTGGATTAGAGATCCTCACCACAACTCTAAATTTGCACCGAAAGCACATGAAGGTTTTATGCTTGGTTACGGAAAGGACTCGCACACCTCTGAGTCTTCAACATCACTCTACACAAGATTGTTGACCTTTGTAGATGTGCGGTTCGATGAAACTAATGGCTCACAAAGAGCACCTACCTACGTGTTAGGCGAACCATCACCGAGGATTCTATCAGGTTCAAGGCAAGCTGAGGATGTCATTCCTCTTGAAGAAACTCTTGAAGAATTCATTCTGTCTGTCTTGAAGAACGTCGAGTGATGCACTGAAGATAATCTTTGAAGAAAATGGTCTTTGAGGAAAATGATCAAATTCCTCGGCGACAACCAGCTCATCCTCGCGTTGCAAAAGAAGTGCAAGTGGAGAAGATCATCGATGACATTAAGCGCGCGGAGTCCTCTCACACGCTCAAAAGCTTCACATTTATCTAACTTTTTGGGCACTATGCTTTTGTCTCTATCACAAAGCCCACTAAGGTAGATGAAGCATTTACGAGCCGGAGTGGATTCAGGCCATGCAAGAAGAATTACATCGATTCGAGCTCAACAACGTCAGGGAACTGGTCAAACGTCCAGATCCTCGCAAGCATAATATCATTGGCACAAAGTGGATCTATCGCAACAAGCAAGATGAAAATGGTCTTGTGGTGAGGAATAAGGCACGACTAGTAGCTCAAGGCTACACGCAGGTTGAAGGAATTGATTTCGATGAAACTTTTGCACTGTTGCTAGACTTGAGTCTATTAGCATATTACTCGCCTATGCTAACCATCACAATATCACTTTATATCAAATGGATGTGAAAAGTGCATTCCTCAATGGTAAGCTTGAGGAAGAAGTATATGTTGCTCAACCCCTGGTTTTGAAGATCCAAGAATCTTGACAAAGTCTTGAGACTCAATAAGGCCCTCTATGGCCTCAAGCAAGCCCTCGGCGTGGTATGATACATTGAAGGAATTCTTTGTGAAGAATGGCTTCACACCGGTTCACTCGACCCTACTCTCTTTACTAAATCTTATGATGGTGAACTTTTGTGTGCCAAATATATGTTGATGATATTATCTTTGGCTGTCTTGACCAACGTTATAGTGATGAATTTGCCTATATGATGAGTGAAGAATATCAAATGTCTATGATGGGAGAGTTGAAATTCTTCTTAGGTCTTCAAATTAAATCAACAACTCAATGGCATATTCATATCTCGGAGAAATACCTCAAAGATGTCTGAAGAAATTGGCATGCAAGATTGCAAAGGTGTCAAAATTCCTATGCCCACAAATGGCCATCTATGCCTTGATGAAAATGGTATTGACTTGATCACAAGGTATACCGCTCCATGATTGGTTCTTTATTGTACTTATGTGCATCTAGGCCAGATATAATGCTTAGTGTTTGCATGTGTGCCCAATTTCAAGCTACATCAAGGAATCACACCATAAATTTGTGAAGCATATTCTTGATATCTAGCTCACACACCAACACTAGGATTATGGTACCCCAAGGGCTCTACTTTTGATCTCATTGGATATTCGACTCGACTATCTTTGGTGATCGTGTGGACCGCAAGTCAACATCTGGTACTTGTCATTTCCTCGGACGATCTTTGGTCTATTGGTCCTCGAAGAAAGCGAGCTGCGTATCACTTTCTCTCTGCGGAAGCTGAATACATTCTGCTTTGGCTCATGTTGTGCTCAATTGCTATGGATAAAGCAAACTCTCAAGGACTACGACATCAACGTGAAGAATGTGCCTCTCTATTGTGACAATGAGAGTGCCATCAAGATTGCTCACAACCCAGTTCAGCACTCGAAGACAAAGCACATTCAAATTCGTCATCATTTTCTTCGTGATCATGTGTTGAAGGCGACATCTCCATCGAGCATGTGAAGGCGAAGAACAGCTAGCTGATATCTTCACTAAGCCCTTGGATGAGAAGAGATTTAGCAAGTTGCGGTGTGAGCTAAATATCTTAGAATCTTGAGCGTTCTTTGAAAAGGCACACATCCTAACACTTATGCAAAATTGATGACTTAGATGTGCAACACATGAAGAAGCGTTTTCTTCAATCAATGAAGAATAACACTCTTAGTGTGAAGAAATTAATGAAGAATTTGATTCTTAGAACCCGGCGACAATTATGCGCGGTGTCTGAAATCATCTTTCTTATATGGTGGGTCACGCCACCACCAAAGTTGAAAATCTTCAATTTGAGTTTTCCTCGGTTTTGAAATTCTTGAGTTTTCAAATTCTTCAACTTTGCAAAATCTTCTTTGTTTCCGTCGTCTTTCTTCATTGGCTATATATATATATATATATATATATATATATATATATATATATATATATATATATATATATATGGGTTTATGTCCTCTACAACATTCACTTATGGCTATTTCTTCAAGTCGCTTTTTTGCTAAGTGAATGTGATGGGACCCTTCCCCTCTATGCTATACTCAACCCAATCCATTCACAAATTCTTCATATGCGTTCTATTTTGAAACTCGTTCAAAGTCTTCCTTGTGTCCTTGATTTGAAGAAATTACAGCGAACGTTAAAACTGATCTTATCAAACCTTCGTTTTACCGCTCAAACCGTTCCGCATCCCATGATGCATTATTCTAATCACCCACGATCGTACGATCTCCACTACACGAGACGTGGGTGACACATGTCGTGAGAAGGAAATGGTCAGGGCATGTTAGTCCTAAATCTTGAGGCGATCCGTTTTCACCGTCTCTATAAATACCCTCTCCCTTCCTCACTTCTTTTACCCGCTCGACCTCTCTCTCCCGTTCGAGCTCCTCAAACCCTAAGCGCGCCGCTTCTCCATAAATCGCCGGTGAGGAAAAGCTTCATTGCCTCGACCTCGTCATTGGCGTACTCGCGCCGACCGTGGAAATCCTCACTCCGCCTTGCCGTAGCTGTCTTCCTCCGCCAAGTTAGGCGTGGAAGATCTGAGCGGACAAACTTCCACTGTTCTTCTTAGTTCGTCGTGTTCTTCACTTGGGTAATTAAAAGTTACTTTTATTACTCGCTTTGATTCTCAAATCTTCTTCAAAATCTTCAAAGGTGTTTATTCTTCAAATCTTCACATATGAACACCTCAAATCTCTTGATTAGTTTCTCTAAGCAATGATTTTCTTCAAGATTCCTCAATTGTGTGGATCCTCGATCTATACAACTCTGGAACCTAAGACAAAGAGCGCTTAGTGAAATTCCTCAAGGCTCATCTGGTCAAAATCCTCAAAACCTGTTCTTTTGAAAAACCTTACGAGAAGCATATGACCTCTCCAAATTCCTCGCAACTATACTCATTCACGGTACACATGTCCATTGCTGAATCCCTAGGTTCTCATCAACTTAACTCATTTGCAGCGTTCCTCGAAGAAAAACTGCACATTTCTTGAGAGAACTCAATTGTTCAAATTCCTCAAGCTGAAGAAAATGGCGACGGTAAGAAGCCACGAAAGGAGGAAAGAAACCGAGGTTATGACTGCGTTTGAAATCCACGAGGAAATCTATCTTGACTCACTGCACACCGGATGAAGAAAACAAAAATCAGCGCAAGGTGCGTATTCGGAAGATTGAGCGGAGATGGGCACGGGAATGGTGGGAATACAGATATGTAACTCCTAAGTACATGAAGAAATTCGCTCTAAATCCTCCATGCCCAAGAGCTCCTTTGGCTTTGGCCAAGTAGCTGATCCCACAAGCATCAAGCGAGGTGAGGACTTTCACGATGAATGGGCTAAACCCCAAGCAAAATTGGCAAAGCAAGCAAAGGAGGCGGTGAAGAAATTCAATGAGGATTATCTGCTGCTCTCTTGCCACGAGGTCTCGGTCAAACCGAGGAAATCCATGCAAAAGAAGCCTGCTCATAAGCCAAGTGCTTCACCATCTGCGCCCTCACGGCCAATTTCCTCGTGACACCCTCCAAGCAAATTCCTCACTGCTGCTGCTGCTCCACCAAAGTCCTCAACAGCTCCGTCAAAACCTTGGTTCTGTGCACCTAGCTACATGTCAAAGGACTGCTGGCTTCTCAATTGCCTCGAGCGTTTACGCAAGTTCCTCGGCCGCTCCCAATTCTTCAATCGGCCCGACTCGGTGAAGACCAAAGCAACAATTGGGCGAGGTCCTTGGCCTAGCCAAGGAAGAAACAGGTTGCATTCCATGTGCCTTCGATGATGAGGCATCGATGATGAACTTGCGGAAATCATCGAGACCGTCAAGAAAAGGCCGCTAGAGCCAAAGGCACATTTGTGCCCTTCTTTGTTGGATCGAAGAAAATCCTCGACTATATTGATCTACGGCACAAGGATCCCAATACCCCTATGCGACCTTCATCGACACTGGACAAAGTCATATGTTGACTCACTTCATCGCTGAAGAAAAATGGAAGTTTGAGAAGGCAAGGGAAATCAAAAGGCTCAATACTGGAAGGAGAAGTTCACGAAGAAAAATGTTGTCAAGATGACACGAGGAGCTTCTCAAGGTCAGACTGAAATTCAAGACCTCGGCAAAACTTGATTCATATTATGCTGATTGGCAAGGAGCCAAGGTCAGATTTGTGAACGATGAAAAACTTCACCAATGTTGCCGCCCGATTGCAACATGAAATTCCTCAGTGAAGCCTCAGCCCAACCCATGAAGAACATGCCGGCATCGGCGATGGCGTTCAACCTCTTGATGAAAATGCTAGTTCGGGCTGATGATCCCATTCCGGCCATTGAAGAAATTGCGGGGCACCCACTAGTGGTGCGCTCAAAAAGCTGCTCAAGGCAGGCAAGCTGCATCGGTTGCACTCAAGAAAGCGAACCACATTCCTCGGCTCCTCCTGCGCCAACTCCAACTCCAATTCTTCCATCGCCTCGATGTGAAGAAAATCAAGGCTGCTGAGCGAGCCGCTGTGAAGAAAAGGAAAGCATCATTGCGTCAGATTCTTGACTGCGAAGAAAATGAGGCCTATGACCAGCTCATACGAAAATCAATTGATGCTGTTCCAATTTCCTCCATACCATCAAAGGAAGTTGTTCCTTTTGAGAAGACTATGAGATCCCAATCGGATCGATGAATAACATCATTCTCTTTGCCCGTCGAGCAGATCGATGAAGAAATTGAAGTGGATGCAATCCCTTCAACCCCGATCATTCCTCACCTATGCCTCGGTCCACGGTGAAGAGGTGGTCTTGAGAAGTGAAGATGAAGATGTGGATATTGGATGCACCACACGGTGATCAATGATGACTTTTGGGAAAGTCGGCATCCCAATACTCCTCTCTTCACCCCGCTCCAACAGATTCCTCGGTCCCTACACAAACAGTCCAAGTGGACTCGAAGAAAATCAACCCCTTTGGTTACGTGCATGAAGAAATTCCAGCCACTAGTCTTGATGAAGCTGCTGCTTCTTGATCCTCGGTACTTTTGTTGAGGAACAAGAAATTCCTCAGCCTGAAGAACCTAAACTTACGATTCCTGAGGTGGTGATGCAACTCACTGACACCCCTCTGCCCAAGCAAAAGAATCCGTTCTCAAGCAAGCAAAAGTTCAAAGCTGAAGATTTCTTTGCCGAGCACGTGTTCTTCATCGATTATAATCCATATGATTCTGCTCGCATTAGGAAGAGGCGTTTACGGACTGCCACCAAGCCAACTTCTATTCCTCGGTGCTCTTCAACAAGGATAAAATCTTGATCATGCTCATATTCCTCATGTGGATATGGAGTCGCTGCCGGGCTTTGAGCAGTCCTCGGTGTTCTTCACGACGCGGGACTTCTAAATTTCTGCACCGATATACGTGGTGGAATGAAGAACTAATTCTTGATTTTATGCAACGCTGCACATCACGGAGATCTTTGAAGACGTGAACTCATGGGTCTTAGATTGGATGATGAAAATACTCACTACAAGGCACCGACAACTGAATTGCCGTGCCCTACCACTCGATCCTCCACTTGATGGTGCACGTCGTATCTCTGACGAAAAAGAACTTTCAAATCACTATATGCAAGTCTTGATGAAGCCTTTGAAACCAAGGCAGGCCCCAAGAACCAAATTCCTCGTCAAGGAATTACTATATGTGCCTCGGACTGTCTATCGGATTCAGCGAAGACAATGAGTCCTATCAAAGGCCACGACTCGAGCGATGAAGAAGTCGTTGGCATCATGAAGAATATGCTTTTCAACATCATCCATGGCGTTCCGTCAACTTCCATGATTTCTTCATGAGGACTCGGCAAACATAGCTATGTCACCATTTGAGCTGAAGCCTTATCGCCTTGGATTATGAGACTCATCGGTCAAGGTCTTCACTCAATTACAAGGCTGATACTTTGAACCACTGCAGCTACTTGCCTCGATTGAAGTCCTCAAGCGGACATTTACCTCGAGATGATGACAAGGGCAAGGCTCTGCTGTGATCGATGAAGGCATTCGTCCATTGGATGGACAGTTTTTAAAGCGACATCCTACTCCACCAATGATGACTCGCCACACATGACTCAGCCGCAAATACCTCGATCAAGCAAAGTCCTCAAGCTCGCACTGTGGTGATGGTGATCGTGAGTTACTCCTCGGTCTTCATCGGAAGGTTGATCGTAATCATAAATGGGTCAAGCGTCGGTTTGGTACTTTTCTTCACAACATGACCTCAACACACAATGCGGTGAGGAAAAACCACTACTACCTCCATGGAACCTTCAAGCGCTTTTGGGCTATTCTTTCACAAGTCTCTGGTGAAGAAGAAGGCGGCGTCCATGGGACTCAAGGAAGAATTTGGTGGTGCGCACCTCCTCAGAAGAAATTCAAGAAGGTCAAAGTTCCTTCCTTGGTGGCCAGCTCCTATTCTTCATCTCGCGATCTTGATGAAAATGAAGACTTGGAAGACACATGGCTGGTCCTACTTCAACAAACAACCCCAACAATCTTTGGCGCTCCGTCTTCAACTTGAAATTCTTCAAGAGCGTTAGTCCTCAGTTTCGATCCTTTTGGTCATTTGATGACAAAGGGGGAGAAATTTGAGTTAGTCTTCAAGCGGGTCTTGTTTATTGTCTATATACAGTATTTTTATTCTTGTTAAGTTACAACTCTCGTTCTTCTGAACCTTTTATTGGATCGAGTTGTAATCTTAAACCCGATGGTGCTTTGATACTTTTGATGCATTATGCTCCTGCACTATGCTCTGATTCTCGTGAGCTCCTTGAAAATCTTCATAGCAAATCGATTTGGGCTCTGATACTCTTGATGCGTTACTTTGCATAACATCAAGCACCATATTTCATCATGCATTTCAAATTCTTCATATAATATCTCAAATGCGTGTATGAGTTACAAGATATAGGGGGAGATCTCCATGATTCAATTCTTCAAATGTGCATTGCCTCAAAAGCAAATTCCTCACTATGCACATCTTGTGGGGAGTTCTTCTATATCTTGCAATCAAATTCCTCATTATCGGTATTTACAATTCATATGTTTATCCCGTTGAAAACTTAACCTAGATTGTCATCAATCACCAAAAGGGGAGATTGTAAGTGCATCTAGTGCCCTTAGTGATTTTGGTGTATTGAAGACTTATAGGTTAAGTAACTAATCTTTGTGAGTGTACACAGGTCTATAAGTCTATGAGGAGTTTGATATTTACAGAGAAAGTCGACCCTAAAATGAAGTTCTTCATCGAAGACTTTGATATTCGAAGACTTTACGAAGACTTTGAAAGTGAAGAAATTGGTGTGACCTTGAAGACTTGGTATTCATTTGAGGAACATGAAGCGTGAAGACTTTTGTTTTCGTAGTTTCATTTTCTCTTTCTTGAGTCATAGGAAACACGTCTTTGTTAAAGGGGTCGAGGAAATACTAAGGAAAAATTTCCATGTGATGCTCAACTCAAAATCCTACACCTACCAATTCCTTGAGTGAAGCCTTTGGAAATCTCATACTGATTCAGTCAATTTCTTGATGGATGAGCGAAGTTCTTACCGGTATTTGAGAATTTATTCGACCGAGGAGTTAGGAATTCGCCAGTCGCGGATTGCCTACGATGAGAACATGATAGCCCCGAGAATTTGAGAGTCAAATTTCCGACCGTTCTTTGTCTTGCGCGCCACCTGTCCCAAAATATCTTATCCACCTAACGGTCATATCATTGAAGGGCATTTATGTCTTATCATGTCGGGCTGCTCCTAGGCTATAAATAGCCGCCCCTACAACCACTAGCTGGTTGGCTGCTCGAGAGAACTTGACACTTGTCATTTGAGAGCAACCCATCCTCCGAGGACTTTGGCGAAAATTATCAAGTGAGGAAAACCCAAAACCAAACCCTACAAACCCAAAGTGATTGAGCATCATGAAGAAATTGATCTGCGTGGATCCGGCGCTTGTTACCTTTGAAGACTGTGCTTCTTCCAGACGGTTAGGCGTCATGGTCTAGAGCATCCAAGAGGAATTGTGGATCACCGAGTGACCAAGTCTGTGAAGGTTTGGAAGTCGCTGAAGACTTACCACAGTGATTGGGACGAGTGCATGTGACCTTAGTTCAAGGAGAATACGGTGAGGACTTGGTGTCTGAGCTGCGTGCTCGATGATGGGTGTCCGGGACTGTGTGTCCTCGAGTTTAAATACTCGGCCGCTCCAACAGACGTACAACCGAGACAGCAGTTGGAACTGGTCTACCAAATCATTGTCTTCACCAACCTAAGCGGTTCTAATTCCTCAACCCTTTCATTTCCTCATTCTTGTGTTGAGTGTTTGTTCATATCTGTGTTTGAAGACTTTGGTGAAGACTTTCTCAATTTACTCAGTTCAATTTCTTCGGTCTGTTTTGTCTTCATCTTGTGCTATCCTGTGTTTACGCTCTCTGTACTCTTTGTTTGTCTTCATTTCATCATGATGACCATGCCCGATTCTGTTATGCTTACTTCTGAGTACTTATTCCGCTGCAAGTAGTTCTTCGCTAAGGAATTTCCTCACCGGCAAATTCCTCATTGAAGAATTCCTAAAAATCGCCTATTCACCCCCCCTCTAGTCGATATAACGCACTTTCAAAGCACAAGAGCAAGGAGTTCATCATCAACACACCATTTGTTACTTCTTGGAGAGTGGTGTCTCCTAGATTGGCTAGGTGTCACTTGGGAGCCTCAACAAGATTCGGAGTTGAACCAAGGAGTTTGTAAAGGCAAGGAGATCGCCTACTTCGTGAAGATCTACCGCTAGTGAGGCAAGTCCTTCGTGGGCGACGACCATGGTGGGATAGACAAGGTTGCTTCTTCGTGGACCCTTCATGGGTGGAGCCCTCTGTGGACTCGCGCAACCGTTACCCTTCGTGGATTGAAGTCTCCATCAACGTGGATGTACGATAGCACCACCTATCGGAACCACGACAAAAACATCCGTGTCTCCAATTGCGTTTGAATCCTCCAAACCCTACCCTTTACATTCTTGCAAGTTGCATGCTTTAAATTTGGTTGCTCATATACTCTCTGCATGCTTGCTTGAATTGTGTGAAGATTGCTTGACTTGTGCAAAGATAGCTAAAATCTGCCAAAGTATAAAATTGGGAAAAGGTTAAGTTTTTAATTGGTCAAGTAGTCTAATCACCCCCCCTCTAGACATACTTCAAGGTCCTACAAGTGGTATCAGAGCTTTGGTCTCCATTTGCTTTGATTTCCATAGTTTTTGGTGGTCATAGCCTTGGTTTCACAACCTAGGAGAGTATGGCATCTAGTGAGGGAAATTATCACCATAGAGGTCCTTACTTTGATGGCACTAATTTTGCTAGTTGTAAGCATAAGATGAAAATGCATATTCTCGGACATAACCCCGCCGTTTGGGCTATTGTGTGTATTGGCTTGCAAGGTGAATTCTTTGATGGGAGAGAACCGAACCGTGAAGCTAGCGCGGAAGAGTTGAAGATGCTGCAATACAACGCTCAAGCCAGCACGGAAGGTTAAGTTTTTAATTGGTCAAGTAGTCTAATCACCCCCCCTCTAGACATACTTCAAGGTCCTACAACCGTAGCGCTCCAACACAAGTTTGTTTCCTCCGTTTTGCGGTACACCACACCCCTCCAGATCAACAGGATACCCATTTCGACCGTAGGATGTCCGTTTCCTCCGTTTTGCGGTATGCCGGACCCCTCCCGATGAACAGGATCCCGTTTCAAACGTGGCCGGTCGAACACAAGGCCGTTTCCTCCGTTCTGCGGTACGCCAGGCCTTGTTTCCATTGGGTGTTCCATCCAAGCCGGTTGGCTCCCACGCGTACCGTTGCCTCCCGATGAACATGACGCATTCCGTTGCCTCCCCATGAACACAACGACGATGCAGTTTCTCTGTTCCGACCCTACCATGTACATGAGCCCTGGCCATACATACGCGCGAGTAGGCATTCGAGACCCTGCCCGTATGTACGTACATGGCCGTATTTACTTTCTTGCACCCTGGCCGTTGTACGTACGTGTACATGCTACGTGCGTTCCTCTACTACGACACGTGCGTGCCTCTACATCAACTAGTATGTACGTACACGTTCGCGACCAGAATGACAATGCTACGTACGCTTCGACCAGGTGGGTCCCGACTGTCAAGAACTTCCTTGCATGCGAAGATGTAGCTAGTGGGTCCCAGCAGTAAGGAGGGCGAATCGTTTTTTTTGCCTAGACGCACTTCCTTGCGTAGGAAGATGTAGCTGGTAGGTCCCAACAGTCAGGGGGGAAACATTTTTTTTCATGAAATACGGTGGTCCGTCCGGTGGGTCCTCACTTCAGGTGTAGGAATAATTATTTTCCGCGTAATAAGGAGGCACTTCATTGCGGCTGCCGTGGACCCAGCTGTCAGCCTCTCCACGTACAGTACTCTTTCGATGGAAGTTGGTCATTGACCACATTGACCACGCCATGCCGAGAGCACCAAGGCGGTGCATGACGGCGAGGCCTAGGAAGGGGACGACGCGGAGCCAGGGAAGACGCGGCAGTGGATTCCCACGTGGGGAGGAGTACGAGGGTTCACTGGTTCGGCTGCGGTGTGAGGCTGCCATCGCTGCAGAATAACGGGGGTGTGGGTGAGTAGAGGTATGGCACGGCTAGCGATGGGAGTAGTAGGGGCGGTGAGGCCTCCATGACATCACAGCCGGCCACGGGAGGCGAGGAGCATGCGTCTGACCCGGCCAGTATTTGCTTTGGTATTTGGAGCAAGAAGACCAGAGGTTGAAGAAGCACTACGGCCGTTGGATAGACATCGTACGGTCACTGGAGCTAGAATCGTTCATATCAACTAAGTTGACAAAGCACTCCGTCCCCGTCAACTTAGTAGGCCCACAAGTCAGCCTCTCACCAAGGTGGGTCCCAACTAGCAGGGGGAGTATTCATTTTTTGTGCATAATAAGGATGTGATACGTCCATTTTGCATCATGCTTGTATATCGATATTTATTGCATTATGGGCTGTTATTACACGTTATGTCACAATACTTATGCTTATTCTCTCTTATTTTGCAAGGTTTACATCAGGAGGGAGAATGCGGCATTTGGGATTACAGGGTGGAAAAGGAGCAAATATTAGTGACCTATTACGCACAACTCAAAAGTCACGAAACTCCACGGTATATCTTATAATAAATAATAAAAATCCTCGCCAAAGATGAAGGCCGGGGCCCACACCTGTCCATGAGGGTGGCGCGCCCCTCCTAGGGCGCGCCCCTACCTCGTGGGCCCCTGGTGGCCCTCCGATGCCCATCTTACGCTATATGAGGTCTTTAAATAGAAAAAAATCATAAGCAACCTTTGGGATGAAACTCCGCCGCCACAGGCGGAACCTTATGGAACCAATCTAGGGCTCCCGTGAGCTGTTCTGTCGGGGATACTTCCCGGGGGGGAAATCATCGTCGTCATCATCACCAAAGCTCCTCTCATCGGGAGAGGGCAATCTCCATCAACATCTTCACCAGCACCATCTCCTCTCAAAACCCTAGTTCATCTCTTTTATCCAATTCTTGTCTCCAAGTCCAGGATTGGTACTAGTAGGTTGCTAGTAGTGTTGATTAATCCTTGTAGTTGATGCTAGTTGGTTTATTTGGTGGAAGATCATATGTTCAGATCCTATCGCATATTAATACCCCTCGATTATGAACATGAATATGCTTTGTGAGTAGTTACGTTTGTTCACGAGGACATGGGAGAAGTCTTGCTATTAGTAGTCATGTGAATTTGGTATTAGATTCGATATTTTGATGAGATGTATGTTGTCTATCCTCTAGTGGTGTTATGTGAGCGTCGACTACATAACACTTCACCATTATTTGGGCCTAGAGGAAGGCATTGGGAAGTAATAAGTAGATGATGGGTTGCTAGAGTGGCGAAGCTTAAACCCTAGTTTATCGTTGCTTCGTAAGGGCTGATTTGGATCCATATGTTTCATGCTATGGTTAGGTTTACCTTAATACTTTTGTTGTAGTTGCGGATGCTTGCAATAGAGGTTAATCATAAGTGGGATGTTTGTTCAAGTAAGAACAACACCCAAGCACCGTCCACCAACATACCAAATTATCAAAGTACCTAGAGCGAATCATATGAGCGTGATGAAAACTAGCTTGACGATATTCCCATGTGTCCTCGGAGCACTTTTCCTTATATAAGAGTTTATCGGGCTTGTCCTTTGCTACAAAAAGGATTGGGCCACCTTGCTGCACTTTATTTACTTTTGTTACTTGTTGCTCGTTACAAATTATCCTATCACAAAACTATCTGTTACCACTTGTTTGATGATTTACAGAGAATACCTTGCTGAAAACCGCTTATCATTTCATACGCTCCTCGTTGGGTTCGACACTCTTACTTATCGAAAGGACTCGATAGATCCCCTATACTTGTAGGTCATCGGGAGGCACTTACGGTGGGTGCGAGTGACGATGGGGAACATTTTTTCACGAAATCGGTGGCTCGTCCGGTGGGTCCCGGCGGTGGGGGAAGCGTTTTTGTCAAATCGGTGGCCCGTCCGATGGGTCCCTATTTGTCAGGTGGAGGAATAATTATTTTCCGCGTAATAAGGAGGCACTTCCTTGCGGCTGCCGTGGACAGAGCTGTCAGCCTCTCCACGTACAGTACTCTTCCGATGGAAGTCGGTTGTTGACCACGTTGTCCACGCTACGCCGAGAGCACCAAGGCGGTGCACGACGGCGAGGCCTAGGAAGGGGACGACGCGGAGCCAGGGAAGACGCGGTAGTGGATGCCCTGCGGAGAGAATCGAGAGTTCACTTGTTGTCTGCGATGCGAGGAGGCCGCCGCCGCATAAAATAAAGGGGTGTGGGTGAGTAGAGGTATGGCCTAGCCAGCAGTGGGAGTAGTAGGGGGCATCACAGCCGGCCACGGGAGGCAGGAGCATGCGGCCCGACCGGTGATGCTTTGGGCGGCTGGAGCAAGAAGACCAGAGATTGAAGAAGCACTACGGCCGTGGGATAGACATCGTACGGTCACTGGAGCTAGAATCGTTCATATTAACTAAGTTGGCAAAGCACTCCATCCCCGTCAACTTACTAGGCCCACAAGTCAGCCTCCCACCAAGGTGGGTCCCAACTAGTAGGGGGAGTATTCGTTTTTTGTGCATAATAAGGAGGCACTTCCGGTGGGTCCGAGCTGACAGCGGGGGGAACATTTTTTTCACGAAATACGGTGGCCCGTCCGGTGGGTCCCAGCAGTTAGGGGGGAAACGTTTTTTTGCCAAAGATGGTGGCCCGTCCGGTGGGTCCCTGCTGTCAGGTGGAGGAATAATTATTTTCCGCGTAATAAGGAGGCACTTCCTTGCGGCTGCCGTGGACCCATCTGTCAGCCTCTCCACGACAGTACTCTTCCGATGGAAGTCGTTCCTTGACCATGTTGACCATGCTGCGCCAAGAGCACTAGGGCGGTGAACGACGGTGAGGCCTAGGAAGGGGACGACATGGAGCCGGGGAAGACGTGGCAGTGGATGCCCACGCGGAGAGGAGTACGAGGGTTCAATGGTTTGGCTGCGAGTAGCGACCCGACCTCAAATGGTCAAGTCTCTGTGCTTCAGTGTCATCCCTGGATCGGTAATGCTAACACACATAGTACTCAAAGGATTTATAACAGAGTAGCAATCACACACTTATTACATCGAATGTCTCAAAAGAGAACTTATTACAATAAATATGGCTTAAGCCATCTAAATAAGATAACAGAGGAGCTGAGATGCACAACAACGACCTATCCCACCTTTACTCATCGTCTGAAAAGTTTGCAACATAATACGTTGTAGCCCGAAAACGGGCCAGCACATGGAATATGCTGGCAATATAACACAATAGAGCAATGAACAGATAAATGCTATCACTACATGCATATATGGCTGGTGGAGGCTCTATGGTTATATGGTTTTTGCGAAAAGCCAATTTTTCCCTACAACAAAGGAATATATTTTATTTAACTATCATGGTGGTTGAACAACATTGAGAAGGTACCTCCAACTCAATCCCCATTAAAAGTAATTATCAACCCAACAAATTAAGTTAGAGTGATGAGATACTTATGATAATCCAAGTACTAGATACTCAAGATGTCCATAACCGGGGACACGGCTAACCATGATTAGGCTGTACACTCTCTGAGAGGTTTTGCACTTTTCCCCACAAGACTCGATCTCCCCGTTGGATTTCTCGCACTTCATGGTGTTTGAGAAAGCGGATGACCGAGACACGTCTTTCGAAGCATTAACTCTAACAGCGGGTGAGCAGTACCAACCTACATCCCTCTACATCTGCTAGCCTACCACTGGAAGAGGTCATGCAACTTACTCAACTATGCTAGAGCCCATAATAGCTTGTGGCTGCACATGGAATTTCTAGAATGAAATATCTCAGATCCCTTTGAACCTGGGTGGCGGACCGTAGGATTATCACACGGGTACTCCGGGATATCCTAGGACAACCATGGATTCTCCAGGTGCCCAAACAAGCAATCTACCCATATGTGGTTGAACAATTAAATAATCAACTCACATCTGTCATGGATTCACTCACCCAAACCATGTCTACGAGCATAGCATAGCAGTATAAGCATAACGTAGAAGTAACTCCCAAGGGTTTGATAATAAACAGGGCAATAGGTTCTACCTCATCAACTACTTCCCAATACCCACAAGTTAATCACATCCTAATCATGCAATGTTTGAGGTTTGGAACTAATGCATAAAAACTGGGTATGGAAAGAGTATGATCAATGTGTTACTTGCCTTGCCGACGATCCGCAAAACCTAGTGACTCGTAGTAGCACGCTTTGCACTCCAGGAATTCTATCGCAAACAAACAATAGAATACTTAAGCAATCAACCAAATATGCATGAGTAAAACTCAAATAAGAAGATCGAATCTAAAAACTCAACTGAAGAGATTCGATTTGCAAAAAGAATCAAATCAAACGGAGCAACGAAACTCAAACTACGAAAGAAACAAGATCCGATTACTAATCTGGACTAAAGTCAAATTTTACAGTACCAAAATCTTGTTCAAGTTGGTTAAACAGAAAGAGAACTTCGAGACGAAGATCTAAGCGCTTGAATCGCCTGATTCCGATAAACGAGCGAAAATATGAACTAAAACTAAAATCGGGTCCGAAATCGCGATCGAAAATAATCGCGAAAAACCCTGGAAAAAGAAAAACTGACGAACAGGCTAACGAACGACCGTTCGCTGTCTGCAGCTAATGGGTGAATGGCGTTCGTTAAAACGAACATACGGACGAACGTCCGCAAAATAACTAAACCGAAAAATTGAACCAATCTATTAAAAAAATAGATCTAGGGTTTCGAAAATAAAAACCGATCGTTTAAAAAACAAAGTGCTACCTCGTGGAGCAGGGACGATCATGTGGCGTACTCGGCGTGCGGGGGTGGCGGTGGGGCGGCGCTAGGGTTCGGGCGGGGCTGACGGGTGGCTAGGGTGGCTCGGGCCTTCGGCCTTTAAAGGGCCGGCCGGGTCAGTGTCTCAGGAGGACACGGCCCGGTAAGGCGGTAACCTTTTTTTTTAAATATTTCAACGTGCAGAAAAACGAAGAAAAGAAATACTAAACACACTACAAAAATCCTGAAATAAATTTTCCCCGTCCTCTAAAAATATACCGGACACGGTGAACATTTATTTAGGACTCTAATGCAATTTAGAAAAACACATTTTTCCAAATTCAAATAAAATAGCAATAAAATCCAAATAAAAACGTTTATTTGTTTTTAAATATTTTTCCTCCAATATTTCATTACTTTTGGGTGATTCATATTATCCCCTCTCATATATTTTGATATGAAATATTTTCGGAGAGAAAAAAATTAAAACAAATGACCCTTGTTTCAATATTTGACAAAATTCAAATACGAAAACGGTGAAATCCCCAACTCTCTCCGAGGGTCCTTGAGTTGCTTAGAATTTCAAGGATCACAAAACAAAATGCAATAAAATATGATATGCATGTATGACCTATGTATAACATTCCAAATTGAAAATTTGGGATGTTACAAACCTACCCCCCTTAAGATGAATCTTGTCCTCGAGATCCGGGTTGGCTAGAAAATAGGTGTGGGTGGACTTTGCGTATATCATCCTCTCATTCCCAGGTGGCTTCATCCTCGGTATGGTCGCTCCACTGAACTTTGCAAAACTTGATAACCTTGCTGCGAGTAACTCGGTTGGCAAACTCAAGAATCTTGATAGGCTTCTCCTCATAGGTCAGATCACTGTCCAACTGAATTGCTTCCACGGGTACTGTATCTCTGAGCGATATATGAGCCATCTCTGCATGGCACTTCTTCAACTGGGATACATGAAACACATCATGAACTCCTGACAATCTTTTAGGTAACTCCAACTTGTAGGCTACCTCTCCCATGCGTTCCAAGACACAGTACGGTCCTACAAATCTCGAGGCTAACTTTCCCTTAACTCCAAGATGTTTAACTCCTCGCAGAGGTGACACTCGAAGATATGCTCTGTCTCCAATCTCATAGACTACCTCCTTGCGTTTCGAGTCTGCATAACTCTTCTGTCTGGACTGAGCTACCTTTAGTCGGTCTCGAATTAGCTTAACCTTATCTTCAGACTCTTTGATCAAATCTGGTCCAAACAACTGATGGTCTCCTATTTCATCCCACATCAATGGCGTTCGTCATCTTCTCCCATACATGGATTCGAAAGGTGCCATCTTCAAACTGGCCTGGTAGTTGTTGTTGTATGAAAACTCCGCGTACGACAAATTTTCATCCCAACTAGATCCATAATCTAGTGCACAAGCTCTCAATATGTCCTCCAGAATCTGATTGACTCTCTTGGTTTGTCCGTCTGTCTGCGGATGAAAGGCTGTGCTAAACTCTAGCCTGGTCCCCAAAGTCTGGTGTAGCTGATGCCAAAAATTTGAAGTAAACTATGTTCCTCTCTCTGATACGATGGTCCTCGGAACTCCGTGCAGACATACGATCCTGGTCATATATATCTTGGCCAACTTCGCACTTGTATAGTTGGTTTTCACTGGGATAAAGTGGGCCACTTTGGTCAAACGATCCACTACTACCCAGATAGAATCATATCCTGATCGGGTCCTGGGCAATCCGGTGATGAATCCATGCAAAGCTTGTCCCACTTCCATTCGGGTATCGTCATAGGCTGCAGTAATCCTGTTGGCTTCTGATGTTCTGCCTTTACTCTCTGGCACACATCACATATAGCTACATACTCGGCAATATCCTTCTTCATACCAGTCCACCAGAAACGGTCCTTCAAATCTAAATACATCTTGGTATTTCCGGGGTGTATCGAGTATGGCGAGTTATGGGCCTCCTGAAGTATCAACTTCCCGATCTCTGCGTTGTTGGGCACATAAATGCGGTCCTCAAACCATAAGGTGTCGTGCTCATCCTCACGAAAACCTTTGGCCCTTCCTTTGCTCATTCTCTCTTTTATCTCTGTAATTTCTTTGTCATCCTTCTAAGCTTCTCGAATCTTTCCCAACAATGTAGTCCGAACTTCCATTGCTGCAACAAAACCTCTAGGAACAATCTCCAAACAAAGTTCCCTGAGATCCTCTGCTAACTCCTTTGGCATCCCTCCGCTTACGAGGGTATTGGCATAACTTTTCCGGCTCAAAGCGTCTTCTACGACATTGGCCTTTCCTGGATGATAGTGCAACTTCATATCATAATCCTTTATGAGCTCCAACCATCTCCTCTGCCTGAGGTTCAGCTCCTTTTGGGTGAAAATGTACTTCAAACTCTTGTGATCCGTGTACACATCACAACGGTTTCCAATGAGGTAATGTATCCAGGTCTTTGGTACATGCACTACGGCTGCTAACTCCAAATCATGTGTAGCATAATTCAACTCATGCAGTCGAAGCTGTCGAGATGCATACGAAACAGCTCTTCCGTCTTGCATAAGTACTCCTCCAAGTCCTAAGCGAGAGGAGTCGCAATACATTTGGAAATCCTTGCGTATATCTGGCAGAATCAACACTGGGGCTGTAGTCAAACACTTCTTCAACTCCTGGAAACTTTCTTCACATTCTTCACTCCAATGGAATTTGGTATCCTTCTTTAATAACTCCGTCATAGGTTTCGCAATCTTGGAAAAATTCTCAATAAATCTCCGATAGTATCCCGCGAGTCCAAGAAAACTGCAGATCTCGCTAACTGAGGTGGGTGCCAACCACTCAGTGACTGACTGAACCTTGGTGGGGTCTACTGCTATACCTTCTCCTAATATAACATGTCCAAGTAATCCAACTTCCTTCAACCAAAACGCACATTTTCTGAACTTGGCATACAACTGATGTTCCCTGAGTTTCTCGAGAACTAAACGCAAATGCTCCTTGTGCTTCTCTTCATTCTTCGAGTATACCATTATATCATCAATGAACACCACCACAAACATATCCAAGAATTCCATGAACACCTTATCCATCATACTCATGAAATAGGCAGGGGCGTTAGTCAGTCCAAAAGACATAACCGTATACTCATATAACCCGTACCTTGTGGTGAATGCTGTTTTTGGTATATCCTTTTCTCGAATCTTCAGCTGGTGATATCCTGATTGCAGATTGATCTTCGAAAACACTTTAGCTCCTTGCAGCTGGTCAATCAAATCATTGATCATCGATAGTGGGTACTTGTTCTTGATCGTCACTTCATTCAACGCATGATAATCAACGACCATCCTTAACGATCCATCCTTCTTTTCAACAAGAGCACTAGGGCTCCCCACGGTGATGAACTTCATCGGATGTAACCTTTCTCCAACAACTCCTTAATCTGATTCTTAATCTCCTCCAGATCATTTGCGGGCATCCGGTATGGTCTCTTTGATATCGGTTCGGTGCCTGGCAACAGTTCTATCAAGAACTCGATGTCTCAATCTGGCGACATGCCTGGTAATTCCTCTAGAAATACATCTGGGTAATCCTTCACAACAGGCACTTCCTCCTGAACAACTCCTGAGAGGGAATTTACTTGGGTTCTCCTTGACGAATGCCTGGATACATACTTGATCCTTTTTCCCTCCGGGGTGGTGAGTAAAATTGACTTACTAGCACAATCAATGCTTCCTCCATACTTCGACATCCAGTCCATGCCTAATATCACATCCAATCCTTGTGAGTCCAAAATTATTAGGTCTGATGGGAAAACTTGACTACAAATGGTTAAGGGTATCCGGTCGCACCATCGGCTGGCCATATACTCTGCTCCAGGTGAACTTACTAACATGGGTGTCCTAAGAGCTTGGGTTGGCAACTTAAACTTATCCACGAATCCCCTTGATATGTATGAATGAGATGCATCGGTATCGAAAAGAACAAGAGCGGTAAAAAACTTAACCAAAACTTACCGATAACTGCGTCTGGCAGCTCTTCAACCTCCTCCACGTTAACGTGGTTCACTTGTCCTTTGTTGAATGGATTGGGCTTCTTCCTAGCACTCCCATTACCGTTTCAATTCTTCACTTCAGGGCACTCTGTGGCATAGTGTCCAGTCTTCCCGCACTTGAAGCAAGTAATGTGACTTAGGTCTCTCTTGGCGGGTGTGGCTGGATTGGAGCGGTTCTGACTATTGCCTGCTTCGTTCCCATTCCCATTCTTGGAACCATTGTGGTTATGCAAACTTCCTCCATTGTGGGTATGACCTCCATGGTTATGGGTAAATCCTCCCGAGTTCGGGGTTAAACGAGGCTTCTGCTGAGCTCCTGAGTTGTACCTTCCTTGCCCTTACTTCCTCTTGCGGCTCTCAATCTGCTGCTGCTTCCCTTCCATCATAAGAGCCTTGTCTACCAGCTCCTGGTTGTTGTTGAATGTTGCCACCATCAACTGCATGCTCATCTCGTCATTCAGCCCTTCCATAAACTTCTCACCTTGGCATCGTGGCCACATCATCAGGGGCATAACGAGATAGCTTACTAAACTCATCTACGTACTGAGCCACAGTACGGTTTCCCTGGCGCAAGTTGTGAAACTCGCGCTTCTTCATGCTCATAGCTCCAACTAAGACATGGGTTGTGCGGAATGCTTGCTGAAACTGATCCCAGGTGATATTGGCTATAGGGAAGGTGGCTGTGTAATTTTCCCACCATGAAACTGCTGGTCCATCCAACTGATGTGCGGACAAACGCACCTTCTCAGCATCCGTGCATCCTGTGGTGGTCAACTCCCTTCCAATCTTGCGTAACCAGTCATCCACAACTATTGGCTCAGTGCTACTAGAAAACACTGGTGGCTGCAACCTCAGAAAACGGGCTAAGTTGTCAACTGGAGGTGGTGTCGGCGGGTTGTTGTTGTTGTATCCTTGGTTCTGGACTAGTATCTGCATCAAGGCATTCTTCTGCTGAATCAACTGGGTGATCTCCGGTGGGAAGACAAATCTGGTGTCACGTCTCGGAGGCATCTGATGGGTTTAGAAGGGAGGGGTTAGAATAGAAATGAGGTCTAGTGAGAAAACACTACCCATATGCACATGAGACAAACACAATCATATCACTTAATCAATCAAGCAAGGACATACAATCAGTCTAGAACTATCATTACAGTGCTCGGACTACTACAATATACATGGGAAAAGACTACTAATCATATGGTGGTCATATATAAATTTTGATCGGTGGAAGACTCCATGATATCCGCTCCAGCTTCATCTTCACAATCATCCTCACTACCATCAGGGTAGGAGTCGGTGTCGTCGATGATGATGTAATCTTCAGAACGAATTTCCTTGGGTTCGTCGTCTTCTCCTCCTGGCACGGGGCCTCCCATGAAAACTCTGATCTTCTTTATCAGGTCGTCATTCTTCTCCAATAGTATTGTGATTTCCTCCTCATATCCATCGCGTGTCGACTTGAGTTCCTCTTCTAGCTCCGTGATCCTGGTCATCGCCTTCTTCAGATCCATCATGCATGCGCACATCTGATTCTCCTGACGTCGAATGTGCTGGTTTAACTCCTGGATGAAAGCTGCAATAGACCTGTCCTTCCTGGTGCTGATCATCTCCCATTGCTCGTCTCGACGCCCACATATCTGGTAGAGAGTATCCTTGAGATCCTTGTGGTAAACTTCGCCGATGCATCCCATGGCGATGTGGGCTCCGTAACTTGTTCAATGAGTGCAGCAGTGGCACACATATCCCACGTGGCCTTCCTAGACTCCAGGTTGGTGCATCAAAGGAAATCTCTATGGGCTCCGTAACTGGCGTGAATGTACTTCCTGGAACTTGAACTCGAATCATCCAACGCTCCTCTTCTTGTAAAGTGGCGGTGTAGGTCCTGGTGAAGCTTGGTATTCCGATGTTCAGGTACCTAGTGACTTCCTTCAAGTGTCGTCCAAAGGGTGTGTCTTCATCCGGTTGTGCAAACTTGTTCCTCGAATCCGCCATCCTAAGGAGTATAAAATGGAGAGGAGACAGAAATGAGTAGAGAAGAGTTACCTATGGCTTATCTTAGTGGTCGTGTCCTACACTCAACGTGTGCTCTGATACCATCATGTAGCGACCCGACCTCAAACGGTCAAGTCTCTGTGCTTCAGTGACATCCCTGGATCGGTAATGTTGACAAACACAGTACTCAAAGGATTTATAACAGAGTAGCAATCACACACTTATTACATCGAATGTCTCAAAAGAGAACTTATTACAATAAATATGGCTTAAGGCCATCTAAATAAGATAACGGCGGAAGACTTGGAAGATAAGTGAGTCCATCAACTCCAAGGGCATAGCTGAGATGCACAACAACGACCTATCCCACCTTTACTCGACGTCTGAACAGTCTGCAACATAATACGTTGCAGCCCGAAAACGGGTCAGCACATGGAATATGCTGGCAATATAACACAGTGGAGCAATGAACAGATAAATGCTATCACTACATGCATATATGGCTGGTGGAGGCTCTATGGTTACATGGTTTTTGCGAAAAGCCAATTTTTTCCAACAACAAAGGAATATATTTTATTTAACTATCATGGTGGTTGAACAACATTGAGAAGGTACCTCCAACTCAATCGCCATTAAAAGTAATTATCAACCCAACAAATTAAGTTAGAGTGATGAGATACTTATGATAATCCAAGTACTAGATACTCAAGATGTCCATAACCGGGGACACGGCTAACCATGATTAGATTGTACACTCTGCAGAGGTTTGCGCACTTTTCCCCACAAGACTCGATCTCTCCCGTTGGATTTCTCGCACTTCATGGTGTTTGAGAAACGGATGACCGAGACACAGTCTTTTAGAAGCATTAACTCTAACCCCGGGTAGACAGTACCAACCTACATCCCTCTAAATCTGCTAGCCTACCACTTGAAGAGGTCATGCAACTTACTCAACTATGCTAGAGCCCAAAATAGCTTGTGGCTGCACACGGAAGTTTCTAGCATGAAATATCTCAGACCCCTCTGAGCCTGGGTGGCGGACCGTAGGATTATCACACGGGTACTCCGAGATATCCTAGGACAACACTAGATTCTCCAGGTGCCCAAACAAGCAATCCACCCAGATGTGTATTGAAGTTGCCACCTTAAGTTGAACCATTAAATAATCATCTCACATCTTTCATGGATTCACTCACCCAAACCACGTCTACGAGCATAGCATAGCAGTATAAGCACAACGTAGAAGTAACTCCCAAGGGTTTGATAATAAACAGGGCAATAGGTTCTACCTCATCAACTACTTCCCAATACCCACAAGTTAATCACATCCTAAACATGCAGTGTTTGAGGTTTGGAACTAATGCATAAAAACTGGGTATGAAAAGAGTATGATCAATGTGTTACTTGCCTTGCTGACGATCCGCAAAACCTAGTGACTCGTAGTAGCACGCTTCACAGTCCGGAAATTCTATAACAAACAAACAATAGCATAAATAAGCAATCAAGCGAAGATGCATGAGTAAAACTCAAATAAGAAGGTCGAATATGAAAACTCAACTGAAGAGATTTGATTTGCAAAAAGAATCAAATCAAACGGAGCAACGAAACTCAAACTAGGAAAGAAACAAGATCCGATTACTAATCTGGACTAAAGTCAAATTTTACAGTACCAAAATCTTGTTCAAGTTGGTTAAACAGAAAGAGAACTTCGAGACGAAGATCTAGGCGCTTGAATCTCCTGATTCCGATAAATGAGCAAAAAGATAAACTAAAACGAAAATCGGGTCAGAAATCACGATCGAAAATAATCACGAAAAACCCTGGAAAAAGAAAAACTGATGAACAAGATAATGAACGTACGTTCGCTGTCTGCTGCTAACGGGTGAACGACGTTCGTTAAAATGAACATACGGATGAACGTCCGAAAAATAACTAAACCGAAAAAAACCCCGAACCGATCTATTAAAAAAATAGATCTAGGGTTTTGAAAATAAAAACAGATCAGTTTAAAAAATGGTGGCTACCTCGTAGAACGGGACGGCGATGGTGGCGTACTCGGCGGCGTCTGGCGAGGCGGCGGCGAGGCGGCGGGCGCGAGGCTGGGCGGCGCTTAGGGTTTGGGCGGGGCTCGTGGGTGGTCAAGGCTCAGCCTTGACCTTTAAAGGGCCGAAGGTCGGTGTCCCAGCGAACACGGCCCGAAGCCGATAACTTTTTTAAAATATTCCGACGCGCAGAAAAACGAAGAAAAGAAATACTAAACTGACTCCAAAAATCCTAAAATAAATTTTCCCCGTCCTCTAAAAATCTACCGGACAAGGTGAACATTTATTTAGGACTCTAATGCAATTTTGAAAAACGAATATTTTTCCTAATTCAAATAAAATAGCAATAAAATCCAAATAAAAATGTTTATTTGTTTTTAAATATTTTTCCTCCAATATTTCATTATTTTTGGGGAAGTCATATTATCCCCTCTCATATATTTTGATAGGAAATATTTTTGGAGAGAAAAATAATTAAAACAAATAACCCTTGTTTCAATATTTTATAAAATTCAAATATGAAAACGGTGAAATCCCCAACTCTCTCCGAGGGTCCTTGAGTTGCGTAGAATTTCGAGGATCGCAAAATGAAATGCAATAAAATATGATATGCATGTATGACCTATGTATAACATTCCAAATTGAAAATTTGGGATGTTACACTGTGGTGTGAGCTGCCGTCGCCGCAAAATAACAGGGGGTGTGGGTGAGTAGAGGGATGCCCTGGCCAGCGGTGGGAATAGTAGGGGGTGGTGAGGCCTGCACGGGAGGCGGGAGGAGGCGGTCCCGCTGGCGCTGGATTTGGCGGCTGGAGCAAGAAGATCAACGATTGAAGAAACACGACGGCCGTTGGATTGACATCCAACGGTTACGTCTGCTAGAATCGTTTGTTGACGTATATAATAACTAAAAAAATCTTGCATAAGCGTCAACTTAATAGGCCCATAAGTTAGACCATTCCCTCTTTTTGTAATAATTTATATATAGCTCATTGCGACTTCTTATGCAATTTATTGCAGTCTATTTTTTTGGTTGGCCAGGGCCAATTTCGCATATTTCTGTGGGTTCCAAACTATTTTTAATATCGAAATGTCGAGCCAGATTTAAAGTACTTTGAAGATATATTTAAATTAGGTTAATGCCCAGTGAAATAGGAATCTGAAAATGTGAAAAATTCAGAAATTATAAAGTAATTGCCGATTTGTCATCTGTCTTTATATTTACAACCCATTTCATATTACATTCAAGATTTGCAGGCGTCTTGAAAGAGTTGCAGCCCATCAAGGCATAGAAAAATAAATAGGCCTGGATTGGGTATTCTTCAGAAAAATAAACTAGGCTCATTTTCACAAAGAAAAAATAGCTGGGCTGGTCACATGGTGAACATAAAATTTAAGCTCAGGCTAGGCGGGCCTGACCAGCCCAACCCCGCCCGTCTCAACAATAACAAATAAAATACTGCTCGAGCAGCTACGTCCCACGTGTCAGCCGATCTTGTGTTGTTCTCTTGTCTATTGACTATAAACGCTCACAATGTCGTGGGTCCCAGATGTCAGGAAAACACTAGGAGGAAGCATTTTATTTTTCCATACGCTGACATGGTGGGCCCGTACTGTCATCCTCTCCATGTACTTCTGCCGATTCCTGTTGTTTTTTGACCATCCTGACAACGGGAGAGGGTGGCGCCGCGGCGAGCACACCAAAGTGCACGGAGGACGACGGCGAGGCCTCGGACGTCGGCGTTAATGATTTAGGAGACGGTGGGGCGGCGATGCGTGCACTGAGGCGCAACCAACCGTGGGAGGCGGAAGCAGGCGACCCCACCGGCGCTGGTTTGGTTTTGGCGGCTGGAGGAAGATAGGACTGAAGAAACACGACAGACTGTAAAAGCAGCAGGAGTGCTTAACAACCTTAACTGAAACCAGCAGGGGCACTTTCCGTACAAAGCACGCCTTGAACAATGCTACTTTGCCTACAGTTAACCACGGGTGAGGCCGCCAAGCCCCAGGACAAGGCCCAGGTGCCACCCCGCGCATCCACAACCTTCTGAAAGCGGATTCATCTCGAAATGTGGTCAATAAACAGGATATTCTCTTTAGAGCCATGGAAAAGCAGGAACATAATCTTCTGTCCTATTCTCCAAGATGGACGGGCCTTCATTATTTGAGACCACCCATGAATAAGTATCTTTTCACCTCAAAGGGGAATGGAGTAGGTTGACATAAACATCATGTTGTGACCAAGCGCAAGTCTGACCCGACCATGATCAGGCATCTGCATAGGAACAAGAGAACTGGCGTTTACATTTCAAGAAGATCACAGCTGTAAAACTGTGTATAAGCAATAGTTTATGAACAACATATATAACAAAAAACAGCTCATACCATAAGTTTCTCGACACAGTTGGACCTATTCAATGAGTGCAGCAGTGGCACACATATCCCACGTGGCCTTCCACCATTGAAACGCCCCACAAGGACCTGAAGATGATCAATAAAGTGTAGGAACTTGTGGATGTCATCCCAGTCAACTTCAGTGCCATCAGTAACAGCCGAGTTGTTACAGAATAAAAAACAAGCAGCCTGCTTAACTCTGAAAAAACCTACACGTGCCACCAATTATAAGAATATATTAGTTAGAAGTAGCATCTTCGTGGGAGATTTGTTGCTACTTCTAAAGTTAAATTGTGATTAGTTAGACAGAATAGGTGGATTAAGAAGTAATCGAGGCAACAAGCAAGAACCAGATACGAAACTAACATGGATGAAAAATTGGAACGACGTCGGGGTGGAAGATCGCAGTGAAGATGAGACCAGGTTCTGCTATTTCCATCAACACTCGTGCGCCAACTTTCAGTCCGTAAAACTTGAGAAAGTTTATCCAAGTTTGGCCATAAAAAAGCAGCGATCTTCTTGGTTCATGAACCCAACTCGGAACTTATATCCATGGCTTGTCTTCACTGTGACCATTAAACTGGTGTATTCAGTTATGGCAAGCCCGAGCATCTTGAGTACATGTGTTCTGGCAGAGCAAACAATGCACTGCAGGAAAAATAATATGAGAACACAATGTATTCCCTATCCAAATCTAGAAATAACTTCCTCCTTTACGTCAGTGTTAACCATCGTATTGGTAGTACCTTTTATCCAAATATAGCAATCCAAATTTCCAAATTAGTCGACAGCATGTTAAAAAAAACCCCACCCTACCGGATAGAAAAGAGGATTCTAGGAACATACTGTGCGTGTTTTAAAATCCTGTGTTAGGATGAGAAGGAACAAGTGTGGCGTCTCGCTGAGGGCGCAGAAACCTGTAGGGTCCTCGCACTTTGGGCACTGCAAATGAAACACACTAGATTCAGTAGGAAGAAAATGCATCAATGGCGGCGGCTGCCATCCTAGGATTACCCGCGACCAAGGGACTTGGATTTGTCGGGGATGGATGAAGAATTCGTACCTGGTTCTCCATATGAAAACCCTATGCAATCACCGAGAGGGGGTTTTATCTGAACAAGCAGACGAGGGAGAAGGGGATTCGAGCCCAGTGAAATATTGCCGCTTCGTTCGTCTAGCTTACTGCTAAAGCTGGAAAGGGGGGGGGGTTTGTGATTTGACGGCTCATTGGGCATTACTACAGCGCTACGACCGGGGTGTGTCTACCGTGCAGTTGTGCACTCCAATGTGTGCATATGGCACGTGGACCCCATCGTCGGATGCCCCACATATCAGCGAAAGGAAGTAGAAAGACAGGAGTAACTAGTTACACAAAAATATATTTTTGACAGAGAGATACTCCCTCTGTAAAGAAATATACAAATCTTTTATATCACAACTTTATACATAAGAAAAATCAAGGGGAATATATATAACATATATAATTATAAAAAACAGAGTTTTTTTGACACAGTATAGACGAGTTGGTGATGATGGTGTGCTTGCCATCCTGCAATATAGGCCGTCCGATTTATATCTGACGGATAGGAAGGAAACTATGGAAATTTTGCAAAAAGGTACCCACACACCTCTCCAAATTTGCAAATAAGGCCTTCCCTCATTCATCCTTTTCTCTCACAAGATAAAATACTCATACAAATGCATCTTGATGTTACGTGCAACGACGGGCATTATGGGGTTCAGCTGAGAATATAATACTCGAGACAGGCTCACGGTTCGGACTTTGGGCCGCAGCCCACCCCGCATGTTTGGGGCCCATGTGTTCTACCTCGCGCTTTTCATATTGCAAGTGATTGGTACGGCGCTGGTTTTAGATGCTGTCGCAAGGCGAATACACAAAATTGAATAAAGCACAACAGCTGTTGGAATGAAATCGAACGACTGTTCCTAACCAGCAATGAGAGTTGCAATTCTATCAACGATATACCATGTGATAAATAATAATGTCGTATTACTTATACACACAGGACACTTGTTTCACCATGCCAGATTATTACATCAAAATCTCTCGTAGAATAGATCAGTTCGGCAGTTGCGTGCTGCTAATGAAGAATTTCAAAGTTGATTTGGACCGGCTCTCCTTGCCGAGAAATTTCGATTTTGAGATCATCCCCTATCGCAAGATATGATTTAGATTTGAACCTTGACCATCCTTTAGCGTCAATCATCATGCGACCATCCTTTGTACTTACGGTATATTGAGCAGGTTCATTCACACCAAGGCTGCGCATGGTAAGAAAAACTTGGCCGCTGTCGCCCGGATTGTTGAATGACTCCCTTGTTGCTCTAGGAATTCTCTGTTTGCAAACAAGAAGACATACCCAAACAGTTAGATCAACACGGTGAATTATGTGAAACAACATGGAAAGAAAAAAGAACGAAACACTTGGGCGGCCAATGCTTACCAAGAAGGTGGACATGTCAGTTTTTGTAAGGACTTTAGTATATGAAGTGCGAACTGGCCCAGTCTGTTGCTGGTGCAACTACTCGTTCAGTTGCCACTGCACGGGCCGGAGTAGATGTAAGTGCAAGTGTTGGTGCAGGTGCCGAAGCCGCTGCTGCCGCCGGAGATGGTGCTCCTTGTAGAGCTGGTGCCGGTGTCGGAGCAGGTGTCGGTGTCGATGCCCGATCCTCCGGTAGATCAGCCTAATCCACTGATGCTGTCGGTGCCCAATCCTCAGCTGGATCAGACTGAGTTGCTGCCGCTGTCCATTGTTGAAGGTGGTACCGATGTACGAGACATCGGTGATCGTGTCTGGTCTGCTATGATCAGCTTTCTAACTTGACAAGGTTTCGTGACCGTGATCCAGTTTTTTTTCTTCATTTCTTTTAAACGCGAGAAGGACTAATTGTGGTGTTTTTGTTAAACCAAACTTCAGTTCATCATAGGGATTCAGCTTGTACTCAGACAACATACTGATCCAATTTTTCCCCGTAATATAAGTGATGGATAGTGCCTTCGTTACTAACACGACATAAGAAGTGAAACCTGCAAAAATATCAATCGTAGAGCAAACCAAACGGTTTATTTTGTGATGAATGTCACATGGCAAAACCTGCATCGTAAAATTGCAGGAAAAGAAAGAAAACATGACATTAAATCAATAAGATTTAGACAGTAAATCAATAAGATTTACTTGATGTGACACAAGTGAATCCTTACCGGGAAATCACTATGTTGAAGTACTAAGCAGTAAGATTGATCGTCCAACTACGGGTGGCATGCGGGGCCCGTCTACTCCCACAAGCGAGGACAAGACAAAGGTCGTGACAAATCGTATGGACCGAACATCCATGGAATGGAAATCCTGGCGGGTGCAATGAACCCTGCAATGCATACAGATATTGGAGTGTAACCATAATTGATAAACCGGCCTCACAAAAAATATGATCTGGATACTTCAAAATATACAGACTAAATTGAGTGGACAGACATTAACATAGACCGTTCTCAGGACTGACCACTCACCAAAAGCTGCAGTACTAATAAACAATACAGGGTTCACAAACACAAATCAAGTACTGAACAATAGTACTTACTACAAACAAGCAAAGTTGCACTAATTAAACTCTGCAGACTATTTCTTGCCACCGACCTACGGGATGATCCCCGCATAACTGACTAGGCCATGGACTTCGTGAGAGATGTCTACATGCACCATCACCATCTCGTCAACCTTGGAGAACCTAACAGAGTGGTCTTTCCACTCATAAACATGTTCATGGAGACATGCCGCATCAGATTTGTTGGGAAGCTTTACAAGAACCACACCCTTTGTAATCGAAGGCACAGCCAGGAAATTGTTGTGGTCAAGTACAACCTCGAGAACACGCCTGACAACAATGCTACAGGAAAACACTAATCCAGGACACGTGGCAACAAGGACACATCAGTTGGATAGTTTAGCAGTAGAACTCATCCTCAGGTCTTCCAGTTCACAGGACATGACTTTGAGAACTTCATCTCCACCGCGGACCTGGTTCTATTTCAAACAGAAACCATATTTTATTACTACCTCTGTTGAGAAATATAAGATGATTTTCAATATTATACTCCATATATGACTACATATACGCACAGAAATGAGTGAACAAAGACACTAGAACATGTCTTCAAAGGCATGAGAGCAGAGGGATTACTTGCAATATCCATAACACAAGGTACTGAGGCAAATATACCCTCTTCAAAGGTAGCATTGATGTTCATAAAGTACTCCCTCCGTCCCAAAATTCTTGTCTTAGATTTGTCTAGATACGGATGTATCAAGTCACATTTTAGTATTAGACACATCCGTATCAGGACAAATCTAAGACAAAAAATTTGGGACAGAGGGAGTAGTTGAAAGTAATCTATAAAAAATCAGTGTCAACCTCTCGCATGTTTTGGTCAAAAGAGGAATTTAGAACCGTCATTTGGCACACAAAAATCACATGCAAGATCACCCAGAAAGTTGTACTACTAGTACTAGTACTGCGTGTTAGATGAAAAAACACGATCAAGATCGAGAAAAAGATCGTCAAGAAGAGATATTACCTGTACTTGCTTAATGAGGGATCCCGGAGAGGGGGGCTTGGTCAGGGCGATGGCTTTGAGCTTTTTTGCGGTAGTCTCAGCGGGGTGCTTGCGCTTCTTCGTACCATGAGCCTCGACGGTTTTGGCCAGAGCCATAGACATCACTTCGGCCGGTGCTCCAGCGTCCATCAAGAAACTGTCAAATAGAAAAAAAATAAACCATAATAACAAACCCAAAAGAAGAAAAGAGAGGGAGTTACAGGATCAGTCTCGGGGTTGCAAGACCGGGCCTTGGCCAGAATCAACACCATTGATGCGCTCACCTTTCCTTCTTTGGGAGAGAAGAACAATGGCAGAAGCAGATCGGAGTTTTCTTGAAGAAATGAGGAACAAGATGAGGGAGAAGCGAGTTGGGTAGAGAGGAAGGCGGCGAGAGAAGAGTTAAATGATGGTTGCTTCGTCTGCACAACTTATCTTTGGAAAGGAGGGGTTTTGTGATTTGACGGCTCATTGGGCATTATTGCGGCGCTCGATCGGGGTAGTCTACCGTCACTCTACTACTGAGTAATTTAGTGCATGGCTGGTGGACCCGATCTTTGGTTGTCCCACACGTCGCGAAAGTGAGTAATTTAGTGCATGGCTGGAGGAGGATCCGCACGGTAGAGCGTGTCCACTATTTTTCTGAAGAAAAGAATGATTACAATAAGCGTTTCCACTCTTACGACGGAGGAGTGCAAAACACGGTAGCCACTTGAACATACACAGTGCTCCTACTACTCCCTCATTTTTGGTTTATAGGGCTCAAATCAGAAATCTCATCTATCAAGGCAGATGATGAGTGGAGGAATATATCTCGTACTTTATAAAACTACCCAAATTAAACTAATGCATTAATGTGGATTAATTACACTGCATGCATGCTTGGCCACTACTTCCTCCGTTCTTAAATATAAGTCTTTGTAGAGATTTCACCATGAACCACATATAGATCTATATAGATGCATTTTAAGTGTAGATTCATTCATTTTGTTCTGTATGTAGTCCACCTAGTGGAATCTCTACAAAGACTTATATTTAGGAATGGAGGGAGTAGATGAGTAGGAACATTGCATGCATTGGTGAGTTCCTTTTGAATTATTGCATGCAAAGATTTAATGCGCCTCAGAATCTCAATAGGAGTTGGAGATGAGCCCTTTAAATCGGGAAAACAAAATTTTTGAGATAGTAAGCCTTATAAACCAGAAAGGAGGGAGTACTAGGCATGTGCAGTGGTTCATACGTCAGTACTACATAATCTTGTTGCTAGTGTAGTAAGATATGACGACAACAAATGATGTTGTGCGCATGTCAACTATATAAACAGTAATGTAGTAACATAGTACCGCTTTCTCGACTATCCGGTCGAGAATGAACGGTGAGCACAATGTTAACAGAACTAGGTCTACAGCGCACGGGGAGTACGGTGCTACAGTACTCCACGAAACATGAACCATATGAAGCACAGATAGTGTTAGGCAAGGTGTATGAAGGGTGCACGGGATGGGAGCAAAAGTTCCCTTCTCGACCCACTTTTGGGTGTTTGGCAGAGGGCATGAAGGGTGCATGAGTCCACACTAGTAGGTTAACACAAATACACGAAGAGGAAACAACTATATTGAGATGAGAATGCAACCAAACACACCCACACGCTTTGTGCTACAGTGACTGATCAGCACCGTTTGAGTTTGATCCAATGGTCATGTTGCGCCGAGACATGGACATGCCCATGCAGAGGGCGCCTAAACACCACCGAAGTCCCTCTGCTTCTCAAGGCGCACGACATTGGTGATGTAGGGGGCGAAACGGCTGAAAGGCAATGCAATCTACGGGAAGGCGGAGGGAGCCAGCCGAGGAGCGGGGAATCTTTTGGTTTTCACCTTGGTAAAACACCAGTCAACGACTTCTCACATTAGGGAGCAGTGGGTTTTACAGGCGAAGTCATCATGACTAATTGCTGCCGGGCCTGCTTCCGTCAATCAAAAAATTAAAAATCCTGTCGCGCCTGCTCCCGTCAATCCAAAAATTAGAAATCCTGTCGCACTCAAACACCAGAGCAACGCCGCGGTGGATATTTAAATTTACCTGCCGGCAAGTAGATAAAAAAAGGGGTGAAAAAACAAATGTGGCGGCGGCCTAGCTAAACGGTCGAACTAGCCCAACTAGCTAGCCATCGTGCTTCACCGATGTACTCGGCGGGAAAAAGTGGTCTTTCGTGATTTGACGACTCATTTACTTGCTTCGGCGAAAATGCGCGGTAGGGCGTCCCATGTCAGGAAGAATATATGCGTGCACCACCCGGGACGACCCCGAAACCGTGCGGTAGGGTGTGCCATGTCTCGGCACGGAGGAAAAATGTGTGTGTCAAAATTTACTGTATCAGACGTAGTACCTATGGTTCGACATCGGGACCCAGCCAGTCGGTCGAAAACACCCCACTAGCCACACAGCTTCATCATGCTAACATGGCACGAAGGATAGGTGTGGTTAGCTCCGTCTCGACCAGCCACAACGTCTCTTGTTCTAGGTGATTCTTCTATTTTCCAAGCTTTTTTTAGTTCTAATAACACCACGGCAAGCTAGCGCCGCTCTTCGTGTGTGCCCGTGCAAAGGTTAGACGATGGAGAGAAGAGAGAGAGATCGCAGACCTGGGACCAACCAGTAAGTGAGTCAACGGTCATGCACGTGTTGACGAGGCACTCCCTCTACTCTACTCAATGTAATACTGTATAAAATCAAGTTATGGGACAAAGCCAACAACCATTGTTGTTTCAGGCTATTGACTTATGCTTTGTAGTCCAGGTTGCCAGTTCGAATCTCATCTTTCACATTTGTTAGTTTTAGGTCCAAATTTGATTAATGACAAGTGGGAACCCCGTGTGTTGTTCCGATATTTCAGTGTAGGATGGTTTTTTTGAACAAACACTCAGCGCGGTTAGACAAGTAACGGCACAAGTTACACGTATTTTGCAAGTTTACGAACAAAAATGACAGCGGCATAGAATATCACATCCACCCCGCAGCTTAGATGCTATGGTGATATGAGTTTTTACACCGTTGGAAGTGATATCCATTGGCTTGGGAGTAGTCTTTGTAATTATGCGCAATTTCCGAACTCTTCTAAGGTTTTTTTGCAAATAAAACATTCAGCCCTCGTGTGTACCGCTGCATCTTGGATCCAACGGCTCCCCGTTGCTCATATTAGGTGCTCCCCGTAGCTTAATTACCCACTACGTTGATATGAGCATCTAGGTCGTATGATCAGTGATCAGATGGCACATGCGTAGTACTTGTACTTTCTGCGCAATTCCCAAACTCTCCCAGCCGTATATTTCAAAAACATTCAAACCTCCTACTGTGGGCCGTTAGATCTCCGTGAACTCGTATCACCATACAATCTGATGCGGGAGCACCTCATATTCTCCGTGCGAGAAAACATAAGGTGCTCTTGCAGCTTGGATGCTACTGGTGATACTGAGCTTGAGGTCGCTTGATCGATATCCAATGGCATCTGGCAGTCTTTGTGCTTGTAAGCGATGGCGAACTCTTTGGGGCTTTTACGCAAAAAACCATTCAAACCACCGAGGAGGTGTTGGGTCACAAATCACACGGCTCCGAAGAGCTTGTATCACCAAAGCATCTAAGGTGTGGTAGCACATGATATTCTTACATACAGGAGAATATGATGTTCTCCTTCATCTTAGATGCTACGGTGATATGAGCTTCGAGGTCGTTGGATATGGGATCCAAGGGCATCTGAGTAGTTTTTCTACAAATTGTGTGCAATTTTCAAACTCATCAAGGTTTCCTGTAAAAATATTAAGACATCATGTGAGCTGCTATATCTCAGATCTACAAGCTCCAAGCAAATCGTATCGGCATATAGCATCTAAGGTATGGGGGCACATGATATTCTCCCGGGGAGGAGAGGTGGGGGTGCACAACCAATCGGTGGTTGAGAGGGTGGGGACAAATATAATCTAAACAACCCTAAACAAAGCTTCACAATTTTATCTAAGGTCAAGGGGGTGAACCCCGACAATCATAGCTCCGCCTAACTAAACATAATATTTGCATGTACTGTAGTACTAGGCTTAATATTCATGTTTCAGTTTCATGTTCGTTTTAAATATTGAATTGAGGACCATGCATCTCTAACATTTTACTCCCTTCGTTCCTAAATATTAGTCTTTTTAGAGATTTCAAGTGGACTAGCACATAAAGATGTATATAGACATATTTTAGAGTGTAGATTCACTCATTTTTGCTCCATATGTAGTTGCTTGTTGAAATCTCTAAAAGACTAATATTTAGGAACAAAAGGAGTATTTTTGAATTCGTGTCATACATGCATGCTTTGGAAAAATAGATGCACTATACTTATTAGATTGTTGTTGTGTTCGTGTGTGGGTGTCTCTCTCTCTCTCTCTCTCTCTCTCTGTGTGTGTGTGTGTGTGTGTGTGGTCATATGCTTGATACATACAAAGTTTTCTCACCTCCATATTGTTCATCTTTTAAATTTGAATTTGCATTAAAAAACATACCAAGGATACCATGAAATGTGAAATCCACGTTGAGATCACTATATCACAAACTCACTCTAGTTCAACAACTCGTCTTAAATCAATTACCACGTTGAGATTAGTATTTGCAAGGAAAATACAGGCATTGTAATACACATAGATTCGTTCGGTAATTTAAAAGGTTCCTTTCGTATTCTCGAATGGTAGGACCCAATGGCGTACCAGCCAGACCTTGGCTCGTGTTGATCCTAATAAAATAAAAAAATAAGAAAAACCGGGCTCGTGTCCTTCTGGTGGCGTGCGTGGTACGCACATTAGGCAACCCCAACCAGTCGAACCTACGCGTTTCGAGTTGAAATATCTGGCGGCCAGAATTCCAGCCCTAGGAAATTCCCCTGATGTCCCCGGTCCATAATGACTACCGATGAACAACGGAGGGATGCTTTAGTAACTAGACAACGTTACCTACCGTGCCGAGCACGGTTCAATTCCCTCGGTCTCTGCTCGCCAAGGTCACCCGTCAACTGCATTGCCTAGTACTACTACTACTACACCAGGATGAGCATAGAATTGAGCCCGTTTGTTCATTCCTAGTATTTGAGTTAATATATCAGGCGATGAACTGGTACGGAGGGATTATCCTTTTGCTCTGCATATATAACTTGTTTGAAGACTAACTAAGCAAAATGTTTGACCAAATCCTTTCTTAAGAAATACAACAGGACAGATGTATGGCTTGAAAATTTATTGCATGATGCAGGTTATGATATTGTTTCGAATCCTGGATCTTAAATTTTAGAAATCCCAAAAGTGACCATAAATTCTTGAAACTGAGCATGGTCACGTGATATGGCACAAATATTACTTCGTATTTTTTTTCTTCAAATTGAGACAAGCTGCTTATGACAGGTTGCACAAATGAAGAGCCAAGGTATTTTTGAACAAAGGCCTCTCACGTTAAGGCGAACGCTTTCACTATTGAAACCGTGGGAGTTTACGTGCCGCCACGAGTCCCCGCTTCTCATCGGCAGGTGCCGTCCAAGCAAGCGTGTGAGTCGACGGGAGGCGTGCGAGCAGACCGCTGCACTGGCTCATAGGGAGGCATGCGAGCAGACCGCTGTGCAGGCTCACCAGGAGGCAAGCCCTTTGACCAGGCTCCACCACCCACCTTCATCCCAACTGCTCCCACTTTTAATGTCGTCGGTGCCGTAGTTTAAAATCAACCCCGCACTACCCGGTATCGCTACAGTCTTCTCTCTTCCTCTCCGATTCTCCTGTCATCTACCTCCAACCAGCCTGACCTAAACGTACGCCATGCCGCATCACGATGGTCTGCCCTTAGTCTTCCAGTTTCCTGAGGAAGACACCCAGCCGGAGTCTCAAGAACATAAGGCGCTTTGGGACGAGCTTGAACTGGCCTTGCGGGAAGACGTCGCGCCTGTCCCCACTCCCGTTCCGGCTCCCGTCGCCCCGACTGCGCCAGCGCCCATCCCCGTGGCATTGATGGGTTGGGAGCCGCACATTGTCGCCGAGCTTGATGCCATGGGGTTCCACGAGGTCCCCACCGACTTTCACGCGCCCGTGAACCTGCGGCAAGCATGATTCGCGCGTCTGGCAGCACGACAAGACGCTTATGCCGGTGCCCATGCACTGCGGCGCATGCGCGTGCATAGAACAAGACGCTGCGCCGTGCGGTGCAGTGCACTGCCGGCAAGATGCGCCACGCATGCCCTAACGCGGCGCGCCGCGGTTGGTGCCCGTGCACACGAATGTCTCCGCCGCACCGCTGACAGCGCCTGTCCCCGCACGGGTGCCAATGCCCCCCTCGGCGGCATGGATGGCCACTGTCGACCACTTCCTTGCATCAATGCCAGCCGCCTCCTCCCGCCAGTTGACTCGCTCCGAAGTCCTGAACATTTTGGCCTTCCTTGAAGCTAGGCCAACGTCCAGGAGTACGCCAACAACGGCGCAAGGCGCCGCCGTCGCCGTCGGTCAGTGGCCCAACGACACACAGAGCACGGCAGAGGAGCCACTTCCCACCGCAAGACGCCCCCGCCGCCGCCGCGTAATCTAAATTTCCCATGAAAAACGTTCGGATTGCCATTCTTAATATCTGAACGTTTATCATTTCCGTTTATTTTAGATCGATCATTGTATAATTTAAAGTCAGAGTCAGACTAAACAAAATCTATGGTTTGATCGATTGAATGTTCTGCTAGAGCCGTATTAAATTAAATATAAAACGTCATCAAGCCACATGTATTCCGTGTCATCCAACGACCTAGACTTCTTCAATGTCGAGCGCTCAACACGTTTAGCGTGCAGTTAATTTCATGCCAAAAATAGTGCTAATCACAATAATAACACACAAATAATATCCTACTTAATATCCGCATGCACTTAATATACTTCCAAATTAACGTGCATTGCACGTACACACTGACTAGTGCTGCTAGCACGTGAAATTGGTGCCGTAACTTTTGAACGCGTCCAGATATGGTCAACGGCAACATCGCCCGCGAGTTCTTCGTGTTGCCCGTGCGTCTGAACGCAGAAGGGGAGGAGGGAGGGAGAGAGTACACATGGAACCCACCAGTAAGTGAAGGCGAATAGTGCTAAAAATAATATTACATGTTATCAATTAAATAGGCTGTGGTAATATAAAAACATTATCTGAACAAAGGGAGGTACAACAAACATTGTTGTTCTACGTATGTTGCCCATTGACGTGCGGCTTGAAGGCCCTGGTCGCATGTTTGATCCTATCCTTTATTTTTTAATTTGTATATGGGTCCAAATTTGTTTCATGACATGTGGGCCCCTCGGTGTGTGGTTTGTAGCACTTTAATTTGTGGGTCGAAATTTGTTCCATTCCAAGTGGACTATTGGTGTGTATTTTTGTAGCTTATTTATAATAATTAAAGAGAACAACAGAGTTTTTTGCAATAATATCATGGTGCGACGTTGAAGGCAAGAAAGGACGTGCGAGAGAGCGATGACCGAGCCGGAGGGAAATCAACTAGGGGAGTTGCGGGGGTTGCAACAGTGTTTCGAGTAGTTGTGGGCCGAATGCTACGAAAATATAATCTAAACCGACCGGAATAAATGCCTACACAAATTAATCCAAGGTTGTAGTGCCCTCGCAATGTAAATAGCTCCGGTTTTGCAAGGGATGGAGAGGTAGCTTCAATGTGTGGAAGATATGGCGTGAGAAAGCGAGGTCAATCGCGAGACATATAGATAGAGAGACAAAGTGAGTGTGGTCCGACATTCATTGAACAAATATATATGCTCTGGAGAGATATTGTCCGATTGAGCTTTTGGCAAGGGTGAGGGCTGTAAAATAGAGCTTGAGAGATGATCCAGTCACAGACGTGTAGATATATTTTGTGCGTGGGAGGAAGCAAGGTCAATCGATCACATAGGGTCGTCGTGTGATCGAAAGAGTGAGACGGGTTGGAGAGAGTGACCTAGATAGACAATGTACGTGAGAGAGTATACAATGTGAATAAGTCGAATTGGGCTCAAACATGGTGATATATCATTTTCTCCGAGAAAGAGCGAGGTCAGTCGAGACATACAAAGAGAGAGAGAGAGAGAGAGAGAGAGAGAGAGAGAGAGAGAGAGAGAGAGAGAGGAGCGAGCATGGCCCGCCATGAGGTGTAAAGAGTGGGGGCGGCTTTGATGGACTGACCTAGATAGACAATCTGCGTGAGAGAGTATAGAGTGTGTCGACCGAGGCCCGAACAGGGAGATATATCATTTGTGTGTGAAAGAAAACGAGGTTAAACGAGACTCAGATAAAGAGAGCGAGATTGAGCGAGTGTGGCCCGCCCTGCGGAAGAAAGAGTGAGACAGTCTCGAGGGAGTGACCTAGATAAACAACGTGCGTGCATGCACACCAGAGGTCTGGGGGGCTAGATAGGCAATGCATGTATTTAGCGCGAGAGGGTGAGAGGGAGAGGGAGAGAGAGAGAGCTCGGCATGGGGTGCAGTGGCGCCATTGAGGTAAATACATTTCATAACAGGGTGGAAAAAGGTGGTTGTGTAGTTGAGAGAGTTAGAGATCGAAACATGGAGAGAAAGAATGGATGTGTGTTGGAAATCGATAGCTTCCTAAGGTGGTTAGGAGAGGAAGATTGACCGACACAGAAGTATGTAGCGTAAAAGTAGGGGGGGCTAAAACAACATTTAAATGTAGATAGTACAAGACTAAATATTGATGTTTCAATTCGGTGTACATTGTAAGATTTGAAGTGAGGACCATGCATATGGGTAATTATTTCGAGTTCGGGCCATACTAGGTTTCGAAAAGTTGACATTGACTCGATTTGTTGTGCTATTTTGTAGGTCATATGTTTGAATCCATCCAAAAGTTTTCTCACTACCATGGTGTTCATCATATACATATGAATTTGTATTAAAAAGTAGCGTGGATACAGTGAAATGCGAAATCCACGTTAGAATTGGAGATCTCTATGTGACACACACTCTAATTCAAATAACTAATTATGTGACACACACTCTAATCCAAGTTAGCGTCGATACCGTTTCGATTTTTTTAACTAACTCCTCATTAATTAGTTTATAGTATCTCGTTTTGAATGACTAATTATTGCAAGGAAAACACGGGCATGGTAATACATACATATTCGTTTGCAAATGAAAGAAGATTGGTTTGCATTCTCAAATGTAGGCGCACCAGGCAGACCAGGGTCGTGTCGTGGTGGTCGCGTGTGTCGGACGGACGCTTAGCACCCAGCCACCCACCCCCCCCCCAAAAAAAACGATGACGACAAAATAAGATTGCGCTTCCATGTTTCAGATTGAAAAATCTGGCGGCCCCAATTCTAGTCCTGCAAAATCTCCCTTCTCCACCGTCCCCTTCCGCGCCCAGATTGCTCAAATCCCTAATTCGCAGCTAACCCAAGCAAAGTTTGAATCGCCCCTCATCTCATCTCTTTCCCCACCTCTGTGCCGGACGACAAACCCGAAGACGGCGGTCGCGCTTCACCACCGCACCGGAGCTACCTCATCTACGCCCTCGTCCACCGCACCGGGTGGTCCACTGGCAACGTCGGCCGCCGCAACCGATGTGCCTCACAGACACCGACTTCCACCACATCAGGTGCGCTTCACCGACGCCGTCTCCCAGCTCACCGAGGCTACTTCACCGAGCACATCGTCGTGCCTCCGCCCCCCGAGGCCACTGGGGCTTCACCAACAGTCTCGTCCACTGCATCGTAGCGCTCCGCTGCCACTCAAGATCTTCATCGATGCGCGGCCAACCAACGCCAGCGCATCACCCTCAACGGCTGCCCAAATGCCGGCCCGAACTAGGTATCCACACATCACTCCCTTGTGCACTGTTCCGATGATGTTTGGATATCCTTTCACTGCTCTCTTAGCTTACATGCCTATCCAAGTCTGACTTTAACTCTTATTTCTTCTGGAGATATCATCTGAAACAAGCAAATCCATTTTTTTAGTGAAGCATGACAGCGCTACGGGATCTGGAACACATCCTACACACCCGTATAACCTTGTAAGTATCTGTCCTCCGTACAATAGCAAGGTCGATTCCTCTTATTTGATCAGCCATTCACCATGTCAAAAATGCAGAGGGGATGCAAGGAGCACAAGGCCTGCACATCCAAGCAAGTGGTAACATGGACTTGTACATGGAACATCCCAAGCGCAAGCAGAGCTGCAGTGAGCCTATACAACGAGCTAGCGAAGTCCTGCATTTCGTTTAATTAAATGCGGCATTCGTGTATGATTTGTGCAAGTGGCGTATCCACTAATTCAAGTTACCAGGGGCTGAACATTTAACTTAAAAATACGAAGGCACTTGCACTCCGGAAATCAACATAACTTGAGAAATGTGAAGCTACATGCACTTTGAAAACCAGCTAATGATCCAAAGTAGTTCAGATTATAAACACTAAATGATGCAAGCACAAAAAAACACAAAATGCAACATGGTGTACAAGGACAACAAACATGGTGTGTACCTGCTTGAATTATTCGTTCTCTGGCTGAAAATATCGAAGTGTAATTGCACCTATAACCAATGCGCAAACTACATACCAATATATCTATCATGCACAAGTATGCCAATACTTTCAAACAACAGATTAGAAAAGTATTTATGCTACGTTGTCATGATACGGGGACTTTCTGGTAGATGGCCTCGATGTTTCCTCAAGCCATGAAAATGCACAATAATTTGCTTGTCATCAATGCCTGCAAATCTCTATATCTATCTCAACATAGCAAATCATCATTAGACACTAAATCCTTCAATTGGAGCTTGGAAAATGCTTGCATTAGATGCCTCATTAGACACTATATGTTCATCACCAGGAGCTTGTAAAATGTTTGCATCAAATCCTTCATTAGCAGTCTGTTCATTAGACAATTTAGGCTCAAGAACAACATGAGCTTGGATGTTTGCACTAGAAACTTGATTAGATACATCAGATTCAGTCAGTTCAGTATTGATTGGGGGAGTTATAAAATAAGTAGAATTTGGTTTCATTTTCCCATAGATTCCCTACATACAAGCAGTTTTACAACACCGTCAGGTTTAACTATTGGCCAAAAATTGAAGAGTTGAATTAGATATAATCAGGGATGTGATGTACCTGCTCGTTGCGCATGCTACTCTTGCAAGCTGCGACTGTCCGTTTGCCAAAGCTCGATGCCATGCCCGTGCTGCCGCCACTGCCTCCCACGCAGGCTACACCCAGTGTTGGATCTTCATCTTGTCCTTCCGTTCGCTTAAAGCCCGGCGACCGCCCTCCAACGAGGGCGCGAGGAAGTGTTGTGTCGGTCTGTCCAGCGACGGCTAGGTTAGGAGCGAACCAGACTGGAGGCTGGAGTGGATGAATTGAGATTTTTCCTGCTGTCGATCAATATGGGAGGCGCTCGTTTGGGCCGCGAGCCTGCTATAGGGCCTGCTTTGCACTTATGTTATTGGCCTATCCAAATTGAAACATTTCTCTTCATTTTTTACATTGCATGCTCGTGCGTTCGGACGAATAAAACTAGCCTGGGCCAACCTGGACGACTCAAACTAGGTGCACACTTTCGAGCCACCCGAGGCGGCCGCCCATACCAGCCCCTATGGTGGCGTTGCCCCTTTGTGCATGTATGATAGGGGTAGTGAAATATATTCCAGTGGCGCTTTTGATTTACCCACAGAATGGTTGAATTACTTGTTTCTATGAACTGAGTTCGCCAATAATGTGAAGGATGCCAGTCTTTTCATCCTATTGTAGATTGCTTAGATCTCGATATGACAAAAGTAATCGCATGAAATATATACAGTAAAAGCCAGTGTGATATGTGTGGCTACAACTAATCTGACTACATGTCCTCATATAACATATCAAGGACGCACCATCTTACCAGATTAACCATTCGACTTACCAATGCAGTGTGGGAAGAAAGAAGTATTGGGACTGTGTATCCAAGCAATTGATACCATGGACTCCTTCGTACAACCTTGTAAGCAAAAAAGAAGTTGCAGTGTGCCTGTACAAATAACTAGCATAAGTTCAGTTACCCGCTTCTCGGAATTTTAGTTAGCCACTTATTGCAAAATTGTTCAATTACGTTGCTTGGCTTAATTTAGTTTGCTACTGATTACATAATGCCAAATCCTGTTAATCCTATTATAGACTGCGCCTATCTATGTGCTTGATACTTACTGTTAAGAATTACATGTTTGCCCGAACTTAAATAGCTACTTGTTTGTTTAACTGCTTTGCTGCTGCAACAACGGGTTACAATGATGTTAATAACTACTTTTCAGCATCGAATTGAAACTCTTTAATTCGTTGTTTGTTTAACTGGTTTTCTGTTATAACTCCTAGTTGAGATGTTTTGCTAACTTCAACTTTTCTGCATCCAATCGGAACTTTAATGGCAAAACAGGTTAGCCCAAGATCAAAGAGCGAGGTTCCCATGGACGTTGTATCATCCCACAGCAGTGGCACCGGCCCAATTGTGCATTATGAATTGCCAACTGCTGATGCTCTAGAGGCTAAACTAGTGGTAGAAAGAGATTCTGCTTCTGCACTTAGAGATCATGTAATAATTGTTTTTTGTTTTTTTTTTGTTTTTTGGTTTGTAATTTTATTTGAGCACAAGTCTATATTAATTGATAAGACTCGGAGACATTTCATTTTGATTGCTGTGCCAGACCAACAAATATGCCAATTGGGCTGAATGTGCATTCAGCAATAATAGTAGTATAGATGGACGATAAGTGGCACGTATCGGAAAGGGCCAAGATGATGTAGTAGCTTGGCTAAAAAAGGATGCTGTTGTAGAAAAGAAAAGTACAGCGGCCTGGCTTATGTATGTTAGTTGATATTATTGATCCATATATTCTATAAGTGTTTATATGTCTGTTAGTTCTGTACATTCTTGGTTGATTGACTCGGTATTTGAATCTTGATACATCACTTGTGTACATATCTAAATGGGAGTACACATTATGCTGCGTGTGACATTTGAGTTGGACATGAAGTGTTCCAAATATTTGAATTCACCTTAAACTGGATTCTAGCTTCTGAATTTGAGTATCGACATTTGTAAACCATATTCATATATGACAGTGGAATACATCTTTTTCGTCCTTTTCAAGATATATAAAAACACATAGAATGATATATAAAGATTCGTATAGGAATACAAAATGGATTCGAATTTAGTTGCCAGGGTAAACGTGAATGCTTATTGTCCCAAAATTTGATAGAAGCGGCAAGATGTCCACTCCCACGTCGGCTGCCCGAAGCCAAGTGTTTGGGAGATGGAAATTACTGTCTACCCATTACACGGACAATCCATCGGCCCGATTTCCACTGCTCTAAATAGGGGTAGGATAGTAACTTCAATTAGACGTGACACAACTACCTCTGAGCCCATTCCGACACGGTGGGCGGAAAAATACATCTGATTTAAGCTCGTCTGAAAGACCTCTGTTTCTCCCTCCATTTCCCTATTCATACACGGTGGGCTGCAAAACAAACTCGACTCGGCCGAAATCGATGTAGGCAAATATTTTCAATAGGGGCAGGTTTGTAACTTTACTCAGACATGACACAACCGCCCTACCTATCAGCCCCGTTCATACACCGTGGGCGCCAACCACCCTCTCCTCGCCCGAAATCGCTCTGGGCAAATATTGGCGAGATGCGAGATTACCATCGTATCCCCAACCGACGAGACGTCCAAATTTTAAACGGGGGCTAAGTTCGTAACTTTCCCATATTTCAGACAGGCGCGTCCCAAAAACATGGTTCCCCGTACCTCTCCCTCCATTTTCCCATTCATACACCGTCCGCGCTAGAACACCATCCCCACACTAGCCTCCGTCCGCCACCCAATCCATCACCGCCGTCCTCCACCACATCCATCACCGCCGTCCTCCACCACATCCATCGCCACCGTCCTCCACCATGCCGGAGCGCCTACCAAGACCGTGTCGTCCACTACTAGAGATGGACGTTTCTCATCCACGGCGATGGACCAAGAGCCTTGCATCACGTCCTCTCGCTTCATCACGTCGTCGTCCTCTTTGCCGAGGCCGCTCACACGACCTTCTCTTCCACCGCAACGGGACTTATCCCCCGATGCACCCATCTACCATCGCAGATCTGCTTCAACACCACCGACAGCCATCGCACCCCCGATGCCTACATGGCGCCGCAAGAGAGGTGGTACTTCATATCTCCTCAACTTTTTGATCTCAACCAGAAAATAGATCTTAACTTGGTTACTCTACTTTCTTTTCAGCTCTTAGAATTTAGTTCTTAGTTCGAAGCAAACAATGGCTGCTAAATATCATTTCTCTGGTTTCCCCCTTTTATGATCACTATACGATCAGAATACGTGCTTCATGTCATAATAGCACTGCTCGGCCCATCAAGCTAAACAAGCTTAGTTGTTCAAATACAAATCTGATATTATTAAAACATATTCGTTTAATTGGTCAGCTAAATGTTCCTAAATTAGTTTCAAAAATGCATGTTCGCCACTCGGGTGTGTATCTCTACAGGGTGCCCACGGTGGGCCGACCCACCCTGGGATTTTGGGTCGTCCCAGGCCCCGATTCCCCTCTGTTATGTTGCGCGCTTCCGATCTCTACTCACCCCTAGCCGCCTGCCTCGCCGGCGAATTGCCGTCCCCGGACGGCATGACTCTAGGAGGAGACGCCGGACTAACAGGAGGTCCGGAGCCGCTCGCCCAACAGCGTCACCGCTGCCCGGGCGCGCCGCCGTGCCTACCTTCCCAGTCCGTTCAGGTCTCGGGCGTGTAGCACCCACTAAGCCAACCCGATTTATCCTGAGATAAGTCCTCAACACTAAGCAGCCACTCCTCATCACCCATTTTCTAATTGATTCATTACTCATTAGGCAGGACTGTCATTAGGGTTTGTTGTGTGCTCAGTGCTACCTACACTTAATGGCTCAGATGTATTTCGGTAATATTTAGTACCTGTAAAGTTCATAGGGTTTTCAAAATTCCGACCCTAGGAACAGACACTAGTCATTTTGGATTGTTGGTCGAGTGACATTGACCTGCATTACTCACCGCAAGCCAGGTTTGTTGACAATTTTACTTGTCTTTCTAACTCATTTGATATAATATCCAATTATTCACGTCGATTAGTTGCAAACAATAAGAGCTAACAAACTTCTTGATTCAGATTTTGGACGGTCTCTTACTGCAGTTACAATTCTGCATACTTGTCCAAGTAAGCTCACAAGTAAATGATTGATTCACTACATCTATGCTTGCCTTGTCATATTTGTTGTCAATATTCTTTTAGGGTGGACCACCCTGTCTCTAAATACTGCAACCGTAGACATGAGTGAATAGTATTTCTCTATGTGATCTCTTCCATCATGTGTGGGCAACGAACACTACGTTGTATAGAAAGAAAGTGTCATTTCCAGCTTTTACGTAGGCTTCAATATTTTACATGGAATACAATCTGCCTACTTGCTTTGTGTCGCACTACCAACACTCCACCCTTGAAGCTAAACATTATGCCACTCATAATTCCTTAGTTTATTTGTTCAAACACGAATTTCATATGATTCTAGTGTTCCTACTTCAGTTTTGAAATGTGTATGCACTGTTATAGAGACATAAGGGTTTGTATTTCGTGTGGTCCGGTCAAGACGGTTGGGGGTGAACTTTGCATATCTTTGGGGTTTATAGGAGACACTCTTGAGTTGAATCCATAATGCATTCCATATATAATCTGACTACTTTTTATGTTTTCATGAATCTCAAATTCTGAACAGCATCATAACGATTATGAGCTTGCGTGCATGAAAAGAATAAAGCAGAACAATGCCATGGCTGTCAAACTTGGCATTAAGGGACTAAAATCAAGTCTGGATGCAATGCAATGCAAACGCTCTCCACCTACAGTTTCATGCTCAGAATATGATCCTAACAGTGATTCTGAGCTAGAGGTGGACCTAAGTCAATGTAGCTCCCTAGTGGAGGAGTCACAGGAAGATGCCCTATCTTATTCACCCATCAAGGTTCTTGCTCTAACTTTCCAAGGTTATATTTGTCGCACATATCTTGCAACTGATGCTTTGCATTGCTTCTACTTTGTTAAACTTCCATTAGCTTAGTTTACACATCGTGTATGTGAATACGCCCTGCCTATCCATTTTCAGTACATATTCTATCTGTCATCATACCACATTTATCCATTCAAATGTTGTTCTTGTGTATCAGACGTTCAAAAGGAAGAGGGTGATTGCTGATCGTGGAGGAGCACAAGCAAAGTATTTGGAAAAGGTAGTGGCACCTGATAAATCAAATAGCCCATTAGGTGTAGTTGCAATATCACCTGACCCACAAAACACCCCAACTCTAGCATACTCTAGCCCTACTACACTGGTCATTTCCGATGCCCCAACTCGACAGACCCCAACTACAGCAAACATTATGATTATGCCAGTTGACATAGCACCAGCTCTACGACGCAAAACACCCATTCCGGCAAAGAGTACACTAAATCCAATTGCCAAATCCCTTTTTCGAACCAGAGAGAGCCCCAATTGCAGCAAATAGGACCCGTGTTCCATCTCTTCCCAGTTTAGAAGACAAAGCTTATATTGTTGTCAGGAACTTTGTGCGCATCTTTCCTTCATGGAAAGATTATACCACAGACACAGAACAATTTCCAATCTTCCTCCGCAACTTACGCGTAAGTAATGTACTGTTGTTATTCATGGTCATTACTGCATATGTTTCTGCTGACAGAAGACACAAGATTTCTTTCTTTTAAATAGGCGAGGACCAGGTTGGTTGCGCTTTTCAAGCACTCATTGATGAAGTATCGTTCCTACCTGAGGCAAGCGCACTTCGATGGCAAGCCTCTAAACGACATTTCTGTAAAGTCTCCGGTGCTACATTTATCCGACAGTGACTGGAATAATCTTGTTACACATTGGTCTCGGCTGCAGCATAAGGTACTATCTATGATATCACATCACAATTTGAACTACATTTTTGCATTTGCCTTAACGTCTCACTTGTACGAAAACTGTTAGCAGAAGAACATTCATTCTCAAGGGACCACATAATCTTGCAACTATACTGCACACTTCGTTGCTCTTGTGAGTACTTCTTGCCCTGTATGACCATACTTACTTTCGTAGCTGTTTGATTATGTAGCATCACTGCACATGTTAGCCTCGTTATCGTCCATTTGGTGGACATTATAAGATTCGTATGGACTCTTACATTAATTTAGAATCAACCCAATGCTTTTGAAGAGGTTTAGCTCTACGGTCCTCTTGTAAGGACTGAACATCATCTATCACTGTACTTAAATTAACAGCTACTCCCTCCGTCCCATAATATAAGAACGTTTTGTACAGTACACCAGTGTTCAAAACACTCTTGTATTATGGGAAGAGGGATTGGTTCATTGTGTATCATTCTGCATCTTATCTCCCTCGCCCGCCATTTACTAAAAAAGATCAGATCTATATTTAATCTTACCAAAAGTAGAATACTGAGACAATGCCGGTCTGTAAGTGTAGCCCATTGCTCTTGTTAGTACATTTTGTCCTGTAATGCTTGTACTTCCAGGGATTGGTAGTTGATTATGTAGCATCAATCTGCATCTTATCTTCAATATCCTCTATACCTTCCAGTATTATCATATCTATAATTAATCTCTACAAAATGTAGAGTACAGACAATTCTTACGAAGAAGATTATGTGCTGAAATTCTTGAGTTATCCTTCCCTTGACATGGAGAAGGGCATTATAAAGCCGGTGTTAACTGTTAATGTAAGTCAGTCCTTCTAAAGCCTTTATCCTCAACTACTGTTTAATTTTCTCATACTCCCTATCCTTTACTATTGTTTAGTTTGCTGTTTCTACCAAAATGCATGTTCGCAAGAACCGTAAGTTCTAAGTTTTACTTGTAAAACCAAATTCCTTGTTCATACCATGCACATTACTCAATACTCCCTATATGTATGCTTGTTTTTTGTGGATCTATAATCCAGTGTGTGGTGAAGCAGCCCACATTTGCACCTTGTCATCTCCTGTTTTATCTTACTGATGTGGCTGGTGATATGAACAACATGCCATGCTGAACCAAAATAGATACAATGATTTTCTTTGCCCTTCATCAATGCTTGTTATGTTGACATGGTAATCCAGTAGTGTGGTGAAGCTCCCCGCATTATGAACAATGCCAAATTATGCTATTGATATTTTGAACTTACTCTTTATTTTCTAATTTGAAATTGGATGGAATTGACATCACAGTTATCATCTTTGTTTATACACGTGCAAAACCTGTCATCTCTCTACTTTGTTTTAGCGTGATATGCCTGATGGCATGCACAAGTCTGCTGAAGGCTGTGAGACAAACCCAACATATATTTGTCGGGTGTGGGGTTCCGGCAAACCCTTAAGGTTCGAACTCTGGGGTGCGCGCGAAGTCTTTCCCTCCTACCGATCCATGCCCTAGCTCGCTAAGATCTTGCGGACGAACTAGACGAACTCGCAACACACAAAGACACGAGATTTATACTAGTTCGGGCCACTGTTGTGGTGTAATACCCTACTCCAGTGTGTGGTGGTGGATTGCCTCTTGGGCTGATGATGAACAGTACAAGGGGAAGAACAGCCTCCTGAGGTTGAGGTGTTCTTGTGTCTAGGGTAGGCTCTCGATCAGATCAGATCAGGGCGAGATTCCTGTCTACTGTGGTGGCTAGTTCTACTTATATAGGCCCTGGTCCTCTTCCCAAATATTGAGCGGAAAGGGAGCCAACAACGGTAGGCAAATTTGAAGGGGGATAGCTAGTATAATGTGACGCCCCTGATTTAACCGTACACTAATCATGCACGCAAATGTGTACGATCAAGATCACGGACTCACGGGAGGATATCACAACACAACTCTAAAACATAAATAAGTCATACAAGCATCATAATACAAGCCAGGGGCCTCGAGGGCTCGAATACAAGTGCTCGATCATAGATGAGTCAGCAGAAGCAACAATATCTGAGTATAGACATAAGTTAAACAAGGTGCCATAAGATGGCTAGCACAAACTGGGATACGGATCGAAAGAGGCGCAGGCCTCCTGCCTGGAATCCTCCTAACTACTTCTGGTCGTCGTCAGCAGGCAGCACGTAGTAGTAGGCACCTCCAGTGTAGTAGGAGTCGTCATCGACGGTGGTGTCTAGCTCCAGGGCTCCATCGTCTGGTCGCAGCAACCGGGTAAAGAAAGGGGGAAAAGGGGGAACAAGGCAACCGTGAGTACTCATCCAAAGTACTCGCAAGCAAGGAGCTACACTACATATGCATGGATATATGTGTAAAGGGCCATATCAGTGGACTGAACTGCAGAATGCCAGAATAAGAGGGGGATAACTAATCCTGTCGAAGACTACGCTCGCAGCCTCCGCCTTTGCACTGTAGGTGAGAGTAGTCTGAAGTCCTCCAAGTAGCATCGCATAGCATAATCCTACCCGGCGATCCCCTCCTCGTAACCACGAGAGAGCGACCACCGGGTTGTATCTGGCACTTGGAAGGGTGTGTTTTATTAAGTATCCGGTTCTAGTTGTCATAAGGTCAAGGTACAACTCCAAGTCGCCCCTGTTATCAAGATCACGGCTATTCGAATAGAAAAACTTCCCTGCAGGGGTGCACCACATAACCCAACATGCTTGATCCCATTTGGCCGGACACACTTTTTTGGGTCATGCCCGGCCGCGGAAGATCAACACGCCGCAGCCGACCTAGGCCAACCGAGCGGTCAGACGCCGGTCTAAACCTAAGCGCCTGTGGGTGCAGGCCCATCGCCTTAGCACACCGCACGTTAGACGCGCGCCGAAGCAGACCTAGCAACCTCCATTACAAAGGAAGTCACGTTACGCGGTCCAATCTAGCGCCGCTTCGTCCGGCGTCACGAAGGCTTCGGCTGATACCACGACGCCGAGTGCCCATATCTTTCCCACGTAGTTGGTTAGTGCGTATAGACCAAATGGCCAGACTCAGATCAAATACCAAGAACTCGTTAATCGTGTTAAGTATCCGCGAACGCCGACAGGGCCAGGCCCACCTCTCACCCAGGTAGTCTCAACCTGCCCTGTCGCTCCGCCACAAAGATCCATCCAGAGGGCCGTCGGGACAAAGGTCCTTTCAGCCCCCAATCCATGAATCACTCGCGGGTACTCCTCGAGCCGACCCGACTTTAATCACCACATGTATCATGTATAAAGTATATAGTATATACCCGTGATCACCTCCCGAGTGATCACGGCCCGATATTATAGCACAACAGACGGACAAGAATGTAGGGCCATAGATGGAAATACTAGCATCCTATACTAAGCATGTAGGATTGCAGGTAAAGGTAACAACAGTAGTAGCAAGGACAGGCTATGCATCAGGATAGGTATAACAGAAAGCATTAACATGCTACACTAGTCTAATGCAAGCAGTATAGAGTAGAATAGGCGATATCTCGTGATCAAGGGGGGGCTTGCCTGGTTGCTCTGGCAAGAGAGAGGGGTCGTCAACACCGTAGTCGAACTGGGCAGCAGCAGCGGCGTCGGTCTCGTAGTCTACCGGAGAGAAGAGGGGGAAGAAACAATAAATACATAGTAAGAAAGTGCATAACAGGACAACCGGCAGAGCTAGACGTGTTCTAACGCGGTGCTACACGGTACCGTGGAAGGGGGGAAACATCCGGGAAAGATTTCCCGATGTTTGCATTTTTCGGACAGATGAAATGGAGGAGGAAAGCTGCAGGTTCTCTATCCTAGGGATGTGTGGAGGACGAACGGACCGCGTAACTGGATTCGTCTCGTCGTTCTGAGCAACTTTCATGTAGAAAACTTTTTCATCCGAGGTACAGTTATTTTTCTATGAATTATTTAAGTTTTAGCAATATTCTGAAATTATTATTAAATCTAAAATGGGGTTATTGCATCAGCATGACGTCATCATGACGTCAGCAGTCAACAGAGTTGACTAAAGTCAACCCTGGCATGTGGGGCCGTCTTGTCATAGTCTAACAACCAATTAACAGTTTTAATTAACTAACCAAATTAATTAGGTAAATTAAACAGAGTTAATTAAGTTAATTTTACTGATTAGCTAATTGATTAATTTTATTTATTAACAATTTCATTCTAAACAGGGGGGTGGGCCCCTATGGTCAGTGGCAAAAGGCCATGCCCTGGCTGTGACACACACACACACACACACAGGGGGCCAACTATGGCCATCTTTGTGGCAAGGGAAACGGGGCGCCGGTGAGGCCGGCGAGCGAGGGGCGAGACCAGAGGCGGCGCGGCAGTGGCGGTGGCGGTGGTGGCCGCGAGCGGCGAGCATGGCAGCGTGCGGATCGGTGAGCAGCAGCCGTTGGGCGTACAGGGGTAGGTGCAGGCATAGGCGGGATCGTGGCGGGGAGGCTAGTGGCCGTAGTCGGGGAAGGCGAGGCCAATGCGCGGATGGGGGGACTGCCGGAGCGCAGCCATGGTGGCCAACAGCGCGTGCGACCATTTACGACGACGGGGACGAGGGGGGCGAGGGGGAATCGGTGAGGGGCTCACAGCGGAGCGTAGGGGGCGCGGTAGTGGGCTCGGGGAGACGAGGTAGCGAGCGACGGGCGGCGGTGTCGAGGCCGCGGGCGCCGGGTGGCGGCGACTTGGGCGGCGGTGTCCAGTGGCGGGCGCGGCTCGATCCGCGGCTTGTGGTCGGTAACGAGGCGAGGCGCCGGCATCGAGGAGTGGGGTGGGCGCAATGGCTGGGAGAGGCGGCGGGTCGGGACGAGGCCGACGGGCGATGGGATGGGGCGCCTGAGCGCCTGGGGCTGGGTGTGTGGCTACTGGGAGGAGAGGGAGACACAGGGGAGAGAGTGGGCGGGAGTCGTGGGATAGGTTAGGTCACGGTGGGGTTATGGAGGGTTAGGTGGGCGGCCTGGTTGGATGGCCACTGGGTGAGGCCTAGCGAGGGGGGTTTCTTTTATTTTTCTTTTAAAAGATTTTGTATTTTCTATTTCTGTTTTATTTTACAGCAACAATTTTGCAATAATTCAAGCCACCAAATGACCTTGCATAAAAGTGGAGCTTGGCCACGAAAATACTATGAAATATTCTGAAGTGCCACAAAAAGTTTGTGCAATTTTGGAGTTCATTTGAATTTTTCATAAAGAGGATAGCATTTAAAAAAATGCTTAAATGATGTGGTTATAATTGCCAAAGCTCATCTTTGCACAAGAGTGATGTTGTGTTCCTTAACAAATAAATGTTATGGAATATTTGTCAAATGACGGACATTTTTCTAGCAAGTTTTGAGCAAACTCATTTTGCATTGTGACTTTGAATTGTTTTCAGAGAGGAATTTGAAATGAGATATTATCCCAACATGATTATCATTGAAATTCACAGTAGCTTAGCATCATCATGGTGGTTTAGTGTAGCATGATCCTCGGGGTGTTACAAATCTCCTCCACTACAAGAAATCTCGTCCCAATATTTAGGAGCGGGATTAAGGGTGAAGGGAATTGGTTACGAAATTCTAACGGGTCTTCTCGGCGTTGGTTGCTCTTCTCGAAGAAGTTAATCCCTTTCGTTGATGTCTTCATTTCTTTGCTTCGGTCATCATGATGAAGTAGGCATCCTTGCTTCGGGAACTCCATCGTACTTATGAAAGGATATGGGTGTATTTCGGAAGAACGGGTCGCTACAGTGTTGCTTATCTAGTAGATAACATCAGGGAAGGTGGCGGAAAGTAACTCTCAATTTGAAACTTAAGACATTATCGAGAGCAAAGTAAGAAGGTGCAAAATAGGAGTTCCAAGTGCATAGGCAATCGTTCGTCGCCTGAAACGACTTGTGAAAAGGAATTCAAATCAATGGAATAAGTATTGCGTCTGATACCAGAATAGATCACAAGGTAGTTGGCTCATGAATTGCATATGAAGTCAAGCGCGAGGAATATCTTTGGCAACATGGTGTACAGGAGAGTCAGGTTTCGATCCTGTGGAACTGTGGGTTATGGGCCCACCATGTGGGTTAAAAGTAGGAAGGGTGGTGACGTCTTGCACGATCATGTAAGCAAGGCATGCCGGAGGATAGCCTGTCAGTTATGTCGGCAACAACATCGGTACCAAGGGCGAGGGACGAAGAGAACCATTTTCCTACTCGTTGAATGAGGCGGACCAATAAGCAAAGTTCTCGTCCATCGGTGGTTACCGAAATGTCATCAACAATGGTAACAGGGTCTTGCTGACAGAGTTGTACACCGAGGTGTTTACACAAGCAGGAGAATATTACTGCTTAGATCATATAGGTCACAAGAAACGTTAAACCAACCAATGGAAGGAAAATACGATTATCAGTTTAAACAAAACAATGGAAAGGGAAAATGTGTTTAAACACATATTTCAGGGGTATATCCTTCCCAAGGACAAACAGAGCATGATATCCATGACAAGATATAATGTAGAAAACCCTTTAGGTAAGGGGCGAGGAAGTTCATGACATTACCCATACAACGATGTTTGGATAATTGATAAAGATAATTTAGCATTGTGCTTCAAATGCTCTTATTGAAAATCGGAGTACCATAGACATGCTTCGATATAGCATTAACATGGTCATTGAGTAAAGATTAGACTTCGGATGAACAAGGATCCATCGGGAACAACTTATATATTAAGTCTTACAATTTCCTCATGGAAGAATAGATAACCTTGCTAAAAGAAAACTATAACAATAGGTCCTCCGGCCAGGTGTGCTAGGCATGCCATCACCTTACCGGGTCATAAAAGACCGGTGTTATAACTCTTGGAAAAATGTTCCAACCATCATATCTGACCGAGATTCAGATCTGATCGGTGTTAGGATACCTCAGACTCAGGATGCCTGAGAAGAAAAGGTGCAAAACAGATTAACGAGACGACATTGTAAGATTCTTGGGAAATTTACTACGGAAGCGAGTTTCGAAACAAAAGCTCATCATTTAACCAACGAAGGGATAAGGTGGTAGTTGATGAACTCAGCGACAATTCATCGAGACTTCCAAAAGATGGGTTTCCACAATTATGTGAACAAGGAGATAACATTAGTCAGATCAAATGATATAATGATGTATGCTCGAGAAAAACATACACAATTAAACATTGGTTGAAAGGTGCACCCGAAATATGGGATTAACTAGCACGATCAATGTTAGAATGGTGGTTCGATAACCAATGGTCTAAGAATGAAATATCGACCATTAACGTCGAAGCAATAGGGTTGCTAGCAGTTTTGAAGTCGCACATCATAGTTTGATTGTCGGTTTTCCGGTCAGAAATAACACGGGGACCAAGGAATGAACGGAGATGGCGAGAAGTATTATTATATCAAGAATTCTTAAGAGGTGGTGAAACTCTCACCACATTCTTGACAAAAGAGATGGTAATACTTCCAAGGTAAAGAAGAACAAATGCTGGGTAGCAAGGATCTCAGGTATAACACAAAACATGAACAAGTTTGTGTTGAACGGAAGGCAATAAAGTGGTCGGTGATAATACAAATCATCGAGGGCAAGAATGGTATTTCTCATCAACAATTCGACTGATATTCTTTAAGGAGTCAAAATTTTGATGATGATTACGATAAATTTTGTCGAGAGATTTCATGAGGATGTAATGGATCAGTGATGACATCAAGTCAAAGGAATGATGAAGCAAGAGGTTATTGGAACCACAGTTACGACGCAAAATCGAACTCAAGCTTGTTGTTTAAGGTGAAAGGGTATGACAAGGAAAATCGACGTAAGCTTAGCTATCATCGCAAATTGGTGCTCCGAGAATAAGGACCAGGTAGCACAGTTAGAATCATCACGACAATGATATAGCCAAACAGGCTAGGAATGGCGTGATCGGGTACAAACTCGCACTTATAGAAGCTTATCAAGAGTTGTTGAACTGTAGTGCGGACTCGGTTCAGTTATCGGTGTCTTTGAGTGTTTAATAACTCGAGCCCGTGAAAAATTGGAATCGATGGGAAGGTAGCACTTGATAAAGAACTCATAAGAAGTTATGCAGTTCCATGATAATCTCGAGATACCGGGGGTAATACTCGACACAAGATCAAAGTAAAGGTTGGACTGGTGTATTGATCCATAGAAGACAATTGTTTTAACTTGTCCGAAATGGAATCAAAGAAGAACAATCATGGTCGGAACCACGGTTGCAAGGGATCAATTCACGATACCATATGTTAGTTATCAAGGAAATAGTTATTATTACAAGAAGCTTCCATGATAGGATATACATCGCGTCCATGGGCATGAATACAAAGTTCAAGGTCGACTCCACTTCCTCAATGCATAATCTTCCATTCACCTCCGTATTTCAAGATGCCATTAGTTGTTGAAAGTTTTACCTGGTGCAATACCAGATAAGTATGACTCGTGAAATCTTTCGGGTTCACACCGATGAGGGAAGGCGTTGGTTCAATCCCATCGGGGCTTCTTACGAACATATACCATAAGCTTCAATAGTAAATATCACAAGCTCAAAAGTAGAGCATAGTTGACAAAAGGAAAGGATACAATTTAACAAAGGCATTATGTATCGAAGAAGGACTCACAAGGTGATTAATTATTAAGGACACTGTCGGATATAATAATCCAACAGTGGATATGGCGATCCACAGTGGAGCTGAGGTGAGTATCGATACCCAATCAGAGGAAGAAAGAATGCAAATGCAACAGGTTATGGATTCATCTGAATAATTCAAAGCTTAAATGCAAAGGAATTATGATTACCAAAACAAGGGATCAGAAGCAGACGTTCTGATCAAGGATGGATCACTTGAATATACCAGAGGCACAATCGACGACAGATAGTTTGGTCGAGAACCAGCTCATGTTCAGAATGACGCGTCGAGCGGAAAGATAATCCTAGGACTCGACTGATGATTGTGAACATTCACAACGTATTGAATCAACGGACTCAAAAATGATGGTGACAAAGGATGCCAATATGATTACTATACTTATGGGATTAATCATAATGAAAGCAAACAAGAAATTCCAGAGCAATAGGTTGCTGAGGATTTTCGGAATATCGAATGGTATTTCGAAGACTTTTGTGTAACATATGAACAACTGGGGGATGAGCGGATACTCGATAAGTGCGAGAATTAACCGTAGGGGTATTCAGGTGACAAAGAACAGCAAGGCAGTAAGCTCAAAGGATTATCAAACAACGACGAGTGTTTCGGGGTATCTTGTAATAACAAGACCAACTGGGGATGAATGTAAGAATAACAACTGCAAGTAGTTATCCATAAGGGTTTACGGTGGAAGGGGAATTGCAAACGCGATGAACACAAGTTCTCGAGTTAACAGTGGAGAGCATCTTCGTGGTCTTACGTGCAGTGAGACGATCATCAGTAATAAGAGGCTCTCCGGGTGAAAGTGATAACGAGATCCTAATGTTAGATTTAGTAAAATTCATTTAACCCGAATAGAGGAGAGATCAGAGTCCCCAGAGTAAAGGTCAAGGAGTAAAAGATCCTAATACCACCCAATGGCGACGTGGGCCCGTAAGCCACACATCCATGTTAGTAAAAGTTTTTCAACGACTAGACTCGACTTCGGCCAAGGAGTTGGAAAGGGGGATTCCTACAGGCAGTCGGCTCTGATACCAACTTGTGACGCCCCTGATTTAAGCGTACACTAATCATGCACGCAAATGTGTACGATCAAGATCAGGGACTCACGGGAAGATATCACAACACAACTCTAAAACATAAATAAGTCATAGAAGCATCATAATACAAGCCAGGGGCCTCGAGTGCTCGAATACAAGTGCTCGATCATAGACGAGTCAGCGAAGCAACAATATCTCGAGTACGCACATAAGTTAAACAAGGTGCCATAAGATGGCTAGCACAAACGGGATACAGATCGAAGAGGCGCAGGCCTCCTGCAGGATCCTCCTAACTACTCACAGTGGTAAATCGCCAAGAGGCAGCACGTAGTAGTAGGCACCTCCAAGGTAGTAGGAGTCGCCGCCGACGGTGGCGTCTAGCTCGAGTGGCTCCATCGTGCAGTCGCAAAGAACCGGTAAAGAAAGGGGGAAATGGGGAACAAGGCAACCGTGAGTACTCATCCAAAGTACTGCAAGCAAGGAGCTACACTACATATGCACGGATATATGTGTAAAGGGCCATATCGGTGGACCGAATCGCAGAATGCCGTAATAAGAGGGGATAACTAATCACGTCAAGACTACGCTCGCAGCCTCCGCCTTGCAAACTCAGAGAGAGAGTAGTCCAAGTCCTCCAAGTAGAATCGCATAGCATAACCCTACCCGGCGATCCCCTCCTCGTAACCCTGAGAGAGAGCGACCACCGGGTTGTATCTGGCACTTGGAAGGGTGTGTTTTATTAAGTATCCGGTTCTAGTTGTCACAAGGTCAAGGTACAACTCCAAGTCGTCCTGTTACCAAAGATCATGGCTATTCGAATAGATTAACTTCCCTGCAGGGGTGCACCACATAACCCAACACACTTGATCCCATTTGGCCGGACACACTTTTCTAGGTCATGCCCGGCCGCGGAAGATCAACACGTCGCAGCCCGACCTAGGCCAACTGAGCGGTCAGCAAGCTGGTCTAAACCTAAGCGCCCAGGGGTCTGGGCCCATCGCCCGTAGCACACCTGCACGCTGCGAACGCGGCCGGAAGCAGACCTAGCAACCTCCATTACAAAGGAAGTCACGTTACGCGGTCCAATCTGGCGTGCGCCGCTCAGTCACTGACGTCACGAAGGCTTCGGCTGATACCACGACGCCGAGTGCCTATATCTTTCCCACGTAGTTAGTTAGTGCGTATAGACCAAATGGCCAGACTCAGATCAAATACCAAGAACTCGTTAAGCGTGTTAAGTATCCGCGAATGCCGACAGGGCCAGGCCCACCTCTCACCCAGGTAGTCTCAACCTGCTCTGTCGCTCCGCCACAAAGATCCATCCAGAGGGCCGTCGGGACAAAGGTCCTTTCAGCCCCCAACCCGTGAATCACTCGCGGGTACTCCTCGAGCCGACCCAACTTTAATTACCACATGTATCATGTATAAAGTATATAGTATATACCCGTGATCACCTCCCGAGTGATCACGGCCCGATAGTATAGCACAGCAGACGGACAAGAATGTAGGGCCACAGATGGAAATACTAGCATCCTATACTAAGCATGTAGGATTGCGGTAAAGGTAACAACAAGAGTAGCAAGGACAAAGGCTATGCATCGGGATAGGTATAACGAAAGCGGTAACATGCTACACTACTCTAATGCAAGCAGTATAGAGTAGAATAGGCGATATCCGTGATCAAGGGGGGGCTTGCCTGGTTGCTCGCAAGAGAGAGGGGTCACAACACCGTAGTCGAACCGGGCAGCAAGCAAGCGTCGGTCTCGTAGTCTACCGGAGAGAAGAGGGGGAAGAAACAGTAAATACATAGTAAGCAAGTGCAAAACAGGACAACCGGCAGAGCTAGACATGTTCTAACGCGGTGCTACGCGTGTACTGCGGTGGGGGAAACATCCGGAAAGATTTCCGATGTTTGCATTTTTCGGACAGATGAAATGGAGGAGGAAAGCTGCAGGTTCTCTATGCTAGGGATATGTGGAGGACGAACGGACCGCGTAACCGGATTCGTCTCGTCGTTCTGAGCAACTTTCATGTAGAAAACTTTTTCATCCGAGGTACAGTTATTTTTCTATGAATTATTTAAGTTTTAGCAATATTCTGAAATTATTACTAATCTAAAATGGGGTTATTGCATCAGCATGATGTCATCATGACGTCAGCAGTCAACAAAGTTTACTAAAGTCAACCCTGGCATGTGGGGCCGTCTTGTCATAGTCTAACAACCAATTAACAGTTTTAATTAACTAACCAAATTAATTAGGTAAATTAAACAGAGTTAATTAAGTTAATTTTACTGATTAGCTAATTGATTAATTTTATTTATTAACAATTTCGTTCTAAACAGGGGGTGGGCCCCTATGGTCAGTGGCACAAGGCCATGCCCTGGCTGTGACACACACACACACACAGGGGGCCAACTATGGCTATGGTGTGGCCAGGGGAGGCACTGGCCGCGCCGGTGAGGCCGGCGAGCGAGGGGCAAGACCAGAGGCGGCGCGGCAGTGGCGGTGGCGGTGGTGGCCTCGAGCAGCGAGCAGGGCAGCGTGCGGATCGGCGAGCAGCAGCCGTTGGGCGTACAGGGGCAGGTGCAGGCGTAGGCGGGATCGTGGCGGGGAGGCTAGTGGCCGCAGCCGGGGAAGGCGAGGCCAACACGCGGATGGGGGGACTGCCGGAGCGCAGCCATGGTGGCCAACGGCGCGTGCGACCATTTACGACGAGGGGGACGAGGGGGACGAGGGGAATCGGTGAGGGGCTCACAATGAGCGAGGGGGCGCGGCATGGGCTGGGAGACGAGGTAGCGAGCGATTGGCGGGTGTGTCGAGAGCATGGCGCCGGGTGGCGGCGACTTGGGCGGCGGTGTCCAGCGGTGGGGGCGGCTCGATCCCGGCTTGTGGTCGGTAACAAGGCGAGGCGCCCGTCGCCGAGGAGGGGGGGGTCGCGGGAGAGGCGGAGGGTCGGGACGAGGCTGACGGGCGATGGGATGGGGCGCCGAGCACTGGGGCTGGGTGTGTGGCGCTTCGGAGGAGAGGGAGAGACGTCGGGGGAGAGAGGGGGTGGTGGGATAGGGTTAGGTCATGGTGGGGGTTATGGAGGGTTAGGTGGGTCGGCCTGGTTGGATGGCCACTGGGCTGAGGCCTAGCGTTGAGGGGGGTCTCTTTATTTTTCTTTGAAAAGCTTTTGTATTTTCTGTTTCGCTTTTATTTTACACAATAGTTTTGCAATAATTCAAGCCACCAAATGACCTTGCATAAAAGTGGAGCTTGGTACAAAAATAGTATGAAATATTCTGCGAAGGCCACAAAATTTTGTGCAATTTTGGAGTTCATTTGAATTTTTCAGAAGAGGATAGCATTTAAAAAATGCTTAAATGATGTGGTTATAATTGCCAAAGCTCATCTTTGCACAAGAGTGATGTTGTGTTCCTTGACAAATAAATGTTATGGAATATTTGTCAAATGACGGACATTTTTCTAGCAAGTTTTGAGCAAACTCATTTTGCATTGTGACTTTGAATTGTTTTCAGAGACGAATTTGAAATGAGATATTATCCCAACATGATTATCATTGAAATTCACAGTAGCTTAGCATCATCATGGTGGTTTAGTGTAGCATGATCCTCGGGGTGTTACATATAAGCTATCCTGACAAAAGTGGTCTTCGCCTGTGAAAGGCTCTGGTGGTGACGCCGTCTTGGGCTCCACGATGACCTCTGTCCTGCCGTCCTTTTGGTCTTGGTCTCGTTGCACCGATATGGAAAACTTTGCCTGATGCCTCGATACTCCTCGCCTGCGCTTGCCTCCTAAGCACCAAAGAGGAAAATGGGACGCTGCGCGTCCTGGTGCCCGCCTGGCGCCAATCGTCATGGCTCGCGTCACGAGAGCCTCGTGAGGTTTGCCCTGCCTTGATATCTCTGCTCCTCGTGAGCCTGCCTGGCTAGGCCACTCCTGAGGAGGTTGAGGGAGTCCCGGACTAGGGGGTGTCCGGATAGCCGGACTAGGGGGTGTCCGGATAGCCGGACTATCGTCACGGCCGGACTCCAAGACTATGAAGATACAAGATTGAAGACTTCGTCCCGTGTCCGGATGGGACTTTCCTTGGCGTGGAAGGCAAGCTTGGCGATACGGATATGTAGATCTCCTACCATTGTAACCGACTCTGTGTAAACCTAACCTATCCGGTGTCTATATAAACCGGAGGGTTTTAGTCCGTAGGACGAACAACAATCATACCATAGGCTAGCTTCTAGGGTTTAGCCTCCTTGATCTCGTGGTAGATCTACTCTTGTACTACCCATATCATCAATATTAATCAAGCAGGAGTAGGGTATTACCTCCATCGAGAGGGCCTGAACCTGGGTAAAAACATCGTGTCCCTTGTCTCCTGTTACCAGCCGCCTAGACGCACAGTTCGGGACCCCCTACCCGAGATTCCCCGGTTTTGACACCGACAGAGGTCTTGCGTCGTCCACCTCGCGAGGCTTGGCCCCTCGCGAGGGTCTTGTATGCATTGTTGATGAAGATGGGCCGTACATCCCGCTGACTTAGCCACGCCGTGGCCACAGCGAGCAAGTCTGGGACCCTGTTCCTGAACACCGACAGAGCCCCGGCCCCAAGTGCGCTTCGGGCTTGGCTTCGCGGCGAAGCCAAGGGTCAAGTACGGAGCTCCGCGGGCCCCAAAAGCCTGCGGCCTCAGTTGACGCATGGCGGTTGATTGGATGTGGGCGTCTCCGCTTTCCCACGCTGCCTTGGCAACTGCACGACTTGACAAGTCCCTGCGACATGCAAGGAAAACCATCATTACCTGCGATCATGGGAGGGTCGGTTGACCTTCTTTTGCTATAAATGGGGAGGGGGCGGAGCCCCCGTCGCCCATCTCTTCCTTTCATGCTTGCTTCTTCCTACTTGCTCCACCCCCAGCGACAATGACGCTAATCAGAAGGTTCTCCACTGAGGAGAAGGGAAAGGCCCCGCGCGATGATCCGGGGCCGCTTCCGCCAAAGAAGAGGTCGGTCCACCGCCGTGATGAAGCGGCGACGTAGGTGGTGATGAGGCCTTGGTGCGAGCGGCCTCCTCCAGGGTATCCGCTACCCTTGTATGCCCGAGCCGAGGGCTCGGGAGGACGGAGCGACGAGCAGTGTCACCCGCGTCGCGCCCGTGGTCGCCACACCACGGCGACATGCGCTATCGCCCCTTTAATCCACGCCGCGGACTCCTCGCGCGAGCTTGTGCTATGGGCGCCAATGCCTCCAAGCTCTTGGATCAGCTTCCCGTGGTTCTTCTCCGACGTGATGCCGCCGAGGGGGCCTCTCGAGCTCAGGTTGCAGCACGCCGACTACGACACTCCGGCGACCGGAGCAGAGATCAAAGCGGTCCCCACCGGCAAGATCTTCATGACACGCGGAGGGGGCAAGGTCGCGCGGGTCTGCCGTACGAGGGGCGCCCTCGCGATCCACTTCGAGTACGGCGGTGCATCCACGCTCTTCTTCAAGGTCTTCGATGCGGAGGGCCGCCGCCTGGAGTGTTGCTCCGGAGAGGAGCGCCAGGATGGCACGCGCTCCGCTCGCGGCCACTCAAGCAGCAGCAGCCCTTGGGAGTCCAGTAGCTCTCCTGAGCTCTACGAGACTCCGGAGACGAGCAACGACAGCTACGTGCCCCCGAGCTCTCGCCGCGCTCGGAGCAGAGGTGCGGCGTCCGGCCATCGCCGCCGCTGATCTGGATGGGGTTGGCGCCGGCCTCCAGTGGCCCACTGTTGATGATGGCGCCCGCCACGGGAGGGTGTAGATAGGATCCCTCTTAGTTCCAGCTTTTGTTCCCTCCGGAGAATCATGAAGTACCCCGTGGGGGCGTGTAAAGGGTCTATAATGTCTTTTGCACTCATCTTCCCCGTTACAAAAATTTGGTGAACTCATGTCCTGTTGAGGCTCGGTCCCCCCTTTCTTCCCTTGCGATATCTCGTTGCTCTACGCTGACAGGTCCCGGTCCCCAGGCAGGCTACAGCCGTCGCTGGTATGCCAGGTCGTGTGCCGTGGTCAAGGCCAGGAGGTGTGCGGCCCGAGGGCCAGTAAGAGCCCCTGAGGCGTGATGCTCAGGAGGTCCCCCTTAGCGCTCAAGAAGCCATGGTGAGGCAAGAAAGGGAGTTGACGTGGCCGCAACGGGGCTCCGGCGTGGGTGACCTTTAGGCCCCAACAATTAGTCAATCCGAGAGCGGGACTTATCTTGTCGGTTTCATGGCGATTCCTGGTGGTGCGCTAGGCCTGCGCGCCAGCTTGTGCGTCATAGTTAGGTCGGCCCATACGAGTTTCCCTCCTCCCATGCTCTCCTTAGTGCTCTACGTCCTCAGGTCCCGGCCCTCGAGCGAGCTCAGCCGCCGCTGGTATGCCAGGTCACGATGCCATGGTCAAGGCTAGGGGGTGAGAGCTGGAGAGCCAGTAAGAGCTCCTGAGTCGCGATGCTTAGGAGCCCCCCTTTCAACGCACAAGAGAATTGCACGAGAGAAAAGGAGACTCGTGGTGCCGCCTGCTATCCTCCCCATGGGATGCCTATGAACAGGCACAAGAAGAAACATGGTTTGCCGCTATAGCTGCCAGCCTGCCGCTGGTTGTTCTGAGATGAGGTGAAGGCATTGAGGGTCTGGTGAGGTGACGTTCGCGGGGCGTGCCGCGAGCCAGAGCTTGACCGCTCAGATTTGTCGACGTGGCAGGGACGGACCCATGCTCCAGTGCCGTGCCTGTGAGGAGGCCCCGTGGGAGGCGATGATCAAGCAGGAGATAACCGTAGGCAGGTTAAGCATGGAAGGTAAATCAGCTTGGGTAAATGCAGGAAGATACATGCCACTCAGTCCGGCCCGAGCGGCTTGGGGATGATGCACCCCAAGGGGCGCCCCCAGCAAGGTAAGCTAAAGACATAAGCAAAAGGGATACATGCCATAGGGACGGACCCATGCGGCCTAGGAATAATGCAGCCCGAGGGGCGCTCCCAGCTAAACGAGCTTGGAAAATGTCACCTGGTTCTATAGACGAAGTAGAGTTGGTGCAGCTGAAGGCGTGCGTCGAAGGAATGACTCTTCACGAGCCACCGGGGCCCTGAGCCTCGGGAGGCTCTGGGGGCTCGGGAGGTTCCTTGAAGACCGTCTCTCCAGGACGTCGTGGTACCTAGCTGCCTGAGCTGCCAGGATGCGCTGCACGTTGCGCTGATAGGCTGACACCACGCTCGGCAAGCCCAAGGGCATGCGAACGTAGCTGTGTGGCAGGCCCTCGCGGCCCATACACGAAGGCCAGAAACGCTCCTGAGATGCGGCCCTGTTGAGCCCTGGGACGTCGACGCAGACACGCCGCTCAGCATCCTCGCCTGGATGGGGAGCTGCGCCTCGTCAGCGGCTGTCGCCGCGCATGGCTCTTGCGTCTTGCAGTTCCTGAGTGGTCTTGGTGATGAACTCGTGAGTGGTGGGCCCTCCTTGCCCTGTGTTCTCCTGAGGGAAACGTGTCGCGAAGCACGCCTCCAAGTGGTGCCCAAGCGCCTCCCTCGTGAGTTTGGCAAGATCTGAGGCCCTCCAGAAGAAATCCCCCGAGCCCTGCCCGAGGAGGGCGCCGGGCGCGCCTTCCTATGCGATGGAGGGAGGCGCCCCTGGAGCGGGCGCTGATCCTGACGAGGCTCCAGCTACGATGCCAACCTCCTGAGGCCTAGCACGGCGCAACTTCTTCTTCTTGGGGATGGCCTCCGGAGGGCCCTCACTTCTGCTGCCGGGGTCGTTGATTGCTGTAGCTTGGAAGGCGCGCTCGAGGGAGCACACCGCATCTCTCTCTTCACATGGGACCGTGATGATTCCGCCGCTTCCTGGCATCTTGAGGACGTTGTAGCCGTGAAGGGTGACTGCCATGAACTTGGCCAGGGCCGGATACCCGAGGATGGCGTTGTACAGCAGGCGGATGTGCACGATGTCGAAGTCAATGAGCTCGATGCGGTAGTTCTTACACTCTCCAAAGGTGACAGGCAGGCGGAACTGCCCTATCGATGTGTTGGAACCATCGGTCACTCCTGAGAAAGGCTTGGTAGGCTGAAGCTACTCATATGGCACTTGGAGGTTGTCGAACGTGTCCACGGACAGGACGTTGAGCCCTAAGCCGCCGTCGATGAGGGTCTTGGTAACCTGCAATTTTGCTGATGACTGGGGAGCACAACATCGGGAGGGTGCCAGTGGTGGCTGCGCACTTGAGCTGATCTGCCGAGTTGAAAGTGATGGCGCATTGGGACCACTTGAGCGGGCGCGTGGCCTCGAGCTTGGGGAGCACCGCGTTCACTTCTCGAGTGAACTGTTTGAAGATGCACTGAGTGGCTGGGGCCTGTGCGCCGCCCAAGATGCAGGCAATTGCACGCAGCTCCTGGAAGCCCCCAGCCCCCTCATCCTGATGGTGATCATCGTTCCTTCTTCGTGGCGGCAGCGGGGGAAGACTGGCGTTGCCATGGGGGCGATCCTCACGAGGCTGGTCCCTCTAGGCGCCCTCACGAGGATGGTCCTGCCAGCGGTCCTTGATGACCCACAAGTATAGGGGATCTATCTAGTCCTTTCGATAAGTAAGAGTGTCGAACCCAACGAGGAGCAGAAGGAAATGATAAGCGGTTTTCAGTAAGGTTTTCTCTGCAAGCACTGAAATAGTAGGTGATAGATAGTTTTGTGACAAGATAAATAGTAACGAGCAAAAAGTAAATAAAGTAAATAACGTTCAGGTGGCCCAATCCTTTATGTAGCAAAGGATAAGCCTGGACAAATTCTAATAATGAAGGAAGAGCTCCCGAGGACACATTGGGAATTATCGTCAAGCTAGTTTTCATCACGTTCATATGATTCACGTTCGGTACTTTGATAATTTGATATGTGGGTGGACAGACACTTGGGTACTGTCCTAACTTGGACAAGCATCCCACTTATGATTAAACCCTATTGCAAGCATCCGCAACTACAAAAAGGAGTATTAAGGTAAACCTAACCACAACATTAAACATATGGGTCCATATCAACCCCTAACGAATCAACGATAAACTAGGGTTTAAGCTTCATCACTCTAGCAACCCATCATCTACTTATTACTTCCCATGCCTTCCTCTAGGCCCAAATAATGGTGAAGTGTCATGTAGTCGACGTTCACATAACACCACTAGAGGAAAGACAACATACATCTCATAAAAATATCGAACGAATACCAAATTCACATGACTACTAATAGCAAGACTTCACCCATTTCCTCAGGAACAAACGTAATTACTCACAAAGCATATTCATGTTCATAATCAGAGGAGTAATAATATGCATAAAGGATCTGAACATATGATCTTCCACCAAATAAACCAACTAGCATCAACTACAAGGAGTAATCAACACTACTAGCAACCTACTAGCACCAATCCCGGACTTGGAGACAAGAATTGGATACAAGAGATGAACTAGGGTTTGGAGATGAGATGGTGCTGGTGAAGATGTTGATGGAGATTGCCCTCTACCCATGAGAGGAGCGTTGGTGATGATGTTGGTGATGATTTCCCCCTCCCGGAGGGAAGTGTCCCCGGCAGAACAGCTCCGCCAGAGCCCTAGATTGATTCCACCAAGGTTCCGCCTCGTGGCAGCGGAGTTTCGTCCCATAAGCTTGCCCACGATTTTTTCCAAGGTAAAAGTGATGATATAGCAGAAGATGGACGCCGGAGGCCCACCAGGGGGCCCAGGAGATAGGGGCGCGCCCCCTGTCTCCTGGATAGGGTGTGGGCCCCCTGGCCTATTTCTTTTGCTCATAATTTCTTATAAATTCCAAAAAGCTGTTTCGTGGAGTTTCAGGACTTTTGAGATGTGCAGAATAGGTTTCCAACGTTTGCTCCTTTTCCAGCCAGAATTCCAGCTGCCGGCATGCCCCCTCTTCATGATAAACCTTGTAAAATAAGGGAGAATGGCCATAAGTATTGAGATATAATGTGTAATAACAGCCCATAATGCAATAAATATTGACATAAAAGCATGATGCAAAATGGACGTATCAACTCCCCCAAGCTTAGACCTTGCTTATCCTCAAGCGGAAGTCGAAATCGAAAATATGTCCACATGTTTAGAGATAGAGGTGTCGATAAAAATAAAATACGAACATGAGGGCATCATGATCATTCTAATAACAGCAACATATATGGATTTTGTCATATGATTTCCTATGCTCAAGTAATAAGCAATTCACAATATCAAGTATGGTTCAAAAACTTCATTGGGAACTAACAAACTATAATCTCAGTCATTGAAGCAATTGCAATTTATCGTAATATCGGAAAGAGTCAATAATAGAGCTTTTCAGCAAGCTCACATACTCAACTATCTCGTAGTCCCCTATAATTATTAACTCTCACGCAATACTTGTGGTTATAGAGTTTCAGCCGGACACTGAGAAAGATAGGGGCGTGTTGTGTTGCCTCCCAACATATTCACCTTTAGGTGATGTCAACACTAATAGCCTATGTCAACTTACATTCAATTGGATAAATATATCATGATCTTTCAAACACGAAGAGCTTGCCAAAGGATAAAAATAAAAATTGAAAGGTGAGCATCACCTTGACTCAAGCATAAAGTAAAGCATAAAGTAAAAGATAGGCCCTTCGCAGAGGGAAGAAGAGGTTGTCATGCGCGTTTAGGGTTGATGCATAAAATCTTAGTGCAAAAGAATGTCACTTTATATTGCCCCTTTTATGTGGACCTTTATTATGCAATCTGTCGCTTTTATTACTTCCACAACAAGTTCGTACAGAGCTTATTTTCTCTGCACTAATAAGTCATACATATTTAGAAAGCAATTTTTATTGCTTGCACCGATGACAACTTACTTGAAGGATCTTATTCAATCCATAGGTAGGTATGGTGGACTCTCATGGAAAAACTGGCTTTAAGGATATTTGGAAGCACAAGTAGTATCTCTACTTGGTGCAAGGAATTTGGCTAGCATGAGGAAGAAAGGCAAGCTCAACATGTTTGGAAGGCCAATGATAATATATTTTAACTGAGATGTCAGAAAACATAAACCATTACGTTGTCTTCCTTGTCCAACGTCAACTCTTTTAGCATGTCATACTTAATGAGTGCTTCACAGTCATAAAAGATGTCCAAGATAATATATTTATATGTGAACCCCTCTTTCCTTATCACTTCCTATTAATTGCAACGATGACCAAGGCTACGTTCATCAACTCTCAACAATTTTTATACCTCATACTTTCTATATGTGAAGTTATCACTATCCATAAGATCAATATGAACTCTTTTATTCTTTCTATTTTCTCAAGATCATAGCATCATAGCAAGGCCCTTGACACAACACTAATCTTTATTATAGATAGCACACGGACTCGCTTACATAAAGAGATCACAAAGCAAAGCTCAAAACTACTTGATATCAAAACTTCAATCTACTAGATCAAGATACTACTAAAAGGATCGAACTAAATAAAGCGGTAAAGATAGGAGTGTGATGGTGATACGATACCGGGGCACCTCCCCCAAGCTTGGCAGTTGCCAAGGGGAGTGCCCATACCCATGTGATTATTTCTTCGGAGGTGATGGAGGTGGTGATGATGTAGGCTTGTCGTCTGTCTTCCAGGGCATCGGCTCTCCATCATAAAAGGATGATCGAGTCTCCGGGATCCTTAAATCTGCAGCCAAACTCATTCGCTTGAATCTATATTTATACTCACAGTTCTGGTTTTGCAGGTCATAGATCTGGGCTTGGAGGTGCTCGATTTTCTCTTGAAGTTTGAAGATGGTTTCCCTAATGACTTTGGCATCCACCTTATGGTTGTTGGTGAACTCCGTGATCATCATCTGGTTGGCGTTGAGTCCACGCTCCACCATCCCTTGACACTTGAAAACTTCTTGCTCCGCGGCTTCTAGCTTTGTCTCCACGCTCCCAGTACGCCTTGGTCCCTCCACATCGCGGATGTGCAGCACCCCATCACGCACCTCAATGGTTTGAGGATGATGCAGCATCTCCGCGAGATAGGGGTTGATAACTCTCTCAAAAAAATTGTCCTTGGTAGCGCTTGGAGACGACATGATGCTCTAGATCAAAAATAGAAACAGCTCGAAACGAAAACATAGGATATTTGCGCGATAGGTGGTCAAAACCTTCGGGAGTATATATAATGAATTTTTACTGACCAAAATACGTAACATACAAGAAAACGGAGTCCGGGAGGCACACGAGGTGCCCACGAGACAGGGGGGCGCGCCCTCCTTTCTCGTGGGAGCCTCGTGTCCCTTTTGGACTACTTCTTTCTTCCAGAAATTCTTAAATAATCCAAAACGGTAAAAATTGCCATTAGAGTTGTTTTGGAGTCGGTTTACTTACCGTACCACGTACCTATGCCTTTTCGGAGTCTGGAACGTTCTGGAAAGTGTCTCTCATGTATTCCTCAGGGGTAATGGTCTCAATAATATTAGTTTCCACATTACTAGGATTACGTGAAATATAATGTTTAATTCTTTGACCGTTTACCACCCTTGGATTTGTGCCTTCGAAGTTGTTGATTTTTATAGCACTAGAACGATAGACCTCTTCGATAACGTAGGGTCCTTCCCATTTTGAGAGAAGTTTTCCTGCAAAAAATCTTAAACGAGAGTTGAATAATAACACATAATCTCCTACGTTAAACTCACGCTTTTGTATCCTCTTATCATGCCAGCGTTTGACTTTTTCTTTGAAAAGCTTAGCATTCTCATATGCTTGGGTTCTCCATTCATCAAGTGAGCTAATATCAAACAACCTCTTCTCACCGGCAAGTTTGAAGTCATAATTGAGCTCTTTAATAGCCCAATATGCTTTATGTTCAAGTTCAAGAGGTAAATGACATGCTTTTCCATAAACCATCTTATATGGAGACATACCCATAGGATTTTTGTATGCAGTTCTATAGGCCCATAATGCATCATCAAGTTTTTTGGACCAATTCTTTCTAGATCTATTCACAGTCTTTTGCAAAATTAATTTGAGCTCTCTATTGCTCAACTCTACTTGACCACTAGACTGCGGGTGATAAGGAGATGCGATTCTATAATTGACATCATACTTAGCAAGCATCTTATGGAAAGCGCCATGAATAAAGTGTGGACCACCATCAGTCATAAGATATCTAGGGACTCCAAACCTCAGAAAAGTAACTTCTTTAAGCATTTTAATAGAAGTGTTACGATCAGCACTACTGGTTGGAATAGCCTCTACCCACTTAGTAACGTAATCAACATTAACTAAAATATGTGTATAACCATTGGAGGCAGGAAAAGGCCCATATAATCAAAGCCCCAAACATCAAACGGTTCAATAACAAGGGAATAATTCATAGGCATTTCTTGACGACTACTAATGTTACCTATTCTTTGACATTCATCACAAGATAAAACAAACTTACGAGCATCCTTGAAGAGAATAGGCCAATAAAAACCGGATTGAAGTACCTTGTGTGCAGTTCTATCTCCAGCGTGGTGTCCTCCATAAGATTCAGAGTGACACTTGCGTAGGATTTGTTCCTGTTCATGCTCAGGCACACAACGTCTAATAATACCATCTACTCCTTCTTTATAAGGGTGTGGATCATCCCATAAGTAATGTCTTAAATCATAAAAGAACTTTTTCTTTTGTTGGTATGTGAAACTAGGCGGTATATATTTAGCAACAATGTAATTAGCATAATCAGCATACCAAGGAGCAAAGACGAGAAGCATTGACAACCGCTAATTGTTCATCAGGAAAACTATCATTAATAGGCAGTGGGTCATCAAGAACATTCTCTAACCTAGACAAGTTGTCTGCAACGGGGTTCTCAGCTCCTTTTCTATCAATAATATGCAAATCAAATTCTTGGAGCAAGAGGACCCATCTAATGAGTCTAGGCTTAGCATCCTTCTTTTCCATAAGATATTTAATAGCAGCATGATCAGTGTGAATAGTAACTTTGGAGTTAACAATATAAGGTCTAAACTTATCACATGCAAACACAACTGCTAAGAACTCTTTTTCAGTAGTAGCATAATTTCTCTGGGCTGTATCAAGAGTCTTACTAGCATACTGGATAACATTCAATATCTTATCGGCTCTTTGCCCTAAAACAGCACCTACAGCATAATCACTAGCATCGCACATAATTTCAAAAGGTAAATTCCAATCCGGTGGCTGAACAATAGGTGCAGTGATCAAAGCTTTCTTAAGTGTTTTAAAAGCTTCTACGCAATCATCATCAAAGACGAAAGGAATATCTTTTTGCAATAAATTAGTCAGAGTCCTAGAGATTTTAGAGAAGTCCTTAATGAACCACCTATAAAAACCGGCATGACCAAGGAAACTTCTTATACCTTTTATGTCCTTGGGACATGGCATCTTTTCAATAGCATCAACTTTGGCCTTATCAACTTCAATACCTCTCTCAGAGATCCTGTGCCCCAAGAAAATGCCTTCATTAACCATAAAGTGACACTTTTCCCAATTCAGGACGAGACTATTGTCTTCGCATCTCTGCAAAACTCGATCAAGGTTGCTCAAACAATCATCAAAATAGGATCCATAGACGGAGAAGTCATCCATGAATACCTCACAAATCTTTTCACAAAAATCAGAGAATATAGCCATCATGCATCTTTGAAAGGTAGCAGGTGCATTACATAAACCAAAAGGCATATGTCTATAAGAAAAAGTACCAAAAGGGCAAGTAAAAGTAGTTTTAGATTGATCCTTTGCTGACACAGGTATTTGAGAGAAGTCAGAATAACCATCTAGAAAGCAAAAATGTGTGTGTTTGGATAGCCTTTCTAGCATTTGATCAATAAAAGGTAAAGGGTAATGATCTTTCTTAGTAGCCTTATTTAACTTACGAAAATCAATTACCATCCTATACCCTGTAATAATTCTTTACGGGATCAATTCATCTTTATCATTAGGAACAACGGTAATACCTCCCTTTTTGGGGACACAATGGATAGGGCTTACCCATTCACTATCAAGAACGGATAAATAATACCGCCTCAAGGAGTTTTAGAATCTCCTTTCTTACCACTTCCTTCATTTTGGGATTTAATCGTCTTTGAGGATCTCTAACTGGTTTGGCATCTTTCTCCATTGAAATTTTGTGTTGACATAATGTGGGACTAATGCCCTTAAGATCATCCAGAGTATATCCAATAGCAGCTCGGTGCTTCTTCAGAGTTTTCAATAATCTTTCTTCTTCTTTCTCTGAAAGGTTAGCACTAATAATAACAGGATATATTTCTTTTTCATCAAGATAAGCATACTTAAGATTATTAGGTAAAGGTTTGAGTTTGAACACGGGATCACCCTTGGGTGGAGGGGGATCCCCAAGAATTTCAACGGGAAGGTTATGTTTCAGCACAGGTTCTTGTTTAAGGAACACTTCATCTATTTCTTCCATTTCCTTCATAAACATATCGTTTTCATGGTCTAACAGATAATGTTCTAACGGATCAGTTGGGGGAACAACAATAGAAGCAAGACCAATAATTTCATCCTTACTAGGTGGCTCCCTTTCACGAGGTTGTCTACTAAACTTAGCAAAATTGAACTCATGAGACATACAATCTATGCCAACAGTGACTACCTTTCTTTTACAATTAATCTTAGCACTAGCAGTATTCAAGAAAGGTCTACCAAAAATAATGGGACAAAAATAATCTTGTGGGGAAGCAAGAACAAGAAAATCAGCAGGGTATTTAATCTTCCCACACAAGACTTCAACATCTCTAACAATCCCAATAGGTTTAATGGTATCCCTATTAGCAAGTTTAATAGTAACATCAATGTCTTCCAATTCAACAGGAACAATATCGTGCATAATTTCTTTATGTAGATCATAAGGTATCGCACTAGCACTAGCACCCATATCACATAAGCCATGATAGCAATGATCTCCTATTTTAACAGAAATAACAGGCATGCCTACAACAGGTGTACGTGTCTTAGTGTCGGGTCTAGCAATATTAGCAGTTTCACCCACGAAAGAGATAACATGCCCATCTAAGTCCTCATCCAAGAGATCTTTAATCATAGCAATACCAGGTTCAACATTAATTTGCTCAGGAGGTGTATGGGTCCTAGTATTACTCTTACGAACAACAGTCGAAGCTTTAACATGATCTTTTATCCTAACAGGAAAAGGAGGTTTTTCGACATAACCAGTAGGAATAATAGAATCACTATATTGTCACACCCAAGATGCGACCCTATCCTAAAGGAACTCGAATGTCCCACCAAGGATAGAAGCACATCTTGAAGACGCTTTTGCAAGGTGGATATCATTACATCAACATTACATAATAGTGGGGATACATCCAATACATACCATGTCACATGAATACAACAACATCATACAAGATCAACATCCGACTACGGATGAAACATAAACAGAAGCTCAAACGACATCCACCCTGCTAGCCTAGGCTGCCGACCTGGAACCTATCCCCTGATCGATGAAGAAGTAGAAGAAGAACTCCAAACAAGCAAACATCGCTCTCGCGTCATGATCATCGCACAACTGGTACCTGCAACTGTTGGTGTAGTAATCTGTGAGCCACGAGGACTCAGCAATCCCATTACCATGGGTATCAAGACTAGCAAAGCTTAAAGGGAAAGGAAGGGGTAAAGTGGTGAGGTTGCAGCAGCGACTAAGCAGAGTATGGCGGCTAACTTACGCAAAAGAGAGCGAGAAGAGAAACAAAGGAACGGTCGTCAACTAGTAATGATCAAGAAGTGATCCTGAACTCCTACTTACGTCAGACATAACCCAGAAACCGTGTTCTCCTCTCGATCAACCCCGAAAAGAGACACTCACGTTACGCATTACGGTTGGTGTATTTTAGAAGAGTTTACTTCAAGTTTACTACAACCGGATATTAACAAATTCCCATCTGCCACATAACGCGGGCACGGCTCTCGAAAGTTTATACCCTGCAGGGTGTCCCAACTTAGCCCATGATAAGCTCTCGCGATCAACGAAGGATATTCCTTCTCCCGGAAGACCCGATCAGTCTCGAATCCGGCTACAAGACATTTCGACAGTAATAAAACAAGATCAGCAAGACCGCCCGATGCGCCGACAATCCCGATAGGAGCTGCACGTATCTCGTTCTCAGGGCAACACCGGATGAACACTACGTACGGCAACCGACGATACCCCAAGTTGACTAGGGGCGGCACCGCAAGTGGCTCTGGTTTGGACCAACACTTAGACAAGAATTGGCCCGGGGGGCTGAATAAAGATGACCCTTGGGTTAATTACTCCCAAGGGAAAGTAGGTGGTGGTGAGGCAAATGGTAAAACCAATGTTGGGCCTTGCTGGAGGAGTCTTATTCAAAGCGAACTGTCAAGGGGGTCCCATAAATCACCCAACCGCGTTAGGGACGCAAAATCCGGGAACATAATACCGATATGACAGAAACTAGGGCGGCAAGAGTGGAACAAAACACCAGGCATAAGGCCGAGCCTTCCACCCTTTACCAAGTATATAGATGCATTAATATAAGAGATATTGTGATATCCCAACAAAATCCTATCCACCATGGGGCAATCTTCAACTTCACCTGCAACTAGCAACGCTATAAGAGGGGCTGAGCAAAGCGGTAACATAGCCAAACAACGGTTTGCTAGGAAGGGTGACAAAGGTTAGAGGTTCATGGCAATTTGGGAGGCTTGAGCAGCAAGTGATAGGTAGCGCAGCATAGCGAAAGAACGAAGCAACTAGCATAGCAATGATAGTAGTGAGATCCAGGGTAGCGGTCATCTTGCCTGAAATCCCGCAAGGAAGAAGAACGATTCCATGAAGAAGATGAAGCCACGAAGACGAACCAAGCGTAGACGAACGAATCCTCACGATCGCAACGAAAAGGGAACTAACAAGAAGCACACAACATAGTAAACACACCACACATGAACAAGGCATGATGCACAAACAAGCATGATGCATGACAAGACTTCATGAAGCTACTCATGGCAAGAGATGATGCAAACAAGAGCAACACATCAAAGCAAGTTTAAATGAGGCCGGAAACATCATGGAACAATTCCGGTAAGTCCTCATATGCAAATTTCGAAATTGGTCCAGATCTGAATAACTCTTATGTTCAAGTTGTTAACCAGCAAGTTAAGATGCACCACGATGATCTACACGAAATTCTAATCAAGTTACATATAAAGTTCATTAAATTCGGAGCTACGGCCTAGAAGATATGAGGAAAACAAGTTAAACAAGGCATTGATGCAAAATGCATACAAACATCAAGCAAACACCTCAAAACATGGATGCAACATGATAATATGAAACTATATGCAAAAACAAGCAAGTTTCATATAGAGCACACTCAAAACGGAGCAACGGTTCAACACATACACCCTATACAAGTTATAGCATCAATCTGCCCAAACAGCAACTAGGCATCTTGCAAGCACCAAAGCAACATGCTACAGCACCACAACGTGAAAACAAAAGGCAAGGGCATGATGTACCGGTAAAGCATAACAAAACATGAACACTGAGCTATCTCCAGAAATCACTAGCACATGCTCAAAAACACATGGCAAGATTGCAAATAATAACAGTTTCAGACTTAACAAGAAATAACATCAGGTTACAATGTTTAGAGCTATCAAACAACATGTTACAGGAACTTATAATAGCAAAACAAGACATGGCATGACTCTACTCAGAGCATAGATCAAAACACCTTTACTGACCATGAGCAAAAAAGGATCAGAAAATATGATGGCACCCATGTAAACATAGCAAGTTATAATACAGATTCAAACATGGCAGAAACAGAAATATGAAGGCATGTTGGTGAGCTTGAACCACTCACCACAGAGCAATACATGGCATGGCAAGGTACCCAACAGTAAGAAGGCATGTTTGTGAAGCTAAGTATGGCAAGATCAAGTCCATAGGGTGCATGGAACACTAGCAACAATCATGGCAACAACTGAACTTAATGTTAACAGGCTGACAGCAACATTATGAAGCAACTTTGGAGCAAGATTACAACAAGCTACAGCAAGCTATAATTACAACCAGGGGCATGGATGGATAGAGCATGACATTTCGAACAAAACATATTTAGTGAACATCTCCAGATTATGCATAGAATGACTTGTAGCAGCAGGTTAACATAGCATCATGATATAACAGATTCAGACTAGCAAAACAGTAACACCAAGTACCCTACTTAACAAGCTTGATGCACGCACCACACAACTCACAAAAATACATGGATGGCACCACTGTGAAGATGGCATGACATAATTCAAAACACATGTAGACATCAACCTCATAGGATGCACACATCAAACATGGCAAAAATGACAAATCACCAAGTTATACCAGTTTCAGCAGAATAACATCACATAGCACTCTTGCAACGAAGATTCAGGCATTAAGATGAGCTCAAATGAACATGACACAATGGAATGAAATGATTTACTCGTTGAGGCAAACAATTCGACATATTACACGCATGAAACGGAGCTATGGATGCAGAGTTACGACAGGTCAAACATGGCATGATAGTACTGGAATCTGGGGACTTAGTGGAAAAAAACGGGTCAACCTCGGGTTTGACCGGATCTGGATCTGGGCTGCACCGGGCACGGACGACGGGGTTCGCCGGAGAGGCGGGGGCCGGCGAGGGGGGCAGCAGATCCGCCTTCCCACGGCCGGATCCGCCGGGCGGCGCGTGTGGAGGGAGCCGGGCGGCCCGGAGGCGCGGTGGCGGCATGAGGCGCGCGGCGGCGGCGGGCGGCGGCGCGGCGCGGGCGCGCGGCGATGGTGATGGGACGGCGGCGACGGAGGCGCAGGACGCCGGGCGCGGGAGGCGAGGGCGAGGCGAAGCGCGGCGGAGCGGGCTGGGCCGGAGGCGGTTCAGGCGGGCAGGCGGCGCGCGCGTGGCCGGGTGCCACGTGTCGCGCCCTGGTTCGCCGGGCGGCGGCGCGCGGGTGTCCAGCTCGGGACGGACACGTCCAGCGACGCGGAGGGAGGTTTGCTAGGGTTAGGGGTGGATTTCATCCGTGAATTTCGGGGGAGGAAGACATATTTATAGGTAGAGGGAGCTAGGAGAGTCCAAATGGGGAGCGGTTTTCGGCCACGCGATCGTGATCGAACGGCCGGGAGCATAGGGGGGAGTTTGCTGGGTTTTGGGCCACTTTGGAGGGGGTGTTGGGGTGCACACGAAAGAGGCCTTTACGGTTACCATCTTGTTAACCGTTGAGTATCAAACGACTCCAAATGGCACGAAACTTGACAAAGCGGTCTACGGTGCTATACCAAGGCCGCTTGGCAAACCTCGGGCCATTCCGAGAAATTTTAACACCCGCACACGAAAAGAGGTAAAGGGGGGCGCCGGGGAGCATAGGAGTGCCGGATTGCAAAACGGACAACGGGGAAAATGCTCGGATGCATGAGACGAACACGTATGCAAAATGAGATGCACATGATGACATGGAAAAATGCAACACGCAAGCAAATGACATGGCAAAGACGGTGAATAACTGACGGACACCTGGCGCATCGAATCCGGGGCGTTACATATATGTAATAGTCTTTTCTTTGACTGTAATAGGTGCAACTACTTTCACTTCAACAGAAGGATTATATTTAAACCACTTCTCTTTAGGGAGATCAACGTGAGTAGCAAAATATTCACAAAAAGTAGCTACTATCTCAGAGTCAAGTCCATACTTAGCGCTAAATCCACGAAAAGCATCGGTATCCATAAAAGATTTAACACAATCGAACTTAGGTGTCATACCTGACTCCTTACCATCGCCGGAACCCGAATCTTCGGAGCTGCGTTTAATTCTTTCCAATAAGTCCCATTTGAAATCAATAGTCTTCAACATATAAGAACCAGCACAGGAAGTATCGAGCAGGTTGCGATTATTAAGAGAAAGTCGACCATAAAAATTCTGGATAATCATTTCCCGAGAGAGCTCATGATTGGGGCATGAATATAACATTGACTTAAGCCCAAAGAGTATAGGGGATCTATGTAGTTCTTTCGATAAGTAAGAGTGTCGAGCCCAATGAGGAGCAGAAGGAAATGATAAGCGGTTTTCAGTAAGGTTTTCTCTGCAAGCACTGAAATAGTAGGTGATAGATAGTTTTGTGAAAAGATAAATAGTAATGAGCAAAAAGTAAATAACGTGCAGCAAGGTGGCCCAATCCTTTATTTTGCAAAGGATAAGCCTGAACAGGTTCTAATAATGAAGGAAGAGCTCCCGAGGACACATTGGGAATTATCGTCAAGCTAGTTTTCATCACGTTCATATGATTCGCGCTCGGTACTTTGATAATTTGATATGTGGGTGGACAGACACTTGGGTACTGTACTAACTTGGACAAGCATCCCACTTATGATTAACCCTATTGCAAGCATCCGCAACTACAAAAAGGAGTATTAAGGTAAACCTAACCACAGCATTAAACATATGGGTCCATATCAACACCTTACGAAGCAACACATAAACTAGGGTTTAAGCTTCTGTCACTCTAGCAACCCATCATCTACTTATTACTTCCCTGTGCCTTCCTCTAGGCCCAAATAATGGTGAAGTGTCATGTAGTCGACGTTCACATAATACCACTAGAGGAAAGACAACATACATCTCATCAAAATATCGAACGAATAACAAATTCACATGACTACTAATAGCAAGACTTCACCCATGTCCTCAGGAACAAACGTAATTACTCACAAAGCATATTCATGTTCATAATCAAAGGAGTAATAATATGCATAAAGGATCTGAACATATGATCTTCCACCAAATAAACCAACTAGCATCAACTACAAGGAGTAATCAACACTGCTAGCAACCTACTAGCACCAATCCCAGACTTGGAGACAAGAATTGGATACAACAGATGGACTAGGGTTTGGAGATGAGATGGTGCTGGTGAAGATGTTGATGGAGATTGCTCTCTCCCGATGAGAGGAGCATTGGTGATGACGTTGGTGATGATTTTCCCCTCCTGGAGGGAAGTGTCCCCGGCAGAACAGCTCCGCCCGAGCCCTAGATTGATTCCGCCAAGGTTCCGCCTCGTGGCGGCGGAGTTTCGTCCCGTAAGCTTGCCCACGATTTTTTCCAAGGTAAAAGTGATGATATAGCAGAAGATGGACGCCGGAGGCCCACCAGGGGGCCCAGGAGATAGGGGCGCATACAGAGGGGGCGCCTATTTCCTGGACAGGGTGTTGGCCCCCTGGCCTATTTCTTTTGCTCATAATTTCTTATAAATTCCAAAAAGTTGTTTCGTGGAGTTTCAGGAATTTTGGAGATGTGCAGAATAGGTTTCCAACGTTTGCTCATTTTCCAGCCAGAATTCCAGCTGCTGGCAACCCCCCTCATCATGATAAACCTTGTAAAATAAGGGAGAATAGCCATAAGTATTGAGATATAATGTGTAATAACAGCCCATAATGCAATAAATATTGATATAAAAGCATGATGCAAAATGGACGTATCAGTCCTCACGAGGCCTGTCGCGCCACTCCTGGCGTGGGCCACGATCGTACGTTATGCGACAATTCTTTAACAGACCCAAAGTCACGTTGGGCTTAACTGTTGGCACCTTTATCACGGGCCGTTAGTGGGCCCGATGTCCTGTCAGACCATATATGGCCCATGGGCAGCACGAGCCATTCCCAGGCCGAAAGTCACACCAGGCTTAAATGGGCCCATGTCTACACCGGGCCTCTAACTAGCCGAAAGTCACTATGCTATAATTGGGCCCAAATATTCGGCGGACAATTAACGGGCCAGATCTGGCTTCGGGCCGTAAATGGGCCCGAATATTTGGCGAACAATTAACGGGCCAGATCTGGCTTCGGGCCGTAAATGGGCCTTTATTAAGCAGGCCGTTATTGGGCTGGCCCACTAGTACCTGAGTAAGTACTACGGGCCTTTGACTGGGCCGGCCTTTTTAACCTATATGGGCCTCTATTGGGCCGTGCCACGTGTCGACGTATCATAGGCGCTTTGGGTCCAATGAGTGGATGACATCTGTCCCAACGGTGAGCCGACACGTGTTTCCTCCAGCCAATGATGATTTTACGTGGAAAATCCCCATTGGTCGGGTATTAATGGGTTATCGGATCCAAAACTGGACCCGATAGCTTAACGACATTCCGCTACACGGTGGATGCCACATGTCGGTCATCCTGACTAAAGCACTTCGTGACGCGATTTATAGTCATGGAAGTGGAGACTTCGTGATGACAATTTTGGTAATGTCATGGAACACTTCTACGACAAAGATGGTATGACTATCTTGATTCGTCATAAATTTTTCATGGATGTACATGCATGATGTAAAACGTGACCTCTTGTGACAAACACGTATCATCACGGAAGTGTATTTTTTTTGTAGCGATAAGGTAGACCTGCGGCTCAACCCAGAGAAATGTGTGTTTGGTGTCCCATCCAGCAAGCTGTTGGGTTTCCTGGTGTCGCGTAGGGGGATCGAGGCCAACCCGGAGAAGGTCAAGGCCATACAGAGGATGAGCCCGCCGCCAACCCTTAAGGAGATGCAGAAGCTGGCAGGCAATGTAAATTCGCTCGGGCGTTTCATCTCCAAGCTAGGGGAGCATGCCCTCCCCTTCTTCAAGCTGATGAAGAGGAAAGGCCCATTCGAGTGGTCTCTGGAGGCTGATGCGGCCTTCTAAGACCTCAAGAGGTACCTCACTGATAACCCACAAGTATACGGGATCGCAATAGTTTTCGAGGGTAGAGTATTCAACCCAAATTTATTGATTCGACACAAGGGGAGCCAAAGAATATTCTCAAGTATGAGCAACTGAGTTGTCAATTCAGCCACACCTGGATAACTTAGCATCTGCAGCAAAGTATTTAGTAGCAAAGTAGTATGGAAGTAACGGTAACGATAGAAAAAGTAGTATTTTTGGGTTTTGTAGTGATTGTAACAGTAGCAACGGAAAAGTAAATAAGTGGAAAGCAATATGTGAAAAGCTCATAGGCAATGGATCGGTGATGGAGAATTATGCCGGATGCGGTTCATCATGTAACAGTCATAACCTAGGGTGACATAGAACTAGCTCCAATTCATCAATTTAATGTAGGTATGTATTCCGAATATAGTCATACGTGCTTATGGAAAAGAACTTGCATGACATCTTTTGTCCTACCCTCCCGTGGCAGCGGGGTCATAATTGAAACTAAGGGATATTAAGGCCTCCTTTTAATAGAGTACCGGAACAAAACATTAACACATAGTGAATACATGAACTCCTCAAACTACGGTCATCACCGGGAGTGGTCCCGATTATTGTCACTTCGGAGTTGCCGGATCATAACACATAGTAGGTGACTATAGACTTGCAAGATAGGATCAAGAACTCACATATATTCATGAAAACATAATAGGTTCAGATCTGAAATCATGGCACTCGGACCCTAGTGACAAGCATTAAGCATAGAAAAGTCATAGCAACATCAATCTCAGAACATAGTGGATACTAGGGATCAAACCCTTACAAAACTAACTCGATTACATGATAAATCTCATCCAACCCATCACTGTCCAGCAAGCCTACGATGGAATTACTCACGCACGGTGGTGAGCATCATGAAATTGGTGATGGAGGATGGTTGATGATGACGACGGCGACGGATTCCCCTCTCCGGAGCCCCGAACGGACTCCAGATCAGCCCTCCCGAGAGGTTTTAGGTCTTGGTGGCGGCTCCGTATCGTAAAACGGGATGAATCCTTATCTTTGATTTTTTTCTCCCTGAACACAAATATATGGAGTTGGAGTTGAGGTCGGTGGAGTGTCAGGGGGCCCACGAGGCAGGGGCGCTTGGGAGGCAAGGCGTGCCCCACCCTCGTGGACAGGTGTGGGCCCCGGCGTGGATTTTCTTCCAGTATTTTTAATATTTTCCGGAAATAAGTTCCGTGGAGTTTCAGGTCATTCTGAGAACTTTTGTTTCTGCACATAAATAACACCATGGAAAGTCTGCTGAAAACAGCGTCAGTACGGGTTAGTTCCATTCAAATCATGCAAGTTAGAGTCCAAAACAAGGGCAAAAGTGTTTGGAAAAGTAGATACGACGGAGACGTATCACCCACCGGTGATGGTAGCGTCGCGCCCCATTGAACCCTTGGTGCTCTACCTGGCCGCCATGCCTCACTCCTCTAGTGCAGCACTGGTGGCAATGCGGGAGGAGCACCCGACCAAGGGCTCTTTACGAAGCAACTCGCACCCGCCTGAGGCGCCTCAGCCTCAGGACGGTGCACCTGAAGCCCCGACCGCCCCGCCAGTCAGCGGTGCTCCCGAGACCTCGGTTAATCCTCCGGACAGCCAGGCTCCCGAGGACCCTCTACCCCACGAGGTGCAAGACCCAGCCGATGCCTCGTCCCTCGTCGAGCACCTGCTGTGCTTCGTCAACACAATGCTACGTGATGCGCGGGCGCGCTACCCCATGCTGCAAAAGCTGCGCCACTACTTCCAAGGCCATCCAATCAAGGTTGTCTCAGCTTATCACTTGGAGAGGGTGCTCCGGAGCCCCAATGATGCGGGAATGGTTGTAGAATGGAACATCGAGCTGCAAGCGTTCCAATTGGAGTTCAGCACCACCAGGGTCATCAAGGGCGCGGCCCTCGCGGACTTCATGGCGGAATGGACTGACGTCCCTGACCGTGAAGTGGGCGAAGACCATTCTCTCATACCCGGAGATGAGGCACCGGATGGCTGGGTGTACATCGACGGTGAATTCGCGCGTTAGGGCGTGGGGGCTGGAGCCGTGCTCATCTCGCATACCCAGGATAAGCTCTACTACGCCGTGTAGCTTTGCTTACAGCAAGCCGAGATGGTCTCTAATGACATCGCGAAATATGAAGGCCTGATCGCCGGCTTCAAGGCAGCAGCAGCTTTGGGGGTCAGGTGCCCCACCATCAGGGGGTGACTCGCAGGTCCTCCTCAACTTCTCCAACAAGAAGTACAAGCCGAAGGACGAGCACACGGAGGCATACCTCGAGGAGGTACGCAAATCAGGAAATGATTCCTGGGCCTAAAACTGCAGCACATGCCACGCGGCACGAACAAGGAAGCGGACGACATTGCCAAGAGGGCGTCTCGGTGTCTGCCTCAGGAGCATGGCGTTTTCGAGGAGCGGCTCTTCAAGCCATCGGCAGCTACCCCCGCCTGAGGACCAGCAATGCCTTAGGAGGAGCTCCCACCAGCGCCCCTCTCAAGCGCCCCAGCTTGCGGTCCAACCTTGGGATCCCGCCTCCTCCTCTCGCTCGAGCCTCGGGAGGGGTGTTGAACTGAGGAGTTCAAGGCGTACCTACTTCGGGGCAACCTGCCGGAGAAGGAGGAAGATGCGGAGCGTGTGGCCCGCCAGGCCACGGCATACTGCATCCGGGACGGTGAGCTCTATCGGAAGCGTCCGAACGATGTTTCTTTACGATGCATCTCTAGGGAACAGGGATGCGAGCTGTTGGCCGACATTCATGGCAGGGACATCGGGCATCACTCCTCATCACGCACCCTCGTGGCCAAGGCGTTCCGCATCGGATTTTACTGGCCACGACGCTCAATGATGCCGCAGAATTGGTAAGATCCAGTGAAGCTTGTCAATTCCACACCAAGCAGATCCACCAGCCCGCTCAGGGCCTCCAGACCATCACGCTCTCATGGCCATTCGTGGTCTGGAGGCTGGACATCCTGGGCCTGTTCCCTCGAACGCCCGGGGGCTACCGCTACCTCTACGTCGTCTTCGTCAAGTTCACCAAGTGGGCGGAGGTGGAGGTCGTCCGCACCTTCCCAGCTGGCTCGGCAGTTATGTTCATCAAGGGCCTCGTGAGCCGGTTTGGGGTACCAAATCGCATCATCACCGACAGTGGCTCGTAGTTTACCAGCAACCTTTTCAAAACATATTGTGCTAACCTTGGAACACATATATGCTACGCTTCGATGGAACACCCCCGAAGCAATGGCCAGGCTGAGCGCGCCAATGCAGAGGTCCTGAGAGGCCTCAAGGTAAGGACCTACAAGAATAAGCTCGAGGCCTGCGATAGGGGCTGGCTCAACGAGCTCCGGTCCGTGATGTGGTCCATCCGCGCCACCACGACCAAGCCGATGGGCGAGACTCCAATCTTCCTCGTCTACGGAGCTGAAGCGGTTCTCCCTCGCGAGGTCAGGCATCGCTCCACGCGGGTCTTTGCGTTTGACGAGGCATGCCAAGACACTTCGCGGGGGGATGGACCTCGTGCTAGGGGAGGAACGCCGCCGCCAAGCCTCGCTCCGAGCGGCGAGGTACCAGCAGGCGTTGCGGTGGTACCACTGCCATAGTTTCCGCTCCAGGATGCTCGAGGTGGGTGATCTTGTCCTGAGGCGGGTTCTCTCCAGGGAAGGGCTGCATAAGCTCTCGCCCATGTGGGAGGGCTCATTAAGGATCTCCCGGCCTGGTGCCGCACGCCTGGAGACTCAGGACAAGATCCCGATCCACAACGCCTGGAACATCCAGCACCTCCTGAAGTTCTACCCATGAAGCAAGGCCTGCCGCCTGTGAAGGTCTCGTGACACTCTCACGTAATAATGAGTTGGGGTTGTACATGCCCCGGAGTCTACTGAGGTCGCCCTTGCGCCTCACGGGGGCTCCCACCCACGTCCTAGTGGAGGCCCCATGCTCCGCGTTGGTGGGAAGACAAGAAGACTAGTCTAGGTGCATGACGTGGCTATTCTTTTGCTTGCTTTCTGTAGTTGGTTTTCAGCTTCTTGAATGAATTTGGAGTTTTTCGTGTCTTTCGTTCACAAAATCTGGGATTTTCTCTCTTTTTTGCTCGCCTCTCCGACCTTGTCCCAGGGGGAGCGGCGGTTACCCGTTGCTCCTCCTCGCGCGTCTCACGCTCGGGGGCTAGTTAGGTGTGTGCGCTTGGGCTCGCCCGTGACCACACCTCACCGAAGCCCTGTCGCCCAGAGCTTCGGCGTCCTTAATCCTCACGAGACTCCCTCGAACGAGCTCATGGGCATGCGCACCCCCCTAAGTCCGTGCCTCCGGGCATCACGACGCGGTGCACCAGCCACAACCAACCCACGCTCGGGGGCTTGTACGAGGAAGGACGAGACACCTCACAAGGCCCCCCAATTCTAAAAAATTCTACATATATACAATGTCTCCTAAGTCTCGACGGCTCCAAAGGCTCGACGGCTCCAAAGGCTCGACGGCTCCTGAGGCTCGATGGCTCCTGAGTCGTCGGGAAGGAAGCCCTGGGGGCTACCTCTGGATAGGCGTGCCCTCGCGAGGTTGGAGACTACCACAAGCACTTCGAGCTAAGTTACCCTAACTGCACCTTGTAGAAACACGGGTATCACGGCACGGCATCAAAATAACAAGCATAGCATAGTGGCGCAAGCGCCATGGTACATTACACGCCCCAGCGGGGCCCTCTACTTTTTTTTTGCAGGAGAAAGGAAAGGTTAAACAAAAAAAGGTTGCACGGTTGTAGAAGCTCCTGAGGCCAGACTCTGGCGGCGCCCGATCTCAGTCCGAGTCTTCCTCCCGCTTCACCGGGGAACGGTGACGAGACGGCTCGTCTCCTTCCCCGATCTGAGCCCGGCGACGTGGTGGTTCGTCATAGCCACCACTACTGGTGCTCCCACCGGAGGAGGAGCCGCCGCTTCTGGAGGTAGCGCCGCTGTCGGCAAGGGAAAGCTTACCCTCGTCGTCGTCGTGGCCGTCACCAAGGTCAAGCTCATCGTCGCCGCTGCCATCCTCCGGGTAGCACCCCGCACAATGGCCGTCCTCCCCAAACACCCTCACATTGAGGGTCGCAAGGCCGTCATACCTGAAATGGAGGGTGCAACTCCCACTCAGGCCCCTCGCACGGGCACACGCCTGCCAACCACGGGTCAAAGACACGCTGCCTGTCAGGACCCCGATTCCAAGTCACATCGATCTAGCCGGTAACACCTCATATCACTTTGTGGCCTCACGCACGGTATTCCCACGGGTGTCGCCTTACCATGGCCTGGGACCGTTTGCGTCTTTCGGCTCACGTATATGATAGTGTCGCTAGCATCCATATGACAGAGAACCCGGGCCGACATGGCTAGTCGTGAACCCAAAGCGGCACTAACCTATGGGGACAGGCATACATGAATCACATCGAGCATGTCGGTCATCAACGTATGAATCCGGGCTGTAGCACTGGCTAACAGACTCCGTAACCCGGCTGTAGCAGCTAAGGCGGGACTCCGGATGTCACCGCGTGACATTTCCCGAAAGGACAGAGACATAAGAACGAAGTGAAACACATGCCGCCGATCAAGTGTCCAAAGCGGTAGTCTTTGGCTAGCAGACTCATGAACGGGCTGTAGCGGACTACTATCGCTCAGAAGCACAATACTACATTTCCCCATATGAGAGGCTGCCAAGGATAAACAACTAGATTGTCGGATCCCACATACCAAGCATTTCAAACATACACACAATATGCTCAATATGTGTAAATACAACATGGCATCACAACATAACTCTATGACTCAAATATTTATTCATTAGGCTCCGAGGAGCGAGATATTACAAACATGGGTCTCATGACCCAACACTCAGAGCATACAAGTCAAGGCACAAGTGGAAGCTTAACATGTCTGAGTACAGACATCTACAAATGAGAAAGGCTGAGAAGCCTGACTATCTACCAGATCCTGCCGAGGGCACAAGATCGTAGCTGAGGTATCAAGCTAAACGTCGAAGTCCACACGGAACTACTAGCGAGACTGACGTCTCTCTGCAAAACATAAAATAAGCAAACATGAGTACAAATGTACTCAGCAAGACCTACATCAGAACTAACTACATATGCATCAGTATCAACAAAGGGGGTGCTGGAGTTTGACTGCACCAAGCCAGCTTTGACTCGGTGGCTATCCTGAACTACGACTGCAAGTAACTCTTTTGAGGTGGCGCATACGAGTCCACATATTCACCATATCAATACACCACTATGGACCCGCTCCCGTCTTCCTACGAGAACGCCATCCATAGCACTCACGCTTATCTTGCGCATTTTAGAGTATCCACTTTCACTTGTCTATGAACTGATATAGGCAACCCAGAAGTCCTTTTCCACGGACACGGCTATTTGAATAGATCATATTAACCCTGCAGGGGTGTACTTCTTCACACACGCTCTCACCACTTACCGCCATTTACACGACATGTACTCGGCAACCTTCAAGCGGAAGCCCAACGTGGGTGTCGGCCACGGCCTCCCTAAACACTCAAGTCCCTAGTCCAGGTTTATCGCCTATTCGGGTTCCATCCGCAGGAGTCCGGCCGAGGTTTCCACTAACGGCCCCGAAGCGATGTGTGCAGGTTCCCGAGATACCAAGCGGGCATTCGGTACACCGGCCACGGTGTATCTACCGCATCATAGCCCACCCCTAGGGTCAGCGCCACGCACGGCCTCCAACACATATCCTACAAACACGAAACTAGTTGCAACTCCCGGACAGAGGACAAGGGTGGTTAAGAAGCCGAGAGAGTCAATTAAGGATCCCAATGTGTGGTAGTAACTGTTTCATGGATCACAAACACGTAACTCAGTTCTCGAGGACGGCTGCAATGAGACAACCCACCATGTACTCCTACATGGCCTCTCACCGCTACCTTTACCAAATCGTGTTCACACACTTAGCTCACACACAGTAGGACATGTTCACACACCTCCGATTCATCCCCGATGAATCAGACCTGACTCAACTCTAAGCAGTAGAAGGCATGACAAACAAGCATGAATGAGTAGGCACAACATGGCTCAAGCAACTCCTACTCATGCTAGTGGGTTTCATCTAATTACTGTGGAATGACAGGTCATGCAGAGGATAAAGGGGTTCAGCTACCGCAGCAAGTAACACATGAGTTGTTGTTGTCCTAATGCAGTAAAATAGAGCAGGAGCGAGAGTGTGGGATTATATCGGAATGAACAAGGGGGTTTTGCTTGCCTGGCACTTCTGAAGATAATATAGTTCTTCATCGGTGTTATCGAACTCATCGTCGGTACATCGTCTACTGAGAGGGAACAAACACCGACAAACAAGAAGAAACACAATCAATGCAATGCACAAACAAATGAATGACATGTCATGTTAAGGAACTGAATTGACCTAATGCAGTAGTAAGACAAGTAAATTGAAGTGGAATTCAATCAAGGTTAAACTCCAACTCCAAATGCTAGTTCATAAATTACCCTAATCATGATTCATCCTATTCAGTGCGGTTAACTTGTTCAATCATGCATGGAAGTGCCATAAACAGATTCTTCATATTTTTCTGATCATTTTTCATATATAATTTGTTTGATTTGGAGTTACGGTTGAATTACTATGAATTTTAGAAGTTTTGGGCATTTTCTGAAAATAATAAATCATTTCTGATTTATTAAAATCCTGTAAACAACATCGTGGTCAAGCATGACGTCGGTGTGACATCAGCAAGTCAACAGAGGCGGTCCAGGTCAAACCTGACCAGTGGGACCCGCACGTCAGTGTAACAGGGTAGGGACAGAGGCTGACTAGTGGGTCCGGGTCAACGATTATGTGGCTTGGTCAAACTGACATGTGGGCCGACTATATTAATCTAAACTAAACAGGGAATATATCCCGGGGTTAATTAATGCATGGGGCCCATAGTCAGTGAGGAGGGGGTTAGTTAGCCCCGTCATTAGTGTTAATGACGGGTCCACGCCCGCTGCCGGGTTAGTCGCGGTGACCTCACTGGCGGCGGCTCGCCGGACGGGCGATTCCGGCCATGAGAGCTCACGCTCTTAGGTTTCATTGAAACCAGCGACGACGGCGCTTTAGAGCATGGCCGTGTCTGGCCGTGGGGTGGTCCGTGGCGACGACAACCACGACGACGGTGGGGGCCGGAGCTACTGGCGCTCGGCGTGGGGCTGAAAGTCGCAAATCGGGCACGAGGAAGGAGAGGAAACAGAGGGAGCTCACGGCGGGTCGACGGGCGTGCTCCGCGGGCTCGCGGGAAGACGGACGGCGATGGGGCGTTGCCGGCGATCTCGGACGGCCGGGGTGGAAGACGACGTCGATGGCGGCGAATCAATGCGCCCCGGGTTGCGTGGCTCGGCGAGGATGATGCAGGCGTCGAGGTGGAGCACTAGAGCACAACCGTTGGGCGGGGGAGGGCTGGTGGCCGTGGTGGACGGTGTCGGCGGCGACGAGCTCCGCTCGGTCGCGAGAAAGGGAGAGAGAGAGAGCAGAGAGGGGAGTGAGGTCCAGGGAGAGGAGGGGAAAGCGAGAGGGAGCGCTGGGCGTCTCCGTGGCACGTCTGGAGGGGTCGGGGTCATGCGGCTGAAGCAGGAGGTGGCAACGAGTCGTCGGCGCGCTCGCCACGCACCTGTCTGTCCTCCTGGAAGGAGGAAGAAGACCACACGGGGAGGTGGCGGTGGTGGGCCGGGGCTGGGCCGGCCAGCTGTAGTGCTGGGCCGGTCAGGTGGGCTGCGCAGGTGGGTTGGAGGGGTAGCCATAGTGCAGCAATGCATTGAAGCGGGCGAAGGCCATTCTTCCGAGTACTACGTGATAGTCGCTTTGGAAGGGCGCGATGATGAAGAGTAGTTCTTCGCTTCTGGAGTTGCCTGGAGAGCCGAATGTTACCTCCAGTGCGACGGAGCCTCTGCTGTGGGCTTCAACGCCTGGTATCACCCCTTCAAAGGTGGTGTTGCTTTGGTTAATTCTGGATGGGTCTATCCCCATCCTGTGGACAGTGTCCTCATATATTAAATTGAGACTGCTGCCGTTGTCCATAAGGACGCGGGTGAGACGGTATCCGTCGATTATCGGGTCAAGAACCAAGGCCTTTGATCCTCTGTGCTGAATACTAGTTCGGTCATCCAAGTTATCGGAAGTGATCGGGTAAGGCATCCAGTGGTTAGGTGTGAGTCCGATGGGCCCTATATCGAGCGCGTCTCTATGCGCGCGTTCGTGCCCCCTCATGGATGTGTGAGTCGCGTGGATCATGTTCACTGTTTTAACCTCTGGCGGGAACTTTTTTTGTCCTTCAGTGTTCGGCTGGCGAGGTTCATCTTCGTCTTCACTTGGTGTTTCCCTTTCCTTGTGTTCGGCATTTAATTTACCGGCCTGCTTGAAGACCCAGCACTCTCTGTGCGTGTGGTTTGCAGGTTTGTCAGGGGTGCCATGAATTTGGCATAGTCTATCTAGGACTCTATTCAGACCGGACGGTCCCTCTTTGCTGCCTTTAGATGGCTTGTTTTGCTGATTAGGTCGAGAGCCCCTGAATCCGGCATTAACCATTGTGTTATCCGGGCTCTCTTCCTTGTTTTGGCGTTTGTGTTTATGACGCTGTGGTTTCTCGTTGCCATCCCTTTTTTCGGATGTGATGGGGTCGGTGGTGCCTTTACGGGCTAGCCAGCTGTCTTCTCCCGCGCAAAAGCGGGTCATAAGGCTTGTTAGGGCTGCCATTGTCCTTGGCTTTTCTTGGCCGACGTGTCTGGCAAGCCACTCGTCACGGATGCTGTGTTTGAATGCCGCTAAGGCTTCGGCATCCGGACAATCAACAATTTGATTCTTCTTAGTGAGGAATCTGTTCCAAAACTTGCGGGCGGATTCTCCGGGCTTTTGGACTATGTGACTTAAGTCGTCAGCATCCGGGGGCCTGACATAGGTCCCTTGAAAGTTGGCCCTGAAAGCGTCCTCGAGTTCCTCCCAGCTCCCAATTGAATTTTCTGGGAGGCCTTTTAACCGATGCCGAGCTTGTCCCTTCAGCTTGAGGGGGAGGTATTTGATGGCGTGAAGGTCATCCCCACGAGCCATATGTATGTGCATGATAAAGTCCTCGATCCAGATCCCTGGGTCTATCGTTCCGTCGTATGCCTCTATGTTCACAGGTTTAAAGCCCTGTGGGAATTCGTGGTCTAGTACTTCATCTGTAAAGCACAGGGGATGAGCAGCCCCTCTGTATCTGGACGTGTTGTGGCGTGTCGTCGCTTGTTGTTGTGTCCGGTCTTTATTCCGGACTGGTATTCAATTGGCGTAATCGTTTTGGCGACCATAGTCCTTCGCCAGGGTGCGTCCTTTGGATCCATAGATGGACCTAGCTGCGCCAACTTTCTTATTCAGGTGTTCCTGTGGGTCGGTAGCCACCTTGTTGCGGTTGTGAAGTGGGTAAAGCTTCGTCGTCGAATTCTGGCAGTAGCTTGCATTTTGGATAGCTCTTTGTATGGCGATCATCACCGTATCTTTATTCAGTGTCTAGCACTTTATTCCATCTACGGTTGAGCGTTTCCTGTGCGGCCTTGAGTCGTTGCTTCTGCTTCTTTAGACTTCTTGCAGTGGCCATAAGCTTTCTGTAGAGGTTATCTCGTTCCACGTGTTTTTCCGAGATTGCATCATTATCCGGACTGTTTTCCTGTGCTGGTTCGTTTTGATGACCTTGTCCGTCGGGATCATTGTCCTCGGGCGTCTGCTCCGAACTATGTTCAGGGTGACCTGGTTCGTCCTTCTCCATCGCTGGGTCCGTATGGTCGTTGTTGCCTTCGGAGTTGATTATAGCGTTGATCCCTCTGGCGCTCTTGTCACTATTTTTACTGTTGCTGCACTTAGAACGGCGTCTATGTCGTCGCTTTGGCTTTTTTCCGGGGGTTTTATCGTCCGGATTGTCGCCTTTGTCCTCTTTGGTCGTGTCCACCATGTATACGTCGTGTGATAAGGGGGAAGTCCAGCGCCACGTAGATTCCGCATCTTCTCCTGCATCGTTGTCCATACCGTTGATGTCTTCGGAGTCGAAGTCAGGCACATCGGTTAAGTCATCGACCGTGGTTATGAAGTGGGTGGTGGGTGGGCAACGAATTTGTTCATCGCATGCATCCCACTCGAACCGGACGTAGTTTGGCCCAGAAATTTCTGTCAAAGAGAGAGTTTTCAACGAGTTCAGCATGTCGCCGAAGGGCGAGTGCCGAAAAATGTCCGCGGAGATGAACTCCATTACCGGAGCCCAACCTGGCTTGACCGGCTCGGGAGTGCGCGGACCGGACTCAACATCCGGATACGAATCCGGGGGTCCGGAGTCATAGGCCACCCTAGAGGTAGGGCCCGTGTTTGGCTCCAACGCCGATGAGTGCGCGACCTGCGGGACGGGTTCCAGCCCTCCGTCCTTAGGCAACGCAGCCTGCTCCGGATTTAGATCCGAGGCTAATGCGGGGGTTATACCCCGAGCTTTTTCGGACAGCAGATCTAATCCATGCTCGTCGTGACTGTCCGGTATCGTGTTATTGGCGATGGTTGAAGGAGCCATCGAGCCCAGCAGCGACGACACAGAGGAACTCTCAATGAAAGCACCAATGTTGGTGTCAAAACCAGCGGATCTCGGGTAGGGGGTCCCGATCTGTGCGTCAAGGCTGATGGTAATAGGAAGCAAGGGACACAGATGTTTACCCAGGTTCGGGCCCTCTCGACGGAGGTAAAACCCTACTTCCTGCTTGATTAATATTAATGATATGGGTAGTACAAGAGTAGATCTACCACGAGATCGTAGAGGCTAAACCCTAAGAGCTAGGCTATGATGGTATGATTGTAATTGTGATCGACCTTCTAAGGACCAACCTATCCGGTTTATATAGGCACCGGAGAGGGCTAGGGTTTACATGGAGTCGGTTACAAGGAAGGAAATATAATATCCGAATCGCCACGCTTGCCTTCCACGCCAAGGAAAGTCCCATCCGGACACGGGCCGAAGTCTTGAGTCTTGTATCTTCACGCTTCCATAGTCCGGATGTTGTACACAGTCCGGCTGTCCGGATACCCCCAAATCCAGGACTCCCTCACACGGCAAAACAAATCATGGGTTTCCTCACTTGTCACAAATGGGCTCGTTCCCGTGGGAAGAGCACGGACCCTGGATGCGCTCCATGTTGTTGCAAATGGGCTCCTTCCCCTTGGAAGAGCACGACCGTAGGGTGCCCTCCCTGATGTCGCTGACGGGCGCTTTCCCCTTGGAAGATAAGATGGGATCTTTCCCCTTGGAAGAGTCAGAGAGGGTGCCCTCCTCATTGTCGCCATCGATGAGGTCTGACTTGGAAGCTGTGGATCCCAAGCCAGCGTCGCAGAATGTGTCCTTCATAAATGACGAAAGGGGCTCGATGGCGATGTAGAATGGCAAATTCTTGACATCGAGCCAGAGTAGATCAGCGGCAGTGCCATGGATGAGATCGACGACGGTTGAACCCGAGGGGTTGGGGGTGGGCCACTTAACCTGTGACATAGCCAGCCACAGGCCGTCGCTCTCGATGACCTCGATGTTGTAGCCGGCGGCCGAGACATGCCCGCATACTCTAGCCTGCTACTTGAGTGTCTGCCGCCAGTAATGGCTGTCAGCTTCCTCGGCGACGTCGGGCGAAGAGACTGCTATACACCTCTTTTGGGCCAGTCGCTCCTCGAGCTCCACGGGAAGCGTGGCCGGGCTTAGGCTGTGACGCTCTGGAGTGAGGGATGGGGAACTGTGGGAAAGGGTGCGTTTGGCAGGCGTCATCTAAGAAACTCAGGGCGGCCTGGGTATGGAGATTGATGGGTAAGCTGCACGGGCAAATCGGGAGATGTTGACAATGGAGGCCTTGAAACGGCGGCACCGGCGGAGACCTTGCTAGGGTTTCGAGCAAGGGAGGGTGTGTGTGTGTGTGCGCGCGCACGCCCGAGGAGGTTTTGGTGTGTGTGTGTGTGTGTGTGTGTGTGTGTGTGTGTGTGTGTGTGTGTGTGTTCGTGTGTGTTGTGTGTGTGTGTGGAGGGGGTGGGGTGTTTGAGGAAATGACACGCGTACTGAAAATTTTACTACGCGGGAGTCAAATCCGGGAGTGAAATGTCGGGCTATTGAAATTTTTGATGATAGTGCATCGCACACGGTCCCGAGATGACAACCGTGTGTTATGAAACAGAAAAACCCTCGAGGCGGGCAGATATTTTTTAGGGATGCAGGCGGGATTGGCAACAAGAAACATCGCACACGGTACCGAGATAACAACCATGTGTTATGAAACAGAAAACCCCTTGAGGCGGGCAGATATTTTCTAGGGATCCAGGCGGGATTGGGAACAAGAAACATCGCACAAGGTCCGGAGATAAGAACCGTGTGTTATGAAACAGAAAAACCCTCGAGGCAGGTAGATATTTTCTAGGGATGCAGGCGGGATTGGGAACAAGAAACATTGCAGACGGTTCGGAGATAACAACCGTGTGTTATGAAACAGAAAAAACCTCGAGGCGGGCAGATATTTTTGAGAGGGGGAGCCTCGTGGAGACCAATGTACTGTGCGGATGTGTGCGTGAGAGGCGCACTGGCGTGGCACACGGTTAGTTTGAGTGAACCGTGTCTGTTGCGTCATCCGACTTGTCTGGGTTCATAAATTTGGCGAAAAATGACACTTGAAAGGGTCATAACACGAACACACTTGCATGTGGACCAAATTTATGTATCAAAAGGGTGGTTTCATTTTCAAATACCAAATGTAACTTCGATGTGGCACCTCTCTGGCAAAGTGCACGGTATTCCTTGCCCCCCCCCTTGTGTCGGCATGAAGGGAATCCTAAGCTATGAATGCATGCCCCTCCCCCCAACTGAGGTTCACCTAGCAAAGTGCGAAGTAGCTAGCAGGCCCACTCCTCCCTCCTGTCGGCACGAAGGGAATCCTAAGCTATGAATGCATGCCCCCCAACCGAGGTTCACCTAGCAAAGTGCGAAGTAGCTAGCAGCCCCCCTCCTCCCTCATGTCGGCACGAAGGGAATCCTAACCTATGAATGCATCCCCCCTCCCCAACTGAGGTTCACCTAGGAGAGTGCAAAGTAGCTAGCAGCCCCCCTCCTCCCTCGTGGTCGCCACGAAGGGAATCCTAAGCTATGAATGCATCCCCCCAACCAAGGTTCACCTAGCAACGCATGGAAGTAGCTAGCACCCCCCCTCCCTCGTGTTAGCACGAAGGAATCCTAAGCTATGAATGCATGCCTCCCCCAACCAAGGTTCACTCTAGCAAAGTGCGAAGTAGCTAGCAGCCCCCCTCCCTTGGGTCGGCACGAAGGGAATCCTAAGATATGAATGCATGCCCCCCCCCCAACCAAGGTTCACCTAGCAAAGTATGAAGTAGCTAGCAGTCCCTCCCTCCCTCATGTCGAACGAAGGGAATCCTAAGCTATGAATGCATGCCCACCCCCAACCGAGGTTCGCCGCAAAGTGGGAAGTAGCTAGCAGCCCCCCTCCTCGCTCAAGCACGAAGGGAATCCTAAGCTATGAATGCATGCCCCTCCCCCAACCGAGGTCCACCTAGCAAAGTGTGAAGTAGCCTGCAGCCCCCCCTCGTGTCACAAAGAAGGGAATCCTAAGCTATGAATGCATGCCCCCCTAACCGAGGTTCACCAAGCAAAGTGCTAAGTTGCAACCCCCCCCCACACACACACACACACTTTCAGTCGGCGGGCCAGAGAGGCATATCTCACCAAGATGGATCATAAAATGGACCAAGAATGATCCACCTTGGTCTTACAACCTCTCTCTTGTTGTTGGTCAAAGTGATGGCCGTCCATGCGACCCCGGAGATGGGCTAGCTCGCCAATAATCACGCAAGTAGCTAGTCCCCGAAGACAACCACTGCATGCATGTGGCCCAAACATATGTATGGAGAGGTATGTTTTTGAGTAACAATGGAACAACTTTGATGTGGCACCGTTATTTCGAACTAGAAATCCCCACACTGAGTGAGGGTTAGGTTGATGATGCATATGTATGTTACACCACACTTCAAGCTGACGACGGGGATTCATGCATGCATGTGTGCATAGTATATGCGATCAAACTTAAGGTCTGAATCTCACCATGACCTATACTACGATAACACGAACCAAATGAAGAATCTACCATGGTAACCTATCTTGTTGATCAAGATGATCATGGATGTCCACACGGGCCCACAAATATATAGGCTTGTCACTGATAACCACGCGAGGGAGTGTATTGTTTGAAGGCAACCACTACAAGCATATGTATGGAGGTGATGAGTGCATGCATGTTTGAATACACAACATTGATGTGGCGTGTGCGTCAAAAATCGTACACTAGCTCCCCACACAGAGCGAGATCGGTTCATGATGTGTCGTTGTACTAGCCACTTCGACTCGATGGGAGGGATTCATGCGTACACATGCATGTGTGTGTGCTCAAACTGTATCATGCATGTCATCCCAGAGCAAAAATAGTAATGCCCTCCTAAGTCAAATTAACCTCTCTTGTTGTGAGGCAAAAATTAGTGATTGACCAAGCGGGCCCACGATGGAAAGCATCGATATCACGATGATCGCTATGGGTGCGAGAGGACAACCACCACCGCTTTGCATGTGGGCCATATATATATATATATATATATATATATATATATATATATATATATATATATATATATATATATATATATATATATATACATATATATATATATATGTTGAATACCCAAAGTGCACAACTTTGATCTACCACATGCCTCAAAAACCGTAAACCATGCACCCACACAGAGCGAGGTTCATGAAGCGTACTACATATGATGGTCCCCTTCCCCCCTCTTCACCGCATACTATATGCTCCTGCCGTAATATATGTACAACCCAAAAGAATCCTCATCGATGGTGAAATTAATTACCCTGTCCCGATGTAGGTCATTGTTATGCATGCATGCATCAACGATGGCCTCGTGGGCCCACAGATGGAAGCATCACACGTGAGTGTCCTAGCTAGTTTAACCACCGCGTGCATGCATGTGGCCCATAAAGGTGTTGTGTGATGTTTGAATAGCCAATTTCACAATTTTTATGTGGCACATGCCTCGGAAACCGAAAAGTCCCGACACTATGTGAGGTGTACTTGTTCACGGACGCGTACATATAGTATATATGCTAGTCCCCTCCCACCTCTTCGACGCGTACTATATACCACCATAACACAAACAAAAAAGATTCTACCTTACTGGTGAAATTAACCTCACTGCCGGCTGTTCGTCAAAGTGATGGACGACAACCTCGCGGGCCCATAGAAAGCATCACACGCGAGTATCGAGTGTCGTATAGGACAACCATCGATTGCATGTGCCCAAAACATGTATGTATGAAAGGGTTGTGTAATGTTTTAAATAACAATTTTCACGACTCTGATGTGGCACCGGCGTGCCTAAAAAAACGGACAACCCACACGGTGGCTCACAACTCGTAGTGTACTGCGAGCCACCCGCCAACCCCAGACGCACACACCCACACACACACACCGCGAATCTACCGCAACTACGATGCATGTTAAATTAATTATCCCGCGGTGAACATATGTTACCAAAGGAGGGATGTTTTAATTTCAAAAAAATCACAGAGATCATTAAGACATTTTAGTACATTAATTGATTGATTTTCTACGGTATAATGTGCAAAAATAAAATTTGAGCTACATGCACATGTGACAGTGCACCTAAATGGATTGCAAAAACACATGTTTCTCAATGGGTTCATGTTTACTCCCCGTGCAACAAATTTCAAACATTGAGAATCTAGATTTTTAAATTCTAGTACATCCAAAACTTATTTGAAGTTCATGAAACTTATCGTGTTGTCATATGGACACCAATACAAAGTGGCATTGTACTTTTTTGTCAAATTTGAGACCAGTTTTGATGTAATCTTTATCTAATTACAAATGGGAGATCATTAATAATTGGGAACCAATATCCCAAACAGATTATTTATTCGAACCGTGAGCGTTAGACCAACAATGGACACCTGCCATACTTCAGTTAAGCAATAAAGCGGCAGCATTAATCATCCAAATAGAAAAACAATATATGTGCCACCACGCGACCCGTGTGCCGTGCGAGCAAGCGTGAGTTGACGGGACGCATGCGAGCAGTCCGCCGCGCAGGCAGACGGGGAGGCATGCGTGCAGGTGTGTGAATTGACGGAGGCGTGCTCGCTGCGTAGTGTCATCGGGAGGCGTGCGAGTAGTTGTGTGAAACTTTGGTAGGCATGCCAGCAGTCCGATGCGTAGGCTCATCGGGAGGCGAACCATCGGTTTGACCGCCGCCCACCTCTCTCCCGCAACTCCCACTACTAAATATTAATGGTGCGCCCGAGCGACCGCACCCCCCGTCCTCACAACACACTCACACAATCCTCTCTCTCTGCTTGCATCCTCGACGCTGCTCTCAGTCATCAAAGCCATCAGTGTATGACGATGTCGCCGAAGCACCGCACCGGAGGGAGTGGCGATGCCGGGGCTGCTAAAGCACCGAAGCACGAAAGTGGAGATGGAGACAGAGGTTGCCATCACCGCCGGCAAGTTATCGCTGCACCCTGACGTCATCAACGGCGTCGAGCTTCCATAGCCAGAGGCGGAGTTCCACACCGACTCCGCCGACGACTCCGACGACCACTCCGGGGATGACGGACAGCTGGTTAGTCATCTATACCCATTTATGTGTCATAGGGTTTCTCCGGTTACTCCTGCCTCCCCCTTTTTGGAATAGAAATCCTATGTTTATGTTCTCCCAATCCATGAAATCTGAGTAAGTTTCGTTAGATCCGTGTAGTGTATTGAACCATTTCTGTTCTCATGTCTCGTTAAATTGAACCGTTTCTGTTCTCATGTCTCGTTAAATTGAACCGTTTCTGTTCTCATGTCTCAACGCAAACCGTTCATCCGAGTGAACCTCATGCCGTATATCGCACACAACTTTGATCTGGCTGACCATTTCTTTTGTGTTGCCTAATCACAAACAGTTCACCCGAGTGAACCGTATGTTGTACATTGCACACACCTTCATCTGGCTGCCCGTTTCTTTTGTTCCTCCTCACCACAAATAGTTAATTAAGCTGAACCGTATGCCCTGCATCACACACGCAACTAAAATCTGAACCGTGTTTGATGCATCCTCCATCGCAAATGTTTTGCACCTTTTTTGATGGTTTTTTACACCACCGTTTGCGATTATGGCATCGCACACAGTTTCGTCGAAGGGTATCTGATCGTAGTGTCGCGTTAGCAGCATCCTGCAGTAGTGAGGTCAATAGCATCCTGACGTGCTTTTTCATTATCAGCTTCAACATAAGCCGCCACATGGGGCGAGTCGTGAGTGATGTCACTAGGGAGAACCTCCTCTGCTCCGTAGACCATGAAGAAAGGTGTGTAACTCATAGACCTGTTGGGGGTAGTATTGATACTCCATAGCACTGAGGGCAACTCCTCCACCCGACAACCTGGTGTCCTCTACAAAGGGACCATAAGCCGGGGCTTGATGCCTCTCAAAATTTCTTGATTGGCTCTTTCAGCTTGGCCATTGGAATGGGGGTGAGCCATTGATGATACATCAAGATGAATATGCTCTCATTGACAGAATTCTTTCATTGCACCCTTGGACAGATTAGTGCCATTATCAGTTATAATGTTGTGGGGATAACCAAAATGGAAAATCACCTTTTTGACGAATTGAACCTTGTTGCCGCATCACTCCAGACAGAGTATTCTGTTTTCTTCATCATCTGGTATAGAGGGATAGATTTTTCTCCCAACCGGCTTATGAACTGGCTTAAGGCCGCAATACGATTCGCCAGACGTTGAACATCATTGATACACGCCGGTTTGGCCAAGGAAGTAATAGCCCTGATCTTTTCCGGGTTAGCTTCAATGCCGCTTTCAGAGACCAGAAAACACAAGAGCTTGCCTGCTGGCACACCGAAGACACATTTGGCCGGGTTAAGCATCATCTTGTAGACCTGGAGATTATCAAAGGTTTCTTTCAGATCATCTATCAAGGTCTCTTTCTTCCTTGATTTCACCACAATATCATCCACATAAGCATGAACATTGCGCCCAATCTGATCATGAAGGCAATTTTGCACACACCGTTGGTAAGTCGCCTGGGCACTCTTGAGCCCAAAAGGCATAGACACATAACAGAAGTCTCCAAAAGGAGTGATAAAGGTTGTCTTCTCCTGGTCCTTAACTGCCATCTTGATCTGATGATACCCGGAATAAGCATCCAAAAAACTCAAGCGCTCACATCCCGCCATAGCATCAATAATCTGATCAATACGAGGGAGAGCAAAAGGATCAGCCAGGCAGACCTTATTAAGGTCTGTATAATCCATGCACATGCGCCAAGTGCCATTCTTCTTAAGTACCAGCACCGGGTTAGCTAACCATTCAGGTTGAAAAACTTCAGCAATGAACCCACCTGCCAAGAGCTGGGCTACTTCTTCACCAATGGGCTTACGCCTCTCTTCATTAAAGCAATGAAGCAATTGCTTGACCGGTTTAAACTTCGTGTCAATATTGAGACTGTGCTCAGCGAGTTCCCTCGGTACACCTGGCATATCAGAAGGCTTCCATGCAAAGATGTCCCGGTTCTCATGGATGAACTCGATGAGCGCGCCTTCCTATTTCGGATCAAAATTAGCACTGATACTGAACTACTTGGATGAATCGCCAGGAACAAAGTCAACCAGCTTGGTGTCATCAGCTGATTTAAATTTCAACAGGGGGCCATGCTCTGTAGTCGGCTTCTTCAAAGATGTCATATCCGCTGGGTCAACATTATCCTTGTAAAATTTCAACTTTTCTGTTGCACAAACGGACTCAGCATAAGCAGCATAGCCCTCTTCACACTCCAAGGCTATCTTCCAGCTCCCATGCGCCGTGATAGTACCCTTATGACCGGGCATCTTAAGCTGCAAATAACATAACACGGCCTTGCCATGAACTTAGCATAAGCCGGCCGTCCAAACAGAGCGTGATAAGGGCTCTTAGTTTTAACCACCTCAAAGGTCAACGTCTTAGATATGGAATCATGATCATCACCAAAAGCCACTTCCAAAGATATTTTTTCCACTAGATACGCCTACTTACCAGGCACCACACCATGAAAAACAGTGTTTGACGGCTTAAGATCTTTGTCAGTCAAACTCATGTGATGAAAAGTTTCATAGTAAAGAATATTGATGTTGTTGCCCCTATCCATGAGTACCTTAGTAAATTTGTACCCTCCAACCTGAGGCGCAACCACCAGAGCCAAGTGGCCCGGATTATCAACCCGAGGCGGGTGATCCTCACGGCTCCAAAGAATAGGATGTTCAGACCATCGCAAGTAACGGGGAATCGCCGGCTCAACCGCGTTTACTACCCTTTTATGGAGCTTATGAACCCGCTTACACAAGCTAGTGGTGAAGACGTGGTACTGCCCACTATTCAACTGCTTCGGGTTTCTCTGATAACCAGACTGCTGTTGTTGATTCCCTTGACTAGATTGTTGATTAAAACCACCTTGATTGCCTTGACCCTGGAAACCAGAGTTTGAGCCACCACCACCAAAACCAGGCCCGTGAGAGCCGGATCCTGAGCCGCCATTCGGTCCATGATTGTTCTAGAAAAAAATGGAATTTCTATACTCCCTCATAATGAAGCTATCCTTCCAAAGATAATTGGTCGGCTTTTCATGTGTACCATGTTTTGGGCAAGGCTGATTCATCATCGCTTCCAGGTTGAACTTTGGTCCTCCAAACCGAGGTGGCGGTTTTCCCTTATGACACTGATTGTTATTCTGCGTAATGGTGTTAGCCACAAAATCTAAGTTGCCATCAGCCTTGCGCTTACCATTTCCACTGTGACCTGCCGAGTTATGGTGCTGCCCTTTTGTACTGCTGCTCTTCTTTCCCTTACCCGACTTTTCATCATCAAAGTCGGGGTCCTTGGTACTATAAAAGTCGACATACTTGACGAGAGCCGCCATTAGCTCCCCCATGTCATTGCAGTGACGTTTAAGCCGCCCCAACTTATGCTTTAAAGGGAGGAAACGGCAATTATTCTCCAACATCAGGACTGCTGAACCGGCATTGATACTATCCGAAGAATCTATAACAGCTGAGATCCAGCGCATTAAATTGGTGGTTGACTCGCCCTCACCTTGAACACAAGAATCCAAATCTAGGATCGACAGAGGCTACTTGCACGTGTCTTTAAAATTTTCGATGAAACGAGCTTTCAACTCTGCCAATGATATAATGGAGTTAGCGAGGAGCCCTTTCAACCAAGTACGAGCCGGCTCAGCCAACATCATGGTAAAATACTTAGCACACGCAGCATCACTAACATCCAACATCTCCATGGCCATCTCATTGCTCTCGATCCAAGCCTCAGGGGGCTGATCCGCTGTATAATTAGGCACCTTACGTCGGCCCTTGAAATCCTTAGGCAATCACTCATTGCGCAGAGCTGGCCCTAAACATGGCACACCTAATGTTCGGGAGATCACCCATGCCTCCATCGATGTCGACGGATAAACCGGCGATTGTTCTTGAGCCGCCAGCTTAGCCTCCCGACGTGCTCTGCCCTGATCCACCAAGGTCTGAGCATCAACACCACCGCGCGCCGGGTCATGCCCACGAGGTTGGTTACGACATTGTTCACTGCTCGAAACTACGGGCGAGTCAATGTGTCGGATATAACTCCGGCTTGGCCGAGGGGTTGAGTGAATCCTCTCACGACTGTACGAATAAGCCGCCTGCTGCTCCAGCGCCGTTTGAAGAAGTTCTCTAGCCCTCTGTATCTCTATTGCAGCCGGAGACTCATCCCGTTTGGGTCTAGGCCTTGCATTTCCATACTTCGCCACACATTTTTGCCAAGCTTGCCTAAAGTTTTCAAAATGAAAAGGAGGTACACTTGCGCACGGTCGTCACAGTCGCTCCGCACCCTCACACAGTCGCTCATGCACGCCGCAAACCCAACCAGGGAACGCACCCTCACTAACACGTGCTACCGCATGTGAACAAACCAAACTCAACCATCCTACCGCTGACACATAATTTTCGTATATACAGTATGTTTATCCAACCGCATGTTGGGGAGGATCCGTATGGCCCGTGCGGTGGTCTGTTGCGGAAGAAGAAGAGGTGAGGAAGAAGGGTTAGGAGACGTAGGATATTCATCCAACCGCCTGAAATGGTAGACTGACCCAAATGATGAAAGTCAGCGACTTGCATAAAAATATATGTTTTTACACAGCAAAATATCCCTAAAATCAACAACATAAAGAAAAACTATCACTGCTCACAGAAAGAGACGGCCTCGTCGTCTTTGGCTGCGGGCGTGGACCAGCTGTAGCTGGCGACGTGTGTCTCTGCACCGTGGTTGTCCTCGGCCTCCAGCTACTCGTTCACGCGGAGCATGTGGGCGCTCTGACGGACGAGAGCACCGCCTGTTCAAGTCAAGGACGCCCGGTTACGCCTGCGGGAGGGCTCGATGGTAGCGGCATCCGAGCGCTCAGCGTCGAGTTGAGCCTCCGCCGACCGGTTCAAGTCGAGGACGTCCAGTTCCGCCTGCAGGAGGGCCTCGATGGCAGCGGCATCCGCGCGCTCCGCATCGAGTTAAGCCTCCGCCGCCCGGTTCAAGTCGAGGACGTCCGGTTCCATCTGTAGGAGGGCCTCAATGGCAGCGGCATCCGCGTGCTTCGCCTCAAGTTGAACCTCCGCCGCCCGGTTCACATCCATGACATCCGGTTCCACCTGCAGGAGAGCCTCGATGGCAGCGGCATGCACATGCTCCGTGTCGAGTTGAGCCTCTGCCTCCCGGTCCTCCTTTAGTATCGCCAGGTTGAACCGTGGTCCGCCTGCACCATGGGGGACCCGGATGCCGGCACGAAGTCGACGTCCATCGTCTCATACCCATTGGGGCCCTTCTGCTCCGCGACCTCCGCCATGAACATTGGATCGGCTTCCTCCGCCTCGTAGCTTGGCTCCAGAGAAATCGGGGATTGGCCCGCCGCAAAGCAAGCTTGGGAACGAAGGTCTGTGGCGCCGACCGCCGCCGCGATTTCTGCACGGCGCTCCGACGTCAGCTTCTTGTAGTACGTGATCTTGCGGCGCACCATGTCTTTCCGGCGAACTAGGGGACACTTGATTCAGGATAGGGGATCGAAAGGTGGGGGAATGGGCTGGAGAGGAGGTGTGGTTTCGGGGCAGTGGCTGGCATAGGCCGAGCAGCAAAGGTTCTGGTGTGAATAGTGGTTCCGGTGACGACCGGTCAATCGGTTTTGACTGTACATCACTCTTGTCGCTTTCACGTTGCACCCCAGCACGCTGGACCCTCCACGTCGCTCACCGAATTGAACGCGCTTCGTCTTGTGTTTTCGCTCACTTGTGGGACCTAGTTGAGAGCAAACCGACATCCCTCCCCCTCTCCTGCCGCGTCATTTATACTACCACTCCCTTCGTTTTATGCGAAGTAAATAAAAACTAACGGAGTATACTATGGATGAGGATCCCTGACGTGGCCGAACCCATTGAGTAACTGACATGCGGGGCCTAGCAAGCATGGGGTCCGCCAGTAAGTGAACGAAAGGGAGGGTAAGGCAGGGATACCTACATCATAGGATCCACTTCCACTACTACTCCCTCCTTCCATCTACAGGGCCTAATGCGTTTTTCGAGGCTAACTTTGACCAAATGTTAGAGTAATAATATATGACATGCAACTTACACAAAGCATACAGTCAAATTCGTATGTGAAAGGAGCTTCCAATGATATAATTTTCACATTATACATCTCATGTACTATTAATCTTGTCAATAGCCAATGGCGGTTTTGAAAAACGCTTTAGAGCATGGTTAATAATATAGCCAGCCGATGGCTATAAGGAACTTCCATGTCATCTATAGCCATCATCTATATGAACTCATACAGTAGTGTGGGCAATAAGGTTGGCTATTTCCCTTAAAAAATATATAAGGTGGGCTAGTACTTTTTTCCATCTCCTCTCTATCTCTTTCTTCATATTTATTGTATTTAACTAGGAATGAGTATATAGCTAGGCTCTTGCATGAGAGCTCACTCCCCTTACTTTTTCACATGTCTCTCCTCCACATAGGCCCTATATAAATGGAAGGAGGGGGTACTATGAGCACTGCATACTCTAATACAGATGTTGTTAGTAATCCACTAGTACTATTGGACAGGGAGCTTAAAAAATTACTATTGGACTGGATATACGTGGCGAAATCCTAGTAGCAAGAGCATGCGCAAGAACAAGCACATTCACGTGGCTGAAAACAAATTGGAAACCATGTCTGTTTGAATACAAATCTAGGAGTACGTACGAATCTAACAATATTGAATGGGCATTATTCAATGTTGATACTTTTTCTGTAAGTTTGATCAAAGTAGAGATACTTTGACTACACATAAAACTTATTTGTAAACTAGAAAGGATCGGAGGGAGTATATTGTACGTTCAAAAGCGAAGAACATTGAGTACCCTTTATATATGATTTGTGGATGATATGATCACCGGTTCAAAATTTTGAATCCGCCTTAGGTATCACACATGCACCCACTCGTTCTCTCTCGATTTCATCTCGGGGGCCGGAGATCGATTGAAAGAGGACTAGGGTGGGTATAATATGTTCGTTTCACTTATGAACATACAATATACTCCTCTCGATCCCCATTGCACTTCTGGTCATTTCTATCATTGAAACAGAGCAAACCTTTATCTCCTTCCACGACACCAATTGATCTATCAACATCAATCGATCTCGCCAAGATGTGTCGGGCATGAATCGAATGGGATGTCAAAACTAAGACGGAAGTGACATGTAGTGGAGGCAAAGTGAAACTTTAAACGAACCGTTTGTTTGTATGCATGTCGGACAAATTACAACATTGGAAATACAAGCATGTTCTAGGCCCACATGCGAATGATACTCGGCGGAATGTTCAAATAAGGCATGCGGGAGCGACACGCTCATCGTCGCTTTACACGGTCGGTTTCAGTGTGCCAAGGGTGGTGTTAGCGGTGTGGCACGACCAGCAGATCAACACCCGGCTCGTCGAGGATGCACGGGCGCCAAGGCGCGCTACAAGATGACGCAGCGTCTGCTGGAGTGATGTAGCGCGGCCAGCTACATCCCTATGACCTGAGACCATGTCGGGTCGTCTTGCTTTTTTAATGACATGTGGGGTCGCATGTGAGCAAAGGGCATCTCCAACGTTGCCACGACCGCAGCTGACTACCCTGGCACACCAAAAACCCTCATCCCTCGCGCCGTTGCGCGGTGCGTTCCCAGTCGGTGCAAGCTGCCCACATTCATGTCGTCCTTCCATATGCCATCGTTAAGAGGCTCGGTGCTCGAGGAACCAACTCCGGCGACTTAATGACGCACCCAGACGCTTGACCTCATCGGAATGCGCTACTTAAAGCGGCAACGCCCAGCTAACCTCCACACCATAGCGCATCGCCCCGCTACCGCACCACATCGCCATGACCGCGAAGCCTGAACGCCTACGAGAGCTTGTCTTCAGGGATGAAGCTCGAGGTCGCCGCCCTCGCTCAAGTCACCGCTCGCAATGCAAAAGCGGTGTAGCGGACGCGGACGCGACCGCACAAGAGGTGGCCACGCTGGCGGCTGACGACGGGAGCACCGTCAGCCACGCGTCCTACTTGCCGCTGTCCAATGTATGGCACCACCGAGGTCGGAGACTCCTCCAAGAATGATTAGGGAATGGAAGGCGGCAGGGCATGGTGTGCCAATTGGCCGGTCCATTTCCCGTGTTCTACTCTTCCCCACCGAAGACCGCACCTTCACTTCACGTGTCCTGAACCCCGCCCCCTACATGGAGATCGCAGATGGAGGACGTCAGTCGCCTCTGTAGAATAGGTTTAGGGTCGGGTTTCTTTTATTTTTCTGTCCTATAAAAGTTCAAAATGTAATGAAAATCTGCCGTGTTTGCATTAATCTCGGCCGGTGTATATGAACTTTCACAGTAATATAATATATTAAAGGAGTACTAGCTAGATGCCCGTGCGTTCACGGAACATCAAGACCTTGTGGGAGAAAAGGATGAACGAGGGAAGGCCTTATTTGCAAATGTGGAGAGGAGTGCGGGTAAATTGTCATAGTTTCCTTCCTATCAGTTAGATATAGATCGGACGGACTATGTTGCAGGATAGCAAGCACACCATCATCACCAACTCTGCTTTTTATTGAACCGAGACAAAGATGACATGCGAAGTAAATAAACACATAGTCTACATACAGAATTTATCTTAGGCACTCCAATAGTACGCCCACTACACATTCACGCATTTCACATCTTTCTACATCTACGGAACCTACAAAAGGGTTAACGAAATTGCCTCTCTCTCCTTCCTTATTTTCATGGTGGTGGGCCTCCTCCCTCCAATCTACAATCAACAGCTCACACGCTTCACATTAGCTTAATTACATAATTGGGATTACGAGGTGTAGCATTACTCATCCTAAAAACCCAACTAAGCCAACCTCTCGAGCATATCGCACGGAAAAGACCCAATCGCTACTGCTTTTAGTCGGGATTACCGGATTACTAGTAATAGTATCGCTGGATCGCGGAAGCACCAAGTTATTTTCTTTAGGGCGGCACCAAGTTTAAAAGGAAAAAGGCGTGCACTCACAGCACTTCTATCATGGTCGATTGCACCCCACACACGCTCGTCTCCAGACACGGCTCACGCAAACCGAACGCGCTTCAGCTTGCCTCTTCATCGACACGTGGGACCGCACTTGAGAAACCGACCGCGCCAAACTCGCCCCACCCACCGCTAAAATCCCCAAAAAAAATTTCCCCAACCCTCCACTCCATTCGCTCCGCCAAAGCCGCCTCGCCGCTACCGATACGCCGGCACCACACTTCATTGAGGGGACGACGGCGATCCTCTCGCCCCACAAGACGCCTCAGAGATGTCGTCTTCAGCTCGTGCCGCCACCGCTAGCGACGTTCTTGTGGAGGCACACGGCGGTCAGCGCCGCCACCGTTGGCGACGTTCGTGTGGAGATGCACGGCGGTCAGCTTCTCCCACGGTACGCGCATTCTAGAATGAGGCCCTATGCATGTCGGTGTAGCGTTGAATGTTAGCTGATAGACGATGTTAATCTCACTGTTTGCCGAAGTAGTTTACAGTCAATATGCTCTGCTTAAGAAGCTTCCTTGCCCTGTTCTGCACTCAATCTGCTTAGCTGAGATGGCATGCCAAGCCCAATTAGTTGCTAAAATATCCTGCCATATATTTATTGTGACGTAGATTTCCATGGTCTAGTAGCCAATCTGTTAGGTGAAATAGTTGTACACTATTTTATACTCGATCTTTGTTGTTGCGATGGCCTTCGATAGTTTAATGGATGTGTGCTCGGCCACATTGACTGCTGAAACAGCCTGCCATAATTTAGCACTCAAATCTGTTTGCTGAATTAGCTTTACATATATCTCGTTACTTAAATCTGCTCCTCCAAATATCTTGCCATAGCTTTAGACATCGACCTAGGTATTCTTTTCTACACTTCGTAAAAAAGCACATATGTTTTTCCTGTAATATCTAGTAGCAGAACTGATTTGTATGTCTAACAGATGGACAGGACTCGAATAACTTCTGCTCGAAGATTCTCCGCTGCATATGTCGACGGGGTTGAAAAATTCATGAACTTTATCAGATCTGAGTACGGTGGTCCAAAATCATATGTGCTCTGCCCGTGCAGCAGTTGTATGAATTCATTAACAAGACCCCAGTCAACTGTGCAAAATCATCTACACTTGTATGGGATGTTGGTCACATATACTAGGTGGGTTTATCATGGTGAAGCTGTGAACGCCAATGTTATCGATTACGGGAAGCAAGCAGATCACCATCTTGATCCGCCTCGATGCTCGTGGAAGAGGAGGAGGTGGTGGTGGCGGAGCTAGTGAGTTTGACCAACATTGAAACAATGCTACGAAATGCTCGTGCATTTCGTGAACTTTCACCTGCAGAATAAAAACGGTGGGCCCGCATGTTGGAACAATGCAACGTGGCTGTCACCCCAGGAAATAAGCTGTCAGTATTCTCAGCTATGATCACCTTTCTTCAGGTGAAGACATCTGAGCGGATGACCAACAAATCATTCGATGCAATGTTGGCTGCTTTGCGCAAATCTTTCCTGACAAGGCTCGAGCTGCCACACACCTACAAAGAAATGAAGAATTTCCTTCATGTAGTTGGAATTGGATATGATATGATCCATGTTTGTAAGAATAATTGTGTTCTATTCCGGAAGGATTATGCCAACTTAAGTGAATGCCCGAAATGCAAATCATCAAGATGGAAAGATGGCGATGTTGTGAAGAGGATTCCTCATAATGTTATGAGACATTTTCCAATTACACCAAGATTGCAGAGGTTGTTTCATGATGCTGAAACAAGAGAGGATGTACTGTGGCATTCTAGGAACCAGGAGTAAAGAGATCAGAATGTAATGAGCCATCCATCTCATGGTAGTGAGTGGCAAAGCTTCAATCAGAAACACAAAAAGTTTGCTGCTGACCCGAGAAACATTAGACTTGGCTTAGCTTCAGACGGATTTAACCCATTTGGCCACCAGAGTGCCACATATAGCATGTGGCCAGTGCTTGTTATCCCTTACAACATGCCTCCAAATGTCTGCACCAAAGAATCAAACTACATGATGGCCTTGCTCGTCCCAGGTCCAAAAAGTCCTGGAAAGGATTTTGATTTATTCATGGAGCCTCTTGTGGAGGAACTTCAACTGCTATGGAGGGGTGTTCTCACTGGAGACCTATATAGCAGCCCACCAGCTGATTTATTTTTACGTGTTGTTATAATTTCGTGCATCCATGATTATCCGGCTTTGAGCACTATGTCAGGGCGAACGACACATGGTTATAATGCATGTGTTCGCTGTGACAGGAATCCGCTATCATACGCTATACTTAGGAAGATATGTTACATTGGACACCGTTGTTTCCTTGCCAAGGACAAGCCGCGTCCTACAAAATACAGAGGACATGTGTTCAATGAAAAGCATGAAAACCGTGATGCGCCAAAGAGGCTCACCGCCGATGAGTTGCAAGTGGAATTAGAGAAGGTCAGGCATATTACACCAGGAAACCATCCTGGTAATGGTAGCGGGAAAAGGAAGCGTGTCAGCGCAGAAGAAAGATTATTGTTTCCCCGCAGGTCCACTTTGTCGGACTTGGAGTATTGGAAAGATTTGGATCTGCGGCATAATCTTGATGTGATGCACACTGAGAAAAATATATGTGACATCATTATCAGCACACTTCTTAATATTGAAGGCAAGACGAAAGATACCTTAAAATCTAGGATTGATTTGGCACACCTGGGTATCAGAAGGGATTCGTAGGTGCAAAATGAAGGTAAATCACGGGATATGGCACGATTGTGTACATCTTGGACAAGGTAGAAAGAAAAGAATTTCATGAGGTCCTCACACGTGTGAGTTTCCCACATGGATTTGCTTCCAACCCTGAAAGGAGAGTCGGTGTAGAAGGAAACAAGGTACAAGGATTGAAAACTCATGACTGCCACGTCCTACTTGAAAGGGTTTTACCTGTTATCCTTAGAGGATTGGGCCGCCCTGACTTATATAGAGCAGTTGCAGAGTTGGGACAATTCTTTAGGGAACTCTGCAGTAGAAATATAAGGATAGATGCTTTGGAGCGTCTTAGAGACAAGATACCAACTATCCTATGCGACCTTGAGAAGATATATCCTCCAGCCTTCTTTGATGTGATGGTGCATTTGGCTGTTCATCTACCTGATGAGGCACTACTTAGAGGTCCAGTACAGTATGGCTGGATGTACCCTATTGGAAGGCGATTAGGCACTTTCAAGGGCTATGTTAGGAAAAGAGCTAGACCTGAAGGTTCCATTGCAGAGGCCTACATTGCTACAGATGCTTGGGATCGTTGCAGAAATTAAAAAAATTCTATGCATCACCAAGATCAATCTATGGAGAGACTAGCAACAAGAGAGAGGGGAGTGCATCTTCATACCCTTGAAGATCGCGACGCAGAAGCGCTACAAGAACGCGGATGAAGGAGCCGTACTCACAGCGATTCAGATTACGGTTGATTCTGATCTAAGCACCGAACAACGACGCCTCCGTGTTCAACACACGTACAGCCCGGGGACGTCTCCTCCTTCTTGATCCAGCAAGATGACGGTGTGGTGGTGGAGCTTGCAGTTCTCCGGCAGGGCTTCGCCAAGCACTACAGAGGAGGAGGAGGTGTTGGGGAGGGAGAGGGCTGCGCCAGCGGAAGGGCTGCGGCTCCCATGCGCCTCCCCACTATATATAGGGGTGGAGGGGGCTGGTTTCTTGCCCTCCAAGTCCATTGGAGCGTTGGCAAAGATGGGGGAAAGAAATCCCATCATTTCCCTTCCCAACCGATTGTTATCCCCCTTTTTTACGGATCTTGATCTTATCCCTTCAGGATATGATATTATTCCTTCTAAGGGGGGATCTTGGTGCGCTTGACTAGGGGTGTGGGGCCTTGCCCCACTACCACGCTCATGTGGGTCCCCATGCAGGTGGGCCCCACTCTGAAACCTTCTAGAACCTTCCTGCACAATACCGAAAAATCCCAACATTTTCCGGTGGCCAAAATAGGACTTCCCATATATAAATCTTTACCTCCGAGCATTCCAGAACTCCTCGTGACGTCCGGGATCTCATCCGGACTCCAAGAACATTCGTAACTACACACTAATTCCCATAACAACTCTAGCGCCACCGAACCTTAGTGTGTAGACCCTACGGGTTCGAGAATCATGCGCATATGACCGAGACAGCTCTCCGCCAATAACCAATAGCGGATCTCGATACCCATGTTGGCTCTACATGTTCCACGATGATCTCATCGGATGAACCACGATGTCGGGGTTTCAATCAATCCTGTATACAATTCCCTTTATCAATCAGTACATTACTTGCCCGAGATTTGATCGTCGGTATCCCAATACCTCGTTCAATCTCGTTACCGGAAAGTCACTTTACTTGTTTCGTAATGCATGATCCCGCGACTAACTACTTAGTCACATTGAGTTCATTATGATGATGCATTACCGAGTGGGCCCAGAGATACCTCTCCTTCATACGGAGTGACAAAGCCCAGTCTCGATTCGTGTCAACCCAATAGACACTTTCGGAGATGACGTTTGGTACACCCAAAGTATTCCTACGGTATCCGGGGGTTGCACAATCTCATGGTCTAAGGAAATGATACTTGACATTAGAAAAGCTTCTAGTAAACGAACTACACGATCTTGTGCTATACTTAGGATTGTGTCTTGTCCATCACATCATTCTCCTAATGATGTGATCCCGTTATCAATGAAATCTAATGTCCATGGTCAGGAAACCATAACCATCTATTGATCAACGAGCAAGTCAACTAGAGGCTCACTAGGGACATGTTGTGGTCTATGTATTCACACATGTATTACGGTTTCCAGTTAGTACAATTATAGCATGAACAATAGACAATTACCATGAACAAGGAAATACAATAATAACCATTTTATTATTGCCTCTAGGGCATATTTCCAACAGTCTCCCACTTGCACTAGAGTCAATAATCTAGTTCACATCACTATGTGATTGTAATGAATCCAACACCGATGGGGTTTGATCATATTTCGCTTGTGAGAGAGGTTATTAGTCAATAGGTCTGAACCTTTCAGATTGGTGTGTGCTTTACAAATCTCTATGTCAGCCTATAGATGCAGCTACCATGCGCTACTTGGAGCTATTCCAAATAACTGCTCTACTATATGAATCCGGTTTACTACTTAGAGTCATCCGGATTAGTGTCAAAGTTTGCATCGAGGTAACCCTTTACGACGAACTCTTTTACCACCTCCATAATCGAGAAAATTCCTTAGTCCACTAGTTACTAAGGATAAGTTTGACCATTGTCATGTGATCCATTCTGGATCACTTGTACCCCTTGATTGACTCATGGCAAGGCACACTTCAAAGGGTACACAAAGATAGCATACTTGTAGAGCCTACGCCTAAAGCATAGGGGACAACCTTCGTCCTTTCTCTCTCTTCTACCATGGTCAGATCTTGAGTCTTACTCAATGCTCACACCTTATAACACAGCCAAGAACTCCTTCTTTGCTGATCTATTTGAACTCCTCCAAAATCTTGTTGGTATGTATTCATTTGAAAGTACTATTAAGCATTTTTTATCTATCCTTATAGATCTTGATGCTCAATGTTCAAGTAGCTTAATCCAGGTTTTCCATTGAAAAACACTTTTCAAATAACCCTATATGCTTTCTAGAAATTCTACATCATTTCTGATCAAGAATATGTCAACAACATATACTCATCAGAAATTTTGTAGTGCTTCCACTCACTTCTTTGGAAATACAAGTTTCTCATAAACTTTGTATAAACCCAAAATCTTTGATCATTTCATCAAAGCGTATATTCCAACTCCGAGATGCTTACTCCAGTCCTTAGAAGGATTGCTGGAGCTTTGCATACTTGTTAGCATCTTTTAGGATTGACAAAAACCTTCTGGTTGTATCACATACAATTTTTCCTCAAGAAAATTGTCGAGGAAACAATGTTTTGACATCCTATCTGCAAGATTTCATAAATAATGTAGTAATTGCTAATACAATTCCAACAGACTCTTAGCATCGCTACGAGTGAGAAAGTCTCACCATGGTCAACTCCTTGAACTTGTCGGAAAACATCTTAACGACAAGTCGAGCTTTCTTAATGGTGATACTTACCATCATTGTTTGTCTTCCTTTTCAAATCCATCCGTACCTAATAGCCTTACGACCATCAAGTAGTTCTTCCAAAGTCTATTCTTTTTTTCACACATGGACCCTCTTGGATTTTATGGCCTCAAGCCATTTGTTGGAATCCGGGCCCACCATCGCTTCTCCATAGCTCGTAGGTTCATTGTTTTCTAGCAACATGACCTCCAAGATAGGATTACGTACCACTCTGAAATAGTACGCATCCTTGTCAACCTACAAGGTTTGGTAGTGACTTGATCCGAAGTTTCATGATCACTATCATCAGCTTCCACTTCAATTGCTGTAGGCGCTTGTCGGCGTTCTGGGAACGGGGGTACCCAGACTTGCTCGCTCATGCTCGCTGGCGTGGTTTCAAGGGTGGCCCAAGACGCCCATCTTCATCAAGACAAGCTCAAGACCTCGCGAGGGGGCTGAGCCTCTGGGCGGACGACAGAAGCTTCCTCGTGCACGCCTCGTCAGCCTGGCTCGCGAGGAGGCGGAGAGATCAAGGCGGGTACTGCGAGCTACCCATGACGCAAGCCATGACGACCAAGGGCGCCAAAGGGCGCCATCCGCGCAGAAGGTCCTCATTTCCTCTTTGGTGCAAAGGAGACAAGCACAGCGTAGAGTATCAAACAAAGGCATCCGCTTGTGCAACAAGACCAAGACTGTCATGAACGGCAGGAAGGAAGTCATCGTGGAGCCCAAGCAAAGGCCACCACCACTGAGCCTTTGACAAAGCGAGGACCAACTTTAGTCGATAAGTGTACTAGATGTTCCCTTCAAATGGCCGATTGTTGGCGCCCTTCCCGCTCAATATTTGGGAAGAGGCCCAGGGCCTCCGCCTATAAATAAGAATAGCCACCCACAGGGTAGGAGGATCCGGAATCTAGAACAGAGCTAGAGATCAAGCAATCTAGAGAGAGAGAGAGAGAGAGAGCGACTGAACTCCCCCTAGCAGTTCATCGCACCGGCCAAGAACAGACCCTCGCGAGGCTGTTCTTCCTTGTATTGTTCTTCATCAGCCCCTGAGGCAATCCACCACACCACACACTAGAGTAGGGTGTTACACCACAATGGTGGCCCGAACCAGTATAAACCTTGTGTCTCTTGTGTTGTCCCTTTGGTAGTTTAGATCCTAGCGAGGCGATGAGGTGCAGGTAGGTAGGGGCGAAATCTTGTGCGCACCCCTGCAGTTCGAACTCTAGAGGGTCTGCCGAACCCGAATCCGACATTTGGCGCGCCAGTAGGGTGCGCCTGAATTGCCTTCCGCCACCCTGTTCTTCCCCAACCATCGTGATCCATGTCGACGCTTCGTCGGGCCCCGCCGAGCATCGAGCCGCCTCGCTACCCGCGACGCTTCAGACGCTCAGCGCCGGCGCGCCGCTTCGCCGCTCCCGTCAGCCGCCATCAACGCCGCCACCGCTCGGTGGGGAACGAGAGCAAGCATCGCCCCAAAGATCCGTCTGTGAGGCGAGACGGCCGCATCGCCACTCCTTCACTCGCCCCACCTGGTTTTTCGCCTAAGCGCGCTCCGCGCGCCATGGAGGCTCGAGCTGCGCCATCGCGGCAAACGAGCTCCCGCGCACCGCCTGCCGGCGACGCTTCACGGCGAGTGGCTCGACGCGCCGCCGAGCTCGCCCACGCCGCAGGGGCTCCCACGCCGCCCTTCTCGCTGCACGCGCCCGCGCTGGCTGGCGATGAAGCCCGTGAGCGCCGGCCACCGCCCCTCAAGAAGGCGCTTTGGCCCCAAGGCGCGGGCCCCGGGCGGAACCCACTCCATCCGGCGCCAAAGACAGAAGAGCAGAGCTGTCAAGAGGTCCTCGCCCCAAGAAGCTGCCCGAAAGTGCTCCCTCCACCGCTCAAACGATCGGCGCTCCTGCTCCAAAGCACGCCAAGACCCTGCGCTGCTCCCAGCGGCAGTGCATGGGGACCCGCAAGACTAGGCTCTTCGTCGCCAAAGGCCCCCCGTGGCCATGGCGGGCTGCCGCGCCTTCAGCACCGAGCTGTGCAGCGTCGCGTGGCCCGGCAAGTTCAAACCAGACCTGCCTCCTCTCTACGACGGCACAGCCGACCCTGCGGAGTTCCTTCAGCTCTACGAGCTGGGCATCGATGCCGCCAACGGGAAAGAGAAGGTCATGGCGAACTGGTTTCCCATGTCACTCAAGGACGGGGCCCGCACCTGGCTCCTGAACCTGGCTCCTGGCACGATCTCCTCCTGGGACGAGATGCGCACCCGCTTCATCGCCAACTTCCAAGGTACTCGTGACCGGCCTCCTGCCGTGAGCGACATGCGCCGCATCAAGCAGCAGCCAGGGTACATCCAGCACTTCAACAACGCATGCCTCAAGATTCGCAAGGTGACCGAGGAGGCCATCATCTCAGCCTTCTCCGACGGTGTGCGTGACGTCAAGATGAAGGAGGAGCTGGCGATGCATGAAGATCTGTGCACATCCTTGAGCTGTTCAACTTGGCGACCAAGTGCGCCAGGCTGAGGAAGGACGCCTTTCCTCCTCGAGCTGCCACCGAGACCTGAAGGCAAGAAGCCCAAGGCCAAGGACGTGAAGCTAAGGGGCTGCCGTGCTCATGGCAGAACCAGATACTAAGCGAGGCAGTAGATCAGCCCGAGTCTTCCAAGGGCAGCCGGTACTGTGTGTACCACGACCTCCACACCCACAACACCAACAAATGTCAAGAGCTCCGAGCCGTGCGAGAAGGGAGAATTGGTCGACGCCCCGACCGCAACAATCGAGGCTACGGCCGAGGAGGAGGAAGAAACACAGGATGCTGGGAAGACCGTGGCCCTCGCCAAGGGTGGCGTGACCGACCTCGCGAGGATCGCTGGCAGGATCAGCCTCGCGAGGGAGGCTGGAGGGATCAGCCTCGCGAGGATCGCCCGCAAGGAAACGCAGGCCTCCCTCCTCTGCCGCCGCAACCAAGGAGAAATGAGGACCGTCATCAGGACGAGGGGGCTGGGGGCTTCAAGGAGTCGCGCGCGATCGCTTGCATCCTGGGCGGAGCTCAAGCCCCAGCCTCTCAACGCATCTTCAAGCAGTTCGCTCGTGAAGTGAATGCAGTCCTCCCAAGCTCGAGGCCATGCGCTCTCAGTGGTCAGCGCGGCGCCATCACGCTCAGCTCAGCCGGATCAGCTCAAGCGCGGCCACGGCCGGAGTCCTCCCGATGCTTTGTTCCCTAATCATCGCGAACGCAAGTCACCAGACCTCATCGATGGCGGAGTAGGGCTCAATGTCCCGTCCAGAGACATTCAACAATCTCCAAGTGCCTTACAATCAGCTTCACCAACCAAGCCTTTTCTCCGAGTCACCGATGGCTCCACAGCTCCGATTAGGCAGGTCCGCCTCCCCGTCACCTTCGGGCGCGACAACTACTACACCGAGCTCATCGACTTCGATGTCGCCCACATTCGCCGCCATACAATGCCATCCTCGGTACCCAGCTCGCTAAGTTCATGGTCGTGGACTCATCACGACTACAACATCCTCAAGATGCCAGAAGCGGCGGAGTCATCACGGTGCCTTTTGAAGAAAGAGACGCAGTGTGCTCCCCGAGCGAGCTTTTCAAGCCAGGCCACTTGAAGACCCAGATCGCAGAACGGAGGCTCCCGAGACTGCTCCCAAGAAGAAGAAGACATCGCCATGCCCGACCTCGAGAGGCAGGCCCTCGTGGTCCGCGCCTGCTCAAGGGGAACCTCCTTCGTCAGATAGGAAGGCGCGCCGGCGGCGCCTCAAGCAAGGCTCGGGGCTCTCCTGAGGGCCACCGACCTTGCTAAGGTCACGAGGGAGGCGCTTGGGCACCACTTGAGGCGAGTTTGAGCATGTTTCCCTCAGGAAGGCACGACGCAAGGAGGGCCAAACCCTTAGGAGTTCGTCAGCCAGATCATTCAGGAGCTGCAGGAGTCAAGAGTCATGAGTGGCAGCCGCCGCTTACCCGCCGTAGCTCCCCATCTAGGCGAGGATGGTGGGCTGCGCGTCTGCATCGACATACCACGGCTCAACCGAGCCACCTCTCAGGAGCGCTTCTGGCCCTCATGCACGGAGCGCTGCAAAGGTCCACCCCACAGCTACGTTCGCATGCCCTACGGCGTGCCGAACGCGGCCGCCACGTGCCAGTGCCTCATGGGGAGCATCCTGGAGGCTTAAGAGGCCAGGCGTTCCGCATCCCTGGAGGAGATGGAGATGGTCCGCGAGGAGCCACCAGCGCCTCCCGAGCCTCCCGAGACACTCCGGGCCTAGGGGCTCATGAAGGTCGGCTCGTGAGCCCACGACGTCCGCTACTTCAAAGATCCCTTCGCTTCAACATTATCAGTGACATCCTTCAAGTTTCATTTCTATCTGGGAGCGCCTGTGGCTGCATCATTCCTGTGCCACAGGTCCGCCCCTCGCGTGTGTATCCCTTTACTTCATGTTCCTAGCTTACCTTGTTGGGGCACCCTCGGCTGCATCATCCCCAAGTCGCCGCTGCACTCCAGCAGCATGTACCCTCTTTATGCTTATTTCAGGTCATGCTCGACCCATCATGATTGTTATTTCATGCCCGTCCGTGGCACCCCTTCTTCCTTCATGTCGATCGCTTGCACGCTAAAGGGGGGGTACCGAGCATCGCAACTCACGGGATCCTACTAGCTCTCCAGCCCTCACCCTCCGCCTTGTCCACAGCATCGCGACCGCATACCAGCCGACTACCGAGACCCGCCGAGGGCCGGGACCCGAGGACGAGCGCCAGCATCTAACCAAATTTGCAGGACACATCACAAGTTAAGGCCCAGGCCGTGCACAACCCGCTTTGAGGTACGGCCCCGTGAGTCCCGCTACTGGCTCACGGGTGCCCAGATACACCCTCGTCAGCCCTACCGTGCCAGCCATGTGTCAGGAGGGTTGTACACACCCCGGCTCCTCCCGAGGGGAGCCCCCTCCCACGCACTGCTGGAAGCACCATGCTCGCGCTGGCCGACGACACCGCCGAGGAGCGGCTATGCCCGCACATACGGAAGCTCTATGTCTGCTACTGGTGATAAATAATCGAGGGTGGCCCCGGCCAGATCAACCTCAGTGGAGCCCAGAGCTTAATGTCGGCCTCATCGCACGCCTCCCTCGGGAGTGCCGCGAGGGGCTAAGCACCGGGCAACGCCCGGTCACGCCTGCACACACGCCACCCAGCCAGCCCTCGGCCTGGTTCGTCCCACGCCCCTCCCCGAAGCGGAGCCAAGGTACAAAGGCAGTTTGAACGCTGGGGGACTCTCGAGCATCGCGACTCATGAGCCTAATCTGGTCATGTAGCCCTCACCCATAGTTCCGAAGGCTAACGGCGATTGAGGTATGCGCGGGCCGGGCTCGCAGACGAGAATGGTAAAATCACCCATACATCTCACCTCCCTACTTGTTGTTCATGCGCTTAAGGGGACTCGAGCATCGCGACTCAGAGCCTAACTTGTCACGTAGCCCTCACTCCTTGGTCCCGCCCCTGGTTCCTGTCGGGGCTAATGGCGGCTGAGGTATGCAAGGCTGGGCTCGGCCGGCCAGAGAACATAAGCAAGTAGGAAGGAAAAGCAAATCTCAAGGAATTCAAAAGCAAATATTACAGTCCATAACTGTTTTCACAGCGCCAAACGAAGTTTAAACGCCTCCCCGAGGCATGATGCATGTTGCAGAGTCGAAAGCGTAACAGAGCCACAAAGGAGTCACCTGCTGATCGGTGGAGCTGCGCTGGGCGGTTCGCCTCGTGAAGCCTCAGACCGTAGCGCCGCCTGCTTGGTGTCAAGGCCTGAACTCGCCCAGCAGAGCCTCCGCCGACCTTTCACGGCCCTCAAGAAGAAGCAGTGGCAAGCTCGCCGCCACGGCTCCAAGAAGCTATCGAGGTCGACATTGGGATCAAGGTAGACGTGGGTAAGGACGCAGCTTCAGCCACGTAAGACAGACGACGGCTCGGCTCACCGAGGGCCAAGGCCAAGGGTGACATCTTCAAGGGCACGGATCGTGAAGGGAAGCAGCCATGGTCGTCGCCGGCACCGCCAGCTGGCTTTCTGTGTCGCTGTCGTAGCAACCTCAGCAAGGTGAGAGCCTTCACCTCCATCTCCGCTGGAAGGCCACGCGGTCCTCGGTGAGGACCCACGCCTGCCATCCAGCTCGACCTCTTCGCCCCAACTCCTGCTCCAGCGCACCCAGCAGTCACGGGCGCTTGTTAAGCTTGGCATCCCGGTCCTTGAAGGTCGCCGGAGCCTTCATGTCTTCCTCCTTCTCTTGGCTTAACGCGGGCCTTGGCAAACTGGTCACGCAGTTCTGCAGCTCGCTTCTCCAGCTCCTTGCAACGACTCGACATCGGCTACCTCCCCAAGGCGGCATCGCGAGCAGCCTTCGCCCAAGGATCGCCTGCTTCTCCTCATCGCAGCCATCGCTGCCTGAACCAGCGCCGCCGAATCGAAGGCCGAGCGAACTCACCGAGGCTAGCTCCAAGCGCCTGCCACCAAGCGAGGGTCGGCGCCTAAGATCTTTCCGCACGGTCCAGCCTCAAAGCAGCGCGATCCAGACAAGTGGGAGGAGTCGGAGAGAAAGCAGTTGGTGGAGTAGGAGGAGAGGACGACAGAACCACAAGATCCCGAGGCGGGACCTTCGCCCGACAGCTATAGCAGATGGCATCAGCAAGGATACCTCGAGAGTCGCTGGGCCATGGGGCTGAGTTCGCCCAGCCTAGCTCCGCCAGCCTCGCGAGATGACCGGCGTGAGAGGCCCGTGTCTTGTTGGCCACCTTCTTTATGGGCGGAGGCATCGCCCCCATTTAAGCCTCAGAGCTCCTTCAGCTTCTTCGCCGTAAGCCACCACTCCAGCCAAGGAATGCGTATATCAAGCCTCAGCCGACAATGCAAGGAATAAAACAAGAATCAAGCACTTATCGGTCATCGCCGCAGGCTCGAGCAACCTCCGACCATACTTGAAGCCCGAGAGCCGCTGCAGGATCATCTTAAGAGGCCCGTGAGCAGGAGGCACGCTCATGGATCGCCGAGCCGGGCAGGCCCCGGGGACCAGCCTGGGCCCTGGCTATTCTTCGATCGGGCTAGCTCGCCACCCCGCACATCGCCATCCTCGCTGCCGCCGGCAAGAGGTGGAGAGCGCGGGACCTGCGCCGGGAGGGCGCTCGACCCCCGCTTGGCCGCCTCGAGTCAGCCCCTCTTCTTCCTCCTCTTCTTCCTCCTCTCCGCCTGAGTCGCCGGAGGACACGCTCATCGCTGCTGTGGGCCGGTCTCGGGAACCTCCACGGGCACGGCCCGCCCCCATTGAAGACGCATGGAGTCCACCGCCCGCTCCCAATCATCTCAAGGAACAGGGCAGGAGCGCCCCCGCCTCCACGCCTCCCGACCAAAGATTGAGGACCGCGCCAGATCTTCGCCGCCAAGATCGCTGGTTTCTCGGCGGGGCCTCCACAATGAAGCGTAGTAATCGACGAAGGGCCACCTGGTGCTCCAGAACTCCTCAGAGCGACGCCCGGCCAGTCTTCGCTGCCGCCATGTTGCCCACCACAGTCCGCTGCTCATCTTCTCCAAAGACTGCTTGGCATACTGATCCACGAAGTTCCAGGCGAGACCAATCGTTTGAGGTCGTGGGCTTCTCCGTGGGCAGAATCAGCCGAGGATGGATGCGCCTAACGCCTACCATGACCCACTTGCTCCTGAACCCTCAATCCTCTTCCCGGCTTCGAGATGGCGTTGAGCTGCCATACGCGACAAAGCTCACAGACGCTGAGATGGGCCCGCGGGAGGTCCGGAGGTAGAAGTAGTGGCGCGGCAAGGCCACTGAGGGCTGCACCCTGACATGAGCCTCACAATAGTATGCGAAGATCGCCAGAAGAAGAAAAGAGTTGGGGTGGAGGTGCAGAGCTTGCAATTTGTAATGGCGGAGGACAGAAAAGAAGAACTCGTAAAAGGGAGGCACCAGACCGGCAGCAATGGCGCCACGAAGAGCGGATAGAAGGTGCTTCCTGCCTCTGGAAGGGCGGTGCCAGCCTCGAGCACCGCTGCTCTGTTGCTGCCTTTGCGCCGCCACCATCCGCGCGCCCGGCAAGGCCCTTCTCCGACACATTCGGGCGAGTCCACGGCTGGTGAGTACCAAGTCTCGCCGGGTCCGGCGAGGCTCCATGTCTTGCTAGGGCATGCAATGGGCAGATCTCGAGATTATGAGGTAGGAAGGAAAGGTGCAAGAAAGGGATCCTGGGCAATGACCGGAGGAGGCAAAGGAAGCAAAGCCTAGACAGATGCCGCTCTTTTTGTCGATTCACAGCTTGCTCAGCGCCCACGCCCAATCAACCGCCACGTGGCGCCCAAGGCCGCAAGCTGTTAGGGCCTGCGGCGCTTCACACTTGCCCTTCGCTTTCTCGCCGCCAAGTCCGTGCACGCCTTTGGGCCCGGCTACTCTTGTCGGCGTTCGGGAACGGGGTACCTGATTTGCTCGCTCGCGGCTGCAAAGGCGTGGCTCCAAGGTGGCCCAAGATGACCCATCTTCATCAAGACAAGCTCAAGACCTCGCGAGGGGCCAAGCCTCATGGGTGGATGACAGTGAAGCTTCCTCGTGCACGGCCTCATCAGCTGGCTCGTGAGGAGGCGAAGAGATCAAGGCGGGTTACCTCGTGAGGTGCCCATGACGCAAGCCATGATTTAACTAAGGGCGCCAGCGGGCGCCACCCATGAGGGTCCTCATTTCTCTTTGGTGCAAAGGAGGCAAGCGCAGTAGAGTATCAAGCAAAGGCATCCGCTTTGGTGCAACAACACCAAGACCGTCAGAACGGCAGGAAGGAAGTCATCGTGGAGCCCAAGCCAAGGCCACCACCGTGAGCCTTTGACAAAGTAGCACCAACTTTAGTCAGATAAGTGTACTAGATGTTCCCTTCAAAATGGCCGATTGTTGGCGCCTTCCCATTAATATTTGGGAAGAGGCCCAGGCCTCCGCCTATAATAGGGACTAGCCACCACTGTGGTAGGAGGATCCGAACTGGAACAGAGCTAGAGATCAAACAATCTAGAGAGAGAGAGAGAGAGAGAGAGAGAGAGAGAGAGGATCAACTCCCCTAGCAGTTCATCGACAAAGCCAAGAATGCACCCGCGAGGCTGTTCTTCCTTGTATTGTTCTTCATCGCCCTTGAGGCAATCCACCACACCACACACCGGAGTTGGGTGTTACACCATAATGGTGGCCCGAACCAGTATAAACCTTGTGTCTCTTGTGTTGTCCCTTTGGTAGTTTAGATCCTAGTGAGGCGACGAGGTGCAGTTAGGTAGGGGCGAGATCTCCGTATGCACCCCTGTAGTTCAACCTAGAGGGTCCGCTGAACCCAAATCGACAATGACACAGGAACAACTTCGTGTGCCCTTCTACACACTCGTTGAAGTGACGGTTCAATAACCTCATCAAGTCTCCACCATCCTCCCACCCAATTCTTTCGAGAGAAACTTTTCTCGAGAAAGGACCCGCTTTTAGAAACAATCACTTTTGCTTCCGGATCCAAATAGGAGGTATACCCAACTGTTTTGGGTGTCCTATGAAGATGCATTTATCCGCTTTGGGTTCAATCTTATCAAGCTAAACCTTTTTCACATAAGTGTCGCAGCCCCAAACTTTTAAGAAATGACAGCTTAGGTTTCTCTAAACCATAGTTCATACGGTGTCATCTCACGAAATTACGTGGTGCCCTATTTAAATTGAATGCGGTTGTCTCTAATGCCTAACCCATAAACGATAGTGGTAATTCGATAAGAGACATCATGGTATGCACCACATCTAATAGGTGCAGCTATGATGTTCGACACACCATCACACTATGGTGTTCTGAAAGTGCATTAGTTGTGAAAAATTTCCACAATGTCTTAATTGTGTACCAAACACGTAACTCAGATATTCATCTCTATGATCATATCATAGACATTTTATCCTCTTGTCACGCATTTATCTTCAACTTCACCGAATTACTTGAACCTTTCAATAATTCAGACTTGTGTTTCATCATGTAAATATACTTAGAATCTACTCAAATCATCTATGAAGTAAGAGCATAATGATATTTATTATGCGCCTCAAAGACTCATTGGATTGCACACATCAAATGTATTACTTCCAACAAGTTGCTTTCTTGTTTCATCTCATGAAAATGAGGCCTTTCACTATCTTGCCCATGTGGTATGATTTGCATGTCTCAAGTGATTCAAAATCAAGTGAGTCCAAACAATCCATCTGCATGGAGTTTCTTCATTCAGATAAACCAATAGACATGGTTCGTCGGCGGCTCGAAACGAGGGTCCCTAGACTTGCTCGCTCGCTGCCTACGGCGTGGCTCAAGGAGGCCCAAGACGGCCCATCTTCATCAACGCAGCTCAAGAGCCTCGCGAGGCAAGCCTCACGGGCGGACGACAAGGAGCTTCTCGCACGGCCCCGCCAGTGCTGGCTCATGAGGAGGCGGAGAGTTCAAGGCAGGGTACCTCACGAGGTGCCCATGACGCAGGCCATGACGCACCAAGGGCGCCAGCCGGCGCCAGCCCGCCAGCAGTGTCCTCCTTTCCTCTTTGGTGCAAAGGAGCAAGCGCAGCGAGAGCATCAAGCAAAGGCATCCGCTTCGTGCAACAAGACCAAGACTAGCCCAACGGCCGGAAGGCAGTCATCGTGGAGCCCAAGCAGGCCATCACCAGAGCCTTTGGCAAGCGAGGACCAACTTTAGTCGATAAGTGTACCCACTGCTCCCCTTCAAAATGGCCAATTGTTGGCGCCTTCCTACTCAATATTTGGGAAGAGGCCCAGGCCTTCGCTTATAAATAGGAGTAGCCACCCCTAGGGCGTAGAGGGAGATCCGAATCCTCATCAAGAAACCAGTAGCTAGAGCGATCAACACCACCTAGCAGTTCATCGCACCCGCCAAGAAATGACCTCACGAGGTTGTTCTTCCTTGTATTGTTCCTCATCAGCCCAAGAGGCAATCCACCACACCACACACCGGAGTAGGGTATTACACCACAATGGTGGCCCAACCAAGATAAATCTCGTGGTTCTTGTGTTGTTCCGCTTAGTAGTTTAGGTCCCAGCGATTCGGGCGAGGTGCGAGACAGTGGAGGGTTGGATCTCCGCGCACCCCAAAGGTTCGAACCTCAAGGGTCTGCTGAACCCGAATCCGCATTTGGCACGCTGTAGGTGCGCTGAATCTGCCTTTCGTCGCCTAGTTCTTCCCCACCACTGCGAACCATGTTCGACGCCTGCCGGGCCTGCGCTGAGCGCCGAGCCGCTTCGCCTCCCATGTCGCCTCGACAGCTCCTTGCCGGCGGGCGCCTCGCCGTTTCTCCGTCACCGCCATCAACGCCGCCATCGCCCGGCGGGAACGAGCAACAAGTATCGCCCCAAAGACACACGCCCATGAGGCGGACGGCCGCACCGCCACGCTTTCGCCACCCCGCCGGTTCGCCACACGCGCTTCGCGCGCTATGGAGGCCCGGCTACACTTATCGCGGCAAACGAAGCTCTGCGCTACCGCTTGCCGACGACGTTTACGAAGAATTGTTCACCGAAGTCGCCGAAGCCATTCAGGCCGCAGGAGGCGCCGCACCGCCCGCCTCGCCAGACTGCACCCGCTTCGCGGGCGATGAAGCTCCCGGGCGCCAGCCGCCTCTCCTCAAGAAGGCGCCTGCCCTGCGGCGCTGCCTCTGGCGGAACCCGCTCCGCCAGCGCCGGGCGCTGCAAGAGCAGAGTTGTCAAGAAGTTCTCGCCCACGAGAAGCTGCCCGAAGCGCCCAGGCCCAAGACGCCAGACCTCGCTGCCCCCAGCCACGGCGCAAGGAGGCCCGCAAGACCAAGCTCTTCATCATCCGAGGCCTCATGCCACGGCGGGCTGCCGCGCCTTCACCTCCGATCCACGAAAGGCCGCGTGGCCCGCCAAGTTCAAGCCAGACCTGCCTCGCCACGATTTACATAGCTGACCCACGGAGTTCCTCTAGTTTCACGAGCTGGGCATCGAGGCTGCCAACGGGATGAAAAGGTCATGGCGAACTGGTTTCCCATGGCGCCAAGGACAGAGCCCGCACTGCTCCTCGGATCCGCCCTGTGCACGATCTCTTCCTGGGCCGAGATGCGCACCGCTTCATCGCCAACTTCCTGGTACTCATGACCGCCACCCACCATGAGCGACATGCGCCAAATCAAGCAGCAGCCGGGGAAACCTTGCAAAAGTACATCCAGCTTCAACAACGCACGCCTCAAGATCCCTGTGGTACCGGAGGAGGCCATCATCTCGCTTTCTACGACGGCGGCGCGACGCCAAGATGAAGGAGGAGTGGCGATGCATGAAGATCTGTGCACCTCCTTGAGCTGTTCAACTTGGCGACCAAGTGCGCCAGGCTGAGGAGGGCGCCTCCTCCTCGAGCCGCCTGCCGCGGATCCCAAGAAAAGAAGTCCAAGGCCAAGGACGTGAAGCGCAAGGGCTACCAGACTCGCAGCCGAACCAGACACCAAGCGAGGCGTAGATCAGCCCGGGTCCTCCAAGGGCAGCCGGCATCATGTGTACCACGACCTCCACACCCACAACACCAATGAATGCCAAGAGCTTGGGTCAGACGCTGAAGGAAGGCTCGGCAGACGCCGAGCGCAGCGATCGGGGCTACGGCCGAGGAGGAGGAAGGAATGCAGACGCTGAAGACCACGGCCGCGCCAAGGGTGGCGCGACCAACCTCGGGCGAGGACTGCTGGCAAGACCCACTCGCGAGGGAGGTCAAGGATCAGCCTCGCGAGGATCGCCTGCAGGGAACGCAGGCCTCCCTCTGCCGCCGCAACCAAGGAGAATTGAGGACCGCCATCGACGAGGGGCTGGGGCTTCTGTGAACCGCGGCGATCGTCAGATCCGGGCGGAGCTCAAGCCCCAGCCTCTCAGGCAGATCTTCAAGCAGTTCGCCCGGCAAGTGAATGCAGTCCTCCCTAAGCTCGAGGCCACGCGCCTCTCGTGGTCGGCATGCGCCATCACGCTCACCTCAGCGGATCAGTTTGCGCGCTGCCACACCGGAGTTCTCCCGATGCTTTGTTCCCAATAATCAGCAACGTGCTGGTCACCAAGACCCTCATCGACGGTGGGGCAGGACTCAACGCCCCGTCCTGTGGAAACATTCAACAATCTTCGCGCCTTACATACCAGCTTCAGCCAACCAAGCCTTTCTCCCGAGTCACCGGCGGCTCCACGGTCCCGATCGGGCAGGTCCGCTTTCTGTCACCTTCTGGGCTCGCGATAACTACCACACCGAGCTCATCGACTTCGACGTCGCCCACATTCGCCCGCAGACAACGCCATTCCTGCACCCGCGCTGGCCAAATTCATGGTCAGAACTCACCACGCCTAACGCCCTCAAGATGCCGTGAAGGGGCGGGTCATCACGGTGCCTTGTGAAGAGAGAGACAGCAGTGCTCCTCGAGCGAGCCTTTCAGCCAGATCGCTAGAAGACCTGCACCACAAGCAGCAGGAGGCCTCCCGAGGCCGCACCCAAGAATAAGAAGACATCGACCGACTCGACTCCTCAAGAGGCAGGCCCCTCAGGGCCCGCGCCCGGCCAGGGGGAGCCTCCTTCCATCGCATAGGAAAGCGCGCCCGGCGCCCTCCTCAGGCCGGGCTCAGGGGCTCTCCCCTGGAGGGCCGCCGACCTCACCAAGGTCACGAGGGAGGCGCTTGGGCACCACGTGGAGGCCTGCTTCGAAGCACGTTTCCCGCAGGCAGGAGCAAGGCAAGGAGGGCCGAACCCTCAGGAGTTCGTCAGCAAGGCCATTCAGGAGATACAGGAGTCAAGGGTCATGAGGGGCAGCCGCCGCCACTCTGGCTGTGGCCCCCATCCAGCGAGGATGGTGGGCTGCGCTCAGATCGACATACCAGGCTCAATCGGGCGCTGCCTCAAGAGCGCCTGCCTCGCGAGTGGGATCGTTGTGAGGGTCCGCCCCACACCACGTGCATGCCTCACGGCCTCGCAAACGGGTTGCTGGCGCACCAAGATCTCATGAGGGCCATCCTGGAGGCTCGAGAGGTCGCACGCCATGCCTCGGGCGGAGATGGAGATGGCCCCGAGCCGCCAGCGCTCCCGGATCCTCCCGAGGCCCGGCCTGGGGGCTCGTGAGGATCGGCTCCCGCAGCCCACCGAGTCTGCTACACCAACACCCCTTCGCCCCCAACATCACCAGTGACATCTTTTAGTCTTGTTTCCTACTGGGAGCGCCTTCAGCCGTGATTATTCCCAGGTCGTGGGTCCGCTCCTGCGGCATGTACCCCTTTTATTTCATGTCATTAGCCTATCTCGTTGGGGGGCGCCCTGGCTGCATCATCCCCTGCCGCCGGGCCTGTCCCAGCCGCATGTATCTTTCTTACGCTTTCCTTAGGATTATGCTCTCGCCCAACATGCTTGTTATTTGGTGCCTTTTCCGGGTGACGGAATCTTGCACGCTAAAGGGGGGCGCTAAGCATCGCGACTCAGGCTCCTACCGCTCTCCGGCCCTCACTCACCGGTCTTGTCCATGGCATCGCGACCTGGCTTGCCGCCGACGGCCGAGACCAGCCCGAGAGCCGGGACCCGAGGACATAGAGTTTCATCATCTAACCCACTTATGCTGCTAAAGGGGGGGTGCCCGAGCATCGCGACTGTGGCTCCTACCGGCCTCCGCCCTCACCTCCTGGTCTTGTCCTTGGCATCGCGACCTGGCTTGCCAGCCAAGGCCGAGACCAGCCCGAGAGCCGGACCCGAGGACGAGTTGTCGTGATCCGACCTAGCTTATGCGTTAAGGGGGGTGCCTCGAGCATCGCGACTGTGGCTCCTACTGCCTCCGCCCTCACCCTCCGGTCTTGTCCATGGCATCGCGACTTGGCTTGCCGGCGATGGTCGAGACCAGCCCGAGAGCCGGGACCCGAGGACGAGAGTTTCACATCTAACCCAGCTTTGCGCTAAGGGGGTGCACGAGCATCGCGACTCGTGGCTCCTACCGCCTCCGCCCTCACCTCTCGCCTTGTCCATGGCATCGCGACCGGCTTGCCAGCCGACGGCTGAGACCAGCCCAGAGCGGGACCAAGACGAGAGCACCGCATCCGCCAAATTTGCAGGAACCCACTCAAGATAAGGCCTGAGCCAGCGCAACCCGCTTGAGGTAGGGGCCCGTGAGTCCCGCTACTGGCTCACGGGTGCCCAGACACACCTCGCCCAGCCCTACCGTGCCAGCCCACGGTCGTAGGGCTAGAGACGCCTGGGCTCCTCCGGAGGGGAGCCCCGCCCCATGTACCAAGAGAAGCACCATGTTCGCGGCTGGTCGACGACATCGCCGAGGGGCGGCTATGCCAGACGCATGCGGAAGCGCTATGTCTCGCTGGTGATAAACAAGCGAGGGTGGCCTCCGGGTCGCATCAACCTCGTGGAGCCCAGAGCTCTGTCCGCCTCATCGCAACGCCCTCGAGCGCCGCGAGGGCTGGGCACGGGCTGCGCACTGGTCACGCCCAGATGCACGCCATCTAGCCAGCCCCCGGCCTGGTTCGTCGTGACGCCACTCCCCGAGCGGAGCCAAGGTACGTAATGCTGTTTGAGGGTCAAGGGGGACTCCTGAGCATCGCGACTCAGGAGCCTAACTGGTCATGTAGCCCCTCACCCCTTAGTTCCGAAAGGCTAACGGTGGTTGAGGTATGCGTGGGGCCGGGCTCGCAGACGAGAACGGTAGATCCGCCTGCCTCACCTCTCCCTACTTGCTGTTCAGGCTAAGGGGGACTCCGAGCATCGCGACTCAGAGCCTAACTTGTCACGTAGCCCCTCACTCCTTGGTCCCGCCCTGGTTTCCGGTCGGGCTAACGGGCGACCGAGGTATGCGTGGGCCAGGCTCACGGGCGAGAACCTAAGCAAGTAGGAAGCGCAAATTTCAAGGAATTCAAAAGCAAATATTACAGTCCACATCATATCGCAATACCAAATGCAGTTTAAACGCCTCCCGAGGCATGATACATGTGCAGGAATTAAAAGCAGGACAGAGCCACAACAGAGTCACTTGTCGGCGGTGGAGCAGCTGGAGGGTTCGCCATGGAGCAGCAGGGCGGCAGCGCCGCTTCGCTTGGTGTTGAAGGGCCGAACTTCCCAACAGAGCCTCCACAGGACCCTTCACAGCCTCGCAACGGCAGCTGCATGCTCGCCGCTTGCTGGCTTCAAAGAAGCTGTCCAGTCGTCGACTGGGATCGTGGAAGGTAGATGTGGGTGAGGACCCACGCCCGCCGCGAAGACAAGACACGCGCTTTGGCCTCGGCCGGGGCCAAGGCCAAGGGTGACATCTTCAAGAGCGAACCAGAAGGGAAGCAGCTTGGTAGGACCATCCTCGGTGCCGCCAGCGGACTCTCCAGCCATTGTCAGAAAGCTGCCTTCGCGAAAGAGCGAGCCTTCACCTCCATATCCGTGAAGGCCACGCGATGTTCTCGCAAGAACCCGTGCCTTGTCGTCCAGCTCAATTTCTCGCCCCAACTCCTGCTCCAGCGCTTAGGCGGTCGCGGCGCGCTTGAGCCTGGCCTCCGGTCCTGACGGCCACCGCGAGCCTTCATGCTTTCCTCCTACTCGGCGGAGGCGGGCCTCCTCGGCAAGCGGGTTCAGCAGCCCTTCACCGCTTCTCCGTCTCCTCACAAACCTTTGATGCTAGCTGCCTCCCCTGTGGCAGCATCACGGGCACTTCGCCCACGGACAGCCTGCTTCTCCTCGCCGCAAGTCGCCGAGGCCTCGACCAACGCCGCCCAATCGAAGCATCGGAGCGAATCCAGCCGAAGCCAGCCCAAACGCCCAGCCATCGACGGGAGTCGGCGCCGAAGATCTCGCCGCAGCGGTCCAGTCCGCAACGGCGCGATCCGTAAAGATTCGGAGGAGCAGCGGTCGGTGGAGTAGGAGGAGAAGACGGCTGTGTGACCACCGCGCTCGAGTCGGAACCAGCGGCGCCCGGGCGACAAAGGGAGGCAGCGCCAAGCAAGGCACCTCGAGTCGCTCGTGGGTAATGAGCTCGCCTCAGCCGAAGCTCAGCCCTGCCTCGCGAGGACGCCGGCAGGAGAGGCCTGTGTCACGATCACCTTCTTTCTGCAGAGGCACCACCACGGATGGGGCCTCAGAGCCCCTTCAGCTTCTTCGCCAGCGCCGCCTGGCCAAGGACATGGACATCGATCTCATCGACGGAGCAATAATCAAGACAGAAGCGTGCACTTACTGGTCGTCAGCTGGTGGGCTCGAGCAACCTCCGCCGAACTTAAAGCCCGCAAGCCGACCGCAAGGGTCGGCTTCAAGGCCTGGGACCAGGGCGCGCTCATGATCGCCTGTGGCCGGGCGGACCTGGGGCCAGCCAGTCCCGTCCTTCGGGATCGGGGCAGGCTTCCGCCTCCTGCTCATCCTCATCCTCGTCGCCGCGTCACCTGGGAGGCGGAGAGTCGGGACCCGCGCCAAGGGAGGAACCCTTGACTCCGCCTCGAATCAACCCCTCTCCGGCTCCCTTTCCTCCACCTTCTTACCGAGTCGGCAGAGGACACGCCCACTGTGTCCTCCGAGCCTCCACGGCACGGGCCCATCCCCATTGAAGATGTGCATGGACCCCACTACTGCTCCCAATCCTCGCCAAGGAACAAGGGCATGGGGCGCCTCGCCTCGCCACACCGCCCCAACCAAGGATCGAGGACGCCGCCAGATCTCGCTGCCAGACCACGGGCTCGAGTGAGGCCTCCACATCGAAGCGTAGCATGCTGGCTGAGCCACCGATGCTCCAGAACTCCCTCAAGAGCGACAAGACGGTCAGCTTCCGCCACCACGCCGGCCCGGCCAGATTCTGGCCCATCTTCTCCAAAGACCAGCTTCAGCTGGGATCCAAGCTCCACGGGACCAGCGTCGGAGCTCATGGGGTGCTCCGTGGGAAGGATCAGCCGAGGGTGGATGCGCCCAGCATCCACCAAGACCCACTTGCTCCTGAAACCCTCAATCCGCTTCCCAGGTTTTGAAATGGCGATGGCTCCGCCATATGAGACGAAGCTCGCGCACGCGGAGGCGGAACCACGGGAAGTTCGGAGGGAGAAATAGTGGCGCAGCAAGGCCACCGAGGGCTTCACCCCAACATGGGCCTCACAATAGTAGGCGAAGATTGCCAGAAGAAGGACGGAGTTGGGATGGAGGTGCAGAGCTTGAATATTGTAGTGACGGAGGACGGAGAAGAAGAACTCAGAAAAGGGAGGCACCAGACCAGCAATGATGGCGCCACGAAGAACGGGTAGAAGGTACTCCCCGACCCTCGGGCGGAGGAGCTGCCTTGAACGCCTGCCTGCTGACGCCTCGCGCCCACCATCCGGGCGCACCAGGGCGAGGCTCGCCCCTGACACATTTGGCGGGTCCATGGCAGGAGAATACCAAGCTCTGGCCGGGGCTTGGCGAGGCGCCATGACTGGCTAGGGCAAGCAGGCGGAGTGGATCTGAAGATTTTGAAAGCAGAGAGGAGAGGCGCAAGAAAGGGGATCCGAAGCAGCAATCGAGAAAGTAAAGGAGGCAAGGAAGATGTCGCTCTGTACTCAACTCACGCTGCTGCAGAGGCGCACGCGTCCAATCAACCGCCACGCTGGCGCCTAAGGTCATAGCAGTTAGGACCAGCGACGCTTCGCAGACTTGCCCTTTCGCCTCGCCGCTGTTCGGGCGCGCCAGGGCCGGGGCTCTTGTCGGCGCTTCGAAACGGGTGCCAGAGACTTGCTCGCTGCATGCCTGCGGCGATAGAGTGATAACTGAAATGTATGCTAACGTAATGCATATTGTTCAGTTGCAGATATCTCCATTTGAGGATCATTGTGTGTGGTTCTGTTTTGATGTCGCTGGTATAACCTGTTTTCGAGGATCGCAAAACCCCGAGCTGATGATTATTTCAAATCCATCAATGTCAAGGCGGCGTACCAGACCAACGAGCCTTTTGTTTTGGCAAATGAAGCAACATAGATATTTTTCTTGGAAGACACATTTGCACGTAGAGATGACTGGAGAGTATTGCAAAGGTTTGAGCAGAGGAATTCGTTTAATGAAGTTGCACAACAAGATGATGCTTACACCGCTGCTAATGTACAAGATTCCACAGATGTTCCTAATATCTTCGAGAACCATCACGTCAATGATGCTGGCGAAAAGACTGCCAGTCGTGCTGTGGACATACAAGAGTTGATCAAGAAGAAGCCAACGTTTGAGGACATTGAGGATGAAGAAGAAGATGACACTCTGGGTAATTACGATTCAGACTGATACACATGACGAAGATGCTGACCCAGCTGCTGCGGATGATGATTAGATTGCTTTTATCGTATTTGCCTGTCAGAAGACGTTTTTTATCTACTATGTGAAATTATGTTTGCTATGACAACTGAAACCATATGAACGTGTTGTTTAGTATTTTGCTGTGAGAACATCACTTGTTATGTATGTTGATTTGTGTTTGGTGATTGTATGACGAGTAAAACATGATGACATTGTGTTTAGTTATACTCATATTTGGCTGTGAAACTTGAATTTGATGACATAGTTTGCTGTTGGACTGCAATTTGCTCGACGTCTTCGAATGGGAACAAAGCAGACCCGACAGGGCCTCTGCTAATTTATTTATTTTTTACCAAAAGGACCTCTACTATTTATTTATTTATGAGCAAAAGGGGATACCCCCCGATTTCCGTTAATAGAAATCATTAGATGTTCACAACACTACGCCCAGCCTGCTACATAGGTTTCATTCATTACTAGTTTCAGCAAAGTGTTCATGTCATAGCCACTGAATACATCATGAGTGCTACATACACTACAAATAAAGAGACAATCATCCTACAGAGCACATGATTTTGCCCATTATCTTCACAAGCTCTTTCATATCCTCATTGTCTTTGTCAAGGTCGCTCAAATAGCTTGTTGCTTGGCCATGATCGAGGAACTGATCTTTAACCTTCTGCTCCGCATCTTCCTCTTCTGGCGTTCCTTCAGTTACTTGTCCAACACCCCAACCTGCTGGTATAGGGATTCCTCGGCTAGCCAAATAATCAGTGTAGTTGCATTCCCCTGCATCAGCAACTTCCCAAAAATACAAATCACACGAATTGTCCCTTTTCTGCATGCATCAAATTGGAAGATCATCAACAAAACTATTAAAAAAATAAGTAACTGAAAGTAACAGAAACACTTAAACATATTATTACCCCATGATTCGGGCATTTGTAGAAGACTCGGCCAGGGTTGAGGATTGTGGTTGAGACGCCGATTTAATGACGTGTGTGATTTGTAAGAAGGGCACCACACCAACGACAATGGTTGCGATGAGCAACCGCTGCGTGCGTAGCCGGCAAGGGTGTGATGAGACCCAGTGTGATGGTACGGGTGGCAACTTGGCGATATCTCGTTGTTGCTCGTGAAGAGCAGGTGGACGAGCAGCCGGCGGACATAGGCTGCCGCGCCGTAGCTTCGATGCTAGGCGAGTAAGTAGAGAAGAGGAGAAGCGGACGTTGGATATGTCGGTTTCATTACTTGTAGAGTAGCATAGCACCATATATAGTCATAGTCTAGGTTTGGATTCGAACCAGCTACGAGAGCACGTCTCTCTTTTTCTAAAACTCAAAGAACGTCTCTTTCTTGGTACACTAGCTTGTTCTGTACGCCTTCTCAAGTCTTTGATTTTCTTTCTTTTTTTTGCGAGGAAGGAAGGAGGACAAAACTGAGAGTTCCTGGGACTCGAACCCAAGGCCTATCGGTTGAAAACCAAGGGTTCTAGTCACTTATGTGGCGAACAATCCCTGGAAGGAGGACGGCAGACGAACGCATTTTCCTCGCAGTTTTAGTTGCGACGCAAGATCGAACGGTCACAGTTTCAGGAATGTTACCAGTCAAACGAGCCCAGTTTTTCTTTTCTTCATATATATAAAAAAGTATGCTACTTGGTGCCGGCTTAGTCAACAAACGATTGTGCCAAACTTGTCCGTTCGATTGACATTCAACGTCTGTCGTGTTTCTTCAGTCTCTTCTTCCTCCATCCGCCAAAGCCAAACCAGCACCGACGAGACCGCCTGCTCCCGCCTCCCACGGCTGGCTATGCTGTCGCGCATGCATCATGGCCACATCGGACCCTAAAACTCTGTGCATCTTCCCCCGCTCCTGTTCGTTCCCGTCCGAGGCCTCACCATCGTCCTCCGCCTTGGTTCGCTCGCCGCGGTGCCGCCCTCCGGTGTTGTCAACATGGTCAACAACCGAGAGGAATAAGGAGATGACTGTGCATGGTGAGGATGACAGTAGGGACCCAGAAGTGTGCGCTGTAATTTTGTTTGTTCGGGAGGGAGAACGGGAGAAGGGTATCAACTGGGTTGTGCGGGAGCTGTGGCCCGTCTAGCCCAGGCTTTTATTTCATATGTTTAGCACATGACCAGCCCAGTTTGTTTTTTCCTTTCTGAAAATGGCTAGCCCAGCTATTTTGTTGTTTGTAGAATAACCGACGTAGGCCTACTTGCTTTTCTACGCCCTGTTGGGCCGGAAATCTTTCAAGACGAGGAGAGATGCATTTTGCCTAGAAATTGGGCTATAAGTAATAAGAAATGGGCTATAAGTAATAATAAATGGGCTGTAAAATGAAAAAATACAGCAAATAGGCAATTAGTTACAAAATACTTTTTTCTTTCGGATTTTGATATTTTAAATTTCATTGTTTTTGTGCGGGTAAAATTTCATTGGATTTAAATTAAGGTATGTTTAGTTTTAAAATTAATTTGTATCTGGCTAGAAATTTCGGGTTGTATGTTGTTTGGGATAGATTTGGAGGCTGACTTGTGGGTCTACTAGGTTGACGTGTACGAAAGGCTTTGTCAACTTAGTCCACAAATGATTCTACCAGAAGTGACCGTTGGATGTTAATCCAACAGCCGTGCTCCTTCTTCAATATCTGATCTTCTTGCTCCAGCCGCCCAAACCAGCACCGGTGGTACAGCCTGCTCCCGCCTCCCGTGGCTGGCTATGCTGCCGCACAGGCTGCACCGCCCCACCCTACTTCATTGCTGGCCACGCCATTCCTCTACTCACCCACACCTCCTGTTATTTTCCAGCGACGGCAGCCGGACCAGTAAACCCTCGTACTCCCCACCGCGTGGGCAACCACTGACGAGCCTTCCCTGGCTCTGTGTTGTTCCCTTCCTATGCCTCGTCGTTGTCCACCGCCCTGGTGCTCTCGGCGCAGCGTGGTCAACATGGTCAACGAACGACATCCATCGGACGTGGACTGTACGTGGAGAGGCTGACAGCTGGGTCCACGGCCGCACATAAGTAAATGCCTCCTTATTACGCGCAAAATAATGATTCCTCCGCCTGACATCTGGGACCCACCGGAAGTGCCTCTGTATTTCGTGAAAAAAACGTTCCCCCCGCTGACAGGTCGGACCCACCACCTATATCTTCGCACCCAAGGAAGTGCCTCCTTATTACGCACAAAAAAATGAATACTCCCCCTGCTAGTTGGGACCCACCATAGTGGGAGGCTGACTTGTGCGTCTACTAAGATGACGGGGACGGAGGGCTTTGTGAACTTGGTAAGTATGAACGATTCTAGCTCTAGTGACCGTACGATGTCCATCCAACGGCCGTAGAGCTTCTTCAACCTCTGGTCTTCTTGCTCCGGCCGCCTAAACAAGCGTCGGCCGTGCCGCCGGCTCCTGCCTCCCGTGTCCCGCTGTGCTGCCACCACTGGCCATGCCATCCCTCTATACTCACCCTCACCTCCTGTTATTCTCCAGCGACGGTAGCCTCACACAGCAGCCGAAACAGTCAACCCACGTGCTCCCCTCCGCGTGGGCATCCCACTGGCACATCTTCCCCGGATCTACGTCATCCCCTTCCTAGGCCTCGCCGTCGTCCACCGCCCTTGTGCTCTCGGCGCGGCGTGGCCAATATGGTCAACGAACGACTTCCATCGGAAGAGTATTGTATGTTGAAAAGCTGACAGTTGGGTCTACGGCCGCTGCAAGGAAGTGCCTCCTTATTACGCGGAAAATAATGATTCCTCCACCTGATAGCAGGGACCCACCGGATGGGCCACCGTATTTCACGAACAAAATGTTTCCCCCCTAACTGCTGGGACCCACCAGCTACATCTTCGCACGCAAGGAAGTGCCTGACAGTCGGGACCCACCCGGTCGAAGCGTATGTAGCATTGTCATTCTTGTCATGAACGTGTACGTACAGATGATCGGTCTGTCTGGAGGATGCAGCGATGAACCGTGGCCGTGTAAGGAAGGGAACGTGTCGTAGTAGAAGCGTGCACGTAGCATGTACACGTACATACAGCGGCCAGGGTGCAAGAAAGTAAATACGACCACGTACGTACATACGGGTGGGGTCTCGAACGCCTACTCATGCATACGTACGGCTAGGGCTCGTGTACATGGCTGGGACAAAACGGAGAAACTGCGTCGTTGTTGTGTTCATGGGGAGACCACGGAATGTGTCATGTTCATCGGGAGGCAACAGCACACGTGCTATTCATCGGGAGCCAACCGGCTTGGACGGAACAGCCGATGGAAACGAGGCCTGGCATACCGCAGAACGGAGGAAACGGCCTTGTGTTCGACCGACCACAGTGGAAACGGGATCCTGTTCATCAGGAGGGGTCTGGCGTACCGCAAAACAAAGGAAACGGACCTCCTACGGTCGAAACGGGGTACTGTTAATCGAGAGGGGTGTGGCGTACCGCAAAACGAAGGAAATGGACTTGTGTTGGAGCGCTACGGTCGAAATAGGGGTCCTGTTCATCGGGAGGGGTGTGGCGTACCGCAAAACGGGACTCCACGGGATACTGTTCATCTCCACCGTCGACCTCCTCCAGCCTCCACCGGCTATTGTTCATCCACCATCGACCTCCTCCAGCCTCCACCTGCGATTGTTCATCCATGGGATCTTATTCATCCAGCCTCCACCGCACGCTCCTCCACCGGCTACTGTTCAACCAGCCCTCTCCATGGGGTCCTGTTCAACCACCCCTCCACGAGCTACTGTTCATCCAGCCCTCCACCGGCTACTGTTCAACCAGCCCTCCACCGGCTACTGTTCAACCAGCCCTCCACGGGGTCTTGTTCATGCAGCCCTCAACGGGGTCCTGTTCGTCCACTCGCTCGATTGATCGGGGTATTGTTCATCCAGCGGCAACGGCCTCTACTACCACGGGTTCGTGTTCATCCAACCCCCATCAGGAACTGTTCATCGAAACACCCCAACAACGCTCACCATTCTTCTAGAGGCAGCATCGATCGGCTTCGCTTAGCGAAGTAGCGGCGAATCACTCGGGTTGATTAACAGCAAGGGATCGATCGATCGCCGGGTTCGAGTGAACGCGTAGCTCGCAGGGCAATCGCCGCTTCGCTAGAGCCCAACGCCCGCCAGTTGATTAGAGCTCAACGCCGCACACACGCCACAGACGCATAAGAGAAACGCATCGCCGCCCCGACCACCCACCGTGAATCGGGAACTCGCTGATATTTTCCTCGCCTCGCTTCTACCACGGTTATTTCCGCCATGGACGGCCCAAAGAATGTCATGCAACAAGCGTCTTCGCCCGCCCAGACTAAATGCCCATTTTCTCGTCATGATTTTTTGTCATAGAAGTAGGATCCCACCACATCTATGATGATACCGGGTTTTGTCACAATTATCGTCATAGAAGTGTCATAAGTATGACAGAAAAATTTTCGTTCGGCCCAGAATGTCACGGATGTGTCTTTTTTTTGTAGTGGTTCCTGTGCAACTATGATTCAAAACCAATCTGGACTGCTCTTTCAAAAGTGGACCCGACACTCTTCAACCTGAAAGGCATGCGCACGAAGCAGTATGTGCCACATGGGGTGATGAATGAGGTCTTCTCTTCGTCTTCCTTGGACATAAAATTCTGATGATATTCAAAGTACACATCCAAAAAAGAGAGCAAATCCCACCCTGAAGTGGAATCCACAATCTGGTCGATGCGCGACAAGGGAAATGGGTCCTTCGGGCAGGCCTTGTTAAGATCTGTGAAATCTATGCAAAGCCTCCATTTTTCGTTAGCCTTGTGTACGACCACTGGGTTTGCTAACCATGTTGGATGTAGTACTCCTCTGACCAAACCAGTTGCCTCAAGTTTCTTGATTTCCTCGGCAATGAACTGCTGCTGCTCCAAGGCTTGCTTTCGGACCTTCTGCTTGACGGGTCAGGCATGTGGGCAGACAGCAAGGTGGTGCTTGATTACCTCCCTGGGAACACCGGGGATGTCAGATGGTTGCTAGGCAAACACATAAACATTCGCCCGCGGGAAGGCAATGAGCGCGCTTTCCTATTTGTCATCAAGGATGTCATTGATAGTAAAAGTACCACCAGCGCCAGCCATCACATGGGGTGCAGCAGCCTTGGATTCCTTGCTGTTGGAACTCTCCGGCAAGTCATCAACGGGCACAGCACACTCCAAGGAGGTACACTTTCCGGATTCCTTGTTGGCATCCCTGCTAGCTTTCTTATTTCCTTTGCTTTCCTTGGCAGGAACTGCGGCTTCAGTGGCCTCTGCCGCGACTGTGTCCAGGTACATCTTATCCACGCAAATAATTGCATCCTTCTCATCTGATGGAACGGAAATGACACCCACCGGCCCTGGCATCTTCAAGGTGTTGTAGGCATAGTGGGATGCCACCATGAATTTGGCCAGAGCTAGGTGCCTAAGGATCCTGTTGTACGGCAGGTGGAGGTCAACCACATCGAACACAACATTCTCAGTCTAGTAGTTCAACTCTCCCCCAAATGTCACTGGCAACATGATCTTTCCCTTAGGACGACTCCTACCGGGGTTGATTCGTTGAAACGTGCCCATGACTTTGAGCTCTTCCTCTGCTATCTGAAGTTTGTTGATGACCTTTGGGGAGATCAGATTCAACCCGGCCCCGCCGTCAACCAACATCTTCGTGACTTTGAGGTTGCGGATCGTTGGTGAGACCAACAACGGCAAACATCCTACCGCGGTGGTGCGGTCTGGATGGTCCTCTTCGTCAAAGATGATGGGCATGTGTGACCACTTGAGTGGCTTTCGAGATTCTGCCGCTGGTTCCACTCCATTGACCTCACGCGCCCACTGTTTAAGTTGACGGTGAGAGGAATGCAGAGATGCAACCCCATCAATGCACAGGTGTCAGTGGCTCTTTGGAATTCCTGCTCGCTGGTTTCTTCTTCATCCCCTCCATCACTTTCATCATTGCAATCCTCCTTCTCTCGGCCCCTGGCGGGTTTTCCTTGGTTCCGAGGAGCCTTGCCCGGGTGATTTGCTTCACCGCCTCGGCCCTTCCCACCAACACCATTCTGACCTTTTTCCTTATCACGCTTCTCATATTCAGTCCCTTGCTTCTTGACGAGCTGCTCAACCTGATGACATTCCTAGAGATCGTGGCCCTTGGTCCGGTGAATCTTGCAATATCGCCCATCACCTTTCCCAGCCTTCTTGGCAGCCACAACCTCCCAGCAATTAGTGCACGCGGCAGCCTCCTTGTCGGGGGCTTCGGCCTTAGCTTTCTTGTCGGTACTAGGCATGTCTGATCGCTCAACGGTTAGTACTGCCTTATCCTTGCGCTTCTTGTTGTGCTTCTTGTTTGTCTTCTTCTGACTGGTGACCTCGTCGTCATCCTCTGAGTCGATGCTGATGTCATCTTCTTCTCTAGGGAGTTTCCTCCCCTCCTCCACCCAAGGTGTAAAGCTCCTTCACAGTAATAGGCAGCTGAACGTTCAACTTGGAACGTATCCAAGGGTTGCGCACATTGGACTGGAATGTAGCTATAACGGCTCCTGGGTGGATATCTGGAATATTTTTGTGGACTCGACCAAACCTCTTGTGACACCCCAAAATTTTTAGCCTTGTTTTGTTAATTAAAATTTTGCCAGGAAATAAATTTTTATTTTCTGGGCTCCCTTTTAATTTTGTTGGACCATTTATCTCTCTAGTTATTATGTAGTTTTTTTCCCAAACTAGAACCTTTCAAATATGTTATTGGACTTGTTTAACCTCTCAAGGAAAACTTTTCCTTTATTAGTAGAACTAATTACTTAATTAATTTGCTTGATCTTTATTTTCTTGAAAAAATGGTTTTCCAAGATTATATGGCCATATTTGAACTACAACCATTTGATAGATTCACTTAAAATTCCAACCAAAATTTGGAGATGTCATGTGATGTCTCTAAATCACTTGTGTGCAATAATATGATTATTTCATTGCATATTTTGAGTTTTACACCTGTTTTTCAAATCTCGTCCAGTGGACACTTTTACACTATAGCCTAATTAAATATTTCCCTAGAGCCTCCACCAAAATTATGGGATGTCCGTAGTAGCATGCCATCCAACTTTATGCAAAAACCTAGTGTTGTTCTTTGAAAATTAAGTGAATCACCCTCATCTTCATTCCGTGCCATTTGGTGATTTGTACCGCAACCATCTCCTAACTTGCTTCTTCATCCATAATTCTTTTTCCTACTTATAGTCCTCCTTGCCAAACCCTTAAGTCCGTAAGAGTGGACCCTTTGGAAGATTTCTGGTTCATGAAGCAGATGCCATCCACCTTTCCGCTTGAGACTCAAGTTTTGCTTAACTTGCACTAACAAGTTTCGCTCACAAACTAACTTCACCACCCCCTTATCCATCCAAAGAGACACTGATCTGGAGAATTTGGCCACCCCAAGTGTTGCCTATATGCCCTTGGCATTTTGACAAACACCCTGAGTGCATAGCCAGATTTGGCATGATTTCAAGTTTACATTGTGAACTTGAGCCCCTGGCCTATCCACCATGTCCCTTGATCCCCTTGCTAACCCTAACCTAGCCCTGTTTCTTGCCAGCCTCACCCACGACCTCTAGGCTACCCTGGCATTTCGCCAAACACGTCCCGGGCGTGCTCTGGGCGCGCCCAGAGCGTGCATTTGGCACGACGCGTGCTCCGAAGCTGCGTCTCGCCTCAAGACCTGCTCCGCCCTTGGCCAACAGCTGCTAGCACGCCACGTATCCCCTCACCGCCACGCCACCCCGACCACCCCTGGCACCCCACAGCGCCACCGCCAGGATGGCCGTGGCGGCTAGCTAACGACCGCTTGCAGGCCCCGGCCGTGTTGGCGCCGCCCGAGCCACTCCCGCACGCCAGCTCACCCTGGAGCAGTGCCCCGCTCGTCCGCTAGCTCTTGCCGCCATCCTCAGCCCCGCCACGTCCCCCTGCTGCTACAGAACGTCGGTTCGCCGCCGTTCTTATCTCCGGCCACCTCGGACCGACCTAGCCATGCTATATAAGGAAGCCCCGAGCGTCTCCGAGCCCTCAGGAAGCCTCACGCCGTCTCACTACCACCCCCATCGCCACCAATTGAAGGGCAGGTCATCTTCAACCTCTCCGGTCAGTTCGACCACCGCCGCCTCCCGGCTCCGTTCGGCGCAACCAGGACCTCCCCCTCCCCTGAACCCTTCCCCCTGCTCAATTTCGATCGAGAACCACCGCAGCCCCAAAACCACTATGCTCCCGAAGCTTCCTCCGCCAAGAAGCTCGCCGCCGACAGCTCACTCCATTCCTCACTCCCTCGACTACGGAAAGGACCGCCCAGCCTTGCGGATCCATCCCGCCCTCCAGAGGTCGCGAGGAGCCGCCGGCGGGCGTTAGTCGCCGAGCCCCGCCTGCTCGCCAGGAGGAAGGAGGCGGGGAGACCGTCAAACCTGACCAATGGGCCTTGACCCACTGCGGTGACCCGCCCCATCCACGTGGGTTAAGTGGAGACGAAGCTCAAGCACGCGTTTTCGGCGTGTACCAGTTCAAGCGTTTTTTTTCTTTTCTGTTTTTTTAAATCAGATTTTTACCAGAACTTTGACTGTCTATAACCTTTTAGATACAACTCCAAATGAATTGATTCTTTTTCCTACCTCTCTCAAAAATGGTCTAGTTTATTTTAAGATTTATTTGAAAAAAATTCAGACAACCTTTTTGTGCTGTTTGATTTTATGTAGTAATTCAAATATATTCTTTTGAATAGGATTTTTGAAGATTTCAAGATGTTTTGGAATGCACCCTGCTTTCCCATGACCTGAAGGCAAGCATTCTGAACCCTGGTGAAATTTGTGTGAGTTGCATAAGCATGGTGACAACACCACCCCGACACGAGCATACGTCATTTTATGTGAGGATGTGTTCCTGCTCCTGAGTGCATGTTAATGAATTTCAAGCAAATGGAGTTGACATGATTGTGATATGAATCACCGTCATATGCCTTTCATGCATACCGGGAGGAAAGCCGGGAAGGCCTCTGTCTAGGGTAGACACGGTCTTGTCCCTAGACTTCCATCGAGACGGGCGTGTCCAGTATGGCATGAGGGGGTATGTCGCATGGTGTTTCTATCTGTTGTTTGAAGTAAATGCATTGTTATACTAATCCTACAGGGAAAATTACAACCTCCTGAGTCGACCATAGATCGAGTCTTGTGCCAGTAACCCCCATACTTGCTTCGTACTACCACTCGTCTCTACAACAATTAGGGTACGGTTTAGTAAGTTGTCAACCCCTTTCCTAGCACACACCGTATAGAGAGGCCATGGTGGGAGATACCGGAGGCCTCCGGTAGTCATACCATCGGGTCCGGGAGCATGGGTGTTTCGGTTGTAGCCGAAGGGGGTAGCTCCCTAGTTTGCGCGCGGTATAAATTTTGTGATCCCATGTTACGTCGAGGTTGTAGCCTCCCCACTTAGAGTTTTGCTTAAGAGGTGTCGTGGGTGATTCCAGACACATGTGAGTTAAGCTGGTGTCTGCAAGTTAGGTGTGTTTTCAACAAAAAGACCGTAGACGGAATTAGTCCCGATGGACTAGAGGAATCCGTTACTCGTGGGTAAAGAGTACACCCTCTACAGAGATTAAACCTATTCGAATAGCCGTGTCCATGGTTAATGTCAGGACCCCGATCCTAGGTCACACCGACCTAGCATGTAACACATCATATCACTTTGCGGCCTCACGCACGGTATTCCCACGGGTGTCGCCTTACCATGGCCCGGGACCGTTTGCGTCTTTTGGCTCACGTATATGATAGTGTCGCTAGCATCCATATGACAAAGAACCCGGGCCGACATGGCTAGTCGTGAACCCAAAGCGGCGCTAACCCATGGGGACAGGCATACATGAATCACATCGAGCATGTCGGTCATCAACGTATGTATTCGGGCTGTAGCACTGGCTAACAGGACTCCGGTATCCCGGCTGTAGCGAGCTAGGCAGGACTCGAATAACACCGCGTGACATTTCCCGAAGGATGATATAGGAACGAAGTGAAACACATGCCGCCAGTCAAGTGTCCAAGCAGTAGTGTGGGCTAGCAGGACTCGTGAACCGGCTGTAGCGGACTACTATCGCCGAGGCACGAGACTACATTTCCCCATATGAGAGGCTGCCAAGGATAAACAACTAGTTTGTCGGATCCCACACATACCAAGCATTTCAAACATACACACATTATGCTCAATATGCGTAGATACAACATGGCATCACAACATAACTCTACGACTCAAAATATTATTCATTAGGCTCCGAGGAGCGAGATATTACAAACATGGGTCTCATGACCCAACACTCAAAGCATACAAGTCAAGGCACAAGCGAAGCTAAACATGTCCGAGTACGCATAACTATAAATGAAAAGGGCTGAGAAGCCCGACTATCTACCAGATCTGCCGAGGCACAAGATCGTAGCTGAGGTAACAAGCTAAACGTCAAGTCCACGTGGAACTACTAGCGAGACCGACGCCTCTCGCAAAAACATAGAATAGGCAAACGTGAGTACAATTGTACTCAGCAAGACTTACATCGATCTAACTACATATGCATCATTATCAAAAGGGGTGGTGGAGTTTGACCGCAGCAAGCCAGCTTTGACTCGGTGGCTATCCTGAACTCACGATCGCAAGTAACTCTTTTGAGGTGGCGCACGAGTCCACATATTCACCATGGCAATACACCACTATGGACCCGCTCCCGCCTCCCTACGAGAACGCCATCCATAGCACTCACGCTTATCTTGCGCATTTTAGAGTATCCACTTTCACTTGTCTATGAACTGATATAGGCAACCCGAAGTCCTTCTCCGTGGACACGGCTATTCAATAGATCATATTAAACCCTGCAGGGTGTACTTCTTCACACACGCTCACCACTTACCGCCGTTTACACGACATGTACTGCAACCTTCAAGCGGAAGCCCAACGTGGGTGTCGGCCACGGCCTACCTAAACACTCAAGTCCCTAGTCCAGGTTTATCGCCTATTCGGTTCCATCCGCAGGAGTCCGCCGAGGTTTCCCATACAGCCCCGAACGATGTGTGCAGGGTTCCCGAGATACCAAACGGGCACTCGGTACATCGGGCCACGGTGCCTACCGCAACACAACCCACCCCTAAGGTCAGCGCTTGCGTGCGGCCCCAAAGATGCTACAAACACGAAACTACTTGCAACTCGGACCGAGGACAAGGGTGGTCAAGAAGCCGAGAGGGTCCATTGGTTTGGGCCCAATGCGTGGTAGTAATCAGTATCATGGATCACAAACACAGTAACTCAGTTCTCGAGGACGGCTGCAATGAGACAACCCACCATGTACTCCTACATGGCCTCTCACCGCTACCTTTACCAAATCGTGTTCACACACTTAGCTCACCACAATAGGACATGTTCATAACAATTCCAATTCATTCCCGATGAATCGACCCGACTCAACTCTAAGCGAGCAGTGCATGACAAACAAGCATAAATGAGTAGGCACAACATGGGCTCAAACAACTCCTACTCATGCTAGTGGGTTTCATCTAATTCTTGTGGAATGACAGTCATGCAAAGGATCAAGGGGTTCAGCTACCGCAGCAAGTAATGTGATTGAATCGTTGTTGTCCTAATGCAATAAAATAGAGCAGGAGCGAGAGAGTGGGATTGTATCGAATGAACAAGGGGTTTTGCTTGCCAGCACTTCAAGATAATAGTTCTTCATTGGTGTCATCGAATAATCATCGTCAGACATCGCTCTACGGAGGGAACAACACCGCAAACGAGAAAGAACACAATCAATGCAATGCACATATATGATGCATGATCATGTTAAGGTACTGAATTTACCTAATGCAATAATAATCTGTTAGTTGGAGTGGAATTCAAACATGGTTGAATTCCAACTCCAAATGCTATTTCATAACTTACCCTAATCATGATTCATCCTATTCAGTGATGTTAACTTGTTCAAACATGCATGATCATGGCATAAACAGATTCTTCATATTTTTCTGATCATTTTCATATATAAATTATTTCCATCCGAGTTACGGTTGAATTTATATGATTTTAGAAGTTTAGGACATTTTCTGAATTTTACTGAATTAAATTAAATCCATAAAAGGAGATTATCGTCGACCGACGTCGGTGTGGACGTCAGTGGTCAACTGGCGCCCAGTCAAACCTGACCGTGGGGTCCACGGTCGCTGACTCGAGCTGGGTTGGGTGGATGACAGGTGGGACCGGTCAACACCGACTTGTCGAAGTCAATGCCGACACGTGGGGTCCACCAGATTAGTGCTAATCTTAATGAAAATAAACAATGATTAATTAAGGCGTGGGGCCCATGTGTAAGCGGTCGGGGTAGTTAAGCGGGCGGGGCCGCATGTCAGTGACCCGGGGTGGTCAAACCCCGGTCAAAAGGGTCATCGCCACCGGCGGCTTGACGCCGGCGACGTCGAACGCGGCGGAGCAAGTGCAATTGGCCATTCCGGCCACCGAAAGGGGCGGGAAGGGGACCTACAGGGAGCTGGGGACGCGCTGAAGTTCTTGGTGGGGTGGTTGGAGCTCGGGGCGGACGGTAGAGGCACCGGCGACGTGCTATGCGGCGGCCGGAGCTCGGGGTAGGTGCGGGTTGGCGCTAGGGGCACGGTAGGCGGAAGGGTGGGTGCTACGGGCTCCCACGGCACGGTGAAGGCGATGGCGTCCTCGAATCGAGCCATCGTGGCTGTGCCACGCCGGCGACGCTGGTGGCGGCGGCGGGTTTGGCCACGGGGTGGTAGTTAGAGGGAAGAATGGGTCGGAGAAGAGGGGATCGACTCTGGAGCTCACCGTGGTTGCGAGGAGGCCGTCGGTGAGCTCGGGTGGGCACCGAGCCGTGAATTTGGCGACGGCGACCAAGGGTCCGAGAGGAGAGAAATGGTGGGGCGGCGCCTCGGGTGCTCCGCGCCGGGGCTTGGTGAGGAGGGAGGAGAGGGGCTAGGCGGAGGCCATGGGCACATCGGCGAGGCGAGGAGGGCTGTGGCCGTGGCTACTGGCAAGGTGGTGGCGACGAGCCCGCTCGGTCCGGCGAGAGGGAGGGAGCAGAGGAGAGGAGGCGTTCGAGGGAGAGAGTGAGAGGGCCGGGGTCGCGTGGCTGTTCAGTGTCGCGAGGAGGTCGGGGAGGCCGGCCAAGAAGGTGAGGTGGCAGCATCGCATCGCCGGCCTTCGCCACGCCTCGCCTTTCCGGGCAGAGGAAGACGATGAGGTGTGGGCGCTGGTGGCTGGGCCAACCGGGCCGGCCAGCAGGGGGGGAAGAGAGGTGGGCGGTTGGGCGCCAGTGGGTGGGCTCTGCAGTGAGGCCTGGTGCAGACTCTCTCTCTTTTTATTTTAGTTTCTTTTCTATTTTGTTACATTTGTTTTGATCCGGATAAAATACTAAATCAATTTATTTAATCATGCCAATTTTGCAGGGCTAACTATAATATTCCGAGCTCCCCAACAAAAGAGCACAACTTTGGACAATATTTTATATATATAGTAATATATATCCAAGGCAAATATTTATCGATTAATTCCAAATGCCCAAAATAAATACTTATGAGATCCTAAAATATTGGTTAGTTTGTTAACTCTGCCCAATATTTTCAGAGGGCCACATGAGCATTTTCTTGGACCTTTTGGAGCGATTTTATTTAGGTCATTTCCAAAAGTGATTCGAGGGTTTCACAAATCCCCATTTCAATTTTCATGGAAATTAACATGATGACATGAATGCCCTAATGCAACTAATGTCAAGCAATTCTAGGGCTGTGACAACTCACCCCACTAAACAAGAATCTCGCCCGAGATTCAAGACGGAGGTAAGAGGAAAAGGAGGTCACAAACTATTACAATTCCCATGATCCAATTGCCTTCTCAAGATGTTGGTTCACTCCATCTTCTTGGTCTTGACGCCTTCGAGATCTTCACCCGACACGACAATGTAAAGAAGGGGAACCCTACATGATTCGATCTTCACGAAGATCAAGCAATTATGATCGACTCACGGACCGAGACGGTGACACATCTTGAGTTGAGACATAAAATGCATCGAGAGGATGGGGAACAACAACGAGGTTTGATTAGTGGCAACAATTCCACGCTTTAGGAAGATGGTGGATGGTGTCAAGGTGGCGAGAAAAGATTTACCATGATCCCGTAACGGGACACCTCGAGAAAGGTGACGCAAGAACTATTCCCTTAAGTGGCAAAAAGAATTACTTTTGATCCATAGATCATTGGAACCTTTTATACCAGCCAAAGGCAATCACAACGATCGTTTGACGGAGTGCAAAGGAGTAGTACACCCGGACTAGAATGGATGATGTGGACTACCTTGTTGAAGACAACGCAATGGATGATTTGCTTATCATCGAAGGTGGGGGGCCTATGGTAAGTCCACTTTTGAAGATAACTCTGGACAAGAGTTGCTAAGAAAACAGTCTATAGCGAAATAGCACAAGGACGGTGCAAGCTGGGAACGAAATGCAATTGTTCGAATGTTCCAACCATCATATCTGCCGAGATTCAGATCTGGTTGGTGTTAGGATATTTCAGACTCAGCATGTCCGAAAAGGAAGGGTTGCAACACAATTGACGAGATGGCGCTGCGAGATTCTCGGGATATGAACTACGATAGCAAGCTCCAAAACATGAGCTGGTTCGCTACAAACCCGTGGACATGCTGTCCTAGACAAGCATGACCACACAGTAATCTTATAGTAAAACACTACCGAGTTCAGGTTGGGAACCATCAACGAGGATATCGAAGTCTAACATAAGTCATATGATTAGCTCTTATGAAGAAACTTCTTCTCCTTGTGCAAATCAGTTAGTGGCTTGGTGTGCTATGGAATCCATATGGGATGAAGATGATCAGTCTATCAGACCATAGGATACTTCGCACGTGCATGACTGACTTGGGACGATTCCAAAGAAACAAAACAAACCTTTCTCAAATTCATGGCGGCAACTTACATCCGATGCACATGAATTAGAGGAAGTCACTACTTTCATCCAAACATATGCTTCATGAACGAAACACGAAGAAATGCTTACACAAGTTTCCAATACTAGGTTGATGCTCAACATGACTCATGGGGGAGACAAAATGCTACTGATGGGCTCAACAGCAACTCATCGGAATTTCCATATCACTGGACTTCCACCATCATGTGAACACGTGATAGTATTGGTCAGACCAAAAGAGGTAATGGTGTATGCTCAAGGATCAACCACGAGTAAGACAACATTACTTAATATCGTTATTCGATTTGACTTGACAATGGCCCATACTCAAGTCAAAGAAGTGGTAGGACAATAGGTCCAACAACTGATCACAGGGACCAATCGATGAAGATATCATCTTTCTTCAACACACACTACACAAGAATATCCCTTTGGATCGATCTAGGTTAGGCAAGCTTTTATCTTCCAACTCTCCAAGTTATTGTCTAGCTTAACCAACTAGCTGTGGATAACCAACACAGATTCTTGGAGAAAGGGTGGTCCACAGGAACCAACTTGATCACGAGCTCCACATAACAGTCGTGGAACAACCCGGTAACACTTCCAAGAAGATATTTGGAAAGTCACGAACCACCGGTATGCTACTAAGCTCGAGAGCAATCTTGCTTTTGGAGGGCAAGACGATATTATCAAATGAGTGAGGACTTGACAGGATCCTAACTCATAGATCAAGAGTGCACCGTAACTAAGGACTAGGTAGCACGATCAATCTTAGGATGATGATTTAATAACCAACACGCTAAGAATGAGAATATTATCCATTCACTACCAAGCAATGAGTTGCTCGGAGTATTGATTTCACACATCACAACTCACTTGTCGGCATTCGATTCTGATAACACGGGACCGAGGAATGAATGATGATGGTGAGAAGTATCACTGCATCAAGAATGCATAAGAGGAGGTGCAATTTCCATGACATTCTTGACATAAAGATGGTAACACTCCAAGGTAGAACAGAACAAAAGCTGAATTGGCGTCTTGATCTGCGGGATGCAACTACTTTGACCCAATCCTAGAAATGGATGAGGTACTGGAGTTTGTTTCTCCTAGTCATTCCGGAATAGAATGGCTTGACGGACCACAAGGATAAAATGCATCGATGAACACAAATGCACACATGCCCTTGGCTATCAATTGATAGATGAAGGTCAGAAGGCATCTAAGAGAACAACTCAAAGGAACATATAATTTTCTGAGTTGTGGATGCACAGATTAGTATGTCGAGCAAACTCAACATTTCTTCCGGATAACCCATGCAGAAAGGTAGAATTGGCAGATTCACAATTATGAAGGGAGAACTCCTCAAGAGCACTCTTATTGTGATCTTTTGGCTCAAAAGAACTTCTGCCATAATTAGTTCATGGTATTTGGAAGAAGGAAATACCACGGACCTTGAGGACTATCGCAAGGTTACTAATATCCTAAAGGCACTAGCAAATACTAACAACATGAAGTAGGATGAATCTCGGTTCAAGAACCCAGAGTAGAATACTTACTACTAAATGGCATCACGGGATGCTTTGAAAATGATGGCTTAATCATCACACTTGGGATACAAAAGCATTGCTAAATTGCTAGGTGACTCCTAAACACCTAGGGTCATAATAGTAGTTCCAACATATATGTCGAGGCAATGGAGTACCTCGATCGACCGTTAGTGTGCTTAACCCGCCCAAAAGGACATCGAGGAATGAAGAAAGGATTTGCAAATGCATCGACTATTTAGAGACACAGGATGACTCGGACAGATAACGGCTGTAAATGCTCAAAATGATTTGAGACATCCTGCAGAAAATGGTGGCATAACCACTCAACAACATCATAACAAGATTCGGGATCAACAGTTATAATGCAGGAGTAGTAAGAACTGAATCGGGATTAAAACCAACAATCTTAAAGGTCTGTGGATTAGTAACACGTCATCCTAATAGATAGATGAGAAGCCTAGTTCTTAAACCCCGTAGAAGAGAAGAGGATGACTCGAGATCGAAGGCCATGAGGTATAAGGAGTAAAAGAGCCTTACGTTCCTTCCACAATCAATTCCCTTATATAACTAAAGCATTTCTAGACACAACTTCACCAGTTTGGCTTGGTAATCCCACAGCATCAGCTCGATACCAACGCTGTCAGGACCCGATCCTAGGTCACACCGACCTAGCATGTAACACATCATATCACTTTGCGGCCTCACGCACGGTATTCCCACGGTGTCGCCTTACCATGGCCCGGACCGCTTGCGTCTTTTGGCTCACGATATGATAGTGTCGCTAGCATCCATATGACAAAGAACCGGGCCGACATGGCTAGTCGTGAACCCAAAGCGGCGCTAACCCATGGGGACAGCATACATGAATCACATCGAGCATGTCGGTCATCAACGTATGTATTCGGCTGTAGCACTGGCTAACAGACTCCGTATCCCGGCTGTAGCAGCTAGGCAGGACTCGAATAACACCGCGTGACATTTCCCGAAGGGACAGACATAGGAACGAAGTGAAACACATGCCGCCATCAAGTGTCCAAGCAGAGTCTTTGGGCTAGCAGGACTCGTGAACCGGGCAGAAGCGGACTACTATCGCCGAGGCACGAGACTACATTTCCCCATATGAGAGGCTGCCAAGGATAAACAACTAGTTTGTCGGATCCCACACATACCAAGCATTTCAAACATACACACATTATGCTCAATATGCGAGATACAACATGGCATCACAACATAACTCTACGACTCAAAATATTATTCATTAGGCTCCGAGGAGCGAGATATTACAAACATGGGTCTCATGACCCAACACTCAAAGCATACAAGTCAAGGCACAAGCGGAAGCTAAACATGTCCGAGTACGCATAACTATAAATGAAAAGGGCTGAGAAGCGACTATCTACCAGATCTGCCGAGGCACAAGATCGTAGCTGAGGTAACAAGCTAAACGTCAAGTCCACGTGGAACTACTAGCGAGACCGACGCCTCTCGCAAAAACATAGAATAGGCAAACGTGAGTACAATTGTACTCAGCAAGACTTACATCGATCTAACTACATATGCATCATTATCAAAAGGGGTGGTGGAGTTTGACTGCAGCAAGCCAGCTTTGACTCGGTGGCTATCCTGAACTACGATCGCAAGTAACTCTTTTGAGGTGGCGCACGAGTCCACATATTCACCATGGCAATACACCACTATGGACCCGCTCCCGCCTCCCTCACGAGAACGCCATCCATAGCACTCACGCTTATCTTGCGCATTTTAGAGTATCCACTTTCACTTGTCTATGAACTGATATAGGCAACCCGAAGTCCTTCTCCGGACACGGCTATTCAATAGATCATATTAAACCCTGCAGGGTGTACTTCTTCACACACGCTCACCACTTACCGCCGTTTACACGACATGTACTCGGCAACCTTCAAGCGGAAGCCCAACGTGGGTGTCGGCCACGGCCTACCTAAACACTCAAGTCCCTAGTCCAGGTTTATCGCCTATTCGGTTCCATCCGCAGGAGTCCGCCGAGGTTTCCCATACAGCCCCGAACGATGTGCAGGGTTCCCGAGATACCAAACGGGCACTCGGTACATCGGCCACGGTGCCTACCGCAACACAACCCACCCCTAAGGTCAGCGTTGCGTGCCCCCAAAGATGCTACAAACACGTAAACTACTTGCAACTCCCGGACCGAGGACAAGGGTGGTCAAGAAGCCGAGAGGGTCCATTGGTTTCGGGCCCAATGCGTGGTAGTAATCAGATCATGGATCACAAACACGTAACTCAGTTCACGAGGACGGCTGCAATGAGACAACCCACCATGTACTCCTACATGGCCTCTCACCGCTACCTTTACCAAATCGTGTTCACACTTAGCTCACCACAATAGGACATGTTCATAACAATTCCAATTCATTCCCGATGAATCAGACCCGACTCAACTCTAAGCAAGAGAGGCATGACAAACAAGCATAAATGAGTAGGCACAACATGGGCTCAAACAACTCCTACTCATGCTAGTGGGTTTCATCTAATTACTGTGGAATGACAGGTCATGCAAAGGATCAAGGGGTTCAGCTACCGCAGCAAGTAACAGTTGAATCGTTGTTGTCCTAATGCAATAAAATAGAGCAGGAGCGAGAGAGTGGGATTGTATCGGAATGAACAAGGGGGTTTTGCTTGCCTGGCACTTCTGAAGATAATAGTTCTTCATTGGTGTCATCGAATAATCATCGTCGGTACATCGTCTACCGGGAGGGAACAACACCGGCAACTGAGAAAGAACGCAATCAATGCAATGCACATATATGATGCATGATCATGTTAAGGTACTGAATTTACCTAATGCAATAATAATCCAAGTTAGTTGGAGTGGAATTCAAACATGGTTGAATTCCAACTCCAAATGCTATTTCATAACTTACCCTAATCATGATTCATCCTATTCAGTGATGTTAACTTGTTCAAACATGCATGATCATGGCATAAACAGATTCTTCATATTTTTCTGATCATTTTTCATATATAAATTATTTCCATCCGAGTTACGGTTGAATTTATATGATTTTTAGAAGTTTAGGACATTTTCTGAATTTTACTGAATTAAATTAAATCCATAAAAGGAGATTACTGCGTCAGCCTGACGTCAGTGTGACGTCAGCGGGTCAACTGGGCGCCCCAGGTCAAACCTGACCAGTGGGGTCCACTGGTCAGTGACTCAGAGCTGGGTTGGGTGGATGACAGGTGGGACCGGTCAACACTGACTTGTCGAAGTCAATGCTGACACGTGGGGTCCACCAGATTAGTGCTAATCTTAACAGAAAATAAACAATGATTAATTAAGGGCGTGGGGCCCATGTGTAAGCGGGTCAGGGGGTAGTTAAGCCGGGCGGGGCCCGCATGTCAGTGACCCGGGGTGGTCAAACCCCGGTCAAAAGGGTCATCGCCACCGGCGGCTTGACGCCGGCGACGTCGAACGCGGCGGAGCAAGTGCAATTGGCCATTCCGGCCACCGAAAGGGGCGGGAAGGGGACCTACAGGGAGCTGGGGACGCGCTGAAGTTCTTGGTGGGGTGGTTGGAGCTCGGGGCGGACGGTAGAGGCACCGGCGACGTGCTATCTGCGCGGCGGCGGAGCTCGGGTAGGTGCGGGTTGGCGCTAGGGGCACGGTAGGCGGAAGGGTGGGTGCTACGGGCTCCCAGTGCACGGTGAAAGGCGATGGCGTCCTCGGAATCGAGCCATCGTGGCTGTGGCCACGCCGGCGACGTGCGGTGGCGGCGGCGGGTTTCGGTCACGGGGGGTGGTAGTTAGAGGGAAGAATGGGTCGGAGAAGAGGGGATCGACTGGAGCTCACCGTGGTTGCGAGGAGGCCGTCGGTGAGCTCGGGTGGGCACCGGAGCCGTGAATTTGGCGGCGGCGACCGGCGGGTCCGAGAGGGGAAATGGTGGGGCGGCGCCTGGGTGCTCGGCGTCGGGGCTTGGTGAGGAGGAGGAGGAGAGGGCTAGGCGGAGGCCATGGGCACATCGGCGAGGCGAGGAGGGCTGTGGCCGTGGCTCTGGCGTCTTGGTGGCGACAGCCCGCTCGGTCCGGGCGAGAGGGAGGGAGCAGAGGAGAGGAGGCGTTCGAGGGAGAGAGAGAGGGCCAGGGTCGCGTGGCTGTTCCAGTGTCGCGAGGAGGTCGGGAGGCCGCCAGGTAAGGGTGAGGTGGTCAGCAGCATCGCTGGGCCACGCCTCGCCTCGCCTTCGGGCAGAGGAAGACGATGAGCGGTGGGGGCGGTGGGCTGGGCCAACCGGCCGGCCAGCAGGGGGGGAAGAGAGGCTGGGCGGTTGGGCGCCAGTGGGTGGGCTGCGCAGTGAGGCTGGTGCAGCACTCTCTTTTTTTATTTTAGTTTATGTTTTCTATTTTGTTCTGCTTTGTTTTGATCCAGATAAAATACTAAATCAATTTATTTAATCATGCCAATTTTGCAGGGCTAACTATAATATTCCGAGCTCCCCAACAAAAGAGCACAACTTTGGACAATATTTTATATATATAGTAATATATATCCAAGGCAAATATTTATCGTATTAATTCCAAATGCCCAAAATAAATACTTATGAGATCCTAAAAATATTGGTTAGTTTGTTAACTCTGCCCAATATTTTCAGAGGGCCACATGAGCATTTTCTTGGACCTTTTTGGAGCGATTTTTATTTAGGTCATTTCCAAAAGTGATTCTGAGGGTTTCACAAATCCCCATTTCAATTTTCATGGAAATTAACATGATGACATGAATGCCCTAATGCAACTAATGTCAAGCAATTCTAGGGCTGTGACAGTTAAGGATTACAGTCTGGGATGGGTCAAGTGTCGGTCTTAGAGTCGGTCTTCGAAGGTGAAACTGTTAAACCTGGAATCACGATTGTGACTTGTGATAGTTATGATTATTATTTTTGATGTGGACTAACCCGTGATATTTTTGGTATTATCGAATATCCCTGGGATGGTTCGACCTCCTGGATATTCACTGTATTTATTTATAAGCCCTTTATGTGGTGTTGCTTAGACGCCCGACTGCGGCATTGTTTTTGTTTATTTATAAGACCTTTATGTGTTGTCGCTAAGACACCCGACTGTGGCCTTTCTTTTAAAGCCCTTTATGCGGTGTCGCTAAGACGCCCGACTGTGGCATTTCTTTTAAAGCCCTTATGCGGTGTCGCTAAGACGCCCGACTGTGGCATTTCTTTTAAAGTCCTTTATGTTATTTATTTCATAATTTTAATACTACCATATTATTGCATATTCACAAATAACATGCTTGCACGCATCAGAGTTTTAATTTATCTTTTGTGACTGACGTCATGAGCATACAATATTTTCAGCATACTATTGTTATATTATACCTGTGTTCAAAATGTTTGCGAGTACATTCAAAGTACTCACTGGCTTGTCCCTGGCTATTGTCTTGGCCAGATTTTCCTGCGCGGAGAGGAGCGTCGTGACGACCGTTCCGGAAGCTAAGCAACAGTGATAGCAGCCTCGTGAAGATAGGAGTTAACCTGGTCAGCTGTTCCTGTGGGAAATGGAGTCCCATAGACGATGATGATTCACAACCCGCTTCCGCCATCAACCACTAGAAACCATTTGTTGTACTCTCAGGCCAGAGTGGTTTTGTACTTCATATTTTGTATTTTGCTTGGAATTTCTGAATCAAGTTGGTGCCTCATCAGCTAACAGTTATTCTGGGGCTGGTGAGCACAAGGGCCATTTTCTGGGAATTATTACCCGGAGAACCGGTCATGATGCACTTGGTATCGAGAGAGGCTGACCATTGGCTAATCCTATCTTAGCCAGGTCAATAAACTTAGGCAAACCAACCCACCAGACCATATCCGAACCCCAGCCAAGCTTCCCGTGCAAGATAGCCACACAGTGATCCCGACACTTTTGGCAGTTGGTGCCCAACCTATCAGCCTAGCCTGTCGATCCCACACCAGTGACCGATGGTTAGAATGTCTCATTCGCAAGCGTGCGAAGGAAGACTCCGTCCCCTTTTTCTATAAAAAGGGCACGCTCGCCTCAACCCAGCCCAGCACAGCCGCTACCCCAGACCAAGCCATAATGCCTGGTCCCGTAGTGCACCATGAGACTATAGCAACCAACCTTGGAGGTTTTGTGACCATACTCGCAAACCTCACCCGTCGTGCCTATGCGTTAGAAGAGCCCCCAGAATATGTTGTGTACCAAGGGTCCATGAGCGGCGAGAGCCGTCAATTCTGGGCCACCGTGCACATCTACGGTAGGGGTCTGGCACCCGAGCGCCCCTACAGGTTCACCGGAAGGACAACTTCCTTTGAGCCACAAGCCATCCAACTAGCTGCTCGAGAGGCTATAGTTCATCTCAGGCACCTGTCGCCCAGAGTTAACGGTCGCTCGTTCGACTACTACCCCAGGCGTGAAGGGTATGGTAGACCACCCCAAGTTGCCAACGGAGATCACGAGACGGACCCTGCATTGCTGCACCTAGTGCGCTATGTAGGTGCGCTGGAGGAACTGTTCGATCAAATCACCATTGATCTGATCGCAGCTCGTGGAGAGCTGGCTCGTCGAGCCCCGGCAAGAGAAGAGATCGAGCCCAACGCCGACAACCCAGTCGTGCTGTTCGGACACCCGATCGAGACCCTGAGGTCAGCCCCAGCCGTCAGCCAAGGTGCTTTGATGACCCCAGAAGTGCTTCGTCGCCTTTTGGGAGCACACTCCAACGGGGTTGTGGTCAACAATCCCCGCGATATTCCTCATCACTACCCCGAGCCTGCAGCCCCTCAACCCTCTCCAGCTAATTCCGACGGTGAGAACCGTGGAGAAGCCTCGGCATCCACAAGGAACGCCCGCTTGGATGTAAACGAGGTAGACTAAGTTACCCAAGTGGTGTCGAGCCCCAGTGTATCCTCGCCTTGTGATCGTGTAACCTTGTAAATAAACGCAGCCTGTCGTCGTGCCTCTGTTTTAAATAGTAGCTTTGCATAGATATATCAGCATGCGATATAAATTTCTATCCCAAGCGCAGTTACCCCAAAACCGCCCGACAACACCCATAGTGATACATCGCTGTAGTAAGATGTGTGTATCTGTGGTTGACCCCGAGCTGAGCCGGCCAATTCTTTACTTTTTACCACGGTAAATGACCCAGCCCCGGTGCTATAAAAAAGACCATCGCGTGACCTTGCTAAGCACCCTCACCTTGTGCACCATCCTCACACCCATTTCTTGCCATGCCGAGCCCCAAAGATTCATCTCGAGAACTCCGGATGCAACCCCGGTAGTTTTGTCAAGATATTGTGGGATTTTACCCTTGATACCATGGGCGCTACCCAGCCACCCAAGTACGAGCTGTTCAAATCGAGAATCACCCTTCCACCTCAAGATATTGGGCAGCCGCACATCCCTCCCCGTAAACCCAAACCAAGATCCAACGGAGGTCTCCTTCGAGGGAAATCTATGCCAACCCCAAGATATGGTCAGAGAATCTGCGGCGTCTGAAGCTTCGCTTCGCCTTGATTCACGGTACCCTATGCAAGTTTAACGAGGGTATTATTATTTTCCGAGCCGTGCAGCACCCGGAGGAGTAACATCTTTTCTAGGTGGACGTATTGAGAGAGACCCAGTCTTGGCCAACCTCGTCCAATACGTCATCGCTCAAGAGCGTTTAACCCAACGCGTGATGTGTTATCTTCAAAGCCTCGCGGATTTAAATCCTCAGATCGCCATCGGCAGATCACTGAGGCCCGACCAGGAGAGACAAATTCATCATCTGGTCAATCCACTTCCTCCGATAGAAGAAGAGTGTATCCCAGTACCAGAGACGTTTTCTCAGGACCCCGTCCAATTACCGTTTTCACTTTAAACGTTGCCGCTATATTTATTGATGTGACGTTTATTCATATGTTGTAACTTATGCGTGGTGCCCCGAGTTTGTGCGGCAATGTAAACCATTTAGTTTCAGTTATTGTTGCATTTTGACTCTATTGTATCACTGTGACCTCTCGCGAGAAAATCCTGGAGCGAGATTTCTTTTCCCTGTATTGCTGCATCATTCACGACGTGGACTATTTTATTTCACACAGCACCACGGCAGCAGACTCACCTCCGCTCGAGCGCATACCATGCTTGCAAAGACACGTAACCGTGGGAAATTTGTTTTTCAAAACCGCTCCTAGCAAATCTCGAGCACGAGATTTTTCTTAAGGGGGGTAGTGTTGTGACACCCCAAAAATTTTAGCCTTGTTTTGTTAATTAAAATTTTGCCAGGAAATAAATTTTTATTTTCTGGGCTCTCATTTAATTTTTTTGGACCATTTATCTCTCTAGTTATTATGGAGTTTTTTCCCAAAATAGAACCTTTCAAATATGTTATTGGACTTGTTTAACCTCTCAAGGAAAACTTTTCCTTTATTAGTAGAACTAATTACTTAATTAATTTGCTTGATCTTTATTTCTTGAAAAAATGGTTTTCCAAGATTATATGGCCATATTTGAACTACAACCATTTGATAGATTCACTTAAAATTCCAGCCAAAATTTGGAGATGTCATGTGATGTCTCTAAATCACTTGTGTGCAATAATATGATTATTTCATTGCATATTTTGAGTTTTACACCTGTTTTTCAAATCTCGTCCAGTGGACACTTTTACACTATAGCCTAATTAAATATTTCCCTAGAGCCTCCACCAAAATTATGGGATGTCCGTAGTAGCATGCCATCCAACTTTATGCAAAAACCTAGTGTTGTTCTTTGGAAAAATTAAGTGAATCACCCTCATCTTCATTCTGGTGCCATTTGGTGATTTGTACTGCAACCATCTCCTAACTTGCTTCTTCATCCATAATTCTTTTTCCTACTTATAGTCCTCCTTGCCAAACCCTTAAGTCCAGAAAAGTGGACCCTTTGGAAGATTTCTGGTTCATGAAACAGTGCCATCCACCTTCTGCCCAGAACTGAAGTTTTTCTTAACTTGCACTAACAAGTGTCTGCTTCTGTCAAACTAACTTCACCACCCCCTTATCCATCCAAAGAGACACTGATCTAGAGAATTTGGCCACCCCAAGTGTTGCCTATATGCCCTTGGCATTTTGACAAACACCCTGAGTGCATAGCCAGATTTGGCATGATTTCAAGTTTATATTGTGAACTTGAGCCCCTGGCCTATCCACCATGTCCCTTGATCCCCTTGCTAACCCTAACCTAGCCCTGTTTCTTGCCAGCCTCACCCGCGACCTCTAGGCTACCCTGGCATTTCGCCAAACACGTCCCGGGCGTGCTCGGCGCGCCAGAGCGCGCTTTTAACGCACGCGTGCCCGAGCCGCCGCGTCTCGCCTCAAGACCAGTTTCGGCCCTTGGCCAACAGCTGCTAGCACGCCACGTATCCCCGCACCGCCAAGCCACCCCGACCACCCCTGGCACCCCACAGCGCCACCGCCAGGATGGCCGTGGCAGCTAGCTGACGACCGCTTGCAGGCCCCGGCCGTGTCGGCGCCGCCCGAGCCACTCCCGCACGCCAGCTCACCCTGGAGCAGTGCCCCGCTCGTCCGCTAGCTCTTGCCGCCATCCTCAGCCCCGCCACGTCCCCCTGCTGCTACAGAACGTCGGTTCGCCGCCGTTCTTATCTCCGGCCACCTCAGACCTACCTAGCCACGCTACATAAGGAAGCCCCGAGCGTCTCCGAGCCCTCAGGAAGCCTCACGCCGTCTCACTAGCACCCCCATCGCCACCAATTGAAGGGGAGCAGGTCATCTTCAACCTCTCCGGTCAGTTCGGCCACCGCCGCCTCCCGGCTCCGTTCGGCGCAACCAGGGCCACCCCCTCTCCAATCTCTTCACCAGAAACCCTCTCTTCCTCCCCTGAACCCTTTCCCCTGCTCAATTTCGATAAGGAACCACCGCAGCCCCAAAACCACTATGCTCCCGAAGCTTCCTCCGCCGCAAAGCTCGCCGCCGACAGCTCACTCCATTCCGTTCACTCCCTCGACTACCAGTAGGACCGCCCCAGTCTTGCGGATCCATCCCCGCCCTCCAGAGGCCGCGAGGAGCCGTCGCTCACCGGCGTTGGTTGCCGGAGCCCCGCCTCTGTTCGGCCAGGGGAGGAAGGAGGCGGGGGAGACCGGTCAAACCTGACGGTGGGCCCTTGGACCACTGTCGGTGACCCTTGATCCACGTGGGTTAAGTGGAGACATAAAGCTCAATGCGTTTTCGGCGTGTACCAGTTCAAGCGTTTTCTTTTCTTTGTTTTTTTAAATCGATTTTGACCGAGAACTTGACTGCCTATAACTTTTTAAATACAACTCCAAATGAATTGATTCTTTTTCCTACCTCTCTCAAATATGGTCTAGTTTATTTTAAGATTTATTTGAAAAAAATTCAGATAACCTTTTTGTGCTGTTTAATTTTATGTAGTAATTCAAATATATTCTTTGAAATAGGATTTTTGAAGACTTCAAGATGTTTTGGAATGCACCCTGCTTTCCCATGACCTGAAGGCAAGCATTCTGAACCCTGGTGAAATTTGTGTGAGTTGCATAAGCATGGTGACAACACCACCCCGACACGAGCATACGTCATTTTATGTGAGGATGTGTTCCTGCTCTAGAGTGCATGTTAATGAATTTCATGCAAATGGAGTTGACATGATTGTGATATGAATCACCGTCATGTGCCTTTCATGCATACCGGGAGGAAAGCCGGGAAGGCCTCTGTCTTGGGTAGACACGGTCTTGTCCCTAGACCTCCGTCGAGACGGACGTGTCCGGTATGGCATGAGGGGGTATGTTGCATGGTGTTTCTATCTGTTGTTTGAAGTAAATGCATTGTAATACTAATCCTGCAGGGAACATTACAACCTCCCGAGTCGACCGTAGATCGAGTCTTGGGCCAGTAACCCCCATACTTGCTTCGTACTACCACTCGTCTCTACAACAAGTAGGGTACGGTTTAGTAAGTTGTCAACCCTTTCCTAGCACACACCGTACAGAGAGGCCATGGTGGGAGATACCAGAGGCCTCCGGTAGTCATACCATCGGGTCCGGGAGCATGGGTGTTTCGGTTGTAGCCGAAGGGGGTAGCTCCCCAGTTTGCGCGCGGTATAAATTTTGTGATCCCATGTTACGTTGAGGTTGTAGCCTCCCCACTTAGAGTTTTGCTTAACAGGTGTCGTGGGTGATTCCAGACACATGTGAGTTAAGCTGGTGTGTGCAAGTTAGGTGTGTTTTCAACAAAAAGACCGTAGACGGAATTAGTCCCGATGGACTAAAGGAATCTGTTACTCGTGGGTAAAGAGTACACCCTCTACAGAGATTAAACCTATTCGAATAGCCGTGTCCATGGTTAAGGATTACAGTCTGGGATGGGTCAAGTATCGGTCTTAGAGTCAGTCTTCGGAGGTGAAACTGTTAAACCTGGAATCACGATTGTGACTTGTGATAATTATGATTATTATTTTTGATGTGGACTAACCCGTGATATTTTTGGTATTATCGAATATCCCTGGGATGGTTCTACCTCCTGGATATTCACTGTATTTATTTATAAGCCCTTTATGTGGTGTCGCTCAGACGCCCGACTGCGGCATTGTTTTTGTTTATTTATAAGCCCTTTATGTGATGTCGCTAAGACACCCGACTGTGGCCTTTCTTTTAAAGCCCTTTATGCGGTGTCGCTAAGACGCCCGACTGTGGCATTTCTTTTAAAGCCCTTATGCGGTGTCGCTAAGACGCCCGACTGTGGCATTTCTTTTAAAGTCCTGTATTGTATTTATTTCATAATTTTAATACTACCATATTATTGCATATTCACAAATAACATGCTTGCACGCATCAGAGTTTTAATTTATCTTTTGTGACTGACGTCATGAGCATAAAATATTTTCAGCATATTATTGTTATATTATACCTGTGTTCAAAATGTTTGCGAGTACATTCAAAGTACGATGGCTTGTCCCAGCTATTGTCTTGGCCAGATTTTCCCTCTGTGGAGAGGGCGTCGTGGCGACCGTTCGGAACCTAAGCAGCGAGTGATAGCAGCCTCGCGAAGATAGGAGTTAACTCGGTGAGCTGTTCTGTGGGAAATGGAGTCCCATAGACGATGATTATTCACAACCCGCTTCCGCCATCAACCACTAGAAACCATTTGTTGTACTCTCGGGCCGAGTGGTCTTGTACTTCATATTTTGTATTTTGCTTGGAATTTCTGTATCAAGTTGGTGCCTCATCGCTAACAGATTATCACAGGGCTGGTGAGCACAAGGGCCATTTTCTGGGAATTATTACCCAGAGAACCGGTCGCGGCAGACTTGGTATCAGAGCCAGGCTGACGATTGGCTAATCCTATCTTAGACAGGTCAACAAACTTAGGCAAACCAACCCACCAGACCATATCCGAACCCCAGCCAAGCTTCCCGTGCAAGATAGCCACACAGTGATCCCGACACTTTTGGCAGTTGGTGCCCAACCTATCAGCCTAGACTGTCGATCCCACACCAGTGACGGTGGTTAGAATGTCTCATTACAAGCGTGCGAAAGGAAGACTCCGTCCCTTTTTCTATAAAAAGGCACGCTCACCTCAACCCAGCCCAAAGACAGCCGCTACCCAGCACCAAGACATAATGGCTGGTCCGTGAGTGCACCATGAGACTACAACAACCAACCTTGGAGGTTTTGTGACCATACTGCAAACCTCACCCGTCGTGCCTATCGTTAGAAGAGCCCCTGAATATGTTGTGTACCAAGGGTCCATGGCGGCGAGCCGTCAATTACAGGCCACCGTGCACATCTACGGTGGGGTGCGGCACCCAAGCGCCCTACTGTGTTCACGGAAGGACAACTTCCTTTGAGCCACAAGCCATCCAACTAGCTGCTCGAGAGGCTATAGTTCATCTCAGGCACCTGTCGCCCAGAGTTAACTATCACTCGTTCCATTACTACCCTAGGCGTGAAGGGTATGGTAGACCACCCCAAGTTGCCAACGGAGATCACGAGACGGACCCTGCATTGCTGCACCTAGTGCGCTATGTAGGTGCGCTGTAGGAACTGTTCGATCAAATCACCATTGATCTGATCGCAGCTCATGGAGAGCTGGCTCGTCGAGCCCCGGCAAGACAAGAGATCGAGCCCAACGCCGACAACCCAGTCGTGCTGTTCGGACACCGATCGAGACCACGAGGTCAGCCCCACCGTCGACCAAGGTGCTTTGATGACCCGAAGTGCCGTCGCCTTTTGGGAGCACACTCCAACGGGTTGTGGTCAACAATCGCGATGGTCATCATCACTACCCGAGCCTGCAGCCCTCAACCCTCTCCAGCTAATTCCGATGGTGAGAACTGTGGAGAAGCCTCGACATCCACAAGGAACGCCCGCTTGGATGTAAACGAGGTAGACTAAGTTACCCAAGTGGTGTCGAGCCCTAGTGTATCCTCGCCTTGTGATCGTGTAACCTTGTAAATAAACGCAGCCTGTCGTCGTGCCTCTGTTTTAAATAGTAGCTTTGCATAGATATATCAGCATGCGATATAAATTTCTATCCCAAGCGCAGTTACCCCAAAACCGGCCGACAACACCCACAGTGATACGTCACTTTAGTAAGATGTGTGTATCTGTGGTTGACCCCGAGCTGAGCCGGCCAATTCTTTACTTTTTACCACGGTAAATGACCCAGCCCCGGTGCTATAAAAAAGACCACCGCGTGACCTTGCCAAGCACCCCTCACCTTGTGCACCATCCTCACACCCATTTCTTGCCATGCCGAGCCCCAGTATCTATCTGAGAACTGCAGATGCAACCCCGGGTAGTTTTGTCAAGATATTGTGGGATTTTACCCTTGATACCATGGGCGCTACCCAGCCACCCCAAGACGAGCTGTTCAAATCGAGAATCACCCTTCCACCTCAAGATATTGGGCAGCCGTGCGTCCCTCCGTAAACCCAAACCAAGATCCAGCGGAGGTCTCTTCGAGGGAAATCTATGCCAACCCCGCATATGGCCGTAGAAGCTGCGGCGTACGAAGCGCTCGCTCGCCTTCGATTCACGGTACCCTATGCAAGCGAACGAGGGTATTATTATTTTCCGAGCCGTGCAGCACCCGGAGGAGTAACATCTTTTCTAGGTGGACGTATTGAGAGAGACCCAGTCTTGGCCAACCTCGTCCAATACGTCATCGCTCAAGAGCGTTTAACCCAGCGTGATGTGTTATCTTCAAAGCCTCATGATTTAAATCCTCGATCGCCATCGGCGAATCTTTGAGGCCGACCAGAGAGACACATTCATCGTCTGGTCAATCCACTTCCTCCGATAGAAGAAGAGTGTATCCCAGTACCAGAGACGTTTTCTCAGGACCCCGTCCAATTACCGTTTTCACTTTAAATGTTGCTGCTATATTTATTGATGTGACGTTTATTCATGTGTTGTAACTTATGCGTGGTGCCCCGAGTTTGTGCGGCAATGTAAACCATTTAGTTTCAGTTATTGTTGCATTTTGACTCCATTGTATCACTGTGTCCTCTCGCGAGAAAATCCTCGAGCGAGATTTCTTTTCCCTGTATTGCTGCATCATTCACGACGTGGACTATTTTATTTCACACAGCACCAGCAGACTCACCACCGCTCGAGCGCATACCATGCTTGCAAAGACACGTAACCGTGGGATATTTGTTTTTCAAAACCGCTCCTAGCAAATCTCGAGGACGAGATTTTTCTAAAGGGGGGTTGTGTTGTGACACCCCAAAAATTTTAGCCTTGTTTTGTTAATTAAAATTTTGCCAGGAAATAAATTTTTATTTTCTGGGCTCCCTTTTAAATTTTTTTTGGACCATTTATCTCTCTAGTTATTATGGAGTTTTTTCCCAAAATAGAACCTTTCAAATATGTTATTGGACTTGTTTAACCTCTCAAGGAAAACTTTTCCATTATTAGTAGAACTAGTTACTTAATTAATTTGCTTGATCTTTATTTTCTTGAAAAAATGGTTTTCCAAGATTATATGGCCATATTTGAACTACAACCGTTTGATAGATTCACTTAAAATTCCAACCAAAATTTGGAGATGTCATGTGATGTCTCTAAATCACTTGTGTGCAATAATATGATTATTTCATTGCATATTTTGAGTTTTACACCTGTTTTTCGAATCTGGTCCAGTGGACACTTTTACACTATAGCCTAATTAAATATTTCCCTAGAGCCTCCACCAAAATTATGGGATGTCCGTAGTAGCATGCCATCCAACTTTATGCAAAAACCTAGTGTTGTTCTTTGGAAAAATTAAGTGAATCACCCTCATCTTCATTCTGGTGCCATTTGGAGATTTGTACTGCAACCATCTCCTAACTTGCTTCTTCATCCATAATTCTTTTTCCTACTTATAGTCCTCCTTGCCAAACCCTTAAGTCCAGAAGAGTGGACCCTTTGGAAGATTTCTGGTTCATGAAACAGTGCCATCCACCTTACGCTTGGGCTGAAGTTTTGCTTAACTTGCACTAACAAGTTTCTGCTTCTGTCAAACTAACTTCACCACCCCCTTATCCATCCAAAGAGACACTGATCTGGAGAATTTGGCCACCCCAAGTGTTGCCTATATGCCCTTGGCATTTTGACAAACACCCTGAGTGCATAGCCAGATTTGGCATGATTTCAAGTTTACATTGTGAACTTGAGCCCCTGGCCTATCCACCATGTCCCTTGATCCCCTTGCTAACCCTAACCTAGCCCTGTTTCTTGCCAGCCTCACCCGCGACCTCTAGGCTACCCTGGCATTTCGCCAAACACGTCCCGGGCGTGCTCTGGGCGCGCCCAGAGCGTGCGTTTGGCACGCACGTGCTCCCGAGCCGCCGCGTCTCGCCCCGCACCCGTTCCGGCCCTTGGCCAACAGCTGCTAGCACGCCACGTATCCCCGCACCGCCACGCCACCCCGACCACCCCTGGCACCCCACAGCGCCACCCCAAAGCTCGAAGTACGTTTTTGACGTGTACCAGTTCGAAGCGTTTTCTTTTCTTTTTCTGTTTTTTTTAAATCAGATTTTGACCAGAACTTTGACTGTCTATAACTTTTTAAATACAACTCCAAATGAATTGATTCTTTTTCCTACCTCTCTCAAATATGGTCTAGTTTATTTTAAGATTTATTTGAAAAAAATTCAGACAACCTTTTTGTGCTGTTTTGATTTTATGTAGTAATTCAAATATATTCTTTTAAATAGGATTTTTGAAGATTTCAAGATGTTTTGGAATGCACCCTGCTTTCCCATGACCTGAAGACAAGCATTCTGAACCCTGGTGAAATTTGTGTGAGTTGCATAAGCATGGTGACAACACCACCCCGACACGAGCATACGTCATTTTATGTGAGGATGTGTTCCTGCTCCTCAGTGCATGTTAATGAATTTCATGCAAATGGAGTTGACATGATTGTGATATGAATCACCGTCATATGCCTTTCATGCATACCGGGAGGAAAGCCGGGAAGGCCCCTGTCTTGGGTAGACACGGTCTTGTCCCTAGACCTCCGTCGATACGGACGTGTCCGGTATGACATGAGGGGGTATGTCGCATGGTGTTTCTATCTGTTGTTTGAAGTAAATGCATTGTTATACTAATCCTGCAGGGAACATTACAACCTCCTGAGTCGACCGTAGATCGAGTCTTGTGCCAGTAACCCCCATACTTGCTTCGTACTACCACTCGTCTCTACAACAAGTAGGGTACGGTTTAGTAAGTTGTCAACCCCTTTCCTAGCACACACCGTACAGAGAGGCCATGGTGGGAGATACCGGAGGCCTCCGGTAGTCATACCATCGGGTCCGGGAGCATGGGTGTTTCGGTTGTAGCCGAAGGGGGTAGCTCCCCAGTTTGCGCGCGGTATAAATTTTGTGATCCCATGTTACGTCGAGGTTGTAGCCTCCCCACTTAGAGTTTTCCTTAACAGGTGTCGTGGGTGATTCCAGACACATGTGAGTTAAGCTGGTGTCTGCAAGTTAGGTGTGTTTTCAACAAAAAGACCGTAGACGGAATTAGTCCCGATGGACTAAAGGAATCCGTTACTTGTGGGTAAAGAGTACACCCTCTGCAGAGATTAAACCTATTCGAATAGCCGTGTCCATGGTTAAGGATTACAGTCTGGGATGGGTCAAGTGTCGGTCTTAGAGTCGGTCTTCGGAGGTGAAACTATTAAACCTGGAATCATGATTGTGACTTGTGATAATTATGATTATTATTTTTGATGTGGACTAACTCGTGATATTTTTGGTATTATCGAATATCCCCGGGATGGTTCTACCTCCTGGATATTCACTGTATTTATTTATAAGCCCTTTATGTGGTGTCGCTCGACGCCTCGAGCTATGCAACATTGTTTTTCTTTATTTATAAGCCCTTTATGTGGTGTCGCTAAGACACCCGACTGTGGCCTTTCTTTTAAATCCCTTTATGCGGTGTCGCTAAGACGCCCGACTGTGGCATTTCTTTTAAAGCCCTTATGCGGTGTCGCTAAGACGCCCGACTGTGGCATTTCTTTTGAAGTCCTTTATGTTATTTATTTCATAATTTTAATACGACTATATTATTGCATATTCACAAATAACATGCTTGCACGCATCAGAGTTTTAATTTATCTTTTGTGACTGACGTCATGAGCATAAAATATTTTCAGCATATTATTGTTATATTGTACCTGTGTTCAAAATGTTTGCGAGTACATTCAAAGTACTCACTGGCTTGTCCCTGGCTATTGTCTTGGCCAGATTTTCCTGCGCGGAGAGGAGCGTCGTGACGACCGTTCCGGAACCTAAGCAACAGTTATAGCAGCCTCGCGATGATAGGAGTTAACCTGGTCAGCTGTTCCTGTGGGAAATGGAGTCCCATAGACAATGATGATTCACAACCCGCTTTCGCCATCAACCACTAGAAACCATTTGTTGTACTCTCATGCCAGAGTGGTCTTGTACTTCATATTTTGTATTTTGCTTGGAATTTCTGTATCAAGTTGGTGCCTCATCAGCTAACAGTTATCCTAGGGCTGGTGAGCACAAGGGCCATGTTCTGGGAATTATTACCCGGAGAACCAGTCGCGACACCTCTGGATGTACTTTCGTAGAGTCTCTCCTTCTTTCTGCGGGAGGAGCTGCAAATCGTTGGGCTGCCCTGGTTCTTGGTGGCCGCCCGTGAAGGCGCCAACGAACTCATGGCACAGGTCAGCCCAGGTCGAGATGGAGTTCACTGGTAGATGCATCAGCCAAGACCTCATGTTTGGCTTGAGCGCCAAAGGGAAGTAATTGGCAAAAACCTTCTCATCTCTACCCCCGGCAGCCTGAACAACAATGGTGTAGATGCTCAAGAACTCTGTCGGGTTTAGTCTTCCATCATACTTCTCTGGTATCTCTGGCTTGAACATGCGAGCAGATGGCCAACAGATATGCCACAGCTCATGGGTGAAGGCAAGGCACCCAGCCTCAAAAGACAGGTACCCGCCTTCGCCGCGCGCAAGCTCGTCGACGTCGAGGCCATCGCACCCATTGGACTGGCGGTGGTTGTCGCGGCGTTGCTCGATGATGACGCGTGCGCCTTCCCTTTTCCTATCCTCCGGGGCTCGCCATCGGCCTTGATGTGCTCGAGGATCAGATGAAGCCATCGAGGCACCATCAAGCTCTTGGTCACACAGCCCCTGTGCTAGTTGCCACGGTGGGGATTGCACTATGGGGGTGGCCCCTTCCGCACGGCTAGTAGCGTGGGCTGTCGTCGTCGTATGGTCAGGCTGTGGCGGGCTAGCTCATTGCAAGCACTACAAAAAAAGACACATCCGTGACATTTTGGGCCGAATGAAAAAAAAATATGTCATACTTATGACACTTCTATGATGATAACTGTGACAAAACCCAGTATCATCATAGATGTGGTGGGCTCCTACTTCTATGACAAAAAATCATGACAGAAAATGGGCTTTTCGTCCTGGGCGGGCCAGACACGCAGCTGCATGACATTCTTTGGGCCATCCATGACGGAAAAAACCGTGGTAGAAGCGAGGGCGAGGAAAATATCGGGGTGTTCCCGGTTACGGTGGGTGGTCGGGGCCGAGCGATGCATGGAGGTTTGCATATTTCTCTCGTACATGAACGCGGGTGGATGCGAGGCGTTGGGCTCTAACTGAACCCGAGCGAGGCGTTCGCCTACTGAGCCCGAGCAATTGCACCGCAAGCTACGCGTTACTGAACAAGAGCGAGGCGTTGGGCTCTAACTGAACCCGATCGAGCGATTCCTTCGCTACTGCTGCTAACTGAAGCCGATCGATGCTGCCTCTGGATGAATAGTGAGCGTTGCTGGGGGGGTTTGGATGAACAGTTCCCTGTGGGGGTGGATGAACAGGACTTCGTGGTGTTGCCTCTGGATGAACAAGACCCCGATCGATCGAGCTGGTTGGGGCTGGATGAACAGGACCCCGTGGAGGGTTGGATGAACAGGACGACCCCGTGGAGGGCTGGATGAACAGTAGATGATGGAGGGCTGGATGAATAGTAGCCCGTGGAGGGGTGGTTGAACAGGAGCCCGTGGAGAGGGCTGGTTGAACAGTAGCCGGTGGAGTAGCGGCGCGGTGGAGGCTGGATGAGCAGGAGCCCGTGGATGAGCGATCGCGGTGGAGGCTGGAGGAGGTCGACGGTGGATGAGCAGAGCCCGTGGAGGTGGAGGGGTCGACGGTGGACATGAACACGATATCCGTGGAGTCCCGTTTTGCGGTATGCCACACCCCTCCCGATGAACAGGACCCCCGTTTCGACCGTAGCGATCCAACACAAGTTCGTTTCCTCCGTTTTGCTGTACGCCACACCCCTCCTGATCAACAGGACCCCGCTTTGACCGTAGGAGGTCCAACACAAGTCTGTTTCCCCCGTTTTGCGGTACGCCAGACCCCTCCCGATGAACAGTATCCCGTTTCGAACGTGGCCGGTCGAACACAAGGCCATTTCCTCCGTTCTGCGGTACGCCAGGCCTCGTTTCCATCGGTTGTTCCATCCAAGCCGGTTGGCTCCCACACGTTTCGTTGCCTCCCGATGAACACGACGCATTCCGTTGCCTCCCCATGAACACGGCGATGACGCAGTTTCTCCGTTCCGACCCAGCCATGTACACGAGCCCTGGCTGTATGTACGCGTGAGTACACATTCGAGACCCTGCCCGTATGTACGTACGTGGCCGTATTTACTTTCTTGCACCCTGGCAGATGTACGTACGTGTAAATGCTACGTGCGCGCCTCTACTACGACACGTGTGTGCCTCTACATCGACCAGTATGAACGTACACATTCGCGACCAGAATGACAACGCTACGTACGCTTCGACCAGGTGGGTCCCGACAGTCAGGCACTTCCTTGCGTGCGAAGATGTAGCTGGTGGGTCCCAGCAGTCAGGGGGGCGAATCATTTTTTTTGCCCGAATGCACTTACTTGCGTTGGAAGATGTAGCTGGTGGGTCCCAGCAGTCAGGGGGAAACATTTTTTTCGTGAAATACGGTTGCCCGTCCGGTGGGTCCCTGTTGTCAGGTGGAGGAATCATTATTTCCGCATAATAAGGAGGTACTTCCTTGCTGCGGCCGTGGACCCAGCTGTCGGCCTCTCCACATACAGTACTCTTCCGAAGGAAGTCGGTCGTTGACCACATTGACCACGCCGCGCCGATAGCACCAAGGCGGTGGACGACGGCGAGGCCTAGGAAGGGGACGACGGAGCCGGGAAGCAGCGGTGGATGCCCACGCGGAGAGGAGTATGAAGGTTCACTGGTTCGGCTGCGGTGTGAGGCTGCCGTCGCCATAGAATAACAGGGGGTGTGGGTGAGTAGAGGTATGGCCTGGCCAGCGGTGGGAGTAGTAGGGGCAGTGAGGCCTCTGCGGCATCACAGCCGCCAGGGGAGGCAGGAGCATGCGGCATGACCAGCGCTGGTTTGGGCGGCTGGAGCAAGAAGACCAGAGGTTGAAGAAGCACTATGGCCGTTCGATGTACATCATACGGTAACTGGAGCTAGAATCGTTCATATTGACTAAGTTGACAAAGCCCTCCGTCCCCGTCAACTTGGTAGGCCCACAAGTCAACCTCCCACTATGCTGGGTTCCAGCTAGCAGGGGGAGTATTCATTTTTTTTGTGCTTAATAAGGAGGCACTTCCTTGCGTGCGAAGATAGCTGGTGGGTCCGAGCTGTCAGCGGGGGGGCATGTTTTTTTCACGAAATACAGAGGCCCTTCTGGTGGGTCCCAGATGTCAGGTGGAGGAATCATTATTTTGCGCGTAATAAGGAGGCATTTCCTTGTGTGCGGCCGTGGACCCAGCTGCCAGCCTCTCCACGTATAGTCCACGTCCGATGGATGTCGTTTGTTGACCACGTTGAGTAGACCGCGCCGAGAGCACCATGGCGGTGGACGACGGCGGGGCCTAAGAAGGGAACGACATGGAGCCGGGGAAGACTCGGCAATGGTTGCCCACGCGGTGGGGAGTACGAGGTTCTTGGTCCGCTGCGTCGCGGAAAATAACGGGAGGTGTGGGTCGAGAGAGGAATGGCTCGGCCAGCAATGAAGTAGGGTGGTAGCGGTGCGGCTGCGGCACCTGGGCAAAGACGGCCGCCACGGGAGGCGGGAGCAGGCAGTCCCACCGGCGCTGGTTTGGGCTGCTGGAGCAAGAAGATCAGATATTTAAGAAGCAGCACAGCCGTTGGATTAACATCCAACGTTCACTGCTGCTAGAATTGTTTGTGAACTAAGTTGACAAAGCCTTTCGTACACGTCAACCTAGTAGACCCACAAGTCAGCCTCCAAATCTGTCCCAAATAGCATACAGCCCGAAATTACAAGCCAGATTCAAATTAATTTTAAAACTAAATATACCTTAATTTAAATTCAATGAAATTTTACCCGCACAAAAATAATAAAATTTAAAATATCAAAATCCGAAAGAAAACAGTATTTTGGAACTAATTGCCTATTTGCAAAAAACAAAATAGTTGGCTAGCCATTTTCAGAAAGGAAAAAAAGAAACTGGGTTGGTCATGTGCTAAACATATGAAATAAAAGCCTGGGATAGACGGGCCACAGCTCCCGCACAACAAAGTTGATACCCTTCTCCGTCTCAAAAAAACAAAATTATTGTGCGCGCTGCTGGGTCCCTGCTGTCATCCTCACCATGTACAACACCGGAGGGCGGCGCCATGGCGAGCGAACCAAGGCAGAGGACGATGGTGAGGCCTCGGACGGGAACGAACAGGAGCCGGGGAAGATGCACAGAGTTTTAGGGTGCGATGTGGCCATGATGCGTGCGCGGCAGCATAGCCAGCCGTGGGAGGCGGGAGCAGGCGTTCCCGCCGGCGATGGTTTGGCTTTGGCGGCTCGAGGAAGAAGAGACTGAAGAAACACGACAGACGTTGAATGTCAATCCAACGGTCAAGGTTGGCACAATCGTTTGTTGACTAAGCCGACACCAAGTAGCATACATTTTTATATATAGGAAGAAAAGAAAAACTGGGCTCGTTCTCCTGATAACATTCCCGAAACTGCGGCCGTTTGATCTTGTGTCGCAACTAAAACTGCGAGGAAAATGCGTTCGTCTGCCGTCCTCCTCCCAGGGAACGTTCGCCACATAAGTGACTAGCACCCTTGGTTTTCAATCGAGAGGTCTTGGGTTCGAGTCCCAGGAACTCTGAATTTTGTCCTCCTTCCTTCCTCGAAAAAAGGGAAAGAAAATCAAAGACTTGAGAAGGCGTACAGAACAAGCTAGTGTACCAGTAAAGAGACATTGCTGAGTTTTAGAAAAAAGAGAGACGTGCTCCTGTAGCTGGTTCGAATCCAAACCTAGATTATGACTATATATGGTGCTATGCTACTCTACAAGTAATGAAACTAACATATCCAACGTTCACTTCTCCTCTTCTCTACTTACTCTGCCTAGCATCAGAAGCTCTGGCCGCAGCAACCATGTCCGCTGGCTGCTCATCCACCTACTCTTCAGCAGGCAACAACCATATATGCGCCAAGTCACCACCCGTACCATCGCATGTGGGTCTCATCACACCCCCACCGGCACGCGCACCGTAGCCAGTTGCTCATCGCAACCCGCTGTCGTTGGTGTGGTGCCACTGCTGCAAATCACGCAGAGTCATCCGTCGCGTCTCAACCACAATCCTCAACCCTGGCCGAGTCTTCTACAAATGCCCGAATCATGGGGTAATAATATGTTTAAGTGTTGTTCTGCTGCTTTCAGTTGCTGATTTTTTTTAATAGTTTGGTTGATGATCTTCCAATTTGATTCATGCAAAAAAGGGAAGATTCGTGTGATTTGTATTTATGGGAAGTTGCTGATGTGGGGGAGTGCAACTACGCTGATTATTTGGTTAGCCGAGGAATCCCAATACCAGCAGGTTGGGTGTTGGACAAGTAAGTGAAGGAACGGCAGAAGAGGAAGATGCAGCGTAGAAGGTTAAAGATGCAGTTCCTCTGGTCATGGCCAAGCAACAACTGCTGAACGGCCTTGATAGCCATGAGGAGATGAAAGAGCTTGTGAAGATAATGGGCAAAATCGATGTGCTCTGTAGGATGGTTGTCTCTTTATTTGTAGTATATGTAGCACTCGTGGTGTATTCAGTGGCTATGACATGAGCACTTTGCTGAAACTAGTAATGAATGAAACCTGTGTAGCAGGCTGGGCGTAGTGTTGTGAACATCTAATGATTTCTAATAACGGAAATCAGGGGGTATCCCCTTTTGCTCATAAATAAATAAATAGTAGAGGCCCTTTTGGTAATAAATAAATAAATTAGCAGAGGCCCTGTCAGGTCGGCTTTGTTCTCATTCAAAGACGTCGAGCAAATTGCAGTCCAACAGCAAACTATGTCATCAAATTCAAGTTTCACAGCCAAATATGAGTACAACTAAACAACAATGTCATCATGTTTTAGTCGTCATACAATCACCAAACACAAATCAGCATACATAACAAGTGATGTTCTCACAGCAAAATACTAAACAACATGTTCATCAGGTTTCAGTTGTCATAGCAAACACAATTTCACATAGTAGATAAAAAACGTCTTCTGACAGGCAAATACGACAAAAGCAATGTAATCATCATCCACAACAGCAGCATCAACATCTTCGCCATGTGTATCAGTCTGAATCGTAATTCCCCATGGTGTCATCTTCTTCTTCGTCCTCGAATGTTGGCTTCTTGATCAACTCTTGTATGTCCACAGCACGACAGGAAATCTTTTCGCCGGTGTCATTGACATGATGGTTCTCAAAGATATTAGGATCATCTATGTTATCTTTTACATCAGGAGCAGTGTAAGCATCTTCTTGTTGTGCAACTTCATTAAACGAATTCCTCTGCTCAAACCTTTGCAATACTCTCAAGTCATCGCTACGTGCAAATGTGTCTTCCAAGAAAAATATCTGTGTTGCTTGATTTGCCAAAATAAAAGGCTCGTTGGTCTGGTACGCCGCCTTGACATTGATGGATTTGAAATAATCATCAGCTCTAGGTTTTGCGATCCTGGAAAACAGGTTATACCAACGACAGCACAACAGAACCACACACCGATGATCCTCGAAACTGGAAATATACTGCAACTAAACAATGTCTGTTATGTTAGCATACATTTCAGTTGTATCTTTGTTATACGTATCCGTGCTCATGATGGCACTGTTTTGTGTCTTCCTGCCTTCGTCTCATGCAAGGGTGTTGTAGCGCACATCTCCAACAACGCAAGATTTATAATGTCTTACCCGAGTATCAGGACCCATTGCTAGTGATAAAGGGCATCATCAACTGCCTACCCATCCTCCCGCATCTACTTAACCTATGGTTAGAAAATAGACAAGCTGATCATCTTATGTACTCAATATATTAAAAAAAACTGATAGTGCAATTTAAAAGCTTACATGGCTCTTGAACCATTTCGCAAATCCTGCTATAACCAGTTTGTCAATGCTTCTTGGATTTTGCGGCAATAACTCCTTTTTGTAGATGTTGCACAACATAGTGATCACGTCAAACATCTAAATATATAAGAATGTGCTGCAAGTTTAGTAGATTACGATGTATAAGCTGCAGTACTTAGCACTTACTTGATATAAGGTAGTATCTCGGGACAGTAATTCAACACATACCAAACCATTTTGTCCAAATCTTTAGGTTTGTCCTCTTGTCGACTCTTCCCTATAACTCGAACATAATAATCGAAAACATTGAGCCCGGGATTGTCTACACCCACCTCTTTGCTAAGTTGATCAGTTGTTTCAATATATTTTGAGCGGAATGTCAACGCTTCTGTAGCAATGTAGGCCTCTACAATGGAACCCTCGGCTCTACCGCTGTTCCTAACATAGCCCTTGAAAGTGCCTAGCCGCCTTTCAATAGGGTACATCCAGCCATACTGTACTAGATCTCTAAGTAGTGCCTCATCAGGTAGATGAACAGCCAAATGCACCATCACATCAAAGAAGGCTGGAGGATATATCTTCTCAAGGTCGCATAGGATAGTTGGTATCTTGTCTCTAAGACGCTCCAAAGCATCTATCCTGATATTTCTACTGCAGAGTTCCCTGAAGAATTGTCCCAACTCTGCAACTGCTCTGTATAAGTCAGGGCGGCCCAATCCTCTAAGGATAACAGGTAAAACCCTTTGAAGTAGGACATTGTAGTCATGAGTTTTCAACCCTTGTACCTTGTTTCCATCTGCACTGACTCTCCTTTCAGGGTTGGAAGCAAATCCATGTGGGAATCTCACACGTGACAGGACCTCGCAGAGTTCTTTTCTTTTTACCTTGTCCAAGACGTACACAGTTGGTGCCATATCCCATGGTTTACCTTCATCTTGCACCTGCAAATCATGTCTGATACCCAGGTGTGTCAAATCAATCCTAGATTTTAAGGTATATTTCATCTTGCCTTCAATATTAAGAAGTGTGCCAATAATGTTGTCACATATATTTTTCTCGATGTGCATCACATCAAGATTATGCCGCAGATCCAAATCTTTCCAATACTCCAAGTCCCACAAAGTGGACCTGCGGGTAAACAATAATCTCTCTTTTACCCTGCCACGCTTCTTTTTCCCGCTACCATTACCAGGATGGTTTCCTCGTGTAATATGCCTGACCTTCTCTAATTCCACTTGCAACTCATCGGCGGTGAGCCTCTTTGGAGCATCATGGTTTTCTTGCTTTGCATTGAACACATGTCTTTGGTATTTTCTAGGATGTGGCATGTCCTTGGCAAGGAAATGGCGGTGTCCAATGTAACATATATTGCTAAATATTGCGTATGACAGCAGATTCCTGTCACAGTGAATACATGCATTGTAACCATGTGTCGTTCGCCCTGACATAGTGCCCAAAGCCGAATAATCATGGATGCACCAAATTATAACAGCACGTAGAAAGAAATTAGTTGGTGGGCTGCTATATAGGTCTCGAGTGAGAACACCCCTCCATAGCTGTTGAAGTTCCTCCACAAGAGGCTCCATGAATAAATCATAATCCTTTCCAGGACTTTTTGGACCTGGGATGAGCAAGGCCATCATGTAGTTTGATTCTTTGGTGCAGACATTTGGAGGCATGTTGTAAGGGATAACAAGCACTGGCCACATGCTATATGTGGCGCTCTGGTGGCCAAATGGGTTAAATCCATCTGAAGCTAAGCCAAGTCTAATGTTTCTCGGGTCAGCAGCAAACTTTTTGTGTTTATGATTGAAGCTTTTCCACTCACAACCATGAGATGGATGGCTCATTACATTCTGATCTCTGTATCCTAGTTCCTAGAATGCCACAGTACATCCTCTCTTGTTTCAGCATCATGAAACAACCTCTGCAATCTTGGTATAATTGGAAAATGTCTCAGAAGATTATGAGGAATCCTCTTCACATCATCGCCATCTTTCCATCTTGATGATTTGCATTTCGGCCATTCACTTAAGTTGGCATAATCCTTCCGGAACAGAACACAATTATTCTTACAAACATGGATCATAGCATATCCAATTCCAAGCGCACGAAGGAAATTCTTCATTTTTTGTAGGTGTGTGGCAGCTCGAGACACATCTGGGAAAGATTTGCGGAAAGCAGCCAACATCGCATCGAATGATTTGTGGGTCATCCGCTCTGATGTCTTCACCTGAAGAAAGGTGGCCATAGCTAAGAATACTGACAGCTTATTTCCTAGGGTGACAGCCACGATGCAATGTTCCAACATGCGGGCCCACTGGTTTTCTTCTGCAGGTGAAACTTCACGGAATGCACAAGCATTTCGTAGCATTGTTTCAATGTTGATCAAACTCACTGGCTCTGCCACCACCACCTCCTCCTCCTCTTCCACCTGAGCATCAGGCAGATCAAGATGGTGATCTTCTACTTCCACGTAGTCAATAACATTGACGTTCACAGCTTCACCATGATGAACCCACCTAGTATATGTGACCGACATCCCATACAAGTGTAGATGATTTTGCACAGTTGACTCGGGTCTTGTAACTGAATTCATACAACTGCTACAAGGGCAGAGCACATCTGATTTCGGACCACCGTACTCAGCTCTGATAAAGTTCATGAAGTTTTCAACCCCCTCAACATATGCAGCGGAGAATCTTCAAGCAGAAGTTATCCAACTCATGTCCATCTGTTAGACATACAAACTAGTTCTTCTACTAGATATTACAGGAAAAACATATATGCTTTTTTATGAAGTCCAAAAAAATACCTAGGTCGACGTCTAAAGCTATGGCAAGATATTTGGACGAGCAGATCTAAGTAACGAAATATATGTAAAGCTAATTCAGCAAACAGATTTGGGTGCTAAATTATGGCAGGCTGTTTCAGCATTCAATGAGGCCGAGCACACAGCCATCAAACTATCGAAGGCCATCGCGGCAATAAAGATCGAGTATAAAATGGTGTAGAGCTATTTCACCTAACAGATTGGCTACTAGACCATGGCAATCTACATCACAATAAATATATGGCAGGATATTTTAGCAACTAATCGGCCTTGGCATGCCATCTCAGCTAAGCAGATTGAGTGCAGAATAGGGCAAGGAAGCTTCTTACGCAGAGCATATTGACTGTAAACTACTTTGGCAAACAGTGAGATTAATAGCGTCTATCAGCTAAGATTCAGCGCTACACCGACATGCACGGGGCCTCAGTCTAGAATGTGCGTACCGTGGAAGAAGCTGACCGCCGTGCGTCTCCACACGAACGTCGCCAGCGGTGGCGGCGCTGACCGCCATTTTCCTCCAGAAGAACGTCGCCAGCGGTGGCGGCGCGGCTATAGGACGGCAGTCTACAAGAGCGTACTATGGGAGCGAGAGGATCGTCGTGCGTCCCCTCGACGAACCGCGGCGCCAACGTATCAGTGCGGCGTGGAGGGCGGCTTTGGCGGAGCGAATGGAGTGGAGGGGGACGGGGGGAGGGGGTTTGGGAATATTATTGGCTAGTTGGCCGAAGGGCGGTTGAATCTAGGATTTGGGGGGAATTTTTGGGTGGGGGAGGATTTTCGCGCGGTGGGCGGGGGGAGTTTGGCGCATGGTCGGTTTCTCCAAGTGCAGTCCCACGTGTCAGTGAAGAGGCAAGCCGAAGTGCGATCCGTTTGCGTGAGCCGTGTGCAGGACCGAACATGTGTGGGGTGCAATGCGACCATGACGAAGTGCTGTGAGTGTACCGCCTTTTTCCTTTTAAACTAGGTGCCGCCCCTCAAAAAAATCTGTTGCTTCGCGATCCATCGATACTACTACTAGTAATCCGGTAATCCCGACTAAAACAGCGCGGCCGGGTCTTTTCCCGCGCGATATGCTAGGAGGTTGGCTTAGTTGGGTTTTTAGGACGAGTAATGCTACACCTACGTAATCCTGTTACGTAATTAACGTAATGTGAAACGTGTGAGCTGTTGATTGTAGATTGGGGGGAGGGAGTGGCCCACCACCATGAAAATCAGGGGAGGAGAGAGAGAGGCAATTTATGTTAACCCTTTCGTAGGTTCCTGTAGATGTAGAAAGATGTGAAATGCGTGAATGTGTAGTGGACGTACTATTGGAGTGCCTAAGATAAATTGTGTATGTATAGACCCTATGTGTTTATTTTACTTCGCATGTTAGCTTTGTCTTGGTTCAATAAAAAGCAGAGTTGGTGATGATGGTGTGCCTGTCATCCTGCAATATAGGCCGTCCGATCTATATCTAACGGATAGGAAGGAAACTATGACAATCTACCCACACTCCTCTCCACATTTGCAGATAAGGCCTTCCCTCGTTCATCCTTTTCTCCCACAAGATCTTGATCTTCCGTGCAACGCACGGGCATCTTGCTAGTACTCCTACAATATACTATATTATTGTGAAAGTTCATATACACCGGCCGAGATTAATGCAAACACGGCAGATTTTCATTACATTTCGAACTTTTATAGGAGAGAAAAATAAAATAAACCCGACCCTAAACCTATTCTACAGCGCGACCGACGTCCTCCATCTGCGATCTCTATGTACGGGGGCGGGGTTCAAGACATGTGAAGTGAAGGTGCGGTCTCCGGCGAGGAAGAGTAGAACACGGGATACGGACCAGCTAGTTGGCACTGTCGTGGGAATGATTCCGACAATAAGAGAGGTATAGGGTAACGGAGCATGTTCTATTGAGATGCATATGGGTGACACGGTGGTTTTAGCGAGTTCGGGCCTCTCACGGTGGAGATAACAACCCTACGTCTCGTGCTCCGGAGAGGCTTTGTTTTATCTGAGTATATATCCGGAGATTACTATATGTGTGTGTGAGAGAGGAACAGATCCCCATGCCTGAGCTAAGTCCTGAGACTAATGGTGAAAAGAGAGAGAGGTGGAAGAAAAAAGCCCCCAAGTCTAGTGGTGGGGGTGGCTTATATAGAGTGCGCCACCCCCTCACCTCCTATGTTACAAAGTGGAGGATCAATGCCATAATGCCTGCCCACAACAAAACCGTCATGTTGACTCTTTTTTCTTGGTCCTCGCATATCCGAGTGAGTTACATGGCCGAGTGGAGTGCCATGCTCCGAGTGGTTGTTGCCGTCCGAGTGACTTTCAAGTTGCGGTACATCTGGACGGCGATCTGGCCCAAGGGCCCAGTACAAAGTGTACGGTGTCCATGGGTAGGGTCTTTAGGTCAGGCCTGTTACCCTACCCCTAATACATGTCCTCGTCATTAGCCCCAGAATCGGTCGAGGTTGAGCGGGTCGAGTCGAGGTGTATTCAAGATGAGTCGAGTGCTCTGAGGCACTTATGAGCTTCCTCTGGTCACCCGGCGGTCTTATCTCCAGCGTGTTGCCTTGGCGGATTCCGCATCGCATGGTGTCCGAGTGAAATGAGCTCAAAGCGGGTCCGCGGAGGAGCTTTGAACTCACCTTATAGTAATTTTTTGGAGTGATTTGGAGCTGGTCCTGCATCGAGTGGCGATTACTCGGAATTTCTTCATGCAGGAACATGTCTTTTTTGTTGTTTGGCGTCGCCGGACCGGGCGGACCGTTCGAGTGGATACCATTCCAGTGGGGGGCACGCTGAGTGCACCTACTGGGTTTAGTCCCGAGATCGCCGCCGTCATTGCGGGCGATCGGCGGGAGTCTTAGAGCCTGTATTTTTTGTTGTTGTTCATCACTCGGACTGGTCAGGCCATACCGAGTGGCGATTACTCCAGTGGGGGCACGCTTAGTGCACCCACTGGGTGTAGTCCCCGAGACCGCCATCGACTGCGAGCAGTCGGCGGGGGTCTGAGAGAACTAAAACTCTTTTTAGCTGGTACTGATCGAACTTGTTGTTCTCTCGGATTGGTTTCTGTTTGCTTGATACAGCTTCTAAAGAGGAATCAGCAGTCGACTAGTTGGACGATCCTTGAGCAGCATTGATCAGCTCATCAGCAAGGCCCTCAGCAATGGTCTTGATGTTCCTGTCTCAGCTCACCAGCAAGGTACTCAACAATGGTCTTGACGTTCCTGTCAGCCGTCTGCTTTCGGTTGCAGTCGACCAGCACCATTCAGCGGGGCCGGTCAACTCGTTAACGAGGTATTCAGTAATGGTCTTGACGTTACTGAGTGTGGCTCACCTTGGCGACACGCTCAATCTCGTCCTTCTTCTTGATGGTACATCTCTGAGGTGGTGGCCGTGGCCGACCCGCACTTTGCTAAGCCCTCGAGTGGGAGGACTGATCACCACTCAGTAAGATTTTTCAAACTTAGGCGAGTACTGGACTGCAGCTAAGCCCCCGAGTGGGAGGATCGCTCACCACTCGGTAGGATTTTTTAAACTTAGGCGAGTACCGGACTGCTGCTAAGCCCCCGAGTGGGAGGATTGCTCACCACTCGGTAGGATTTTCAAACTTAGGCGAGTACTGGACTGCAGCTAAGCCCTCGAGTGGGAGGATTGCTCACCACTCGGTAGGATTTTTTATTACTTAGGAAAGTACTGGACTGCAGCTAAGCCCCCGAGTGAGAGGCAGACTCATCACTCGGTAGGATTTTTTATTACCTAGGCGAGTACTGTACTGCAGCTAAGCCCCGAGTGAGAGCGGACTCACCACTCGGTGGGATTTTTATTACTTAGGCGAGTCTTGGACTGCAGCTAAGCCCCGAGTGAGGCGGACTCACCACTCGGTGGGATTTTTAAACTTAGGCGATCTTGGACTCATTGCTAAGCCCCGAGTGGGAGGATTGCTCACCACTCGGTGGGATTTTCAAACTTAGGTAGTCTTGGATCTGCAGCTAAGCCCTCGAGTGGGAGGATTGCTCACCACTCAGTAGGATTTTTTATTACTTAGGCGAGTACTGGACTGCAGCTAAGCCCCCGAGTGAGAGGCAGACTCACCACTCGGTAGGATTCACTACAAGAAATATGTCAACTAGTGACCTTCTCTTAGTGACCCTAGCTGAATTGGTCATAAATCCACGGCCATTTCGCTTGGAAGGGCTCAAACCCTGAATTTCCTTACACCAAATGGTCATAAAGCAGACAAGAGTGGTCCATGACCTTATTTCTACCTGATTACGACCAATATAAATGGTCATGAGGTTGTGAACGTGGATGCATTAGTACTTATTGCTATGACTAGGCGCCACCCCATCAGTTTTGCCTATGTGTCATGTCCATGTGGCAGTTTTTGCCCTAGGTTGTGAAGCAACATATATTTCTGTCATTCCAAAAATTCCCAGAAAAATCTCATAAATTCTTTGGGTCATATCTTCATCAAATATGTAAAAACCCTTCCTTGCCTAGTTCATAAATAATTCAAAAATATTCATTTTCCTATTCTGTTCATAAAAACACTTTGTGAAGGAAGTACCACTTTGGCATGTCCAAATGGTATCCATTTTCTATAGTGCTTTCCTATGCCCAAATAACCATCCTCCACCAAATGATAGCTCAATCCATTCATTATTTTGAGCCCAGCTTCAACATTCGTATTTATGTCCAGTGTGGTACCACCTAGGCTCCTCCTTTTGAGCTGAAAATTTGTGAAGACGGTCTTCTTAGTAACTGATCATCCTCAGCCAAAACTCACGCCCATTAGTCATGTGCATTTCCTGTACCGCTAATCAAACACTTGGCTGCTTATTAATGTTTGAGCATCGATCGGTCTCCTCATGAGAATCTTATGTTGTGATTTTCTTCCTAACACCTACCTGGGGAGTGCCCAACCCACTAGACATGCCTAGGCCGCCCAGAACACATGGCAATGCCAAGGTCACGCGGTGACCATGCGGCGGGCATGCGAGTTTACGCGCTCTAGAGTTGGGGCCCTCGGCCACCGTCCAAACCTCGACGTATCGCCACCAAACCATGTATTTATGATTAAATAGGTACTTATGTAACTATAAATGATTTTTGGAAAAAATAAATAGCAAACTATGAGGCAGCTGCAGTTTAAATTTGACCCGCTTCCTGCTGAATCGACGGGAATTTGTCTTTTTCACCAGAGGTGGATCAAAACTTTTGAAACCCAACTATTTTGTCAATTGTGCATTAAATATGTCTTAGTATTTTTATCAAAACGATCTGGTGCAATTTTGCAACAAATATATGGTAAGTCCTTCACAAAAAAAACTCATTTCGGGCACTCGGAAAATGGAAAATGAATTTTCCGTGCAAAGAAAATGAAAACTCCCTTATGCAACATTTTTTGGAATTCCAAGATGCACCCTTGTGCACAATATGAGATCATTTGAACAAACTATGCCATGAATGTGGCCATAAGATTGATCATTTGGCTTGAAAGCCATGAATCTTCATGCATGATAGCTCATTTATGAGAACACTTTTTTAAAATAATTGTCATATTACAAGTTTATTATTTTTCCTGGAAACTTGGTCACATATAATGACACAATGCGAAGGTTTTCCAATTTTTTTGTTTTTTTGAATTTTTTGTGCCCGTTTCAAAATGCTGTCAAAACGGTGGGCATGACCGTTCCTAGCTAGTGGTTGAATCTTGGATTTTTTTTTTGGTGTTTCTCTGATTAAATAGATACTTATGTAACTAGAAATGATTTTTGGAAAAAATAAAGAGCAAACAATAAGGTAGTTGCAGTTCAAATTTGACCCGCTTCCTGCTGAATCGGCGGAAATTTGTCTTTTTCATCGGAGGTGGATCAAAACTTTTGAAACCTAACCACTTTGTTAATTGTGCATTAAATATGTCCTAGTAGTTTATAAAATTGATTAGGTCCAATTCTGAAACAAATATATGGTAGGTCCTTCACAAAAAAAAACTCATTTCGGGCACTCAAAAAATGGAAAATGAATTTTCTGTGCAAAGAAAATGAGAACTCCCTTAGGCAACATTGTTTGTAATTCCAAGATGCACCTTTTTGCACAATATGAGATCATTTGAATAAACTATGCCATGAATTTGGCCATAAGATTGATCATTTGGCTTGAAAGTCATAAATCCTCACGCATGATAGCTCGTTTCTGAGAACATTTTTTAAAAATAATTATCGTAGTACAAGTTTATTATTTTTCCTAGTAACTTGGCCACATATAATGACACAATGGGAAGGTTTTCCAATTTTTTGATTTTTTTTTGAATTTTTTATGCCCATTTCAAAATGCGGTCAAAACGGCGGACATGGCCGTTCCTAGCTAGTGGTTGAATCTTGGAAATTTTTTTGGTGTTTCTCTGATTAAATAGATACTTATGTACCTAGAAATGATTTTGGAAAAAATAAAGAGCAAACTATGGGGCAGTTGCAGTTCAAATTTGACCCGCTTCCAGCTGAATCGGCGGGAATTTGTCTTTTTCACCAGAGGTGGATCAAAACTTTTGACACCCAACCATTTGGTCAATTGTGCATTAAACATGGCCTAGTATTTCAGAAAATTGATTTGGTCCAATTTTGCAACAAATATATGGTAGGTCCTTCACAAAAAAAACCCATTTTGGGCACTCAAAAAATGGAAAATGATTTTTTCGTGCAAAGAAAATGAAAACTTTCTTAGGCAACATTTTTTGTCATTCCAACATGCACCCTTGTGCAGAATATGAGATCATTCGAACAAACTATGCCATGAATGTGGTCATAAGATTGATCATTTGGCTTGAAAGCCATGAATCTCCACACATGATAGCTCATTTTTTAGAACACTTTTTTTAAATAATTGTCGTATTACAAGTTTATTATTTTTCCTGAAAACTTGGTCATATATAATGACACAATGCGAAGGTTTTCCAATTTTTTGATTTTTTTTAAATTTTTTATGCCCATTTCAAAATGCGGTCAAAACGGCGGGCTTGACCGTTCGTAGCTAGTGGTTGAATCTTGGAATTTTTTTGGTGTTTCTCTGATAAATAGATACTTGTGTACCTAGAAATGATTTTTAGAAAAAAATTAAAGAGCAAACTATGAGGTAGCTGTAGTTCAAATTTGACCGTTTCCTGCTGAATCGGCGGGAATTTGTCTTTTTCACCAGAGGTGGATCGAAACTTTTTACACCTAAACATTTAGTCAATTGTACATTAAACATGGCCTAGTATTTTAGAAAATTGATTTGGTCCAATTTTACAACAAATATATTATAGGTCCTTCACAAAAATTCTTATTTGGGGCACTAGAAAAATGGAAAACCGATTTTCCGTGTTAAAAAAATAAAAACTCCCTTTGTCAATATTGTTTGCCAATCCAGGATGTAAACTTGTGCAAAATACGATATCATTTGAACATATATTTGATAGGTATTTTACAAAAAAAACTCATTTTGAACTCTTTAAATTCTTTGCTGCGTTGTGATTGGTCAATAGACGTATCACGCGGATCATGCTCAAACACCGTTGGATCTGCGAGCATCCACGGCAGCCCTCACCCCCTCATCCTCTCACCCACGTAACCCTAACACAGCCGGCTCTCCTCTTCCTCGCGTCCCCTTCTCTCCCACAGCCGCCAGCCCCTCGCTCCCTCCGATCCCCGCCGCCGCCTCCCCGATCCACTTCTATCCCTTTCCCCAAACACACCTCACTGCCTCTCGCAGCTTTCCTGCAAGTCCCTCCGCCGTCGCCCCATCTCGCACCTCGACTGCAAGTCCCTCAACCGTCGCCTCCTCCTCATCCCAGCCGACGACAATCACCCCTCTCCGCTGTAGCGTGCCCTCCTCCTCCTACTCGAGTCAGATCCGGACACCCCAGGCTCGGATCCGTCCGCACCCTACCCTTCCCTCCACTCCTAAACCCACATAGGTCTCTGCCCGGCTCGATCCCAATTCCCATTCCCTCTCCCTATCTCTCTCTCCATGGCCGCCGCCACCGCTTCCATGGCCCGCAGGCTGCTCTCCCCGCCTCCTCATCTCCCACCGCCTCGCCTCCCAGGTCCACCCAGCAAGCCCGTGGCGGCGAAGAGATCTTTGGGCCCCGCGCCGTCGCCGCCTCGTCGCTCCTCTTTCACGGTGTCGGGGGCGCCAGGGGCATGGCACGGCGGCCGGGGGCCGACGGGTAATCCCCCGCGCGGGGTGGCTGCGGGGCAGGGGACCGGGCGCCCACGGAGATGGCGCCGCTGTTCCCGGGCTGCGACTACGAGCACTGGCTGATCGTCGTGGACAAGCCCGGCGGCGAGGGCGCCTCCAAGCATGAGATGATCGACTGCTACATCCACACCCTCGCCAAGGTCCTCGGAAGGTACCCATCCATCCATCCGGCCTCCGTCCCGTTGCGAGAGCGGCTCAGTCAGACTCTCTCGCTACTCGGAAATGAGTGACAAAGACTACAAATTTGAGTCTTGTTTGGGCTGGGAGGCCAGCTCAGTGTTGCTTTCTGTCAAGTACTGTTCATGCAAGCCTGATGATATGATGTTATCTGTCTCTGAATGTGTAGCAGCAAGGAGGAGGCCAAGAGGAAGGTTTACAACGTCTCATGCCAGCGCTACTTCGGGTTCGGGTGCGAGATTGACGAGGAGACGACCATCAAGCTTGAATGTTTTCGTGTTATCCACATGTAAAATTACCAGAGCTAACAAACATGTCTGCTTGTCCTTTCGGTAGATGGGAGCATGCCTAAGTACATCTGTTGGTTGTGCCGCAGGGATTCCTGGTGGCATCCACGAGCATGCTTACCTCATGTTTTTTCTCTGGTTGTATTTAAATGAAATCAAATTGCTCAATAGGTAGCCATTGTTGGTATCTATAATTGTAGTGGTCAAACTGGAGTTCTGCTGTTTTGATTTTCTTGCTTGTACTATAGATGTCGTGCTCTCATATGCTCTGTTTGTTCGATCTCACTCTCTGACATTGGTTCACTAATGCTTGTCCATTAATCCAGAGTACAGTGAGCATGTATGTTGATGAATGTTAAAACCAACTTTAAGTAGTGGTGCAAGTGCAACTAGCTAGCTTGCATGCAAGATCTCCTACCAGTACTTGATTGTTCTCATTCATTATTGTGCAGGAGCGCCTTCTTGTTCATATCCATTTTTTCAATTAATGCCAACATCTACATATACCACTTCCAGAAACTAAGAATGTTCATAGTAATTTGAAAAGTATCTCATGCTTGATGCTTATACACTTGCATACACATCCCTCCTCCTCCTCTTCTCTTCTTCTTCCTCCCCTCGTCTCCCCCAATCTGATGTGTGTGTGCATTTATTTTTGCAGGTTCGTGAAGAGGCCCCTTCTGGTGTTGTGAAAGAAGGGGGCTGGCCATGGAGAAGATCCCGCGGCGAGCTCCTCAGGGTAGGTTATCCCACAGATCTCCTCAATTGGGATGTGAAGATGCAGAACTTCTGTTTGTTCGGGAGCTGCTTTATTATGTCAAATGCACCAGATACTTACGATTTCTTTTATGATCTTGTGGCTGGGCTAGAGCAAAAACAGAGTTGCATATGATTTCTAGGTACTAGTAGAGGATTAGTTCAGCTGTTATGCAACCAATAACCCTTCATATATACTGCATGTTGTTGTTTACTGAAACCAAATAAATTATCTACATGAAACAGAGCTTAAAATTTGCGCCGAAGATCACCATACTAGTATGAGGTGCCTTTTGCATTTTTCTATTTGTGCTGCTATTACTATGGCATGCATTGTCTGTGTTTAAATTTTGTGCTGCTGCTTCAGATCACTAAGGATTGCTGGTACCTTTTTATGTCTTGTGTACTAGCGTTAAAATATTACAGCAAAATACATCTTTATTTTGAATAACATTATATGAGATTAGCAAGAAAGTATATGGTTTGAAATATTTTGGCGCTAACCTTGTTCTCAATTATTTTGTAGACTGCTTTCAATGGGGGAAGAAGCTTAGAGAACTTCAATTAAATAGAAGAATTATCCATGATTTCATTGCTGTGAAGGTGATTGAGTTGGTGTTCTATACCAGTTCCTTATTTACTTTGATGTACTGTTTCATAGGGCATAGTTATCCATGTTGCATTCCAATTCCTTATTTGACTAGATGCTTCAAACGATGAGGCTAGTTGATTATCCATGTTGCATGTGAATGGGTTGAGTAGATAGAATTGGAGTGAGCAGATCACTATATGACTAAGGAAAAGTCAGTAAGTATGTGTAGGAAAATATCATCGTTCTTGCTCACTTTGCAAAAATGAAGAGTACTAGAAATTGTCCCCTTTCACAAATATTTGTTGTTTGCTGATGGTTATACGTCTTTTGCTTGATCTATTATGATTCATGCACACAGGTTGGCTACAAATAGCCCTAGTTATAGATATTTTTTATTATGTTATACATTAATGTATGTTGTTATTATTTGTATGTGTGATGCTTTCAGCCTGTTTTACTGTTTCCTCCTCGATTGATGTATTCATGTAATGTTACATTCTTGTAGGAATTCAAGTTGTCTGACCGAGAGCTTGCCCATCAGAGGGAGCAATGAATACATTGTTAGGATAGTACCAGATGTGCTCCTACGTGTTGAACAATGTTATGTAGTAGTGAGATAAGGCAAATTATGTAGACATTGTATTCCTGTGTAATGAAATTTTGTATTCCCTGTGTACATGTTGCTTTAATGCCTGATTGTGAAAATTACTCAATTTCCATGATAGTACCGGGCCTGAATAGGCCACGAGACATACCAAGGTGGTATAAACGTGGTATGAGGTGAAAAGGCCATGGCCCAAACAATATTTTTCTGGAAGGACGAAAACTAATAAGAAATGCATTATAAGAGGCCATGGCCCAGAAATAAAAAGGCTAAACTGTGGGCTTGGCCCATGTAGTCAACCAAATTAATAAGGAAAAAATATTCTAAAAAGGCCGAATTAATGGGCTCGGCCCATATAAACATCGAATCGGACCGGGCTGAATCTTATCCACGTCAGCTTGCCACGCTGGATCATGTGGCTTGGGGAGGCTGCTAGTGACCAAAATTTTGGTAAAAGAACCAATGACCTTTTACATATCACAGAGAAGGTCACTAATTTCAGTTTACGACCGCCAGCTTTTGACATTCAGTTTTTGGTCAAAAAAAGGTCGCAAATGAAAAACAATGACCATTCAGTGACCAATAGTGGTGGTCGCAAGTTGACATATTTCTTGTAGTGATTTTTTATTACTTAGGCGAGTACTGTACTATAGCTAAGCCCCCGAGTGAGAGGCGGACTCACCACTCGATAGGATTTTTTATTACTTAGGCGAGTACTGGACTGCAGCTAAGCCCCCGAGTGAGAGGCAGACTCACCACTCGGTATGATTTTTTATTACTTAGGCGAGTTTGCTACAGAGTGTGATGTGAGGTTTGATCATACGAGTAACTTAGTCGTTCCCGTGTTGGGGGTGTAGAGGTAAAGACATGTCCAACTGATGGTGACGCGCGAGGCGGCCGAGGGGCGATGAGGTGTACAACCGAGTGACGACGCGCGGGGCGGCCAAATGGGGAAGACGTGCACAACCGAATGGCGACGCACGGAGCGGCCGAGCGGTGAAGACGTGCACAACCAAGAGGCGACGCATGGAGCGCCCGAGTGGTGAAGACGTGCACAACCGAGTGGTGTGGTGCGGGACGGCTGAGTGAGGATGTGCGAAGTGGCCGACTGACATATTGCGTGTCCAGCCAAGTGGCTGAAATGGTCTTCGAAAGAGTTAGCCAGATGCTTTCGAAGCTAATGTAACGATGAGGTCGGTGTAGTTTGGTTGCGACACAACAAGACCGGCGTGACAACTGAGTCTGAATAAGAATGAAGATGGCGTGCAGAGCGTCTAGGTGATTATATAACTTGTCAAAGTGGCGGATCGAATGCACTTGTTGAGGTGAAGGATCTGACTGGTGATGAAGTACTTGACTACTCAGGAGAGTGTCATTCCAAATGAGATGCAGCCTCCAAGTGCGGCGTAGCCCCTGAGCGTACTACAGGCTTCGACAACGGACATGTTGGAATACGAGAAATATAGTTTTGAATGGATGATTTGTAATTTATCGAGTCGGACTCGGGTAAAGATGAGGAGAAGCTTCCGAGTGATGCTCGAAAGAGGCAAACTCGCAAGGAGTGAAGTGTGCAGTTTAATTATAAAAGGGACTTATCAGTCTCATGCTTGACGAGGTCTATGTCATTGATATGATGAAGAGGATTCCTTAGAGGGGTTGGACGAATGTGTTTGAAGCCAGCAGGTGACAAGGTCGGTGTTGTGGTGCGCTAGGACCGGTATGGTGACTGGGTTCGAGTAGCGATGAAGTTGGCGTATAGGGCCGTCGAGTGATCACGTAACTTGTGTAAGAAAAACGGCACAAGCCAACGAAATAATTTCTCGAGGAAATTTGATGTGTGCTGAAATGATTTGTGTCAATAACACCCATAGACACCCACTGGGAGTGCAAGGGGCTTGCTGGTTCAAAACCAACAAGATTCTAAAAGATTGAAGATCTAGTCGAACTTGACGAAGTGAAGGATCCAATTGGACATGTTGGAGTGCTAGCTCAAATAAAATGGAAGTATAGTGTTCCGACTGAGTTGCAGCCCCCGAGGACTGATGCAAACTCGAAATGAAGAACAGATGGTGTTCGTGAATGACGTATGCGTTAAAAAGAAAGTTGGACTCAGGAGTGAGTACTAAGCAAGTATGTGAAAATAAGAAACCGAGCGTAGGGGCACACTCGGTGGCGTGGCCTCCGAGTGAACATGATTTGTGAACTACAGGATACTCAGGCACGGGGAAATAATAGATTGTAGTTCTAGAATGACTTAGCTGTCTGAAGGCGCGTGGGGCGGCAGAGTGGTGAAGACGGGCACAACCAAGTGGCAACGCTCGGGGCGGCCGAGTAGAGAAGATGTGTTCAATGGATGGCAATGCGAGGGGCAACCGATTGATGTAGATGTGTCCAACTGAGTGGCGACACACGGGGCGGCCGAGTGGTTATGAGGTGACCAACCGAGTGGCGACGCGCGGGGCGGCCGAGTGGTTATGAGGTGACCAACCGAGTGGCGACGCGCGGGGCGGCCGAGTGGTTATGAGATGACCAACCTATGGCGACGCGCGGGGCGGCCGAGTGGTTATGAGGTGACCAACCTATGGCGACGCGCGGGGCGGCCGAGTGGTTTGTAGGTGACCAACCGAGTGGCGACGCGCGGGGCGGCCGAGTGGTTATGAGGTGACCAACCTATGGCGACGCGCGGGGCGGCCGAGTGGTTATGAGGTGACCAACCTATGGCGACGCGCGGGGCGGCCGAGTGGTATGAGGTGACCAACCTATGGCGACGCGCGGGGCGGCCGAGTGGTTATGAGGTGACCAATCGAGTGGCGACGCAAGGGGCGGCCGAGTGGTTATGAGGTGACCAACCTATGGCGACGCGCGGGGCGGCCGAGTGGTTATGAGGTGACCAACCTATGGCGACGCGCGGGGCGGCCGAGTGGTTATGAGGTGACCAACCGAGTGGCGACGCGCGGGGCGGCCGAGTGGTTATGAGGTGACCAACCTATGGCGACGCGCGGGGCGGCCGAGTGGTTATGAGGTGACCAACCTATGGCGACGCGCGGGCGGCCGAGTGGTTATGAGGTGACCAACCGAGTGGCGATGCGCGGGGCGGCCGAGTGGTTATGAGGTGACCAACCGAGGCGACGCGCGGGGCGGCCGAGTGGTTATGAGGTGACCAACCGAGTGGCGACGCGCGGAGCGGCCGAGTGGTTATGAGGTGACCAACCTATGGCGACACGCGGGGCGGCCGAGTGGTTATGAGGTGACCAACCGAGTGGCGACGCATGGGGCGGCCGAGTAGTTATGAGGTGACCAACCTATGGCGACGTGCGGAGCGGCCGAATGGTTATTAGGTGGCCAACCGAGTGGCGATGCACGGAGCGGCTGAATGGAGTAGATGTCTCCCGCTGAGTGGCGAGGCGCGCGGGGCGTCGGAGTGAAGTATACGCGTCTGGCAGAGCGGCGACGAGCGGGGCGTCCGAGTGACGTAGACGTGTCCTGCAGAGTGGCTATGCGCGGGGTGTCCGAGTGATGTAGACGCGTCCCACTGGGTGGCGATGCGCGGGGCGTCCGAGTGACGTAGACGCCTCCCGTGGAGTGTCGATGCACGGGGCGTCCGAGCGATATAAACATGCCCCACGGAGTGATGACGCGCCTTGTCCTCTGACTTGCGCTCAGGTACTGGATGAGGAATCCGTCCGAGTGAACTCGAGTTCATGGCCGAGTGAACTTGAGTCTGTGTCTGAGTGGCTTTATCTAACTGAACTCTTGACCAATCTAGTCGCTACCGTCCGACTGAAAAATCCATCGGGTGACCCTGCAAGTTAGTTGCAAGTACGGCCGCGAAGTTGAAGGCCGGACGGTTATACATGCATGCATGCATGCATGAATTTACTAGTGCGAAACCGGTGGGTTGTTGGAAGCAATTGGATATCTTGGCGGTTAATAAGGCGATTAATAATCCCCGTCAATTGGCCGGTTAATAAGGCGATTACCGGTCAATCCTTGGCAGAATTATGAGACCGACGTTCATAGGCGTGCATTTAATGATTGCCGGTGAAGCCGCATACGTGTGGGAGATCCGGAGATATCCTTCTGATTCCGTTTTCCCTGCATGCAGTTAATGCTTGATTAGGTGGCCCATGTTATGAAAGCACTTACCAGCCATTTATTCCTTCAATCCCGAACGACCGTCGCTGCCGCAACGCGCCTCCACCATCGAGACCGCCGCATTTACCAGCACGAGAGGCGGCAACGGCCGACGCCGCCGCAGCGCCGCCCACCACCGAGACCATCGCACGGCCGCACCGGAGGCGGAGCGCTGCCTGCCCGCACCGCCACCGCAGAGGTTGCCGGCGAGCAGCCGTGAACACGAGGCCGGAGTCGATGGCGAGGTGAACGGCGACGACGGAAGTGTGTGTGACTCAATGACGGGGTTGGAGACGATGATGACGCGGACGCCGCTGGTGGCTGCGCGCAGAGGCGCAGTCGGCGGTGCCGAGGTCGGGGACAACAACGGGGCGGATGGAGCCGGAGGTCATCCGTGGAGGCGCAGTCAGCTGTGCTGAGGTTGGAGACGACGACGACCGCGCGCAGAGGCGTAGTCGGCTGTGACAAGGTCGAAGGCGACGACGTGGCGGATGGCGCCGATGGTCGTCCGTGGAGGCGCAGTCGGTTTCTTGCTTTCGCGCCGATTCAAGCGATTAGCTCATGCGGATGGGAGGCCAGCCAACCTGAAGGCCGATAGTTCTCCTTGTACGTGCTTGGATGGATGTACGTTTTCCTTCTGCTTGCGATGCTTTGCTCGTTGTGCAGATGAACAGTATAGAAAATGTATTAGAAGATGAAGATCAAAGCAAATAGAGGGCACCAGCCGGAACCGATGTGCCACTGGTGGTAGAAGAAATAACCATCTGCATCATGGCTCGATAGACGCCATGCCCCGCGGTGGGCGCCAACTGTCGTGGGAATGATTCCGACAATAAGAGAGGTATAGTGTAACGGAGCATGATCTATCGAGATGCATATGGGTGACACGGTGGTTTAGCGAGTTCGGGCCTCTCACGGTGGAGATAGCAACCCTACGTCTCGTGCTCCGGAGAGGCTTTGTTTTATCTGAGTATATATCCGGCGATTACAATATGTGTGTGTGAGAGAGGAACGGATCCCCATGCCTGAGCTAAGTCCTGAGACTAATGGTGAAAAGAGAGAGAGGTGGAAGAAAAATCCCTAAGTCTAGTGGTGGGGTGGCTTATATAGAGCGCCACCCCTCACCTCCTATGTTACAAAGTGGAGGATCAATGCCATAATGCCTGCCCACAACAAAATCGCCATGCTGACTATTGGTCTTCGTGACATCCGAAAGTGAGTTACATGGCCGAGTGGAATGAGCTCGCCGAGTGGAGTGCCATGCTCGAGTGGTTGTTGCCGTCCGAGTGACTTTCAAGTTGCGGTACATCCGACGGGCGATCCGCCCAGGGCCCAAAGACAAAGTGTACGGTGTCCATGGGTAGGGTCTTTAGGTCAGGCTTGTTACCCTACCCCTAATACATGTCCTCGTCAGCACACCATGCCTGCCGCCTCCCATGCCCTACTCATCCTCTGAGGAGTCCCCGACCTCGGCGGTGCTGGACGTTGGACAGCGGCAAGTAGGACGGTGGTCGACAATGTTCTGCCGTCGGGCCGCCGGCGGGCCACCGCCAGCGGTCACGTCTGCGTTCGGCTACGCCGCTATTGCATCACGAGAGGCGACTTGAGCAAGCGCGGCGACCTCGAGATTCATCCCCGAAGACAAGCTCTCCCGCAGAGCGTTCGCGCTTGCGGTCATGGCGGATGTGGTGCCAGGTAGGAGGATGATGCGCTATGGTGTGGAGGTTAGCTGCGCGTTGCCGCTTTAAGTAGCGCATTCCGATGAGGCCAAGCGTCCTGGTGCGTCATTAAGTCACCTGAGTTGGTTCCTCGGGCACCGAGCCTCTTAACGACGGCATACGGGCGGATGGCATGAATGTGGGCAGCTGGCGCCGGCTGGGAACGCACCGCGCGACGGCTCGAGGGACGAGGGTTTTTGGTGTGCCAGGGTAGTCAGCTGCGTTCATGGCAACATTGGAGATGCCCTTTGCTCACATGCGATCCCCGCATGTCATTGAAAAAGCAAGACGACCCGGCATGGTCTCAGGTCCTGAGGATGCAGTTGGCCGTGCTACACCACTCCGCGGACGCGTCGCGGCGCCCCGTGCATCCTTGACGAGCCGGGTGTTGGTGTGTCTTTGCATTGTGGCCAAAGTGCACCTTACGAAAATTTCGGTCATGACCCAAAGATTGGTCTTTGTTCGGATGGTTGCCATTTTTTTGGCATGCCAATGAACTCTAGCCAACTCTAGTTCATTTTTCTTGCCAATGTCAGCCAAATGATGGGCAACCAAAACCTCAACCAAATTTTTTGCTACCCAATGCTTTGATGGGGCAACCTTGGGCACAAACCAAACATACTGTTGGTCGTGCCACATCACTGACGACACCCTCGGCACACTGAAACCGACCGTGTCTAGCGACGATGAGTGTGTTGCTCACCGCGGTCGCCGTGTCCAGAGGCGGTGCTAGAGCTGCGCCACTTTGTTGGCCCCCACGACCCACATGAATGGTAGCCGGTGGCGAGGAGGTCGTGGGCCAGCTCCTACATTGGACTAGTCTGCGCTACGTCATCCCGACAGGTGTGCCCCACATGTCGGTTTCCCTGATTTCCCGGCCATATTCGAGCGTCGGTGCTCCGCGTTGCGCATTAGGCCTTTCACTATCTAAGCCAAGCGAGACAACTTATTGTTTATTTGAGCCGTTCAAGTATAATCATGTGGCGTTTTCTTATTTCTCATTCCTCTCCAACCCTCTTCTCCATTGATCATGTCGCCCTCCGGTCGTGTCCATCCTCCCGCATGCCTCATTTGAACATTCCACCGAGTATCATTCGCATGTGGGCCTAGACCATGCTTGTATTTCCAATGTTTTGTACTTTTTCGACATGCATACAAACAAACGGTTCATTTAAAGTTTCACTTTGCCTCCACTACGTGTCGCTTCGCGTCTTAGTTTTGACATCCCATTCGGTTCATGCCCCGACACATGTTGACGAGATCGATTGATGTCCAGAGATCAATTGCGTGTCATGCAAGGAGATAAAGGTTTGGTCTGTTTCTATGATAGAAATGACCCGCGGGGTCTGTGGGGATCAGATGGAGTATATTGTACGTTCATAAGCGAAATGAAAGTATTGTACCCACCCTAGTCCTCTTTCAATCGATCTTCGGACCCCGAGATGAAATCGAGAGAGAAGAGTGGGGGCATGTGTGATACCTAAGGCGGCTTCAAAATTTTGAACTGGTGATCATAGCATCCGCAAATCATATATAAAGGGTATTCAATGTTCGTTTCATTTTTGAACGTACAATATACTCCATCCTATCCTTTCTAGTTTACATATAAGTTTTATGTGTAGTCAAAGTATCTCTACTTTGATCAAAAAAGTATCAACATTCAACAACGCCTAATCAATATTGTTAGATTCGTACGTACTCCTAGATTTGTATTTTAGATGGTTTCCAATTTGTTTTCAACCACGTGAATGCGCTTGTTCTCGCGCATGCTCTTCCTACTAGGATTTCGCCACATATAGCCAGTCCAATAGTAACTTTTTTTAAGCTCCCTGTCCAATAGACTAGTGGAGTAATGACAACATATGTACTAGAGTATGCAGTACTCATAGTAGTACTCCCTCCTTCCGTTTATATAGGGCCTATGTGGAGGAGAGATATCTGAAAAAGTAAGGGGAGTGAGCTCTCATGCAAGAGCCTAGCTATATACGCATTCCTAGTTAAAGACAATAAATATGAAGAAAGAGATAGAGAGGAGATGGAAAAAGTACTAATACCATAGCCAACCTTATAATTTTTTTGCGGGAAATAGCCAACCTTATAGCCCACACTACTGTATGAGTGCACATAATAGATGATGGCTATAGATGACATGGCAGTTCCTTATAGCCATCGACTGGCTATATTATTAACCATGCTCTAATGCATTTTTCAGAACCACATTTGACTATTGACAAGATTAGTAGTACATGAGATGTATAATGTGAAAATTATATCATTGGAAGCTCCTTTCACATACGAATTTGACCGTATGCTTTGTGTAAGTTGCATGTCATATATTATTACTCTAACATTTTGTCAAAGTTAGCCTCAAAAGCACATTAGGCCTCAGATAGTAAATGGAAGGAGGGAGTAGTAGTGGAAGTGGATCCTCCGACGTAGGTATCCTCGCCTTACCCTCCCTTTCGTCACTTCATCGGCAGACCCCATGCTTGCTAGGCCCTGCATGTCGGCTTACTCAATGGGTTCGCCACGCCGTGGGATCCTCATCCGTAGTATACCCCTCTGCTTTATTTACTCCGCATAAAGTGGAGGGAGTGGTAGTATAAATGACGCGGGCGGGGGAGGGGGAGGGACGTCGGTTTGGTCTCAACTACGGTCCCACAAGCGAGCGAAGACGCAAGACGAAGCGTGTTCCATTCGGTGAGCGACGTGGAGGGTCCAGCGTGCCGGGCTGCAATGTTAACGCGACAAGAGCGATGAATGGTCAAAACCGATTGACCGGTCGTCACCGGAACCACTATTCACACCAAAACCTTCGCTGCTCGGCCTACGCCAGCCACTGCCCTAAAACCACACCTAATCTCCAGCCCCTTCCCCCACCTTTCGATCCCCTAGCCCGCATCAAGCGTCCCCTAGTTCGCCGGAAAGCCATGGTGCGCCGCAAGATCACGTACTACAAGATGCTGATGTCGGAGCGCCGCGCAGAAATCGCGGCGGCGGTCGGCGCCACAAACCTCCATTCCCAAGATTGCTTTGCGGCGGGCCAATCCCCAAGTTCTCTGGAGCCAAGTTACGAGGAGAAGGAAGCCGATCCAATGTTCATGGCGGAGGTCGCGGCGCAGAAGGCCCCCGATGGGTATGAGACAATGGACGTCGACTTCGTGTCGGCGTCCGAGTCCCCCATGGTGCAGGCGGACCAGTGGTTCAACCTGACGATACTAAAGGAGGACCAGGAGGCAGAGGCTCAACTCGACGCAGAGCGCGCGCATGCCGCTGCCATCGAGGCTCTCCTGCAGGCGGAACCGGATGTCGTGGATGTGAACCGGGCGGCGGAGGCTCAACTTGAGGCGGAGCGCATGGATGCCGCTGCCATCGAGGCCCTCCTACAGGCGGCACCGGACGTCCTGGACTTGAACCGGGCGGCAGAGGCTCAACTCGATGCGGAGCGCGCGGATGCCGCTCTCATCGAGGCCCTCTTGCAGGCGGAACCGGACGTCCTAGACTTGAACCGGGCGGCGGAGGCTCGACTCGACACGGAGCGCGCGGATGCCGCTGCCATCAAGGCCCTCCTGCAGGCGGAACCGGACGTCCTCGACTTGAACCGGGTAGTGCTCTCGTCCGTGCAGAGCGCCCACACACTCCTCGTGAACGAGTAGCTGGAGGCCGAGGACAACCACGGTGCGGAGACACACGTCGGTAGCTACGGCTGGTTCGCGCCGGCAGCCAAAGACGACGAGGCCGTCTCGCTCTGCGAGCAGTGTGTGACGCCCTCGATTCAATCGTACACTAATCATACACGCAAATGTGTATGATCAAGATCAAGGACTCATGGGAAGATATCACAACACAACTCTAGACACAAATTTAAAATAATACAAGCTTTATATTACAAGCCAGGGGCCTCGAGGGCTCGAATACATAAGCTCGAAAACACAAGAGTCAACGGAAGCAACAATATCTGAGTACAGATATAAGTTAGACAAGTTTGCCTTAAGAAGGCTAGCACAAAAGCAACATTGATCTAAAAGGCAAGGCCTCCTGCCTGGGAGCCTCTTAACTACTCCTGGCCGTCCGCGGCCTCCACGTAGTGGTAGGCACCATCGATGTAGTAGCAGCTTGTAGTCGAAGGTATGCCTCGATCCCGGCTCCACCATCTGGTTGCGACATCCGAGAAGAATGGAAAAGGGGGAAAGGAGGGCAAAGCAACCGTGAGTGCTCATCCAAAGTACTGCAAGCAAGGATCTACACTACATATGCAACATTATCAAAGGAAGGTCAGATATGTGGACCGGGCTGCGTAAATGCCGTAATAGAGAGAAGGCCTAGTCCTATCGAAGACTAGCATCTCCCGAAACCACCATCTTGCAGCAACAGGAGGGAGTAGAGTAGCATAAAGTAAATTAGTAGTAGTATTATCAACTCGCCGAGATGCTTTCGACTCCGCGAGAAAGCAATCCCGAGCCATACTATCCAGCTTATCATCACAATCCATTTCTCATCACAAGTATCCAGTTCTAGTTGTATCGATCGATACAACTCCAAGTGTCCGCTATCGAGGACAGGCTATCAATAGATGTTTTCACCGCAGGGTGCACCAACTTACCCACCACGCCGATTAACTCCGCCGACACACTTTCCTGGTCATGCCCGCCTCGCCAAACAATACGCCGCAACCCGACCTAGGCTTAATAGAGAGGCCAGCACGCGGACTAAACCTATGCCCCTAGGGGTCATGGGCCATCTCCCGAACTCCCAGACGCTATGTGACGCTGCCGGTGAGCAGACCTAGCTACCTCCTTCAACAAGGCAGGTGCTTATGCAGTCCAACCCGCGCGCGCGCCGCCAACGCCGACGCCTATTAAGCTTCTACTGATGCATACGACGCAGTAACGCCCATACTATGCCCACGTGATGGTTAGTGCTATCGGGCCGAGGCCCCTCGGATCAAATATCCAAATCATAGTGGATTAGGAGCACGCGGTAACAAGCAAATACTCACTTAAAGATGTGACCCGCTGTTCTGCCTCGAGGACTTGCGGCAAGGGCTAGGAATGCCCGCCACACCTCTTAATTATCTCGCGGGCACCTCCGTGTCAACCTGCTCCACATCACTCGCTGGTACCCCTCGTGGTCGCACCCGCCTTTCCAAGTAACAAGTGGTAAAGTACAAGTATCCATGTGTCCAAACATCAAGGGGAAAACCCTAGGAATCACCCCCGGTGAATTCCACTCGATGTAATCATCAAGGTGAACGTAATTGGAACCACCCCCGAGGTTCACTCTTGAGGGGTTGCACGACAGAGTCATATCGAAGTGGTTATATGAATCACCTCGATGACCATGATCGAATAGCTACACTACAGGGTTAACATTAGAAGTGTTGTAGAGGTCTCACCCTCGGCACTCGATAGTAACCCAGTAGTGTCGAGCAACTAAGGGGAAAGTGATGTGCGGTGCCGGGGCCTGGTCTTCGATCCCGTTGATCGGGTCTTCAATGATGAAGTAGGGGCAATAAGGACAAGGTGGGGGTCACTGATGGATCAATAACTAACCTATTCTAAGCAGTTTAGGATAAGCATGTAAGGTACAACAGCAGATACAAAAGCAGGCTATGCATCAGAATAGGAGCAAACAATTATAGTAGCAAAATCTAATGCAAGCATGAGAGAATAGAATGGGGTATATCGGGATGATCAAAGGGGGGGCTTGCCTGGAAGCTCCGCTGAAAGGAAAGAAGGGTCGTCGTCAACGTAGTCGATCACAGGGACATCAACAATGGTCTCGGGGTCTAACGGAGAGAAGAGGGGGAAGAAACAATAAATACAGAGCAAACAAGAGCATAACAGGACAACAAACAAAGCTAGATGTGTTCTAACGTGGCACTACACGATACCGGCAAAAGGGGAGAACATCCGGGAATGTTTCCCCGAAATTTGGCATTTTCGGACAGACGAACCGGAGGGGGACGGTTGCAGGTTCGCTATGCTAGGGACGTGTGGTGGACAAACGGACCGCATATTCATATTCGTCTCGTCGTTCTGAGCAACTTTCACATATAAAACTTTTTCATCCGAATTATGGTTTATTTTCTATGAATTTTCAAATTTTTAGCAATATTTCGAGATTATTATTAATTCGGAAATAATGATTAAAACTCTATGGTATTCATACTGTACACAGATTGTACAGAGGTCGATAAAGGTCCAGGGGTCCCAGCTGACCCGATCATCAGTCCAGCCAACAATCAACTGTTTGATCTGTTGACTTGTCAAACTACAGATTAGCCTGTGTCATTGGCACACACTTTAAAATAGCATATTATTTATTTTAACTTCCTGGTTTAATCTAACGTTGGGTCCCACATGTAATAGACTGGCATTTTATTTAGAGGATTAATTTAGCACTTGAGGGCCACATAGGCTCAACGTGGGGGTGGCTAGTACTAGAGAGGGATTAGTCCCTAATTGAATTTTGGGCCGGCTTGGTGGCACAACCAGCCGTGAGGTTGTGCGCACACACGCACATAGCATGGCCACGGCCATGGCCATTTGTAGCAGCTAGAGCAGCAGCTTAGTAGCGGCAACAGGAGGTAGTAGCAGCAACAGCAGCACGAAGGTGCAGAGCAAAGGAGCAATGGCGGCAGCGCAACGGCAGTGCAAGAGCGGCGGCAGCAGCAAGCAACGCAGCCGCGCAGGGAGCAGAGCAGCGAAGCAGCGAGCAGCCACAGCGGTTGGTGGGCAACCGCGGCGAGGACGTGTGGGCGCCGACAAAGAGCGGCAAAGAATAGCTTCAGAGCAGCAACAAGACACACGCACGACGATAGCAGATGCGCGAGCTCGGACGAGCTCGGGGACGGAGGCTACCGCAAAGAGTCGAGGGGGCAAGCAGGGGGGAATGGAGGAGGAGCTCACATAGAGCTCGTGGGCGCGATCGACGAAGGCCGGGGTGGACCAGAGCAGTGGCAAACGTCGTCGGACGCCGGCGATGTATCGATGAAGATGTGCCCGATGCCGAGCGTACTGGGCGTCCTAGTTCGAGCCCTTCGGCGAGGGCGAAGGAGACGGCGATGGCGGAGCTCCTCGACGTCTTCTCAGGCGCTCGGGTGGACGGTGGCCGCGGTAACGACGATGACCATGACGACCGCGACCCGGGCGAGCTCTAAATCTGAACAGAGAGGCGCGAGGGGGGTGAACTGGACGGCTAGGGTTTGTCCACTCGGTCGGGGAGGTCGTTATGCATCTCCAAGGGGCTCCGGACGGTCGACACGGCGACATCTGTGGCGTGGACGGCCGTGTGCACGGCCACGCCAGGGCGCTGCCTCCTCCTGTACAGTAGGAAGAAGGACAAGGCCGTGGTGGGCTTGGGCCGAATGCATTGTAGCTACATAGAGCCCACCCACGCAATAGCTTATTAGGCCTTTTCCCTTTTATATTTACTGTTTTATATTTTGCTCACTGTTTTGTATTTCGCTTTCGATCCAAATAAAATTTTGTTACATAGGAAACTTGTCTCATAAATACTTTGCAATATCGTGGAACTATCCACAGAGTCTTAGATAATTTTTGAAAGGCTTTATTTTCAGTTTGAATTTAAATGAGCCACTAAGTGTTGTTTGCTCAATTCAAAAATAGATAAGGACAATTTTGAAGTTTCAAATGATGCTGATCCCAACATGAATATTGATCAGGGGAATTTATACTAATATTCGAACATTTTAGTTTTTATATTTGAAAACTTTTATTGTTGGACTTTGTTTTAGATTTGAAATTTCAACCGGTTTCGAACCAGCGCGAGTTTAAGAACAGTAATCGTGGTGACATGGCACCATTAGAAGGGGATTACTGTAGCTTAATTATCCGGGCGTCACAATTCTCCTCCACTACAAGAAATCTCGTCCCGAGATTTAAGGGATGGAGTAAGGGGGGAAGACTCAGGAAGGACGGAGCTCAACACAAGATAGGTACCTGGGGGCTAACTCAATGAACGTGGCATAGAGGCATCTCTCAAGTTGAAATTCAAGAAAGTCATCGAGAGCAAGGCTAGAAGGTGCAATAAGAAGCTTCAAGCGGATGGACTATCGTTCGATGTCTGAAACAGAGTGTGAAAGGGGTTCAGAGCATCGAGAATAAGTATTGCATCTGATAGCAGAACAGATCACAATAAGGTGGCTCGTGAATTACATACGAAGCCAAGCGTGAGGATTAATTTTGGAAGAAAGGGATGTACAGGAGAGTCAGGTTTCGATCTTGGGACCTGTGGGTTATGGTCCCACCATGTGAGTTAAAAGTAGGAAGGACGCTGACATATTGCACGGTCATGGTAACAAGGCATGTCAGAGGATAGCCTGTCAGTTATGTTGGCAACAACGTTGGTACCAAGGGCGAGGGACAAAGAGAACCATTTTCCTGCTCGTTGAGATGAGGCGGACCACTAGGCAAAGTTCTCGTCCATCGGTGGTTACCGAAATGTCAACAGCAATAATAACAGGGTATTACCGATACATTGTACACCGAGGTGTTTTCATAAGCAGGGAACTATTACTGGTTAGATCTCATAAACCACAAGAAAGTATAAACAAAACAATGAAAAAGAAAAGGTGCTCATTAGATTAATCAGAACATTGGAAAGGAAAATGTGTTTACACACAAGAATTGGGAGTATATCCTTCCCAAGGGGAAGCGGGGCAGGATATACATGATATGACAGCAAGTTCAAAAGCAGTTAGATAAAGGGGGCGAGGGAAGAATCATGATATTACCCATACAACGGTGTTTGGATAATAGATCGAGAAACATTCGACAACGCTTCCAATGTTCTTGTTGATATTCGGAATACCTCAGTCATGCTTCGAGGTAGCATTAACATGGTGTTCCAAGTAGGGGTTGGAGTTGAAGATCACAAGAAATACTCAAGGAACAATTGCAGGAATAGCAAGGAGTCCAAGGTATAACCAAGACATGATCAAACATGTGTTGGAAAGAAGACAAGGGGGTTGTCAATGATAACTCAAATCATTGAAGGTCAAGGATGGTATTTCTCACCATGAATTCAATTGTCATCTCAACGGAAGTCAAAATGTTGATGCTGATCATGACGCATTTGTCGAGAGGCTCTATGAAGATGCCATCAAGGAGTGATGCCCTCAAGCAACAGGAGGGATGAAGCGAAAGGCTATTGGAACCACAGATACGACACAAGCTCAAAATCAAGCTTGTTGTTTGAGGTGAATTGATAAAATGAGGAAGATAGACATAAGCTTCATTCATTGTCGAAAAGTTGTGCTCCAGGAATAAGGACCAGGTAGCACAGTTAAATTAGCACGATAATGATATAGCCAATCAGGCTAGGAATGATGTGACGGAGTATCACTCCAATTAAGAATTTACAAGAGGTAGTGCAATTACACAATATCATCGAGATAACATGAGGCAATACTTGAAGGTAGATCAAATTAGACGTTGGACATGTGAAGTGACTTGCAGGAGACAAGTATTTTAACTTGTCCCGGAAATGGGATTAAGGAGAAACTATGGTCGGAACCACGATTATGAATGATCAAACCACCGATACCAGATGAACTCATAACAAGGGGTTAATTATTTTTACGAGCAGCTTCCATGATAAGTTCCACATCGGGTCCATGGGCATGAACACAAAGGTTCAAGGTCGACTCCCACTTCTTCAATGCATAACCTTTCATTCACTCCTCGTTTTCGAAGAAATTGTAGTGCAGAGGATTTATCTGGCGAAGTACCAGAAGAGTAAGACTCGTGAGAACTCTCGGGTTCACACGGATTATGGAAGGCATAAGTTCAACCCATCAGGGCATTTTAGGAACCTATTCCACAAACTTGAGGAGTAAATTACTCAAGCTCGGAAGTAGAGCATGGCTAGCAAAAAGCAAGGGGATACAATTTACCAAAGGCATTACGTATCAGGGGAAAAAACTCAAGGCTTCGAGAATAGGTAGGAACGGTCAGATAATAATCCGCCAAAGGATATGGCGGACCACAAGGAATGTGATGTTATCGATGCTTCACCAGAGGAAGAAACAGTGCAAAGGCATTGAAATATAGAAATATCTAGATAATTAAAAAGCTTAAATGCAAAGGAATTATGATTTCCAAATCGGGGGATCAGAAGCAGAGGCTCTGATCAAAATATAATTGAGTTGAATCGACATAGATCGGCAATCAATCAAGGTTTGATTTGCCGAGAACCAGCTCATGTTTGAAGTGACGTCTGAGCAAAAAGGACAAATTTCACAAGGATCAACTGATGATTGTGTGCAGTCACACACATGTTGAATCAATAGAATCAGAAAGTCAACCACAACGGATTTCAAATGGATATTGCTAGACATATGGAAATAATCATAATACAAGCAAGCAAGAATTTCAAGAACAATAGGCTCCTGAAGATTTTCGGAAGATCGAATAGTTTTTTGAAGACTGTTGTGAAACACATGAACAACTCGGGATGAACGAATCCCCGGTAAGGGTGAGTAATGATCCGTAGTGCGAAAAGAAGATGCAAAGCAAAAGGCACAAAGGATTCTCGGAACAACGGAGAGTACTGGGGGTATCTTGTAATAACAGGAGCAATTGGGGATGAAGGTACAAGCGGCAAGGATGTTATTCACGGGGATTATCGGTGGTTAGGAACTGCAAGGCAGTGGGCACAGGGTCTTGGAAAACATCGAGGAGTATCTGCAGAATCTTCTGGCGAAGCATGCGACCATCGGTAATGTTGGGGCTCTCTGGGAGGAAGTGGGTACAAGAGCCTAATGTCAGAGTTAGTAAAATGTTTAACCCGAATAGACGAGAGATCAGAGTTTCAGAGTTTAGACGAGGAATAAAAGATCCTAATACCACCCAATGACGACGTGGGCCCGTAAGACACACAGCCAATCTTAGTAAAAGTTTTTCAGTGACTAGACTCAACTTCGGCCAAGGAATTGGAAAGGGGGCTACCTACAGCAAATGGCTCGATACCAACTTGTGACGCCTCGATTCAATCGTACACTAATCATACACGCAAATGTGTGCGATCAAGATCAAGGACTGGGGAAGATATCACAACACAACTCTAGACACAAATTTAAATAATACAAGCTTTATATTACAAGCCGTAGGGCTCAATACATAAGCTCGAAACACAAGAGTCGCCAGGCAACAATATCCGAGTACGTACATAAGTTAGACAAGTTTGCCTTAAGAAGGCTAGCACAAAAGCAACATCGATCGAAAAGGCAAGGCCTCCCGCCTGGGAGCCTCTTAACTACTCCTAGTCGCGGGCGGCCTCCACGTAGTGGTAGGCACCTCTCAGTAGTAGCAGTTGTCGCCGAAGGTGGCGCTCGATCCTGGGCTCCACCATCTGGTTGCGACATCCGAGAAGAATGCGTATGGGGAAAAGGGGAGCAAAGCAACCGTGAGTACTCATCCAAAGTACTGCAAGCAAGGATCTACACTACATATGCAACATTAACAAAGGAAGGTCAGATATGTGGACTCGCTCTGAAATTCCAGAATAGAGAGAAGGTTAAGTCCTATCAAGACTAGCATCTTCCGAAACCACCATCTTGCAAAGAACAGGAGGGAGTAGAGTAGCATAAAGTAAATTAGTAGTAGTGTTATCAACCTCGCCAGAGATCCTTGCTCGACTCTCGAGAAAGCAATCCCAGAGCCATACTATCCAGCTTATCATCACAATCCATTTCTCATCACAAGTATCCAGTTCTAGTTGTATCTATCGATACAACTCCAAGTGTCCGCTATCGAGGACAGGCTATCGATAGATGTTTTCTTCCTCCAGGGTGCACCAACTTACCCAACACGCCGATTAACTCCGCCGACACACTTTCTGGTCATGCCCGCCTCGCCAAACAATACGCCACAACCCGACCTAGGCTTAATAGAGAGGCCAGCACGCCGGACTAAACCTATGCCCACAGGGGTCATGGGCCATCTCCCCGGGAACTCCTACACGTTGCGTACGCGGCCGGTGAGCAGACCTAGCTACCTCCTTCAACAAGGCAGGTTCTTACGCAGTCCAACCCGGCGCGCGCCGCTCAGTCGCCGACATCTATTAGGCTTCGGCTGATGCATACGACGCAGAACGCCCATACTATGCCCACGTGATGGTTAGTGCTATCAGGCCAGAGGCGCCTCGGGTCAAATATCCAAATCACAGTGGATTAGGAGCACGCGGTAACAAGCAGAGACTCACGAAAGATGTGACCCGCTGTCTCGCCTCGAGGACTTCATGAAAGGGCTAGGAATGCCCGCCACGCCGTAATTATCTCGCAGCACCTCCGTGTCAACTCGCTCCACATCACTCGCGGGTTCCCTCGTGGTCGCACCCGCCTTTCCAAGTAACAGTGGTAAAGTACAAGTATCCGTCTGTCCAAACATCAAGGGGAAATCCCGAGGAATCACCCCCGGTGAATTCCACTCGATGTAATCATCAAGGTGAACGTAATAGGAACCACCCCCGAGGTTCACTCTTGAGGGGTTGCACGACAGAGTCGTATCGGAAGTGGTTAAGGCAGAATCACCCTCGATGACCATGACCGAATAGCTACACTATAGGGTTAACATTAGAAGTGCTGTAGAGGTCTCACCCTCGGCACTCGATAGTAAACCAGTAGTGTCGAGCAACTAAGGGGAAAGTGATATGCGGTGCCGGGGCCTGGTCTTCGATGCCGTTGATCGGGTCTTCAATGATGAAGCAGGGGCAACAAGGACAAGGTGGGGGTCACTGATGAATCAATAACCAACCTATACTAAGCAGTTTAGGATAAGCAGGTAAGGTACAACGGCAGATACAAAAGCAGGCTATGCATCAGAATAGGAGCAAACAATTACAGTAGAAAAATCTAATGCGAGCATGAGAGAATGGAATGGGCGATATCGGGATGATCAAGGGGGGGGGCTTTCCTGGAAGCTCCGCTGAAAGGGAAGAATTGTCGTCGTCAACGTAGTCGATCACAGGGACATCAACAACGGTCTCGGGGTCTACCGGAGAGAAGAGGGGGAAGAAACAACAAATACAGAGCAAACAAGAGCATAACACGACAACAGACAGAGCTAGACGTATTCTAACGCGGCACTACACGATGTCGGCAAAGGGGGAGAACATCCGGGAATGTTTCCCCAAACTTTGGCATTTTCGGACAGACGAACCGGACGAGGACGGTTGCAGGTTCGCTATGCTAGGGACGTGTGGTGAACGAATGGACCGTGTATTCAAATTCCTCTCATCGTTCTGAGAAACTTTCATGTATAAAACTTTTTCATCCGAATTACGGTTTATTTTCTATGAATTTTCAAAGTTTTAGCAATATTTTGAGATTATTATTAATTCAAAATAATGATTAAAACGCTATGGTACCCCCGCCATGTGTACATAGATTGTACACAGAGGCTGACAGTGGGTCCAGGGGGTCCCAGTTGACCCAGTCAAAAGTCCAGTCAACAGTCAACTGTTTGACTATTGACTTGTCAAACTACAATTGGGGCCTAGGTGTCATTGGCACACACTTTAAATTAGCATATTATTTATTTTAACTTCCTGGTTTAATCTAACGTTGGGTCCCACATGTAATAGACTGGCATTTTATTTAGAGGATTAATTTAGCACTTGAGGGCCACATGTAATAGACTCAACGTGGGGGTGGCTAGTACTAAAGAGGGATTAGTCCCTAATTGAATTTTGGGCCGGCTTGGTGGCACAACCAGCCGTGAGGTTGTGCACACACACGCACATAGCATCGCCACGGCCATGGCCATTTGTAGCAGCTAGAGCAGCAGCTAAGTAGCGGCAGCAGCGGCAGCAGGAGGTAGTAGCAGCGGCAAGCAACACTAGCAGCAGTAGCACGAAGCAGCAGAGCAAAGGAGCAATGGCGGCAGCAAGAACGGCAAGGTAAGAGCGGCGGCAAGAAAGAAGCAGCGCAGCTGCAGGAGGAGCAGAGCAGCGAAGCAGTGAGCAGCCACAGCGGTTGGTGAGCAACCGCGGCAAGGACGCTCTTGGCGGGCGCTACAAGACAAAGCAGCGGCAAGAACAGCTTCAGGAGCAGAGCGAAGCAGACAGACGCTGAAGCTCTGGACGAGCTCGGGGACGGAGGCTTCCGCAACGAATCGAGGGGGCAAGCAGGGGGAATTGAGGAGGAGCTCACATAGAGCTCGTTGGCGCGGTCGACGAAGGCCGGGGTGGACCGGAGCCATGGCAAACATCGTCGGACGCCGGTGATGTATCGATGAAGATGTGCCCGATGCCGAGCGTACTGGGCGTCCTAGCTCGAGCCCTTCGGCAAGGGTGAAGGAGATGGCGATGGCGGAGCTCCTCGATGTCTTCTCATGCGCTCGGGTGGACGGTGGCCGCGATGACGACGACGACCATGACGACCGCGACCCGGGCGAGCTCTAAATCTGAACAGAGAAGCGCGTGGGGGGTTGAACTGGACGGCAAGGGTATGTCCACTTGGTCGGGGAGGTCCTTATGCATCTCCAAGGGGCTCCGGATGGTTGACACGGCGACATCCGTGGCATGGACTGCCGTGTGCACGGCCACGCCAGGGCGCTGCCTCCTCCAGAAGGTCGTGGTGGGCTTGGGCCGAATGCACTGTAGCTACATAGAGCCCACCCATGCAGTATCTTATTAGGCCTTTTCCCTTTTATATTTACTGTTTTATATTTTGCTCACTGTTTTGTATTTCGCTTTCGATCCAAATATTTTGTTACATAGGAAACTTGTCTCATAAATACTTTGCAATATCGTGGAACTATCCACGGAGTCTTAGATAATTTTTGAAAGGCTTTATTTTCAGTTTGAATTTAAATGAGCCACTAAGTGTTGTTTGCTCAATTCAAAACTAGATAAGGGCAATTTTGAAGTTTCAAATGATGTTGATCCCAACATGAATATTGATTAGGGGAATTTATACTAATATTCGAACATTTTAGTTTTTATATTTGAAAACTTTTATTGTTTGACTTTGGTTTAGATTTGAAATTTCAACCGGTTTCGAACCAGCGCGAGTTTAAGAACAGTAATCGTGGTGACATGGCACCATTAGAAGGGGATTAATGTAGCTTAATTATCCAGGCGTCACACAGTGATAGTTTTTCTTTATGTTGTTTTTTTATGGATTTTTTGTTGTGTAAAAACATATATTGTTATGCAAGTCGCCTGACTTGGGTCAGTCTACTATTTCAGGCGGTTGGATGAATATCCTACGTCTCCTAACCCTTCTTCCTCACCTTTTCTTCTTCCCCAACAGACCACCGCACGGGCCGTATGGATACTCCCCAACATGCAGTTGGAATAACATACACTATGAATGAAAATTATGTGTCACCGGTAGGATGGCTGAGTTTGTTTTGTTCACATGCGACAGCACGTGTCAGTGAGGGTGTGTTCCCTTAGTTGGGTTTGCGCGCAGTGAGCGATTATGTGAGGGTGCGGTGAAGCACGCTGCATGCAAGAGCGACTGCAGTGAGGTGCGGTGCAACCGCGACAGCCATGCGCAAGTGTACCTCCTTTTCATTTTGAAAACTTAAGGCAAGCTTGGCAAAAATGTGTGGTGAAGTATGGCAATGCAAGGCCTAGACCCAAACAGGATAAGTACGTACTACGTACTAGGAGCACTAGTTGTACTGCCATGATTGAAGATGAAGTTTTTCCGCAAAAAAAATCCTCGTTTCACGTGTCAATTAATGCATATTTTTTCTCCAAAGCCCAAAGAGCTAACCATCTCACTCCTCATCGCTTGATTAATGCAGTGTCATGCAAACCAACCTTCTCACTTCTGCATGCATCCAGGGGATATTAATGTCGTTGGTTGCTAGTACGAGGCAAACCCCATCAATTTTGCCTCGATTAGTGTTAGTGGCCTTTTGCAAATTGTAACTTTGATATACTGGCCTTGTGTACAAAAAATGGAGGTAGTAACTATATTTGACTTCCTTCCCATTGCGGTGACGTTGATTTATATCTCGAACGCTGTGGTTTGGCGGCGCGCTCGACGGAGAACACCATTGAGGGAGACCACGGTAAGTGGTTCGCAAGTGTCGCCGCAAGCCGAGACAACCGCCTTTATTTGCATCCAGAAGTCCGCTGAACCAAAGAACGCCAGAAATGTACTAGTACTACTAGTACACAATAGCGTCTTCCGTCCAGCTTAGTGCGGTGAGATGGTTTCTCGAAGAAGACGATGGAGAAGCGAAGTTAGCGAAGAGTGAAATGATGGTTGCTTCGTTCGTGCTTTGTGATTTTACGCCTCACTGCTTTGTGATTTGTGATAGAAGGGACAGGGGAGTAGACTGTGTGATCTATATTGTACATGCGTCCAAGCACGGGAGAAAGAGGATAGACGTTGCATTTTTCTATTCATTCAATCAATCAATCAGGGAGCTTCGGCTCCATCCTTTTGGCTTTGGCAACACCATCCACAATGGTTCCCATGATGCCAAAAGATATTATCACATTTGGCTACACATTGTGGATGCCCTTAACCGTACCACTTGGTTTTGCTCCTGTGTGCTATCTATACAAATCTCAATTATTGATCTAAAAAGTTATAGAATCAAGATTAGTAAAAAGGAGGTGATTTTGCCGCGCGGATGGCGGAGGAGGTTTCTTATTTTTAGAGGATGTTGTCCTGGCGGTTTGCTAGCATGCGGTCCCACGTGTCAGTGCTTTAACAAGCCGATCCGCGTCCCACATGAAACAGAACAACGGCAGAAGCAACACGTGGTTAACTTGAAGAAGATGAGGGAGAAGCGGATTCAGCAACGAGTGAAATGATGGTTGCTTCGTCCCTCCAACTTATTTTTTAGCATTATTACTTCGTCCCCTCCAACTTAACTGCGGAAAAGGTGCAGCTTTGTGATTTGACGCCTCATTGCTCATTACTACGCCGGCGCCATGACTGGGTGCGCACCTCGCTGCTTTGCATCGTATTCGGTATGGCACATGGACCCGTAGCTTGATGTCCCACATGTCGCGAAAGGGACTAGAAGATTTATGAAAGCGAGCACTCCACTTTACGACGGAGGAGTACACGACACGACGCCCAAAGGAACTGTCACTTGTACCAGATAGTACTATAGTTTTGATGTTTCGCACGATCCATCGATACAAACCCGATTAAACAGGAAAGGGCGGGATTTTTCCCGCGCGGTAGATGATACTGGCCATACATTTCAAAGGCAATTTTAATGTATGCAAACTGAATAATTAAGTAACAATATGATATCTAGTAAAACTAAAAACACATATGATTTGTTGTGTTAAGTGTAGTAGTAGTGATGTATTGCATAGTTGTTAGATGTAACATGCGAGAATGTGTAGATATATAGTTTTGGAGGGCCTACAGAGTGAAAAGCGTAATACGGTCACCGAACTTCAGAATAAGCTGATTACGATCACTATACACGTTTTGCGGTGATTATACGGTCACTTGCTCACGGTTCAGCATCGGATTGCACTCTGTTGACCGGCCAAATAGTCTGCGTGGCACCATGTTGACTAGTTAAATTGACCACGTTCCTTATGGGTCCCACCTGTTAGTTCGCATAGGGAAAAGGTCAGATAAACACAAATTTAAGCAGGCGCGACAAGACTCCAACCCGTGCGCGGGAATCACCTGGTTGTGTATGTGTCTGTCAGGGCCTGATGTGTGTGCATGCATGTGTAGGTTGAGCACTTGAGCGTGAGAGTGTGTGTTGGTCGTGTGGTGTACTGGTGTGTGCATGCATGCGCGTGTGTGCGTGTGAGTGTTGTGTGTGTGTGTGGCTGCGTGTGTATGTGAGTGTTGCATGCATGCGTGGGTGCATGTCTTCGTGTGAGTGTTGCGTGCATGCAGTTCGTGTTCATGCGTGCGTATGTGTATAATCACCACACCAGCTCCTGTGTGTTAAAATAGATGGCTCAGCATACCAATACAAGGCCACCTTGTCCGCACAGCTCATGGGTCATGACTTCAACCACCGTCCAATATTTTTTTGTCGTTTGTTTTCATTCTTACTAGCAAAATGCCCGTGCGTTGCACGTAACATCAAGATGCATTTGTATGACTAGTTTATCTTGTGATAGAAAAGGATGAATGAGGGAACGCCTTATTTGCAAATGTGGAGAGGTGTGTGGGTACCTTTTTGCAAAATTGCCATAGTTTCTTTCCTATCCATCAGATATAAATCGGACGGCCTATATTGCAAGATGGTAGGCACACCATCATCACCAACTCTGTTTTTTATAAGAGTGTATTATATAAGAGTGTAGATGTAGAGTAGATACAAGCCGACAGGTGGGCCCGATGGTAGTGAGATAATGTGATGCAACACTAGAGGTGCCACGTGGAGCGTTTAACTGGTCAACTAGTCGTGTCTTGAGCAAATATAGAGTTGTACGGTGAGCCCGTGACTGTATAATAACCACAAAGCATAAATGGTGACCGTAATGAGTGGATTCTGAAGTCCAATGTACGTATCGTGCTTTCGCTTCAAATACAATGATCGCCATCAGATATATCGCGAGAGAAAGATGAAACATGCGTGATTGTGCTGGGGGCTTACTTTTAGAGGACCTGGAGATAGTTTGTGTGCGTACGTGAAAGGGGCATAGTGGGGGGGTATGCGGTGGAGAGAGAGATGCTCTTCGTTTCTGTTTATTATGACTAACTTTATATATAGTAAAAATATACAAATTCACAGTGCAGAATAAATATCATTGCGGGCACCATGCAATGCAAATTAGCATTCATACTCTTCCATATAACTTTGTAATGTTGTATATATGTAGAAATTCTAAAATAATTTTTTGGCCACACTTTATTCAAAAGGAATGTTTTATGCGAAATAAACGTGAAGAGAGGGCTTTTTAGATCAATGGGGTACGTGATGTAACATGTGTGAATGTGTAGTTGATGCATTTGGCAGGGCCTAGAGAGGTATGTGTGTGTATTACATATTCGAGAGAGGCATGGATAGAGGGGCTGGCAGGGGGCGTGGGAGAGATAGCACGAGAAATGAGAGTGGTCTAGAGAGAGAGACGAATATGACGTCACGGCGAGAGATTCCCTTGAATGTGTATATGCAAGGGGGGAATGGATAGAGGCACCAGGAGAATATTTTTTGTGTGTGTGGTGTCTGTGTTGGTATGTGTGGGTGTGAGAAGATAACGAGACGTGGGGGCAGAGGGTGTGTCAGCGCGTGAGGTGCGGTGGGTCAAGGTGAGGCCCTTCCTTCGGTTCCATCCCGCGCCACATTGGTCGGCCCGTGACGCATTTAGGGAGACCCATGGATGACTAGTCGTACAAGACAAAGATAGCATAATTGTGAAGGACTCTGTGTCCACTGACAAAGCCGGTTAGGATTTGTAACCCTAGGTTCTCGACTAAGGTAACCCCTTTATCTCTGATACTACTATTCATCCAACCTAACTTTAAGGGGCATCCTACAGAATGCTCTGCTAGAATCATGCTCGTCGATTAGGAAGAGAGGTGTGAGACAATGCGTGAGAGATAGGCCTAAAGATAATGTGCATACAGGAGACATGTAGGCAGGTCTATGTATATAGAAAGGGTCGATGGGGATTGTGCGTGTGTATGCTTGTGAGAGGAAGAGTACTTGTGATAAAGGTTAGTGAAAACAGTCGTAAATGGTTACGAGAGGGAGGGAGGGTTATATCGAGAGCATGTGTGCTAGAAAGACACCTCGGGAGAGAGTGTGTGAGCATGTGCAAGAGACCACCGATGGAGAGTGAAACTACACGTTAAAGACTGCTGTACACATTGATTAAAGATATAAATTGTATCCAAATATTAGGATGGGATCATGATATTTGCAATTCGTGTAAGGAACGGTCATTGATCCATCAGACATCTAGATTCTATCGAATTTGAGCATGTCTATGTTATTATTCGACACAATTGATCCACATAGTTAGTATTTTGAACTCCAGACAATGCATCGCTTTAGCAATCGAATATAAATGTGAGTATAGTTCATGTTGTGTGTGTAAAGCACATTATACATACGAAAGTTACAGAACGAACATTATAAATAGCTACCTATGAACTAGCATACATTTGAATTCAACTTAAGGTGGTTTAAAAAAATCAAATTCAACATGAAGTCCATTCAATTATTTGAATTTGATATCATGGCATTTCTAAATCATACCTAAATTATGGGGGCACCAATATTTGCTCTGATTTTGTACATAATAGCATGTGTAGTCGTGTAAAAAATAGATTCAAATTTAGCTCCTCCATTCCAAAATAATCGTAGTTATAGGATTTTCAAGTGTCAAAATTTCAAAACGAAGCGGATAATTTAATGAGGTTTTCAAACATACAAGGTCAAATTTAATGTTGTCTATTTAGGTCAATCCTCAAAGTTCAAGAGTACTCTAAACATGAATGCTTGTGTTTCAAAATTTCGAACGAAGCTCCAAAAGAGCCTCTACTACTCAAACCGCGTGGAGACCAATGTTTGGTAGTACAAGGAAATTACTTTTCTAATAACTCCGACCGTGAAACCCACCGCCCGACGTCCAAAGGTCTAAACTGGGTAGGTTTGTAGCTTCATCTAGACGCCACGCAACCACCTCCAAAAACATTCATACACAATGGCCGCTTAAGCACACATGCACGCGTCAAATCGCTCCCGCCCACTATTTGGGACACCTGGGATTACCATCCTATCCCCGACCCGCAGAGAGGTCCGAATTTAAGAGGGGGCAAAGTTTGTACTTTCCCAAATTTCAAACAAGCGTGTCCCATCTTCTGCTCAAAAAGCCAAAACAAGCGCCCCTGCATCAAACATGGTTCCCCCCGCCCACCCGTCCGATTCCCCATTCAGATCGTGGGTGCAAAACTACCTCTCCACCACCAGCGAAACCCCGGCGCCCTCCGTCCGCCACCCCATCCCACCCATCAATAGCCGCCCTCCTCCATCACGCCGGAGCCGATACCCCGACGATGTCGTCCACCGCTACGCCCTCCACGGCTAGTAGTTGAAGCCTTGGCCGAGCCGTCCGTACCCGAGCCAGTTCAACCACGCCATCCTGCGCCTCACCGCTGCCGCTCCAACTTCGCCACCCTCCACCGCACCGGAGTTGTTCCTGCTACGCCGTCCTTCGCCGCCTCGGATCTGCTTCCCCTCCGCCGATATACGGCCACGGCAACACAGTCAACAATTTTGCCATGGGTTTGTCCAAGGTTCCACGGTTCTCCAAAACATCAGTTCCCCCGGGAGAAAAAAGAAGATCGCCGCGACATATGGAGGAGACCACACTGGCAACTGATAAGGGTACTCCTCTTCCCTTATTCGTGCAAATATTACGTGTCTGCTTGCATGGTATTCATCCCACAGAAGACACTAGTTGACCGCTTCTTCTTGATACTAGATGTTCCTAGTAACTCGCGATGCACAAGGTTTCTCCTCATATACTATTTCACCTTAGCTAGAGGTCCGTCGCCCCCCTGAATTTCAATTCCTGGTCAGTTGATTCCCAATTAAAGGAAGCATTCCCCGGCGTAACAGGTGCTAGTCCGCCTATTACGCCGGGGAAGCAGCGCCTCGGTGTTTATCTTAGGGGCGTGTGGGGCCTAGAGCTACTGGTGCCCGATCTGGAGGTCGGTCGGGATTAAAGGGATGGCCTGGAAGCGCTGCCAAGCAGGCGGTGGTGTGAGGTCGAGGGAGGGCGGGCGGCGGAGGCAGGGTCTGGGCCGGTGGTCGCCGGGCGGTTCGAGAAAGATCGCCAATAGTGATCAAGGGAGGTAGACGAAGGCCATCCGACTGTTCCTTATAGATCGAACGGTTCATTAAAAAATCGATCGCCTATTTATTTTCAATCGATCGTTATCTTGATATGACCACATGTGGTGGTGTGTTTGGAGGAGTACCTGCATTTCTGTGCTCATATATTACAAAATCATACGGAGTAGAATCTAATTTTGTTTGCCATGCAATGTTGTAGAGCTATCATATGTCAACTGTCATTTATTTTTCAGCCACCGCTATCTCGCTACTTTTACAAAGGCACTAGTTCTCGCACACACTTCACCCATACTCTCACTATTGTGTTTTTATGCAAGGGTATTTCAGAGTCTGCCTCGAGAGAAGCAAAAAGAAAAGAGAGAAGTTGCTCCAGCTTTTTCACGCGGGTAAGCACGACACGCTACAGCGCTATAAAGGGTGCAGGTCAGCAGATGGAGACGGTAAACGAGCTCGAGTTGATGACTCACTGCAATGAACCACCATCCTGTGTGCTTGCTTTAACTTTGCGGTGTCATATGTGGTTGCATGTTCCATATGGTGTCTAGCTTGTATTCTAAGGTCAAGTCGGTCTTTATTAAGATAAGGAAAGATATTTTTACATGAACCACCATCCCATGAGCACCGAAGACAAATAGCTAGTCGAGCATCGCCGAGCCAATGAAAAGCCTAGCAAAGACAGCATCACCGAAGCCAACTAAAAGCCGTGATGGTGGCGAAGCAGCCCGCCTCCCACCGTGCTCTCGTGTCCTAGATGATCATGCTCACCACTCCAACCGGATGTCTAGCTTGTATTGCTTCCAATTTGGTTAAATTGCATCTGCTTAGCTTACACATTATACCTTTGAATATGACATGCCTTTCTGTTTTTGGTACATACTAGTACATCTGTGTATTAACCATGTTCTTACATCAAACTAATGTTCTTGTGTATGCCTCATCAATCACTTATGATGAGGCAGTCAGGCAAGTGGGCTACTCCTCATTTAAAAAATGCAGCGTCAGCCTCCCGACATGATTCTCAAGAAACAGCAAGGCTAGATGAAGATAGTGTACGTAGCTTTGTAGTTGATTACCGCATTTCCCCTACACTAGCATCACAGGTGCTTGCTCTAACTTGGCATCGTGATATGTGGTTGCATGTTGCATATGGTGTCTAGATTGTAATTCTTCCAATCTGGTTAAACTGCATGTGCTATTCTGCTTAGCTTATACATTATACCTATTAATGTGAAATGCCTTCCTGTATTTTGTACATAGTACATCTGTCTATTAAGCATGTCCTTACATAAAACTATTGTTTTTTTTGTATCTCACATCAATCAATATGACGAGACACCTTTATTATATGCAGTGCGATATTAGTTGCATCTTTCATATGATTTATAGCATGCACTGCTTCTAATTTGTTGAAATTCCATTTATGATGGGACGCTTTTAACTTGGCAGAGTCATATTGGTTTCATCTTTCATGTGGTGCCTAGCTTGCATTGCTTCTTATTCATTGGAATGGTTTCTGCTTAGTTTACACAAACTGTTGTGAACATGCCATGCCATCCTGTTTTTCGTACATATTCCATCCTGGTGTCATGTGTTTGCCTTACATCGAAGTAGTGATTGTCAGTATCATGCATGAATGAGTTCTGAAGAGAGAATTTTATTGCTTTTTCTTGTTGGTTTTACTTGACAATTCAAAATCAATAAAGCGGAAGGAAGTTAGCAAGGCAGCGGATAAAGGTGCTCCTTCCAAATGGAGGGCCTCTACAGCTTCTACTCCTCCATCCCCCAAGATGATTTCCAAGACAACACATGCATAGACACTCAACGAGCTGTGTTTATGATGAGCACGCCTCCCTAGTGCACCATCACCGTGCTCCTCTAACTTGGCAATTGTTATATGTGGTTGCATGTTATGTGTGATGTCTATCTTGTATTACTTCTAATTTTGTTGAATTCCGTCTGCTTACTTTACACGTTATACTTGAATAAGACACGTGTTCCTGTTTCTAGAACATACAATATCTATCTATCACACCATGTTCTTACATCAAATTACTACTGTTGTGTAACCTACAACAATCACTTATCATAGGACACGTTTGACTTTAGAGTATGATATAGGTTACATCTCACATTCTTTTCTAGCTTGTACTACTAATTTGTTGAAATGGCACTTATGATGAGACAGTTTTAACTTGGTAGAGTGATATTCGTTGCATCTTTCATGTGGTGTCTAGCTTTCATTGCTTCTAATTTGTTGAAATGCCTTCTCCTTAGTTTACACATCATAAGCTGTGAATATGCAATGTCACTAATGATGAGAGACCTCTAACTTGGTAGTGTGATGTTGTTTGCATCTTGCATATGATTTATTTCTTGTACTGCTTCACATTTGTTTAAACGCCATTTATGATGAGACAATGTTAACTTGGCAGAGCGATATTTGTAGCATCTTTCATATGGTGTCTACCTTCCATTGCATTGCTTCTAATTTAGTCAAATGTCTTCTACTTAGTTTACACATCATAGTTCTGGTTATCTCTTTCGTCCTGTTTTTCATACATATTACATCCTCCTATCATGTGGTTGTCTAACATCAAAGTTCAGTTGGTCTGTATTACGCATCAATTTGTTCTGAAGAACTAAATTGTTATTCGTTTTTCTTGTCAGCTTGACTTAACATGGCATAGAGAAAGAGGAAGAAACACAAAATGGCAGGGAATGGGAACCGAAAGAATCCTGCAGATTCTGCTGGTACTGATGGTGCAATAGAAGGTCAAAGTCCATCGGAAAATTCAACAAACAGGGTATCCCATGCTACACGAGCTGCAGAAAAAGTCAAACAGAAACAAATAGCTGCCACCAAAAAAGCAGAGACATCCCTAGTTCTTGCAACACCTTCCACAGTACTACCAGCTGCACGAGTTACTCGTGCATCAACTAAGCTAGCAGCATGTTCCCAAGCTCCCTTGCCACCTGACACTACTTCCCAAGCACTCTTGACACAAGACGAGTTGGCAAGATCAGATGAACCTTGTGAGCTTCAACAGCAAGAAGGTAGTTGCTGGAGTCAAGTTACAGTTGTATGCTTCTTTATATGTACTCTCAAAGTTTGATGTACACTAACACTTTCTATGTTCGTTGTTGGACTAGCACCTAGGCGCAAGAGGAAACAAACATCAGGGATAATGCTCGATAGGTTAACTAAATCTAGAGGAGGAAAAAAAGATCCGTTTTGAGGCAGGTTTAAAAAGGTCGCGTGATGCTACAAAGTCAGCCAAGTTAGTATCAGAGGCAGCGGTTGCCGTTAGGTGTCATGTACGTATCCTCTCAACATGGATTCAGTACAGGAATGACAAAGACGAAACCCAGTTCAACACCTTCCTCGACCATTTATCTGTAAGTACGGTTATGTATGGAAACTAGTAATATCGTCTTGCTCTCTCCCATACTTTCTAGGTTGCTGATAATGAGACTCCCATAATTTTCAACAGATGAGGTTCAAGTTGATAGCCAAGATGATACAACTGCACAAGCTTGCACCCATGTTTTCAAGTCTACTATGTGACAAGATTGGTATAACTTGAGGAAAACTCACTTTGAAGGCAAGGCTAACAAAGTGAACTTTCCCAAACATCTCCAAAGGGAAAATATATCGATGAAGACCGGAGGGCCTCGTTAAACACCGGTCTAATCAAGTATCGTACATTATATATATGTGATCGATCACATGTTGAAGTCCTATTTACGCGTGTGCCACAAAAATCTATCTTCTTGTAGGTGAATTGTTAAAAGAACAAGGCCAACCGTACGGAAGTGAAATTCCAACAGATGACAGGATCTCGTAGCTATATTGCACACTGCGAGGCTCTTGTAATTAGCTGTTGTTTCACTCTTTTTGATGTACCATTTATCAGATGTATATTGACTTGTTCCAAATGCAGAGGAAAGCCTGCAAGAACCAAAAAGTACCTGAACCAAATGTTGTGGAAATCTTCAAGGACTATCACACCAGCAAGAAGAAGGGCATGACTACACCAGCCAAAGCCGATGTTGTAAGTCCTTAATCCTCATGCCTTTTAACTACTACTTACTCTGACTTGTGCCTTGAACTGCATGGTTTGCAGCCAATGTCTATTACTCTTTTCAATTTTATACACAATTGTCTTAGCGTATCATTGCACCTTACAAGGTTTAAAAGAGAGGGGTGATGTTCCTTTGATCTTGACCTGTAATCTAGTTTCGTGCTGGACTTGCCCACATAACGTTACAATTTCCTGTTTGTCTGTTCTTAGTTGTTTTGTGATATGAATGATGTCATACTAGGCTTACCGTATTATAAACTTTCTCTCTTTATCCTTAGCCCTCAATACAATGTGAAGAAATAGACAATACATTAGCGATGGTACATGGTCATATGTTTGGAACTTGGTTTTATTATGTACTTTGCAATAAAATACAACTAATATTTTACATGGGTTCACCAGAATAAGTTTTGTATATAGACCAAAGCTATTTTGTTTGGTTTTGCTGCCTCCTTAATATCTTCTGTTCTGGTACTACTAATGTAAAACATCAACTTTTCAACGAGCTATGGAAAAAATGGTGGAACCGCCACCTTCTGAAGGTGGTGAGGCAACTATAACTGCAATGTCAGCTCTTGCTAGAGTGGGTCAAGACTGTCCACTAACATTGGCTAAAAGCATGTTCTGCGCAGAATTTGGGTTGGTTGGTAAGGCAATCTCGTCCAAACTTCCTCATGATCAAGATATGCAAGCTCAAAACAATGTTGTATCTGCGCTCCAGACACATGTTCATTCCCTAATAAAGACCCTTTGTGAAACAAGGAGAGACATTGTTCGATGTTGTCAAGATATGCATGGTTTTGAAACCAGACTATCAGACATTTGCTATGTTGTTCAGGAGCTTCGGAGAACTGAAGGCGAAGGTTATGGTGCTCCATCGGACAATCCAGCATGAAAACGTAGCAGTCAGATCAAATAAACTGAGCTTCTAAACTTCTGGTGGTGCATTTATCTGCTAGACTATTAACTTTTATGCCAACCTTCCTTTTGTTTTATAGTTGTAATTTGTTTTGGCGCGATACAAAATTTGTTCTTAACGTGCAGCTACCGGCTGAAGAAAACAGCAAGCCATTTTTGTATAGTGTAGGGTGTTCCCTATATTTGCATTGATGGCGAACTTTGATGCCCAATGGATGTAATATGTAATAGCCGTGATAGCCTAGCGTAAGTTGCTTTCTTATTTATTTCCTTATTGTCTTGTTTATTTGTTTTCTTGTAGTCAGTGCATTTCTTTTTCCGCGGTTTGCTAGTGGCCGCAATAACCTATTTTTTAAGACTAGGCCACAATAACCATGGGCTACATATTTACTGTAGTTAACATGGGCCTCCTACGGGCCGTAGAAACAATGGGCCTTCTAAGGGCCGTAGAAACAATGGGACTTCTACGGGGCGTAGAAACAATGGGCCTTATACGGGCCGTAGACACAATGGGCCTTATACGGGCCATAGACACAATGGGCCTTCTACGGGCCGTATCATCAATGGGCCTTCTACGGGCCGTATGATCGGTTGGCCAAACATGGGCCAATAACAGACCACATTATGGACGTAAATGGGCTAGAGTTGAAATCGTCCGTTCATGGGCCGACCATAACGGGTCGTCGTTAATCGGCCGTATTTGATGACGCTATGAAAACGGCCCAACGTATTAACGAGCCACAAACGGGCTGACTGTAACCACGGGCTGAATTTTGGCCCAAAAGAAGAAATGACAGTAACGGGCCGTAAGTAAACGAATGCTGGAAATGAGCCCAAGAATAAATGGGCCCTGAGAAGGCCCATTGATAACATGGGCTGGAAAAGTCCCAACGGAATAATGGGCCATTAATGGGTCCAAGGTGATACACTGTTCATTACGGGCCAGTTTCACCATGTGACGTTAATGGGTATAAAGTGATACACTGTTCATTACGGGCCAATTTTACCACGGGCCGTTAATGGGCCGAGAGTTACTAAGGGCCTCATACGGGCCGAAAGACGTCATGGGCCATACATGGGCCGGAAGTTAAAATGGGCTGGAATTATATTGGAAGGTGTCGGTATCAAAACCGGCAGATCTTGGGTAGGGGGTCCCGAACTATGCGTCTAAGGATGATGGTAATAGGAGACGGGGGACACAATGTTTACCCATGTTCGGGCCCTCTCTATGGAGGTAAAACCCTACTTCATGCTTGATTGATCTTGATGAATATGAGTATTACAAGAGTTGATCTACCACGAGATCGTAGTGGCTAAACCCTAAAAGTCTAGCCTGTATGACTATGGTTATCTCTCCCTCCAGACTAAGTCCTCCGGTTTATATAGACACCGGGAGGACCTAGGGTTACACAAGGTCGGTTACAAAGAAAGGAATCCACATATTTGATCACCAAGCTTGCCTTCCACGCCAAGGAGAGTCCCATCCAGACACGGATAAAGTCTTCGGTCTTTGTATCTTCACAGCCCATCAGTCCGACCCATGGCTAACAGGCCGGATGCCCAAGGACCCCTTAGTCCAGGACTCCCTCAGTAGCACCCGAACCAGTCTTCAATGACGAGGTGATCGGCTCATAGATTGTCTTTGGCATCGCAAGGCGGGTTCCTCCACCGATGACTTCCAAGTAGTGTATTTGGCCTTCCATTTAATGTCGTACCCCTCGGTTTCTGTGTATTACCAACTTCAGCTTCCATGTGTAGAGCGAATGCGAGAGGTCAGGGTATTTTCGCACATAACACCCCGGCCACGCGAGGGATAGTGTTTATTTAAAGAGATTGTATCTCAGATCCATTTGACACCTCGCGGAAGAAAAATCCTCAAAGATCACCAGGAAAGAACACTCCAACATGTCTAGCATTCCCGGCTCCTCCTCCCGTCCCTGCGGCCCAGAAAAAGGCGAGTGGGAGAAGTGATCCGCATCCCATAGTCAGCTGGAGAAGCTGCAAATACAGGGGTTTCTCCCCCTGCGGATCTGGTCCCTATTCGAGCAGGGTTGGCCTCCTTCAACGGCAAAACCCAGGCGGAGGATTTCCCCAATCCATCCGGCGGGAACGAGTGTGTTTCGTCCCCTATTTGCTAAGGGGCGTGGGATTTCCAATTCATCCATTCGTCCGAGGGCTTCTGGAATATTATGGCCTCCAGCTGCACAACTTTACTCCAGCCTCCATCCTGCATATTGTGGGTTATGTCGCTTTATGCGAACTATTCCTGGGTTGTGAGGCCCATTTTGAACTGTGGAGAAAGTTATTCTGCCTTGTCCTACGTAACCACGAGGGATCAATATTTTAAGTGGGCGGAGCCGAAATATGGAGCATTGCCGAGACCGGATACCTATCCGGCACGCCGAAGAAGGCATCTGAAGAGTGGACTTCCGAGTGGTTCTACATCGAGGACGTCGTACTTCCTGACCCAGTCCAGAGGGGTCTTCCCGAGTTCACAAGTGTTCCTTTGAAGAAACGCTACAGCTGGCGCCCTCGAAGCCTCGAGGAGGAAGATAGTGCGGAAGTCCGCCAACTCTTGAGCAAGATAAAGATGCTCGCCCAGTCCAGATATACGATAGTCAAAGTAATGGCGACCTCCATAGTGCGGGGGGTCCAGCCACTCCAATACAGAGGACTTCCTACGTGGCACTACAATGGGGAAGATGACGCCTCCCGCTGCGGCAGGAAGGGTCTGGACACCCCTGCCGCCCTGGCCAAAATATTGGCCGAACTGTTCAAAGGGAAGGAAGAGGAGTTCCTACACATCAAGCACAAGGATGGATATTCTATGTACAGTCCTCCTAGCTAGGTAAGCTCCCAACTCCTCTGCTCTACTCATTCCACTCCCTGAGCTACGTTCAACGAACATTAACTTGTACATTTGTAACAACACTAGTGAAAGATTTCCGAGGGGCTTTACAGCCCTGCCCCGCAGCCCGAGGGCCACAATCGGTACCTTGACCCCGGATTCGAAGAGGATCCGGATATATTCGTGGTGCTCGAGAATGGGGTGTTTTACCAAACGAGCTACGACAGCACAGAAGTACCCATCATCGCTGATTATCCCGGTCTTCGCCCCGCTTCAAACGTAAGTAATCAGGAGACACCTTGTCCAAAAGAGTTCTCTCATTCTACCTCACCCACCGCACAGTCATGTGCTTCAAAGGGGAGGCGCTCGACGCACCATGCTACTCCAAGAGTGATTCCAAAGAGAGCGGCTCCTGTACCGTGCCAGTTATACTCCCGACAGCCGAGATCCGGCCCAAGTTGAGGAGCCGGGGCCGATATGGGAGTGACGCCGGACTGTCCTTCAGCTGAAAGCTCGGAAGATATGTCCGTCACCAACTCAGAGGTGGAAAGCGCCATGAATCACCGGCGACTGAGGGCCATTTTATGGGACCCCCACTTCTCGGACGAGGCTTTTAATGCCTTCAGCTCGGCTGATGCCTACATCCGAGCTGCTCGAGATGGGCTTAGCAGAGCCACAAAGCAGCATTTAAAAGATGCGCAGGTAAATTTACTGTGTCCGAATATGATAATCATATACCAGTAGCCCCCGAGACTTAAAGTAGTTGGTACAACTGATTTGAGGATCACTGTATAAGCAGGTTCTTTCTGAGAAGAACGACATGCTATCCCAAGAGCTAGACAAGTGCCAGACACAGTTAACTGCGGTTACCGCCGAACTGGAAAAATCCAAGAAGGCGTTTGCAGGTAATATTTCCCTCCATCGAGAAATGGTAATTGTATAGCAGCTGTGTTAACACTGTGGCTTATCAGGATCGTTAGATCAACTGGAGGAGAAAGAGTCGAAAAGACTACATGCCGCAGGCGAGCGGGTGCTGGCCCGAGTCAGACAGGAGAAAAAAAACTTCAAGATTCCAACACCCTGCTGGGCGAAGAACTGAAAGATGTGCGGGCCTAGTTGGCCGACTCCATAAAGGAGAACAAAAGGCTGCGAGGCGGCATATTCACTATGTGGCCAAACTATATTTTATAGTAATTCAGACATAACCGGGACTGATAGAGTTATGTCTGTAGGTATGCTGACCGTTGTTCCGAAGAGGAGATGTCCGGATTCTCGGGCGATCTGCTATAGGAGTTGTCGCGCATGCATGAGCAAGCTCGGCAGGCGATGCGAAGCGTTGCCAAGGCCTTGTGGCCATCTGCCTCTCCTCCAAGAAAGATGGAGGAGCTCCTAGAGCTATTCAAGGAAGCGCGGCGGCGCTTTCGATTGTGGAAAATATCGTCCTGCCGGGAAGGTGCGCGACAGGCCTGGGCCATGGTGAAAACACGGTACACCAAGCTTGATCTGAATCATATGGCTCGGGTTGGACCTCTAGGGTCAGATGGGAAAGAAGTTCCCATTAATTTGGTATATGACCAAGTAAAAGTAGTCGCCAAGTTTTCCCAGCAGGATTGTAAGTTAGATAGCCTGCTGGACAGTATAGAGGAGAAAATGTTTGAGTCCAAGTGACTGTGTATTTTCCTTCTAGCTGAATTTTCATGGCAGACCTTTTCGCTTCGACCTCTGGACCCGAAGGTGCTGAGTGTTTCCGAATACTATTGCAGCCGAATAGACCGGTGTATGCTTGGAAACCAAGCGTAGGGGTCATACTTGCTTGAACAGACAAGTTGTATCCAGCTAGTTATGCTATATTAAATTAAGATTGTAAGAAACATCTTCCAGAGAGAATAGTTCCGTTAAGGGTTCCTTCCCCTGGGTGTGCATGCGTTAATGCGCATGTATGAACTGTGATTGAAAAATCACAGTATGTTTTAACTTCTAGGGGTTCACAATGTAGTAAATGCAAAAAACATCTTTAATCCACCAACCGAATATTCCCTTGAGAATGCTAGCTTTCTGCTTCACCCAGTCTGAGGTACACATCCGGATTACCCGGCAGTAACAATCGCAGAGGTGCTCCCTTTATGCCCTAGCCGAACTAACGGGAACGTAGGGCATAAGCACAGGAGCCAGGCAACCCAGCTTGGCCAAAACTTAAGTCATATCGATGCATATAATGGCGAAGAAAAGCGACATATGGAAAAACGCATATGTAATGAGCTTGATGCTCGGAAAATAATAACAAGCTTCTGTCCAAGAAGCCCCGAGGTATGATGGACGTACATATTGAAGTATGTGTATGTTACCAGTGCGTGGTTGAGCCGCACGAAAAGCTTTGAGGCTAAAAAAGAAAGGGCAAAAAGGCAAAAAGAGAGGAAAGAACAAAAGGAACAGTAGGGAGAAGGAGACAAACAAAGAGTTGGCGCCAAAGATAGAATCTTCGGAGTCCGGCGCGTCCAAGGGTTCGACTCTAAGCGATTATCGGCGACGACGCGCAGCGGTACGCCTCCAAAGGAGAACTTTGTCAATGATGAAGGGACCTTCCCATTTGGGCTTGAGTTTGTCCTTTTTCTTCTCCGGCAAGCGTAGAACGAGTTCGCCAACATTGTAAGCCTTGGCCCGTACTTCTCTGCTTTGATATCTGTGGGCCTGTTGTTGATAAAATGCAGAACGGGCTTTTGCAACGTTGCGCTCCTCCTCCAGGGCGTCTAGGTTGTCCTGCCGATCGAGATTGGCTTCTCTCTCTTCGTACATGCGCACTCTAGGTGAGTCATGAATAATGTCGCAGGGCAACACCGCCTCTGCGCCGTACACCATGAAAAAAGGTGTGTATCCGGTAGTGCGATTGGGCGTGGTCCGTAGCCCCCAGAGTACAGAGTCGAGCTCCTCAACCCAGTGCTTGTCTTATTCCTTCAAAGATCACACCAGCCTGGGTTTGATGCCGCTCATAATAAGATCATTGGCCCGTTCGACTTGACCGTTTGTTTGCGGGTGATAGACGGAGGCGTAATCGAGCTTAATGCCCAGATTGGCGCACCAATTTTTCACCTCATCGGTTGTAAAGGTGGAACCGTTATTAGTGATGATGTTGTGTGGAACACCATAACGATGTACAACGCCGGATATAAAGTCTATCACTGGTCCGGCCTCGGCCGTTTTAACTGGTATGGCCTCTATCCACTTAGTGAATTTATCCACCATACCAACATATATTTTTTCTTATGGTTCCTCCTTCAAGGGGTCTGACCATATCAAGCCCCCAGACCGCGAAAGGCCAAGTGATGGGGATTGTTTGCAGAGCAGTGGGTGGTATATGGCTCTGGTTAGCGAAAAGCTGGCATCCGACGCAACGTTGGACAAGGTCCTGCGCGTCTGCTCGGGCCGTCGGCCAATAAAAACCTGTACGGAAGGCCTTGCTAACAAGGGCCCGAGCTGTGGCATGGTGGCCACCGAGACCAACATGAATTTCAGCCAGGAGCTGCCGGCCCTCCTCCTCGGAGATACATCTTTGAAGGACTCCGGTAGCACTTTTCTTGTAGAGCTCTCCGTCATGAACCTTATAGGCCTTCGAACACCGGACAATGCGGCGGGCCTTGTTATGGTCCTCATGGAGTTCCTTCCTATTAAGGTAGGCCAAATAGGGTTCAGTCCATGGGGCAATTACTTCCAGAATGAGATGGGCCGACGATGTCATTTCAGTGGCTGAGCCCCCGATGATACCGGTGTGTTCGGAATCTGGGGTTGTGTTCGGGTCTGGACTAGTGTCGCCGCTCTCCCCTTGTCACACCATGGATGGCTTAAAAAGCCTTTCCAGAAAGATGTTAGGTGGGACGGGGTCGCGTTTGGCGCCGATGCGAGCAAGGACGTCCGCCGCTTGATTACTTTCTCGAGCCACGTGATGAAACTCGAGCCCCTCAAACCGAGCCGACATTTTTAGGACGGCATTGCGATAAGCCGCCATCTTCGGATCTTTGGCGTCAAAATCTCCTTTTATTTGAGATATTGTGAGGTTTGAGTCCCCACGCACTTCTAGGCGTTCTATGCCCATGGAGACGGCAATCCAAAGACCATGCAATAAGGCTTCGTATTCGGCTGCGTTGTTGGAGTCTGTATATAACATCTTGAGTACGTACTGGACTACATCTCCAGTGGGGGACGTTAAAATGACACCCGCTCCTAATCCTGCTAGCATTTTGGAGCCATCGAAATACATGACCCAGTTGGAATATGTGTTGTACTCCTTAGGGAGTTCGGCCTCTGTCCATTCGACGATGAAGTCCGCCAATACTTGGGATTTAATGGCTCGACATGGTTTGTATGTTATGTCGAATGGAAGGAGCTCAATGGCCAATTTGGCAATCCGGCCCGTAGCATCGCGGTTGTTTATTATATCATTGAGTGGTACTTCGGAAGCCACCATGATCGAACACTCTTGAAAATAGTGTCGCAGCTTCCAGGATGCCATAAAGACCGTGTATGCTATCTTTTGATAATGAGGGTACCGGGATTTGCATGGTGTGAGAACAGTGGATACGTAATATACAGGCTTCTGAAGCGGGAACTTGTGTCCGGCCTGCTCTCACTCAACAAGGAGCACGACGCTCACCACCTGGTGTGCTGCCGATATGTATAATAGCGTGGGTTCGCCCACATTTGGCGCAGCCAGGATTGGGTTGCTCGCTAGGAGGGCTATTATTTCTTCCAGTTCGGCCGTTGCCGCATCCATCCACTCGAAGTGATCGGTGCGCCGGAGTAAGCGGTACAGTGGCAATGCCTCTTCTCCCAATCTGGAGATAAAGCGGCTTAACGCTGCCACACATCCAGCCAGTTTTTGGAGCTGTTTAAGGTCTGTTGGTGTAGCCAATTGCGACAAAGCTCGGATTTTGGCTGGATTTGCTTCGATTCCTCTACTGGAAACAATGAAGCCCAGCAGTTTTCCGGCGGGGATGCCGAAAACACATTTTTCTGGATTGAGCTTAATGTCGTATGTACGGAGGTTGTCGAATGTAAGACGTAAATCGTCGATTAGCGACTCGATGTGCCTGGTCTTAATGACGAAGTCGTCCACATATGCTTCTACTGTCTTGCCGATCTGCTTTTCCAGGCATGTTTGAATCATGTGTTGGTAAGTGGCGCCCGCATTTTTTAGCCCGAAAGGCATAGTGTTGAAGCAGAAAGGCCCATATGGGGTAATGAATGATGTTGCGGCTTGATCGGACTCCTTCATCTTGATCTGATGGTATCCGGAGTATGCATCGAGAAAACACAGTGAGTCGTGTCCTGCGGTTGCATCGATGATCTGATTGATCCAGGGGAGGGGGAAGGGATCCTTAGGGCAGGCCTTGTTGAGGTCTTTGAAATCGACACATAGGCGCCAGGATTTATCCTTCTTTGGTACCATCACCAGGTTTGCTAGCCAGTCGGGGTGTTTTATTTCTCTGATGAATCCGGCTTCGAGTAACTTGGCTAGCTCTTCTCCCGTAGCTTGTCGTTTGGGTTCGGAAAAACACCGTAGTGTTTGTTTGACCGGTTTATATCCCTTAAGGATATTGAGGCTGTGTTTGGCTAGCCTACGTGGGATTCCTGGCATGTCAGAAGGGTGTCAGGCGAATATGTCCCAATTCTCGCACAGGAACTTTCGTAGCGCGGCATCGACCGTTGGGTCAAGTTGTGCCCCAATAGATGATGTCTTGTTGGGGTCTGTTGGATGGACTTGGAATTTGACTATTTCTTCTGCTGGTTTGAAGGAGGTGGACTTGGGTCGTTTGTCTAGGATCACATCGTCCCTATCCACCGTAGAGCGCAATGTGGTTAGTTCTTCGGCCGCGAGGGCTTCAGATAATGCCTCGAGGGTCAGGGATGCAGTTTTGTTTTCGGCGCGGAGTGCTACGTTCGGATCACTGATAAGAGTGATTATGTCGTTGGGCCCGGGCATCTTGAGCTTCATGTACCCATAATGAGGTATAGCTTGGAAGCGTGTAAAAGCGTCTCGCCCCAGCAGGGCGTGATATCCGCTGTTGAAAGGGGCCACTTGGAAGGTTATTTATTCGGACCGATAGTTCTCCGGTGTGCCGAATACCACGTCAAGTGTGATTTTTCCCGCACACTACGCCTCCCGACTGGGGATGATTCCTCGGAAGGACGTGCTGCTTTGCTTAATGCGGCTCCTATCTATTTCCATCTTGTGGAGTGTATCCTCGTAGATGAGGTTTAGACCGCTGCCGCCGTCCATGAGAACCTTGGTGAGCCGAAAGCCGTCCACAATTGAACTGAGAACCAAGGCGGCTGGTACTTGGACTGCTCTGTGTTTTGGTTCGACACTGGCATTAAAAGTTATAGTCGTGTCGTTCCAAGGGTTTATTGCTGCGATTTGGCAGACTTTGACGAGTTCGCGGAGTGCCCTTTTGCGCCTATCGTTTGAAGCGAATGTCTCGAAGACCGTCAGTACTTTGGGGTCATCATCTTCTCGGGGGTGTTGTTCTGGTGTATTCTTGGTGAGGATATCTTCGCCGCTCTTGGCCACTTGCCGGAGTATCCAACATGCTCTAAGGCTGTGGGTTGGTATGTTATCCGGTGTTGCGTGTATTTTGCATGGCCCATCGAGCCATCCTTCCAAAACGGTTCCGCGCCCCGTAGTGGATTTGTATTTCTTTACTATTGGGTTGGGCGTGCCACGAGGGTGCACCCTTTTCCCCTGAATGAGGGGTTGAGTGTGGACCGATGGTTCCCAACGGGCTGCCTGAGTTTTCCAGGCGCTTTCCTGTCACGCCCAATATGCGACCCTATCCAAAAGGAACTCGAAGGTCCCACCAAGGATAGACCCGCATATTGAGACGCTTTTGCAAGGTGGATATCATTACATCAACATTACATAATAGTGGGGATACATACATAAGGCACAAATGCCACAAGAATACATCAACATCATATACAAGATCAACACCTGGCTACGGATGAAACATAAACAGAAGTTCAAACGACATCCACCTCGCTAGCCAGGCTGCCAACCCGAACCTATCCCGATCAAGAAGAAGCGTAAGAAGAACTCCAAAACAAGCAAACATCGCCTCGCGTCATGATCATCGCGAAACCTGTACCTGCAACTGGTGGTGTAGTAATCTGTGAGCCACGAGGACTCAGCAATCCCATTACCATGGGTATCAAGACTAGCAAAACTTAAGTTGGAAAGGAAGGGATGAAGTGGTGAGGCTGCAGCAGCGGCTAAGCATATATGGTGGCTAACATACGCAAATGAGAGCGAGAAGAGAGACAAAGGAACGGTCGTCAACTAGTAATGATCAAGAAGTGATCCTGAACTCCTACTTACGTCAATCATAACACAGAAACCGTGTTCTCCTCTCGATCAACCCCGAAAAGAGACACTCACGGTTACGCACACGGTTGGTGTATTTTATAAGAGTTTGCTTCAAGTTTACTACAACCGGATATTAACAAATTCCCATCTCGCCACATAACCGCGGGCACGGCTCTCGAAAGTTTATACCCGCAGGGTGTCCCAACTTAGCCCATGATAAGCTCTCGCGATCAACGAAGGATATTCTTCTCCCGGAAGACCCGATCAGTCTCGGAATCCCGCTACAAGACAATTCGACAAAGAATAAAACAAGTCCAGCAAGACCTCCCGGCGGCCGACATCCCCGATAGTAGTCACGCAGATCTCGCCTCGTGCCACGACCGGATAAGCTAAGCGTCACAGTACCGACGTAACCCAAGTTGCTAAGGGATGGTCCCGACGGTGTTTAGTTTGGACCAACGCTAGACAAGCACCGCCCGGGGTAATAAAGATGACCTCGGGATGCGCGACTCCCAAGGGAAAAAGGATAGGTGAGGCAAATGTAAAACCAATGTTGGGCCTTCTTTGGAAAAGTCTTATTCAAAGCGAACTGTCAAGGGGTCCCATAAATCACCCGACGCGTTAGGGACGCAAAATCCGGGAACATAATACCGATATGACGGAAACTAGGCGGCAAGAGTGGAACAAAACACCAGGCATAAGGCCGAGCCTTCCACCCTTTACCAAGTATATAGATGCATTAATTAAATAAGATATATTGTGATATCCCAACAAGTAAACATGTTCCAGCATGGAACAACATCTCCATGTTCCAACAAGGAACAAACTTCATCTTCACCTACAACTAACAACGCTATAAGAGGGGCTGAGCAAAGCGGTAACATAGCCAAACAACGGTTTGCATAGGAAGGGTGCAAAAGGTTAGAGGCTGACATGGCAATTAGGTAGGCTTGAGCCGCAAGTGATAGGTAGCGCAGCATAGCGAAAGAACGAAGCAACTAGCATAGCAATGATAGTAGTGAGATCCAGGGTAGTGGTCATCTTGCCTGAAATCCCGCTAGGAAGAAGAACGAGTCCATGAAGAAGATGAACGGATGAAGCCGAACCAAGCGTAGACGAACGAATCCTCACGATCGCAACGAAACAGGAACTAACAAGAAGAAGCACACAACATGGTAAACACACCACACATAGACAAGACATGATGCAAAACAAGCATGATGCATGAAAACTAGATGAGGCTACTCATGGCAAGAGATGATGCAAACAAGAGCAACACATCAAGGCAAGTTTAAATGAGGCCGGGAACAACATATAACAATTCCGGTAAGTCCTCATATGCAAATTTCAAAATTGGTCTAGATCTGAATAAACCTTATGTTCAAGTTGTTAAACATCAAGTTAAGATGCACCACGATGATCTACACGAAATTCTAGTCAAGTTACATATAAAGTTCATTAGATTCGGAGCTACGGCCTAGAAGATATGAGCAAAACAAGTTAAACATGGCATTGGTGCAAAATGCATACAAACATCAGGCAAACACCTCAAAACAAGGATGCAACATGATAATATGAAACTACATGCAAAATCAAGCAAGTTTCATATAGAGCACACTCAAAACGGAGCAACGGTTCAACACATACACCCTATACAAGTTATAGCAACAATCTGTCCAAAACAGCAACTAGGCATATTGCAAGCATCAAAACAACATGCTACAGGACCTCAACGTAATAACAAAAGGCATGGGCATGATGTACAGGTAAAGCATTACAAAACATGAACATTGAGCTATCTCCAGAAATGACTAGAACATGCTCAAACACACATGGCAAGATTGCAAATAATAACAGTTTCAGACTTATCAGGAAATAACATCAGGTTGCAATGTTCAGAGCAAGCAAACAACATGCTACAGGAACTTATAATAGCAAAACAAGGCATTGCATGAATCTACTAAATGCATAGAACAAAAGTCCCTTACTGACCATAAGCCAAAAAGGACCATAAAATATGATGGCACCCATGTAAACATGGCAAGTTATATTACAGATTCATACATGGCAGGAACAACGATAAGTAGGCATGTTGGTGAGCTTGAATCACTCACCACAGAGTAATACATGGCATGGCAAGGCAACCAACAGTAAGAAGACATGGCATAGAAGCTATACATGGCAAGAACAACATCATAGCATACATGGATCAACTACAACATCCTTGGCAAAATTGAATAACATGTAAACAATCTGCCAGGAACATTTTATAGCAAAAGTAGAGCTCGATTGACTCAAGCTATGGCACTCCATAATTGAAAACAAGGGCATGGATGGATAGATCAAGACATTTATAACAAAACATCCTTACTGAAGTATCTCAAAATATGCATGGAACGCTCTGTAGCATCAAGTTAACATGGCATAAAAATATCAACAGAACAGGGCTGAAATCAGCAACATCATGAAGCCTAGTTTGCATGCTTGTGCTAGTCACCACATTGATCACAAAAATACATGGCATACATCCCTGTAAATATGGCATGGCATATTACAAAACACATGTAGGACTCAAGTTCATAGGATGCACACATCAATCATGGCAAAAATGACAAAAGTGCATGTTCTGATAAGAATCTGAAACTAACATCACATAGCCCTCTTCCAACAGCATTTCGGGCATCAAGATGAGCTCAAATGAAAATGATTCAATGAGATGGAATGATCTACTCTTCGAGGCGAACATTTTGACATATTACACGCCCAAAACGGAGCTACGGATGCAGAGTTATGATGCGATGAAAATGCTTGAAAATATTAGCAGTTTGGGGACTTGGCAGAAATTATACCTCCGGGAAAAATCAACCCGGGACGGAGGCGTTCCGGGACGGGGGGATCCGGTACGAGGCAGAGGCATTTGGATGGGCGAGGTGGTGGATCTGATCCCGATCCACGGACCTCGCCGGAGTAGCTCGCCGGAGACGGCGGGGACGGCGCCGGAGAGGCGGAGGAGCTGGCGGCGCGGTGGGAGGCGCGGCGCGCCGGCCTGGAGGCAGCCGGAGCAGGCGGCTCGGCGGAGCCGAGCAGGGTCGGGCAGGCCGGGCTAGGCGACGGCGGCGGCACCTGCCGGGCGGGAGCCGGGCGGGGGCGAGACGGCGGCGCGGGCAGGGCGGAGCTTGGCTGTGGCGCGCATGGGCCCGTCGCGCGAGGCTAAGCGCCGGCGGCGGGCGGCCGGGTTGGGCGGTAGCAGAGCGGGCGGCGGCGGGCGAGCCCGCCGGGCGGCGGCGGCGGCCGGTCGGGCGGGCGGCTCGGGAGGAGCGGCGCGTGAGCGGGCCGAACGGCGGCGGGGACAGGCTCGCTGGCCTCGGATGGGCTCAGCAGACCCATGGCGCATGAGGAGAGAGAGAGAGAGGCCGCGGGACACGTGGCGGAGTGGGGTTGGCTGGGGCGGCGGCGGACATGTCCGGCCGCCGCAGACGACACTGATGGCGGCGGAGGCGATTTTAGGGTTTCGGGACCCGGATTTGGACGGGGAGGTGTTTATATAGGCATAGGGAGCTAGGAGACTCCAAATGAGGTGCGGTTTTACCACACGATCGTGATCGAACGCCATCGAGAGCATGGAGGGAGTTTGCTGGGTTTTGGGCCACTTAGAAAGGGTGTTGGGCTGCACACAAAGAGGCCTTTGCGGTTACCGGTTAACCGTTGGAGTATCAACGACCTCCAAATGGCACGAAACTTGACAGCGGTCTACCAGTGCTATACCAAGGTCACCGACAAACCTCGGTCCATTCCGAGACCGCTTAACACCCGCACACAAAAAGAGGTAAAAGGGGGCGCCGGGAGACATAGGAGTGCCGGATTGCAAAACGGACAACGGGGAAAATGCTCGGATGCATGAGACGAACACGTATGCAAAATGAAATGCACATGATGACATGATATGAAATGCAGATGATGACATGGCAAAGTGCAACACGCAAGCACATGCAATGGCAACAACAGCGAATAAATGGCGGACACCTGGCACATCGAATCCGGGGCGTTACATTTCCATTGCGCTGTACTTCTGTACGATAGTTGCTAGGTCAGCAAAGTGTAATATGCAACGGCGGTTGATGGCATTGAGGATTCCTTCGTCCATGCAATTGTTTCGGAATGCTGAGATTGCTTCCTCGTCGCGGCAATCTTTAATCTTGTCTTTGACAAGAAGGAATCTGGCCCAGAAGTTGTGGACCGTTTCCTACGACTGCTGTTGTGTGCTCATGAGAGCGCTTATATGTGGGTGGGTGGGTGGTTTTAAATCCGAACCCTGACCCAATTTTGTATCTGGAATCTAAAGGTCGTCCGAATTTAACAGATCGGGCTCCCGGATATCCACTGATTTCCTGAGCCCGCAGTCCGATTCTATGTTCAGAGGGCGGGATGCATCTCCTCGCAGATGTCCGGTTCTTTGAGATCAGAGATATAGACATAGTTCGTCCTTAGCATGGAGGAAGATTTGTTGTCTCGCTCCTCGACTACCGCTATCTGGTGGGTGATCGGCGGAGATTTGATTTCTCTTTGATTGGGTTTAAGCCCAATTCGATCGTAGTCTGTAGCGACCCCCAGGGCGGCGATGCGGTCGAGGATTTCTTTAAAGACGAAAGCTCCACTGGATCCATCTGCTTGGAGTGTCTGGAGTCGATATGAAGGGGATTTTTGATGACCCGGGAGGTCACCGTCGGCTCAACGGCCGAACGGGCGGTAATGGTCAAGCTTCCCAGCCGAAGGGTTTGGCCTGGGGCCAGTGCTCCTCCAGAGGTGGTATTGTCCTTGAGAACAAGGCGAGCCATCGATCCTGTCTTCGACGCCAAAGTGGAACTCTCAATGAAAGCACCAATGTCGGTGTCAAAACCGGCGGATCTCGGGTAGGGGGTCCCGTACTGTGCGTCTAAGGATGATGGTAACAGGAGACGGGGGACACAATGTTTACCCAGGTTCGGGCCCTCTCTATGGAGGTAAAACCCTACTTCCTGCTTGATTGATCTTGATGAATATGAGTATTACAAGAGTTGATCTACAACGAGATCGTAGTGGCTAAACCCTAAAAGTCTAGCATGTATGACTATGGTTATCTCTCCCTCCGGACTAAGTCCTCCGGTTTATATAGACACCAGGAGGACCTAGGGTTACACAAGGTCGGTTACAAAGAAATGAATCTACATATTTGATCGCCAAGCTTGCCTTCCATGCCATGGAGAGTCCCATCCGGACACGGGTAAAGTCTCCGGTCTTTATATCTTCACAGCCCATCAGTCCAGCCCATGGCTAACAGGCCGGACGCCTGAGGACCCCTTAGTCCAGGACTCCCTCAGACGGCCCAGATGACGCTACTGGGCCTAACTCGGATAGGCCGTAAATGGGCCCTGGGTTAGCGGGTTGTAAATGGGCTATATGCGAACATGCCATTAACAGGCCTGCCGTGGGCCGGCCTGCCACCTTTTGACCAAGTCAAACGGGCCAGCCTTTTCACAGGAATGGGCCTATGTTAGGCCATGCCACATGTCGACGTATCATAGGCGCTTTGGGTCCAATGAGTGGATGACATCTGTCCCAACGGTGAGCCGACACGTGTTTCCTCCAGCCAATGATGATTTTACACGTGGAAAATCCCCATTGGTCGGGGCTGTTAACGGGTTATCGTATCCAAAACCGGACCCGATAGCTTAACGGCGTTCCGTTATGGTGGATGCCACGTGTCGGTCACCCTTGATGAAAGCACTTCTATGGCGCGTGATTTATCATCATGGAAGTGGACACTTCCGTGATGATAATTTTGGTAATGTCATGGAACACTTCTACGACAGCACAGGTATGACTATCTTGATTTTGTCATAAAATCATCATGGATGTACATGCATGACAGAAAACCTGACCTACTGTGACAAACACGTATCATCACGGAAGTGTATTTTTTGTAGTGGAGCCCCCAGCCTCGGTAAAGCCAACAGACTCTGAATGGTGGCTCTCCACTCATCCATCTGATCGGGCGCCGGCGGGAATCACAGCAACAGCTGGGCCCGCGCCATGGCCTCTGAAGCGGTACTTGGCATGGGTGATGACGATGTGGATCGTCGCCCGGCTCCTGACGGTGCCGGCGGTGGCTGCGCTGGGCTCCCATAGCCGGGAGCCAGTCGTTGTGATGGCGTGGTGACGAGGCGGTGGCGCGTGTGGACCAATGACCCCGTTCAGAGCGTTGGCTGGGCCAGTCTATTCTGGGGGTGGTGCATGTCCTGCGACTGTGCCTGTAGCAGGGGCAGCCGGAGGATTGGGATTCGCCTCGGGACAAACGTCACCGCCGTGGTTATGCCCCTTGGCTAGGCAGGGAGGGGCAGAAGGAATTATTTCTTTACCCATACCTCACAGAGCATGGTCGCCGGGATGTTGTTGGTGTTGTCCTTCTCGGGTGCCTCCCACTCCTGCTTCGGCCATGGGGGAGGTGGTGACGACGCCACCTGCACTGACCACGTCCCCCGCGGTGACTGCCTCCTCATGTGTCTCCGCATTCCCCGCAGTGTCGGTGGTCGCAGGCGGCGGAGCCTTCGAGGTGGATGGGTGAGCTGTGGCACCGGGCTTCTTCTTGGGCGCCATGGTCGATGGAGCCGTCGATGATGAAATTGGCGATGAAGATGACGCGCTGCTTATGCTCTCGGGTTCACACAAGTGATCCCCCTACCTGGCATGCCAAAGATGTCGGAGGAAACAACGGCCACCTATGGGGCCACGAGCCCCTTTTGGTTCGGCGGGGGGATGGGCACGTTGCACAAAGAGTGGAGAAGCGTAATGCAGCACGACAAAGATCACACGGGCAGTTTTACCCAGGTTCGGGCCGCTGCGAGGCATAAAACCCTACTCGTGCTTTGGTGGATTGATTGTGGAAAATGGTGTAAAACGCAGCGCTCTTGCCCGGCAAGGTTGCCTTGGGGCGAGAGTGGCTACGCGCATATGAATGTGTGAGGGTCCGAATCCTTTCTACGGTTGCCATGGGCCTCCTTTTATAGATGAAGGGGGCACCACAGTGGCAATCAGTCTTTGCATACTGATTAGATAGCAAACAGTGCTATCATACCTAATTCTACAGGCTGACAGAGCACATTAAATGTGCCGCTCAGTGTCACATCACAGCGTGCCCGGCAGGCCTTGCCAGACTGTTTTGCCAGCTTCGCACTTGCTTGCTGGACATGTCTCAGGACAGGTGTCATCTGGAGGTATTTTCTGTAGGAAGTGGCTGCCATGTGGCAGGGAGCGGCCACTTAGTCATTTAGGTGCTTGACACCGCACTGATCGATGACTTGCGTCGCTGTGAGGTGGCGCAGTGGAGTGGTTTGCCTCCGTAAGCCCCAGCAAGCCTGCCAGGACGATCTTGGAGGCTTGCTTCTGGGGCAACCCCAACTTGGCCAGGCTCGCCTGCCCGGTAAGGGAGGTTTTCCTGTAGTGGTATCTTGTCTCTCTGGCTAGTCTTGGTCTTCTAGGTCTGCACTTTGATCCTTCAAAGAACTGATCCCTCGTGTTTGGTCTGGTCTTGGTGTTGTAATCTTGTTCTTGGGCCTGTGCACAGTCTGGACAACGGACCCAGGGTTTGTTGCACCGACACTGATATTCTGAAATGTAATGTTCAGTTAACAGTTTGGTCCAACAATTGCTATATTTTGTAGTACTATTCTCAAGCATTCTCGGTTTTGTTAACTATCTTATCTTCTAGTACATGTTCTATTCTGCAATGTCGTGCTTAGTTAACTGTTTTGGTTTATTTGATCTGCTTTCCAGTGAACTGTTTGGTTCAATTCTGCAATTTGATTTTCATTTGTTGTGGGTACAATTTTGTATTTTTATGCATGTGACAAATAAATCGAATTTGGTTGTACTCAATACATATTCTACTGATAGTATGGCAGCTCTCAGTTAACCTGATCAATTTGGTCTTCCTTATATGTGTTGCGGGGAAACAATGGGAGACACCGTGGTTTACCATCGAGGTTTGCTCATGCATGGTCCTTTCGCTAATAGCACATTATTGTGCAGTTGCAGGAATCATCCTAATATTTAGGTTTCTTACAATTTGGTCTTGCACATGTAGGTCCTGCTGTCAGAGGTTGAGACCCACTGTTCGACCCATTTTTCATATGGGGAAATGAGATGTCCATGAGTATCAGTCAACTCAAGAAACTCAGAAAGATTGTTAGGATAAAGAAACTTGCGACGAATAACAGCAAGATCTTTGTTTGCACAATGAATAGTCAACTATAGGATGGTACTAACTCTTTTACCTTGTTTTTACCCCTTGCGCCATTTCAAAATTTATAATAGCGATTTATGCATACTTTGTTTTCAGTACTTTTCAAAGCAATTCACCGATGATTACCTCTCAAACCACCTGCATGGTTAAGAGGCAAGGAAGGTATTCATTCAACGTACAATATTGAAGTCTTCCTGAAGAGGATGAAGGTTGAGCCGGAATTATCCATAGCCACTGGCCTAAAGTTGCAAGGACATTCAACATCACTAAAGGCTCAATATTCGCCTTCCGCTTCTGTAGTTTCCCAAATGAGATTCATCTGTCTATTTACCGTGTATGATGCTACTTTTCCAAAGGTTTTCGACGTTGCATGTGAAACTTGGTGCTCTTGTGTAATGGCGTAGCTAGCTATATCAATCTTTGGTGTAACTGAGTGCTGAAGCTATCTGATGTAATTCGATTATGAAATCCTGGTTGTCGTTATACGGACATGAAATATATGGTGTATTTTATAAGAAATGTCAATTTGATTACTAGATGGATTATCAAATAATAGGCCAATTACCCTGCTTATTGGGGTTTTCTATTGCAGACGGTTACTCAGACAACACCGTGGGCGATGAACTCAAAGAACCCACAAGGTTTCTAAAAAGTAGGCATGTTGGATCAACTAACAATCCCACATGGCTTCAAGCACAGAAATGTTTGCATTAGGCCACCTTGCACAAACATTTCCACACAAAAAACGGTGTGTGATATACATACGAACAGAAATGTTTTTCTGGATTCACTGTGTGGGATGTACATACAAACGGAAACAATTTGGCTTCGATGCCTCGCCCGGACGCACACAAGCTCATTTTGGCCCTGCCTGTGTGGCCGGAGCGCCTATCCCCAACGGTTTCTAGGTTGTATGGGAAGGACCCCCCCCCCCTATTGCAGACACTCACTAGGCGACAGTTTAAAAATCCATCGTGGAAAGGGGTTAAAAACCGTTTGTATAGCACGTCTCTGCACTCGTGTTTGTTGAAACGCCATTTATGATGCGACGCTTTTTACTTGGCAGAGTCATATTGGTTGCATCTTTCATGTGGTGTCTAGCTTGCATTGCTTCTAATTTGTTGAAATGGCTAAAAGTGCAACTATCCGTGGGTGGTTTTGGTAATTCCTAACAACATATAGCTCATTGAACTAATGCTCTTTCAAGATGATTATTTCAGAAAGTTCAATGATTGGCATGGCATGGACTAGGAATGTGGACCCCCAAAATGCTAAGGACTCACATTGGCTCAAGCTCAAGACTCTACATTTTCATTTTACTGATCCAAGATCACATTGAGTCCATAGGAAAAGCCAATACTATTAAAAGGGGTTGAGGTGTTGCTTAATGGCTTACTTGCTCAAAATGCTTAGTGATATGCTCCAAAAGCCCTCAACCACTTTCTCATATCCACATATGTCCCAAACCAAAAATCAAACTTGGCCCCACCGATTTGATCTATCCGGCGCCACCGAGTTCATTTGACATAACCATAGCCAGAAACCCTAATCAGTTCGGTCTCACTGATAGGGATCTCGATCTCACCGAGATGGGATTGCAAACTCTCTGTTTCCCTGTGTAACGTTTCGGTCTAACCGAGATGAGTGATCGGGCCCACCGAGTTCACAATGCAAACTCTCTGTTTCCCTTTTGTAACGTTTCGGTCTCACCGAAATGAGCGATTCGGTCCCACCGAGTTTGCCTGACCAACTCTCTGTTTGCCTATTACAGAAATCGTCTTATTGAGTTTATGTGATCGGTCTCACCGAGATTACGTTATGCCCTAACCCTAATGAAATCGGTCCTACCGAGTTGACATGTCGGCCCCACCGAAAAGCCTAACATTCACATTTTGAACTAAATCGGTCTGACCGAGTTTCATGATTCGGTCTCACCGAGTTTGGTAAATTGTGTGTAACGGTTAGATTTTGTGTGGAGGCTATATATACCCCTCCACCAACTCTTCATTCGAGGAGAGAACCATCAGAACGTGCCTACACTTCCAGCATACATTTTCTGAGAGAGAACCTCCTACTCATGTGTTGAGACCAAGATATTCCATTCCAACCACAAGAATCTTGATCTCTAGCCTTCCCTGAGTTGCTTTCCACTCAAATCTTCTTTCCACCAAATCCAAAGCTGTGAGAGAGAGTTGAGTGTTGGGGAGACTATCATTTGAAGCACGAGAGCAAGGAGTTCATCATCAACACACCATCTATTACCTTTTGGAGAGTGGTATCTCCTAGATTGGTTAGGTGTCACTTGGGAGCCTCCGACAAGATTGTGGAGTTGACCAAAGGAGTTTATACGGGCAAGGAGATCGCCTACTTCGTGAAGATCTACCCTAGTGAGGCAAGTCCTTCATGGGCGATGGCCATGGTGGGATAGACAAGGTTGCTTCTTCGTGGCCCCTTCGTGGGTGGAGACCTCCATGGACTCGTGGTGTTGTTACCCTTCGTGGGTTGAAGTCTCCATCAACATGGATGTACGATAGCACCACCTATCGGAACCACGCCAGAAATATCCGTGTCAACATTGTGTTTGCTCCCTCCAAACTCCTCCCTTTACCTTCATGTGTGCAATGTTTTTACATTCCGCTGCTATACTCTTAGACTTGCATGTATAGGTTGATTGCTTGACTTGTGCTAAGTTGCTAAAATCTGCCAAGACTTAATATTGGGAAAAGGATAGATTTTTATTTGGTCAAGTAGTCTAATCACCCCCCCCCCTCTAGACATGCTTTCAATCCTACAAGTGGTATAAGAGCTTTGGTCTCCATTTGCCTTGATTTCCATAGCTTTTGGTGATCATAGCCTTGATTTCACAATCTAGGAGAGTATGGCACCTAGCGAGGGAAATTACCACCATAGAGGTCCTTACTTTGATGGTACTAATTTTGCTAGTTGGAAGCATAAGATGCAAATGCATATTCTTGGACATAACCCCGCCGTTTGGGCTATTGTGTGTATTGGCTTGCAAGGTGAATTCTTGGATGGAAGAGAACCAAACCGTGAAGCTACCACGGAAGAGTTGAAGATGCTGCAATACAATGCTCAAGCTTGCGATATCCTCTTCAATGGATTGTTCCCCGAACAATTCAACTAAATCAGTTGTCTTGAGAATGCTGAGGAAATTTGTGATACTTTGATTGATATGCATGAGGGTACCGACTCCATCAAGGGATCCAAATTGGATGTGCTTCAAAGTTATCTTGAGAGGTTCTAAATGAAGGATGGTGAAGATGTCGCTGAAATGTACTCTAGGCTTGCTCTCATCACAAATGAGATTGCTGGCTTAGGAAGTGAAGAGATGACCGATAGATTCATCATCAAGAAGATCCTAAGATCCTTGGATGGAAAATATGATACCGTGTGCACATTGATCCAAATGATGCGCAATTACAAAGATCTCGAGCCAACAGAAGTGATTGGAAGAATTGTTGCTCATGAGATGTCACTCAAGGATAAGGAAGAGCTTCACAACAAGTCAAATGGTGCTTACAAAGCCTCATGTGATGCTCCTACATCATCAAGTGAGAAACAAGCCTTCAATGAGGAATTGAGCCTAATGGTGAAGAATTTCAACATGTTCTACAAGAGTAGAAGCAAAGAAAGAAGTTCCAAGTCAAGGTCCTACAATCACAAAAGATCTTCTAGTCGTGAGCGAAATTGCTACAATTGTGGAAGACCCAGACACTACTCCAATGAGTGTACGGCCCCCTACAAAAGAAGAGAAGATTCACCCAAAAGGAGAAGTAGAAGAGAAGAATCACCTCCAAGAGAGAGAAGGAGTAGAGATGATCACTATGAACGAAGAACCTCTCGCGGAAGCAAGGATTCGGAAAGGAAGAACAAGTCATCAAGGAGCTACACAAAACGAAGACATCAAGCTCACGTTGGTGAATGGGTATCCGGCTCTGACTCCGACCATCACTCCGAGAGAAGTTATCACTCTGACTCCGAATATACTCGAGATGAAGGTGTTGCCGGTCTAGCACTTGTATCAACCAACTATTATGACATATTTGATTCACCAAATGAAGGAATTGGAAGATGCTTCATGGCTAAAGGCCCAAAGGTATCACACCCCGAGTATGTTGATTTCAATAGTGATGAAGATGATTTGCTAGGTGATGATGATTTACTTGTTGATAACTCTAGTGATGAAAACTATGATGAACTTGCTATTAATCATGCTAATCAAGATGAAAGGAATGATGATGATAAGAAGGAGATTGAGCGTCTAACTAAAGAACTAAACACTCTTAAGTTAGCTCATGAAACTACCTTGGAAGATCATCAAGAATTTTTAAAGACTCATGAGAAGCTACGATTTGAAAAGCTCAGCCTTGAGCAAGATCACGGGTTCTTAAAAGCAATCAATGATGATCTTCGCAAGAAAAATTCTTCTTACATTGTCAAGCGTTTACTCTTGTCTACTTACATGCCACAAGTTAAATCTAGAAAAAAGAGTAAGAAAGATTCTTCTTCTAGTAGTAACAATAATCATGTTAAATCCAATATTGTTGCTTCTAGTAGTTCTATTTATTCCACTAATGATTCTCTTAGCCAAGTCACACTTGAGCAAGAAAATAGCTTATTGATGGGAATTATAGAGAATGGTATTTACAAGAGCCTTGCCGGAAGTAAGCAATTTGAGGAAATATGTACGTAAGCAAGGAAGGCACCGGAAGAATCAAGGTGTTGGTTTTGAACGAAAGTTCAATGCCAATGGAGTTGAGTGGGAAGAAGATCAATACCCCAAGACGAAGTTTGTTCCTCAACAAGAGAAGTATGATCCTACTTCTTTCAAGGGGACACAAGCTCAAGATGATCTTCCACCACAAGACCACAAGCAAAAAGGCAAGGACAAGCTTCAAGAAGAGATTGATGCATTTTAAGAAGCTCCCAAGGCCTTGGTCAAGTGGGTTCCCAAGACTTCATCAAGTTCTACTTCATCAAGTACGACTACAACTCCAAGGATTCCCTTCAAGTTGATGTGGATCCTGAAGAAGAAGAACTAGAGAGTTCGTGAGGGTGACTCCGCCAACATACTTCACTCATATCATCTTGGCGAGGACAAGTGCAAATAACTTCCACATCTTGCACTAGTTCCAGGAGTCACAAACCCTCTTGTTGGTAAGACAAGGGACAGGGTAACCTAATGCTTTCATGGACATCATCTTGTATGAACTTCACTCTATGTCTATGGATATCCTTGTTTGTTCCTTGTGGGACTAACCCATGTAGGTATTGAAAGTGCAACTCACTCCAATGGATTGCTCCGAATGATCTACATCAGCATTGAGCATCCACATCTTCAACATCTACATGAAGTCATCATCGACAAAACCCAAGGTTAGTTCATCCCTCTTAGGGGGGATATCACATCTAGGGGAGCTTTACTCAAAATATTGAGCTAAAGCAACTCTAATGGTGTGAACACAATGATGCTTTATGTAAAAGTGGTAACCCCAGTTGTGCTTAAACGATGAGTATGACCTATGATCAAATGTTCTCATTTGACTCCTAAGTCAATATACTCATATACAGATGACCTAGTCATCGCCAATTGCTTAATAGATGCTAGAGTGTTTGTGCATGCTTTGTCACATATTTCATTTGCCATTTTATTGTGTGAGCATGTTGGTTGCATATTTTACTCATTTGAGGAGATCCAATTGTTGCTTTGATTGTTTGGCTCTTTTTCTTTTGCCAAATGGATGGACAAGAATGCCTAAGAACTTCCTCTAGCTATCTATGCTTTTCTCGTCTCAAACTCTATTCATGCTACATCACAAAGTTTGATCAAGTCAGATTCGAACACTTTGTGTGAGGAGCACTCGGAGTCCCCGATTCGTCATAGACTTAAACTTCCAAAACCTCTCTTTCCATTTCGGTCTAAACGATTCATCCTTCTCGGTCTAACCGAGTTCACTGGGTTGATCTAGGTTTTATAATCTCGGTGCAATCGATTAAAAAATTTTGGTCACAACGAGTTGCAATAACCGCTTGCGATTCTGCAGCTCGGTGCCACCGAGTTGTTCCACTCGGTCACACCAACAGGGTCAGGATATATATACCGATGGGTCAAATTTTGGAAATTTCTCCAAAAGCTCTCAGCCCTCGTGTGTCCTGCTCTGCCGCCTCGGGTCCTCGGATCGTCCTCTCATCGCCTGCGACCTCCCGCCGCTGGTCTCCATCGCCGTCAACGGAATTCAAACCCGCCATCGCCGCCATAGCGAGCTCATAACCGAACTAGGGTATGAGTTCGAATCTTTGTGATATTCCTTAGTCCGATTCTTAGGACAAAGCAAATGACATGTTCTTTACCACGTATGAGATCATCCTGTCCAGCAAAAACATCCTTTAGATTAGATTCGATTCGAAAATTTAGGGTTAGGTTTCCGCCGAACTCATCTCGTATCGACCGAGTTGTGGAAATCGGTCTCACCGTTTGGCTTAGGCCATTGCACTTGCACTTTTCGGTCTGACCGAAACTTGCGAATCGGTGTGACCAAGTTCAACTCTTAGTGAAACCCTAGCAATCTCAGGGTCACCGAACTGTGTCTTGGTCTGACCAATTTCACTAGTTTAGACTCCAAAAATTGCTTCGGTGTCACCGAGTTTAACAAATCGGTAGCTTCGAAATGCTTTCTGTGGAAAACTAAAACTAAGTTTTTGACTCATTTGTTTTGCAAAATCTCTGCACTTTGTGATGCTCATCCACTCTATCTCATCCATAACTATTCACAGGGTCTGCTGTCAGTTTGCTTTGCCAGAATATCTGATCAGAGTGATAGCTGGAACAAGTCAGAAGAGCAGGTGAACATGAGTGAGGGCACTAGTCCCTCTAGCAGCTATGATGAGGGTAGCAGGATGAAGGAAATATGCCCTAGAGGCAATAATAAAGTTATTATTTATTTCCTCATATCATGATAAATGTTTATTATTCATGCTAGAATTGTATTAACCGGAAACATAATACATGTGTGAATACATAGACAAACATACAGTCACTAGTATGCCTCTACTTGACTAGCTCATTAATCAAAGATGGTTATGTTTCCTAACCATAGACATGTGTTGTTATTTCATTAATGGGATCACATCATTAGGAGAATGATGTGATTGACATGACCCATTCCGTTAGCTTAGCACTTGATCGTTTAGTATATTGCTATTGCTTTCTTCATGACCTATACATGTTCCTCGTAACTATGAGATTATGCAACTCCTGTTTACGGAGGAACACTTTGGTGCTACCAAACGTCACAACGAATCGGGTGATTATAAAGGAGTACTACAGGTGTCTCCAAAGGTACATGTTGGGTTGGCGATTTGAGATTAGGTTTTGTCACTCCGATTGTCGGAGAGGTATCTCTAGGCCTTCTCGGTAATACACATCACATAAAGCCTTGCAAGAATTGCAACTAATAAGTTAGTTGTGAGATGACGACACGGAACGAGTAAACAGACTTGCGGTAACGAGATTGAACTAGGTATTGATACCGACGATCGAATCTCGCGTAAGTAACATACCGATGACAAAGGGAACAACGTATGTCGTTATGCGGTTTGACCGATAAAGATCTTGAAGAATATGTAGGAACCAATATGGGCATCCAGGTTCCGCTATTGGTTATTGACCGAGAATAGTTCTAGGTCATGTCTACATAGTTCTCGAACCCGTAGGGTCCGCACGCTTAATGTTACGATGACAGTTTATTATGAGTTTATAAGTTTTGATGTACCAAGTTTGTTCGAGTCCCGGATGTGATCACGGACATGACGAGGAGTCTCAAATGGTCGAGACATAAAGATTGATATATTGAAGCCTATGTTTGATTTTGAATAGTTAGGGTGAAATCGGATTTTACCGAACACCGGGGTTACCGGAACCTCCCGGGGTTAATGGGCCTTAGTGGGCCATGAGGGAGAAGAGGAGGGCGGCCAGGGCAGGCAGGCCGCGCCCCCCCCTAGTCCGAATAGGACAAGGAAGGGGGCGGCCCCTTCTCTTTCCCTCCCCAAGTCCTAATCCAACTAGGAAGGGGGAGTCCTACTCGGTGGGAGTAGGACTCCTCCGCGCGCCTCCTCCTAGGGCTGGCCACACCCCCCTTGCTCGTTTATATACGGGCAGGGGGCACCCCATGACACACAAGTTGATCTACGGATCGCCTTAGCCGTGTCGCGGTGCCCCTCCACCATATTCCACTTCGGTCATATCGTCATGAGCTTAGGCGAAGCCCTGCGCCGATGGAGGATCATCACCGTCACCACGCCGTCGTGCTGACGGAACTCATCCCCGACGCTTTGCTGGATCGGAGCCCGGGGATCGTCATCGAGCTGAACATGTGCTGAACTCGGAGGTGCCGTACATTCGGTACTTGGATCGGTCGGATCGTGAAGACGTACGACTACATCAACCGCGTTGTTATAATGCTTCCGCTTACGGTCTACGAGGGTACGTGGACATACACTCTCCCCTCTCATTGCTATGCCATCACCATGATCTTGCGTGTGCGTAGGAAAATTTTTGAAATTACTACGTTCCCCAACAGTGGCATCCGAGCCAGGTTTTATGCGTTGATGTCATATGCACGAGTAGAACACAAGTGAGTTGTGGGCGATATAAGTCATACCGCTTACCAGATGTCATACTTTGGTTCAGCGGTATTGTGAGATGAAGCGGCCCGACCGACATTACGCGTACTTTACGCGAGACTGGTTTCACCGCTCGAGCACTCGCTGCTTAAAGGTGACCGGCGGTGTCTATCTCTCTCACTTTAGTTGAACTGAGTGTGGCTACGCCTCGTCCTTGCGAAGGTTAAAACAGCACCAACTTGACAAACTATCGCTGTGGTTTTGATGTGTAGGTAAGAACGGTTCTTGCTCAGCCCGTAGCAGCCACGTAAAACTTGCAACAACAAAGTAGAGGACGCCTAACTTGTTTTTGCAGGGCATGTTGTGATGTGATATGGTCAAGACGTGATGCTATATTTTATTGTATGAGATGATCATGTTTTGTAACCAAGTTATCGGCAATGGCAGGAGCCATATGGTTGTCGCTTATTGTATGAAATGCAAAGCTATGTAATTGCTTTACTTTATCACTAAGCGGTAGCGATAGTCGAGAAGCAATAGTTGGCGAGACGACAATGATGCTACGATGGAGATCAAGGTGTCGCCGGTGACGATGGTGATCATGACGGTGCTTCGAGATGGAGATCACAAGCACAAGATGATGATGGCCATATCATATCACTTATATTGATTGCATGTGATGTTTATCCTTTATGCATCTTATCTTGCTTTGATTGACGGTAGCATTATAAGATGATCTCTCACTAAAATTATCAAGAAGTGTTCTCCCGAGTATGCACCGCTATGCGAAAGTTCTTCGTCTTTGAGACACCACGTGATGATCGGTGTGATAGTCTCTACGCTCAAATACAACGGGTGCAAAACAGTTGCGCACGCGAATACTCAAGTTAAACTTGACGAGCCTAGCATATAACAGATATGGCCTCGAACACGGAGATCGAAGGTCGAGCGTGAATCATATAGTAGATATGATCAACATATTGATGTTCACCATTGAAACTACTCCATCTCACGTGACGATCGGACATGGTGTAGTTAATATGGATCACGAATCACTTAGAAGATTAGAGGATGTCTATCTAAGTGGGAGTTCTAAAGTAATATGATTAATTGAACTTAAATTTATCATGAACTTAGTACCGATAGTATTTTGCTTGTCTATGTTTTACTGTAGATAGATGGCTCGCTGTTGTTCCGTTGAATTTTAATGCGTTCCTTGAGAAAGCAAAGTTGAAAGGTGATGGTAGCAATTACACGGATCGGGTCCGTAACTCGAGGATTATCCTCATTCTGCACGGAAGAATTACGCCCCGAAGCACCGCTAGGTGCGTGCCTCTTCTTGATGCAACCGACAACGTTAAGAACGTCTCGCGAGCAAAGCTGATGACTACTCGATAGTTCAGTGTGCCATGCTTTACGGCTTAGAACCGGTCTTCAACGATGTTTTGAACGTCATGGAGCATATGAGATGTTCCAGAGTTGAAGTTAATATTTCAAGCAAATGCCCGGATTGAGAGATATGAAGTCTCCAATAAGTTCTATAGCTGCAAGATGGAGGAAAATAGTTCATCAAGTGAACACATACTCAAAATGTCTGGGTATAATAATCACTTGATTCAACCGGGAGTTAATCTTCCGATGATAGTGTCATTGATGTAATTCTTCAATCATCGCCACCAAGCTACAAGAGCTTCGTGATGAACTATAATATGCAAGGGATGGACAAGTCTATTCCGAGCTCTTCGCAATGCTAAAAGTCATGGAGGTAGAAATCAAAAGGAGCATCAAGTGTTGATGGTTAACAAGACCACCAGTTTCAAGAAAATGGCAAAGGGAAGAAGAAGGAACTTCAAGAAGAACAGCAAACAAGTTGCTGCTCAAGAGAAGAAACCCAAGTCTGGACCTAAGCCTGAAACTGAGTGCTTCTACCGCAAGCGATCGACATCGAAGCGGAACTGCCCCAAGTATTTGGCGGATAAGAAGGATGGCAAGGTGAACAAAGGTATATGTGATATACATGTTATTGATGTGTACCTTACTAATACTCGCAGAGTACCTGGTATTTGATCTCGGTTCATTGCTAATATTTGCAACTCAAACAGGAATTACGGATTGCGAAGATTGGCTAAGGACGAGGTGATGATGCTGGGAAATGGTTCCAAAGTCGATGTGATCGCGGTCGGCACGCTACCTCTACATCTACCATCGGGATTAGTTTTAGACCTAAATAATTGTTATTTCGTGCCGCATAGCATGAACATTATATCTGGATCTTGTTTGATGCGAGACGGTTATTCATTTAAGTCGAGAATAATGGTTGTTCTATTTATATGAATAATATCTTTTATGGTCATGCACCCTTGAAGAGTGGTCTATTTTATTGAATCTCAATAGTAGTAATACACATATTCATAGTGTTGAAACCAAAAGATGCAGAGTTGATAATGATAGTGCAACTTATTTGTGGCACTCGCCGCTTGGGTCATATCGAGTAAAACGCATGAAGAAACTCCATATCGATGGGCTTTTGAATCACTTGATTATGAATCACTTGGTACTTATGTAACCGTGCCTCATGGGCAAGATGACTAAAACGCCGTTCTCGGAACTATGGAGCGAGCAACTGATTTGTTGGAAATCATACATACCGATGTTTGTGGTCCAATGAATGTTGAGGCACGGCGGGTATCGTTATTTTCTCACCTTCATAGATGATTTGAGCAGATATGGGTATATCTACTTAATGAAACACAAATCTGAAACATTTGAAAAGTTCAAAGAATTTCATAGTGAAGTGGAAAATCATCGTAACAAGAAAATAAAATTTCTACGATCTGATCGTGGAGGAGAATATTTGAGTTACGAGTTTGGTTTACATTTGAAACAATGCGGAATAGTTTCAAGAACTCACGCCACCCGAACACCACAACGAAATGGTGTGTCCGAACGTCAGAATCGTATTTTACTAGATATGGTGCGATCTATGATGTCTCTTACTGATTTACCGCTATCGCTTTGGGGTTATGCTTTAGAGACGGCCGCATTCACGCTAAATAGGGCACCATCAAAATCCGCTGAGACGACACCTCATGAACTGTGGTTTGGCAAGAAACCAAAGTTGTCGCTTAAAGTTTGGGGCTGCGATGCTTATGTGAAGAAACTTCAACCAGATAAGCTCGAACCCAAATCGAGAAATGTGTCTTCATAGGATACCCAAAGGAGACTGTTGGGTACACCTTCTATCACAGATGTAAAGGCAAGATTTTCGTTGCTAAATTCGGATCCTTTCTAGAAAAAGAGTTTCTCTCGAAAGAAGTGAGTGGGAGGAAAGTAGAACTTGATGAGATAACCTGTATTTGCTCCCTTATTGAAAGTAGTTCATCACAAGAAACGGTTCCTGTGACAACTACATCAATTAGTGAGGAAACTAATGATATTGATCATGAAACTTCAGATCAAGTTTCTACTGAACTTCGTAGGTCAACCAGAGTAAGATCCGCACTAGAGTGGTATGGTAATCCTATTCTGGAAGTCATGTTACTTGACCATGGCGAACCTACAAACTATGAAGAAGCGATGGTGAGCCCAGATTCCGCAAAATGGCTGGAAACCATGAAATCTGAGATGGGATCCATGTATGAGAACAAAGTATGGACTTTGGTTGAATTGCCCGATGATCGGCAAGCCATTGAGAATAAATGGATCTTTAAGAAGAAGACTGACGCTGATGGTAATGTATCTGTCTATAAAGCTCGACTTGTTGCGAAAGGTTTTTGACAAGTTCAAGGGGTTGACTACGATGAGACTTTCTCACCCGTAGCGATGCTTAAGTCTGTCCGAATCATGTTAGCAATTGCTGCATTTTATGATTATGAAATTTGGCAAATGGATGTAAAACTGCATTCTTGAATGGATTTCTAGAAGAAGAGTTGTATATGATGCAACCAGAAGGTTTTGTTGATCCAAAAGGTGCTAACAAAGTGTGCAAGCTCCAATGATCAATTTATGGTCTAGTGCAAGCCTCTCGAGTTGGAATAAACGCTTTGATAGTGTGATCAAAGATATGGTTTTATATGCACTTTTGGAGAAGCCTCGATTTACAAGAAAGTGAGTGGAAGCTCAGAGCATTTCGATATTATATGTGGATGACATATTATTGATTGGAAATGATATAGAATTTCTGGATAGCATAAAAGGATACTTGAATAGAAGTTTTTCAATGAAAGACCTCGGTGAAGTTGCTTACATATTGGGCATCAAGATCTATAGAGATAGATCAAGACGCTTAATTGACTTTCACAAAGCACATACCTTGATAAAGTTTTGAAAAGTTCAAAATGGATCAGCAAAGAAAGGATTTTTGCCGTGTTACAAGGTGTGAAATTGAGTCGACTCAATGCCCCACCACAGCAGAAGATAGAGAGAAAATGAAAGATGTTCCTATGCTTCAGCCATAGGCTCTATCATGTATGCAATGCTGTGTACCAGACCTGACATATGTTTAGCAATAATCTTGACAGAAGGTACCAAAGTAATCCAGAGTGGATCATCGGACAGCGGTCAAGAACATCCCGAAATACCGAAAAGGACTAAGGATATGTTTCTCGATATGGAGGTGACAAAGAGCTAGTCGTAAATGGTTACGCCGATGTAAGTTTTGACATCGATCCGGACGATTCTAAATCGCAAACCGGATACGTGTTTTTATTAAACGGTGGAGCTGTCGGTTGGTGCAGTTCTAAACAAAGCGCCGTGGCGGGATCTACATGTGAAGCGGAGTACATAGCTGCTTCGAAGCAGCAAATGAAGGAGTCTGGATGAAAGAGTTCATTTCCGATCTAGGTGTCATACCTAGTGCATTGGGACCAATGAAGATCTTCTCGTGACAATATGGTGCAATTGCCTTGGCAAAGGAATCCAGATTTCACAAGAGGACCAAGCATATCAAGAGACGCTCAATTCCATTCGGGACCAAGTCCGTGGGAGACATAGAGATTTGCAAGATACATACGGATCTGAATGTTGCAGCCCGCTGACTAAGCCTCTTCCACGAGCAAAACATGATCAGCACCAAGACTCCATGGGTGTTAGAATCATTACCGTAATCTAGATTATTGACTCTAGTGCAAGTAAGAGATCAAGGAAATATGCCCTAGAGGCAATAATAAAGTTATTATTTATTTCCTCATATCATGATAAATATTTATTATTCATGCTAGAATTGTATTAACCGGAAACATAATACATGTGTGAATACATAGACAAACATACAGTCACTAGTATGCCTCTACTTGACTAGCTCATTAATCAAAGATGGTTATGTTTCCTAACCATAGACATGTGTTGTTATTTGATTAATGGGATCACATCATTAGGAGAATGATGTGATTGACATGACCCATTCCGTTAGCTTAGCACTTGATCGCTTAGTATATTGCTATTGCTTTCTTCATGACCTATACATGTTCCTCGTAACTATGAGATTATGCAACTCCTGCTTACCGGAGGAACACTTTGGTGCTACCAAACGTCACAACGTAATCGGGTGATTATAAAGGAGTACTACAGGTGTCTCCAAAGGTACATGTTGGGTTGGCGATTTCGAGATTAGGTTTTGTCACTCCGATTGTCGGAGAGGTATCTCTAGGCCTTCTCGGTAATACACATCACATAAAGCCTTGCAAGCATTGCAACTAATAAGTTAGTTGTGAGATGACGATTACGGAACGAGTAAAGAGATTTGCGTAACGAGATTGAACTAGGTATTGATACCGACGATCGAATCTCGCGTAAGTAACATACCGATGACAAAGGAACAACGATGTCGTTATGCGGTTTGACCGATAAAGATCTTCGAAGAATATGTAGGAACCAATATGGGCATCCAGGTTCCGCTATTGGTTATTGACCGAGAATAGTTCTAGGTCATGTCTACATAGTTCTCGAACCCGTAGGGTCCGCACGCTAACGCTACGATGACAGCTTTATTATGAGTTTATAAGTTTTGATGTACCAAGTTTGTTCGAGTCCCGGATGTGATCACGGACATGACGAGGAGTCTCAAATGGTCGAGACATAAAGATTGATATATTGAAGCCTATGTTTGACTTCGAATAGTTCCGTGAAATCGGATTTTACCGGAACACCGGGGTTACCGGAACCTCCCGGGGTTAATGGGCCTTAGTGGGCCATGAGGGAGAAGAGGAGGGCGGCCAGGCAGGCAGCGCGCCCTCCCCCTAGTCCGAATAGGACAAGGAAGGGGGGCGCCCTTCTCTTCCCTCCCCCAAGTCCTAATCCAACTAGGGGGGGGAGTCCTACTCGGTGGGAGTAGGACCTCCCCGCGCCGCCTCCTAGGGCTGGCCGCACCCCTTGCTCCTTTGTATACGGGGCAGGGGCACCCCATGACACACAAGTTGATCTACGGATTGTTCCTTAGCTGCAGCGGTGCCCCTCCACCATATTCCACTTCGTCATATCGTCATGAGCTTAGGCGAAGCCCGCGCGGTGGAGGATCATCATCGCCACTACGCCGTCAGGTCGACGGAACTCATCCCCGACGCTTTGCTGGATCGGAGCCCGAGGATCGCCATCGAGCTGAACGTGTGCTGAACTCGGAGGTGCCCGACGCTCGGTACTTGGATCGATCGGATCGTGAAGACGCACGACTACATCAACCGCGTTGTTATAACGCTCGCCACGGTCTCACGAGGGTACGTGGACATACACTCTCCCTCTCGCTGCTATGCCATCACCATGATCTTGCGTGTGCGTAGGAAAATTTTTGAAATTACTACGTTCCCCAACACAGGAGCACCCCAAGCAACTTGCCCAAAGCAGCTACAAGGACAAGGAGGAAGAGAAACTCTGACTCAGAAGATGAGGATTATGTTGCTGCTGAGGAAGAGGTCAGCTCCAAGAAGAAGGTGCTGAAAAAGGAATATGTTGTTGCTGCTACAACAAAGCCAGGACTGCACAAGAAGACACCTGCCAAGAGAGTTCCAATGCCTAAGGCCAGAGCCTCCACTCTTGAATCTTCCAAATCAACTGGAGGAGAGGTTGTTGGTGAGGGAAAGAAGAAGAAGGAAAGGAAGAGAGGAAGATGGTGCAAGAAAGTGGATCCCATGGCAGAATTTGAGAAGCACTCATCTGATGATGAAGAAGAAGAGGAAGAAGATGTTGCACAAGCATCAAAGACTCAAAAGATGATGGGAAATGCCATCAAGTCTGGGGCTGCCCCTTCCAAGCCCAAGACAGCTCCCAAAGCTTCTGCTCCAGCTCCAAAGACTACACCCAAGAGGAGCACAAGAAATATTCCAGCTGCTGAGAAGAACAAGGCCCCAGTGCCTGAAACTAAGATTGATGAAGAAGATGCTGAAGCCCAAGTGCTTAGGAAACTCAAACCCAAGATCCCAGACCATGATGATAGCCATCCAGTGGCAGAACACATGAAGGTCAGAAAGGATGCATGTCTTAGACTATGGAGACAATCTGATCCATATGCTGTAAGGAGAAGGACTGTTGTGGACTACAGGTTCCATACCTAAGAGCAGCAGGATTTCTATGAGACCATCTTGCCTGATAAGAAGCCCATTGTTTGTGACATGAAGTGGGCAGATTGGAAATACATTGACAACAATGAGATCATTTTCCGGGAGTGCATGAGAGCTTCAGGCTATGTGGAGTGGACAAGTTTGTGGGTCAGAAATTGACCAAGTGTGTTGGGGATATTACTACTGGGCGTAAATCGGCCTATCTGGGCCGGGTTAACTTCATCAGTAGTTCAACGGTGTAAAAGCCCAAGCATGAAGGTAAGGGCCCAAGGCCTGTAGTCGGTATAGAACATGTAGCCGTAAACCGGCCTGGTATGTAAACTTGTATTGTAAGTTAGAATAGAGAGAGACCAACCCGGATACGAGTATGAACCGAGATTGGGACTCAGGAACCGACGGGCGCCACCCGTGTATATAAGGGACGCACCTGTATGTTCAGAGAAAAGAGAGGACAACAACTCGAGGCCTAGGCGGCTTATTTGCTCCCTAGTCATCGAAACCACATCAATCCCATCACAACTAGACGTAGGCTTTTACCTTCATCAAGGGGTCAACTAGTATAAACTCTCGTGTTTTGCGTCCGCTTTAACCCTTCAAGTTAACCAGAAGCGATGGCTCCACGACTAAGTCCTTTCACGAGGACATCGCCGTGACAAAACCATTTATAGTTGGCGCCCATCGTGGGGCTATCGATGATGGTTTGATGATCTTGGAGGGCAAGTTCAAGCGACTCAAGGCTATGTTGTGCGCCGGATGACCAAGAGTCGCCGCGGCAAGCTCTACATCGACGACGCAGGATGGGGCCCCGAGGCCGCTGAATCGAGTACGGATATCGGGTCCCTTTGGTGGCATACACGCTTCATCGGCAAGATTGGTGAGCCAGACCTGAGCCGGACATCCGCACCGACCTCGCCGAGACGGCTCAACAGACGAGATCTGCCCAGTTAAACCGCCGTGAAGCGCCTTCATGGGAGTCATCCACGGAGGAAACCATGAGGACGAATCGATATGGTAGCGAGACCGCTGCCTATTCCGTGATGAGTCCTCGACCGAGAAACCGAATCGCTGTACCAGTTGCAAGACGACCGATGAGGGGCTGTTCGATGGCGATAGTATTCCGGACCCTCCGATCAGCCCAACCGGTTGGAATATTTATGGTCGGTACACAAGCGGCGCTTCACTCTTCGATCGCGGCGGTGATGCTCTCCGGACCATCGTGGCGGCAAAGAACCGGGCAGGAGGTCATGTGCACCCGCCGCTCAAGTTTTATCTAACCTGCTCGACGACTAGCTGTGCTTATGGCGAGGCCAATCCGCGGATCAAGATGCCCACAACGCAGAAGTTGCAAAGGTGAGAGATAAGATCGCGCAGCCAAAGCGCACTCGCAACCGAGAACGACAGATGGTCGCGAGCGGCCCCTTGGATGCCTGTGCCTATAAGCTTATGTTGGACCGTAACGCCACATGAGGTCTTAAAGCGAAACACAGGTCCCGCTTTGCCTTCAGTTTTCGACGCTTAGAAACCTCTTTCACACCCTGTGGGCGGAACCAGAATCCGCCAGAGGTAAACTGGCCGAGGCGCCAGGCCAGCGCGCCGATCCAACCCCGCCTCATGGAACCCTCGCGTAACAATATGATGCCTCCGCCGTCCGCAGACACCTCCGGTCATTATTCTAATCCTATGGACAATCTTGTCGCTGCCGCTTCACGATTGAGGCCATCCCGATCGAAGGAGATTCTCCGCAGCAGAGAGACACGCCGGGTTAAGGAGCTTCTCGAACCGCTTTGATCCAACAGAAGCATACTCGCATACCGTGACCGGATTCATTCCACCCCACGCCCGAAAGCAGGAGCTACAGCAGCGCACGGATGAACCGCTGTATCGAGCAACGACGGCACCGTGAAGCGCCCATGGCCATAACCCGGCAGCGGTATTCGCGATGCTCGTGAAGTGGTGGACCGGCCCGCACGGCGGGAGGCCGAAAGTTAGCAGCATGTAACGAGGCGGTCACCACGCCGTTCGCCCCACCACCTCGGGCCGAGCCAGGGTCGCTTTAGCTTGGGGTGCCCTGCTTGATCCCCGCTTACGCAACGCACTTGCCCAAAGACTTCAAGGGTCCGCGCAAGGTGCCAAATTACACCGCTGATTTATCTCCGTACATGGATAGAGAGCTATGAGAGGGCCATGGAGATGCTAGATGTGGATAAGGCCGCTGTGCAAAGTATTTTACCATGACGCTTGAAGGACAGCCTGCATTTGGCTGAAGAGCTTCCGCCCAATTCTATCGCTCATGGGGCCGCCATAACCCGGTTTATCCAGAATTTCAAAGATACCTGTAAGCAGCCCATGTCCATAGTGGACTTGGAGGCTTGTGTGTGTGGGGAAGGGGAGTCAACAACCCATTGGTTACGCTGCTTGAAATCTTGCACTGCCGACCGGATCAACGCCGACTCGTGATCTTAACCTCGAGGGCAACCGCCGTTTCAGCCTCCGGGTTAAAGTTGGGGCGCATGAAGCGATTTTGTAATGACATGGGAACTCTCATGGGCGCTTTAGTGAAGTATGCTGATTCTCGATAGTACCAAGGATCCCGAGTCCGAGGATGATAAGGCAGGGAAGGGAAAGAAGAACAGCAACTCCAAAGGGCATCAAGACAATCCGAAAGCCACGGAACGGAGGCAAACGTAAAGCGGATGGCAGCATGGACTTTGTGGCTAATACTAATGCGCAGGACAAGGGTCAGCGACGCAGAGGTAAAGAGGCTAATCGTAGGGGCTTCAATCCTAACCCGGATCTCTTAAACTATTTATGAAATCAGCCCCGTCCAAAACACGGATTTAAGGAGATGCCACCAACCACCTTTGGAAGGACTGTTACATTATGCAGGAGTTCAAAACTCTAATGCTTTTCGTTATGATCATGGGTCCGTGGTGGCTCAGATCCGTTTTCATGGGTCGGGTCACGATGGAGGAGCTTCCGCTCAGGCTTCAATGGCAATCGTATGATGTAACAATCGTAATAGTCGAATAACCAAGGTGGTTACAACCAGCAGCAGCAGCAGCAATGGGTTATCGAGCCATCCCAAACAGTTGAACAAAGGGCCCAATATCACGCTTTCACAACTAGCTTGGATAAGCGAGACCGAAACTTCACAAGCGAAGCGGTGAATTTGTTGAACCGCCGCATTCACGCTATTTACGCTGGTCGAACAGCCAATCGTGGAGCAGGGAGGATCACCTCTTCGGGTTGATAATCCGGCCACCGGCATTGGTGGTAGCCCTCGTGGGAGGTTATAAGTTCACCAAAGTGCTCATGGATGGAGGGAGTAGTATTAATATCCTGTACTAGTGAGACATTCCACTGTATGGGGCTAATAGACAAAAATTTAAAACCGCCTAATACGGTGTTCCATCGTGGTACTCGGTAAGTCTGCCTACCCTGCTGGCAAGATAGCTCGAAGTGGCTTTGGGGATGATCATGATTCCGATCGTAGACATCGACCTTTGAGGTGGTGAAAACCGAGCCCATATCACGCCTCGCTTGGGCGGCCGGCTTATGCCAAGTTCATGGCACGGCCTTGTTATATCTATTTACAGCTCAAGGTGCCGGGTCACAAGGGGACAATAACGGTTCATGGAAGCCGCAAGATTTCTTTGGAATGTGAGGAAGGTGATGCGCCTATGAAGAGTCGGTTTGTGCATGAGGAGTTGAAATATTATAAGGACAATGTTGATCCGCGGACATGACCCTTTGAAGAAGCCGACTACGAGCATGATCCGGATTTAAAGTTCAAATCGGCGGCCGAGACTAAGCTTGTTGACTTCGTGTTCGGCGATTCGCCCAAGCAGTTCATTATCGCACCAACTTGGACCCGAAATAGGAAAGCGCTACCATCGAAGTTCATCCGTGAGAATCGACATTTTGCATGGAATCCTTCCGACATGCCGTGTACCGAGGGAACTCGCTGAGCATACTCTTAATGTTGATCCCAAGTACAAACCGGTGAAGCAGCCCGCCGGTTTAACAAGAAAGACGCAAGGCTATTGGAGAAGAGGTGGCTGTGCTCTTAGCGGCTGGTTTTATCGTCAAGTCTTCCATCCAGAGTGGCTTGCTAATCCGTGCTAGTCCTTAAGAAGAACGGCACTTGGCGACAAAGTGGATTACATGATCTTAACAAAGCTTGTCCAGAGATCCTTTGCCTCCCCCGCATTGACCAGATTATTGATGCCATCGCTGGTTGTGAACGGTTGAGTTTTTGGATGCATATTCTGGGTATCATCAGATCAAAATGGCGGTTAAGGACCAGGAGAAAACGGCGTTTATCACCCCCTTTGGAGCCTTCTGCTATGTATCCATGCCCTTTGGGCTCAAAAGCGCCCAGGCAACTTATCAACGATGTGTATAGAATTGCCTGCACAAGCAGATCGGCCGTAATGTGCACGCCTATGTAGATGACATTGTGGTCAAGTCAAGGGAGAAAGAGACACTGATTGACGATTTGAAGGAAACCTTTGACAACCTACGGGTTTACAAGATGATGCTCAACCCGGCCAAATGTGTTTTTGGTGTTCCGGCAGGCAAGTTATTGGGTTTTCTTGTGTCCAACAGGGGAATTGAAGCTAACCCGGAAAAGATTACGGCTATTACCTCCCTGGCTAAACCGAAGTGTATTAACAATGTCCAGCGTTTGGTAGGCCGGATTGCCGCGTTGAGCCGGTTTATCAGCCGCCTCGGAGAGAAGGCCATCCCTTTGTACCAGATGCTGAAAAAGACAGATCAGTTTGTCCGAGTCCACCACCGATGAAGCGTTGAGGACTTAAGGCGGCAAGTTAGCTAATCCGCCGTTTTGCAGCTCCAATCGATAAAGAACCGTTATTACTATACGAAGCGGCTAATGCTCGTGCGCTTAGCGTGGCTATTGTGGTAGAGCGCAAAGAAGCAGTGCAAGGAATATCCGTTCAGCGCCGGTTTACTATATTAGCGGCGTTTATTGAATCCAAGCAACGGTACCGCATTGGCAAAAGCTAGTATACGGATTTTTTATGGCGAGCCGAAGCTTAAGCAATACTTCCAGGCCATCCGATCACAGGGTCACTCTGCTCCTTTGGGCGATATAATTCGTAACAAGGAAGCGATCGTCGGATTGCTAAGGGCTATAGAGCTTGGGCCGCACGGATTGAAGTATGTGCTCTAACGCGCATCAAATCTCAAGCACTTGTGGATTTCATCAATGATTGGACGGAGTTACAGTGCTCAAGAGAAGCCGGATCACACTTATTGGACGATTCATTTTGATGGATCCAGCAATTGAGGGCTCGGGGCTGAATCGATTAACTTCCCCACGAGGTGACAAGTTCTCATACGCTTCTTCCGCTTAATGTTTCCTTGTACTAACAATGCAGTTGAGTATGAAGCTTTGCTCCATGGTCTTCGAATGGCGGCGAGATGAATCTAAGCCGGGTTAAGTGCTTCGTGACTCGGACCTAGTGGCTCAACAGTGTCCGCACTTGGGATTCAAAGGACCCACTCATGGCTGCATATCGTCGTGAGGTGGATATTGTTGCAGGTCATTTCAAGGGCTATCGTGGACCATGTGGACCATCGAAGAATGAAGCGGCGGACGCTTTAAGCCGGTTGGGCTCTCAACGTAAACCGTCCCGCCTAATGTTTTTCTCGACGTACGCACAACCCGCCGGCCAAGCTCCCCGGTGAAGCGGATTTGCCTATTCCTAATCCGGAGGCTCAATTGGTGGAATCTCTTCATGTCACTCCGATTGACGCTCTTATCTTGCGCATATGAACCGGGCGAAGTTACCGTAAGATGAGGCGCTATCCCGCAGATAATCCGCGATCCAAGTCTATGACCATTGTTAATGGCGAAGTTGCATCATTGCAGCGCGTCGTGGGCATTTCAACGCAGTGTGTCCCCGAGGAAGGCTGTGAAATATTGCGTGAGATCCACGGCGAGATTGTGGTCACCACGCCGTTCAAAATCCTTGGTGGCTAAAGCGCCCGCCACGGTTTCTATTGGTTGACCGCTCATGCCGATGCGGAAGATCCGTCGACGATGTGATGGTTGCCAAAATTTTCCAGACGCAGCCATGTACCGCCCAAGAATTGAGGATGATTCCAATTACTTGGCCGCTTGCAACCTGGGGTTGATATGGTTGGACCTTTCAAAAGGTCCAAGGACAAAAGACCCACCTCCCGTGGCGGTTGACAAGTTTACAAAGTGGGTAGAGGCGTAACTCGTTAGCAAGTGTGACGCGCCACGGCGGTTCAGTTCATCAAAAGGTGATTTTCCGTTTGGCTTTCCACATAGTATCATCACGATAATGGTACCAATTTGTCCAAAGGTGCCATGAAAGAGTTCTGCGAACGTGAACACATCCGCTTGACGCTTTCTTCAATAGCCCACCCATAGTCCAATGGTCAAGCGAAAGGGCTAATCAAGAGATCTTGAGAGGCATCAAGCCCCGCTTATGGTCCCTTGCAGAGGACACCGGGTTGTTGGGTAGAAGAACTACCATCCGTGTTATGGAGTATCAACACTACGCCCAACAGATCCACAGGATACACACCGCTCTTTATGGTCTATGGAGCGGAGGCGGTTCTCCCAAAGGACATCCATCATGACTCACCCGTGGCAGCTTATGTTGAAGCGACAATGAGACGGCACGGCAAGACGCTTTGGACCTGTTGGATGAGGAGCGTGATATAGCAGCTGCCCACTCGGCGATTTACCAACAGGATCTTCGCTGCTACTATAGTCGCCGGTCGAACCGTAACTTTTCAAGAAGGAGATTTGGTGCTTCGCTCATCCAAGATCAGACTGATATGCACAAGTTATCCCCACCTTGGGAGGGACCTTCGTGGTCGCAAGAATCTGCACAACGGGTCATACTATTTGATCGATATTCGAGAGCATAAAGACTCACGACATCGGAGGAGGAGACCAACAGCCGTGGAACATAGCTCATCTTCGCCTTATTATACCCGAGCCATCGGCTCTACTCATGTACATATTATGACAAAGGTATATATTATGAATAAAGTAATAAACCGGAGCCTCAAATAAAGCGGGTATCTGTTCAGAACATCATGCGTGGTTACATGGAGTTGTTCTGTCTTAAAGCGCCTCCGTTTACCCTTGAGTTTGCTTTTCAAAAGCTTTATGATATCACTTGGGGTTTGGTCGTGTCCAACAAATGCAACACCTTTGATAGGCGTAAAGCCACCAGATCACTTGGGGACATGGTCAAGTCTCGAACCACCACGCTCTTGATCGCCTAAGGCCATAGAGTCACTTGGGGCTTGGTCGAACCTGAACCATTGCCACGCCACTTGATCGGCATAATGCCACTTGTTTCAGCTTGGGGACCTGGCTGACTTGAACCATAGCTACACCTTATTGGGAGCTTGGTCGTGTCCCACCATGGTAACATTCATCCGATCGGCTCAAGAAAGCCTCTTTTGCAAACGGTTTTATCATTGCCTTTGCTTCCATATTTTTTCATAATCGTTATTTGATTTTTGTTATGCTTTTTAAACCGATAACATTTTTAAACCGGTTCAAACTGTCAATTGACGGAATTCGTCCATTTTAATCCGAGATAATTTTTCCGGTTTGACTTTTTCGTTAACATCCCATTATGGAGTAACAGGGCTTGTCATGACCCGCACGGTTTATATGGTGAACCGCATTATAAACACAGAGCTGTTTTCCTTTGACGGTAATGGTTTATACAACCTCCGCTTCAAGATTGGCTAAGCCAACTTCATGCCCAGCGATGGCAGGTATTTTGTATCACAAATTTTGATCATATACCTCAATATTTCATTGCATATATATATATATGAACGTCACAAGCCGGCTGGCGGCACAAACCGTCGTGGCAGTTCAAGATTTTGTGATTGCAGGCAATATAGATTGAAGGTTTCGATCATTCAATCAAAAGTAACAGCACCTATGCACGAAGGCATATTAAAAGCAAAAGTGTCGGCTATCCTATTACAAGGCAACATGGTGCCCAAATAAGATCATTGTTTTCTTGGCGGAATATAATAAAGCAGCTATTTAAACCGGCTTCCGTTCACGCTTGCTCTCGCCGCCTGTCCGACGGTTGTGGGTCGCCCCGCCGCTTCAGCTTCTTCATCCCTACCCAAAGGGTCGGAAGTCAACAAGGGTCCAATGATGCCCATTAAAGCTTGAAAGACAGCCTCCTCATGGATCGTGGAAGATGGTTCAATATTAGGAGCGTAAGTATGCTTACGGATCGGAGGGATCAGGTTCTCCGCTCGGGAATAGGTGCAGCTACCGTCTGTTCGATCGTTATATTGAGCTTGATAATGCGACAAGTCCGCTTCTTCGCCAATTGGCAAGCCGTAGGGCGCACCGCCCGGTTTATCGCTTCTCGTGTCATCTTCGCTGAATTCTGAACCGCCTTCCTTCAGATCGATAGCCCGAGCTGCCTCAACAGATGGAAATCGCACCCATGCTTTTGCCCGGATTACATTAATGGCACCGGTTCGAGCAGCAGATTTCTTCAGCTCTTCAACCCGGCGAAGCATTGACAACCTCCTAAGAGTATCTTGAATTAAAGAGGCTGCCGGATTGTTATGTGATGCGTTGAGATGATCCGCTGCGCCCAAAGGTACAAATGTTCGATTAAAGTGTAGCCAGCTTTCAATTTCATTCAACATCCGACCTCAAGTGACCAATGCGTAGCTCGCAGCATTACAAGAAAAATCACAAACCGGACTTATCATAATAAGGCCAAGTTATCATAGAAACCAAAGGAAGCTTACCAAATATGGCAGCAATATGGCATGCACTTGTCGCTCACGCTGGTCACCTCATCTACCACCGGTTTAAGGGCAGCTTCAGATTTTCAACTTTTGGTTAAAGCGGCCTTCTCAAAGGTCCAATCCGCCGCCTCCTTTTTGAAGCCCTCCTGTTGTTCCATGACGCCTAAAGCGCTGGTCAATTCTTCTTTGCCTTTGAGGTTTCAGCTGCTGGGATTTCAAGTTTTCTTGAAGATCGTGAGTTGGCTTTCTTTAGTCCTCACCAGCCTACATACGCATACCATCCGATTTAACAAACGGTATAAGATTTGAAGTACCAACCACATAACAAGTTATGCACTTGGCACTTGGGGGCTAATGCATATTTGATCTTCATCTGTCAATAAATCACAAAGTCCCAAGCTCAATATGTATTCAACTTGGCACTTGGGGGCTAATGGCTATTTGTTCTAACATGTTCTCGATGTCTGCGATATAAATTAAAGTCCCGTTTAACTATACTAAGTTGAACCGCCCTTGGGGGCTACATCTGAATTCTCAAACATTGAGTTTTATGTTAAGTCCCGTTTAACTATACTTGTTGAACCGCCCTTGGGGGCTACATCAGTGAATTTCGAAGTATTGAGTTCTATATCAAGTCCCGCTTGAAAAGAAGATTACAAACAGCCCTTGGGGCTAGGAGAGTTAACAAAATTGAAATATCCAAGCAGGAAAAAGAACATGGAGGTTACTCAATTTTTCTTTCATCATATTCACCAGGTCAACTTGATAATCACGGCTGGTATACAGCCGTTCAAGTAGCCGTAATGAAGATCTTGGGGTTCAGAGCAGCGTAAATTTATAGATCAACATTCCACTTGCCCTTGCTCATAGTGGCAAATTCTACTTTGGCAGTATCGTTTGATAAGGCATCGATTACCCGGTTCGCCGTGGCCAAAGCCAGAATCACAACGCCATCGCCCTTGGTATCACCGATTTGACCAGTGATGCCGGTTTGTCGCCAGGCCGGATTGACTGGTGGATTTTTCAATCCGGTTGGGCTTCGGGCTGGTCACAGGACGGAGGTGTCAACAGCCTTTCTTCAAGAACAAAATCGCTATCTTGCAAAGGGCGGATCATTGGGCATGTCTTCACAAATAGCCGCTTCAAGATTTGGGGCGTTGTCCGTTTCAGGCGCTCTTCGCCGGCCTCTTTATCCAGCGAGCCTTTTGCTCGCCTAGGCTTGGCCCGAAAAGGCATAATAACAACAAATACAAGATATACTACGCAGTGATGCAATAGAAACAATATGATATGTATAACTTACCCAAGCACCGTTTTAAGTGGTGGCAGCTTAGTAGCTGATGACTCGCCAGATGAGGAATGGGAAGTGACCTGATAATCGGAGTCAGATCGATTAAGAGGTTGTCGAAAACAGTCCGCTTTAGGACAAGCACTGACAAACAAATTAGAGACCTCTGAACGACGTTTCCGAACCGGACTATTCGGTAAACCGGCGGAGGTAACTACCTGGCCGCTGTGCCGAGTTGTGTGGCGAACTTCATGTTGTTGAGTCTTCATAAGAAATTTGGGATCCAAGCAAGCAAGGATGAGAAAATTTAATTTTCCGGTTTCCGACGGATTTTAGTGAAGGCAAAGGATTTGAGTCAAGAGAGAATAGTTACCTTTACAACATCAAGACATCGCTTCAAAGATCATCCTCGACAAATATCATCATCAATTAGGCGATGAAAAGTAAGCCAAATGAATCAAGTTCTACTCAAGGTCCGGATTACCCACATCGCCATCCACACCGGATCAAGATGCGTGGTTTTCTCTTATGAGCAGGCCTCTGACAACTTTGGTCTTTGGCCGGATTGGTCTTTCCGGTTTGTCCGCTTCTCCGGTTTCTCTTGTGGAAGTTTCTTGCTCCGTAATGGATCATCACCCGATTAAGTAGCGCTTGATGTTAAAAAGATACCGCAAATGGCAGTAATATATTCAGTAAAAAATACAATGAGTCTTACAGATGGTGGTTTGTTGGTAGTACGTATGGGAGCAGACCGTTCGGGCACGTAGGTGTTCCGGTTCGCTCAACATTTTG